>JAESUZ010001248.1:2160481-3360481 GCA_017311185.1 Proteles cristata cristata
GGGCACCTGGGTGGCTTAGTCGGTTAAGAGTCTGACTTTCGCTTAGGTCATGATCTCGCGGTTCGTGGGTTCGAGCCCCGCGTCGGGCTCTGTGCTGACTGCCAGCTCGAGCCTGGAGCCTGTTTCAGTCTGTGACTCCCTCTCTCTGACCCTCCCCTGCTCACGCTGTCTCTCTCTCTCTCTCTCTCTCTCTCTCCTAGAAGTAAATAAAAATATTAAAAGAAAAGAAAAAAAAAGAAAAAAGTTTGAGGGATAGCCAGAGACTTGATCTCATAAGACTCTGTAGACCGTGTTGAAGATGTCGGTTTTCTACCGTTGGGAGGATGTGGAGGAAGGGGGACCCTCATGTCCTGTTGCGGGCAAGGCAAACTGGCTCACCACCGCTGGAGAACAGTATGGAGTTTCCTCAAAAGGTCAAAAATAGAACGACACTATAATCCAGTAATCACACTACTGGGAATTTACCCAAAGAATATGAAAACACGAATTTGAAAGGATAAGGATGCCCCTATGTTTAATGCAGCATTCTTTACAATAGACAAATTATGGAAGCAATCTAAGTGTCCATCAATAGATAAATGGATAAAGTATATGTTACACACACACACACACACACACACACACACACACACTGGAATGTTACTCAGCCATAAAAAAAGAATGAAATCTTGCCATTTGCAACAACATGGACGGATCTAGAGGGTGTTATGCCAAGTGAAATAAGTCAGGGAAAGACAAATACCATAAGATTTTGCTCATATGTGAAATTTAAGAAACAAAACAAACGAACAAAGGGAAAAAAAAGAGACAAACCAAAAAAGATTTTTTTAAGTTCATGTATTTATTTTGAGAGAGAGAGAGAGTGCACTCAAGCAGGGGAGCAGGTGAGAGAGAGAGAGATCATGACTTGAGTCAAAATCTGAAGCTGGATGCTCAACTGACTGAGCCCCCCAGGCACCCCCCAGAAAACAGATTCTTAACCATAGAGAACAAACAGGTGGTTACCAGAAGGGAGGTGGGTGAGGGGATGGGGGAAATAAGTAGAGGGGATTAAAAGTACACTTATCTTGTTGAGCAATGATTAATATATGGACTTGTTGAATCACTATATTGCATACCTGAAATGAATATAACACTGTATGTTAACTACAGGAGCCCTGCTGAAAGCACAGAGTCTGCTTGGGATTCTCGCCCTCTCTATCTGCCCTTCTGCTCTCATTCTCTCTCTCTCAAAATGAATAAATAAATAAATTGGGGGAAAAAGTGTTTAGCACTCTATTGATTTTTTTTAATGTTTATTGATTTTTGAAGGAGAGAGAGACAGAGAGTGAGCAGTGGAGAGGCAGAGAGAATGGGAGACACAGAATCCGAAGCAGGCTCCAGGCTCTCAGCTGTCAGCACAGAACCCAATGTGGGGCTTGAACCCACGAGCCGAGAAATCATGACCAGAGCCAAAGTCAGAGGCTCAACTCACTGAGCCACCCAGGCCTCCCAACACTGGATGGATCTTAAGATAACTCTGGCTTCCTGAGAAGAGATTGGAGGGAGGGTGGGAAACAATATGAGGAGGGGGTCATGACCATGCTACTGTAGATCAAGTAGAAGACCCACCACTGGACCAAGAGTGTTAGCCACAGAGGCAGAAAGTGGCTAAGCTGAAGGTGTATTTCCAGATGGAATTGACTGGACCTCTTTCTCCATTGAACTCCCAAGAGTCACCAGATTTGCAGAAGCAACAGATGCCAATGTCCCAACTGACTCTGCCTCGATGAGAATCAGCCCATGAGACTTTGAATGAAGCAGCCCAACTCTGCCTCTGCCCCAGTCTGGTTATTTTGGTCACATAGACGTGGCCTTAATAACATTCTCCCACTATCCATAGACTCAATGTCAAGTCTGGTTTACCACGGACCAGATTTTTTCATGGACTCAGCTCCATGGGAGAAGCGTTTCTCCACAGGAGCGACATAGAGACAGAACCTGGCCATGCGTTCGTAAAACGGGACAGAATAACATGATACAAGATGGCAGGAGTTTTTAGAACGAGAATTTTATGGTTCAGACTCTAATTAATTTGCGGATCTCTCTTTCCCAGCAGAAGGAGTTGGCTGAGATGCTGAAGTTAGCAAATTGCCTGCTTCATGCAGACACCATGTCCATTTCAGAATGTTTTCTATGGATTTTTCCCACGTCATCTATTAATTACCTAATTACATCGTCTAATTATGGGACTCTTCATGTATTTACACTGATTACGTAATTGGGTGCAATTATACTAATTAGGTTAATGATACAGGATAACAGACTACAAATTGCTTTAAAGGGACAGTGGGAAGGCACGAAGGCCAGACACCCTTTGGGGGCAGGTCGGGATCTGTCTGTTAGCGGCCTAGAGCTTCCTCACCCTCAGCCTGACTTTTGGATCCGTTCTAGAGAATAATTAGCAGAACCCTTGGCCAAGACCAGGAGACGCAGGACAAAGCCCTGACATGGGCACCGTGTGTAGGTGACCCCAGGATCCCTTCTTGCGGTAGACAGAATAATGCCCCCCCAAAGATGCCTAAGGCCTAATACCCAGCACCTGTGAGTAGATCCCTTTACACGGAAAAAGGGACTTTACAGACATGATTAAGGGCCGACAACATCCCGAATTATCCAGGAGGGCCAAATGGAATCACATGAGTCCTTAAGAACAGAGAACCATTCCTCCCCAGAGCAAGAAAATGCGGCAATGGAATGCAGAAGCATCGCCTGGAAGATGGCATGGGAAGGAGTGACATCCCATTGCTGGATCTGACTCTCTCCTGTGCAAGGACCAGAGGGAAGCCTCCAGGAGCTCAGGGCAGCCCCAGCTGACAGCCAGCAGGGACACAGGACCTCAGTCCTACAGCCCCGTGGAACTGAATGCTGCCATCTGAATGAACAAGGAAATGGATTCTGCCCTAGAACCGACAGAAAGAATGTAGCCCTGTTTAACCTTGACTCCAGCCTGGAGACACTCTTGTTGGGGGCAAGATAGTGCATTTTGTTAAGTGACTAAGTGTACGCTAATTTGTTACAGCAGCAATGGAAAACGAATACACTCCATTCTGTGTTCCTCCACCGCCCCACACTCACTTCCTTTGTGTGATTTATTGTCATGTATATATTCTCTCTACCCCTGTCTCTCTTATCAACGCCTGTTTTCAAGGAAGGGTCTGACAGCAATCTCGTCCCCTAAGAGGAACATACATCAGCATTACCTCTTCCACGTGACGCTTGCGCTTTATTTTAGCTCTGTGTAATAAAAGGTTTTATGTATTTATTTAGTTTTAGAGAGAGAGTGAGCACGAGTGAGGGAGGGGCAGAGGGAGAGAGAGAATCCCAAGTAGACTCTGCACTGTCAGTGCAGAGCCCAGCTCAGAGCTCCAACTCACGAACCGGGAGCTGGCGGCCTGAGCCGAAATCAGGAGAGGGACGCTTCACCGACCGAGCCACCCAGGAGTCCCTAAAAGATTCTGTCCATAAAAATGGAATGAGAGGGGCACCTGGGTGGCTTAGTCGGTTGAGCGTCCGACTTTCGCTTAGGTCATGATCTCACGGTTCGTGGGTTCGAGCCCCGCGTCGGGCTCTGTGCTGACTGCCAGCTCAGAGCCTGGAGCCTGCTTCGGATTCTGTGTCTCCCTCTCTCTCTGACCCTCCCCTGCTCACGCTGTCTGTCTCTCTCTCTTAGAAATAAATAAAAAACATAAAAAAAAAAATGGAATGAGAGCCACATTGTCAGAGTCAGATCAGTAGTGTTTCATATCCCAACTCAGCTACTTTCTTTTTTTTTAAATGTTTTTGTTTTTTTTTTTACATTTATTTCTAGGAGAGAGAGAGAGAGAGAGACAGCGTGAGCAGGGGAGGGTCAGAGAGAGAGGGAGTCACAGACTGAAACAGGCTCCAGCCTCCGAGCTGGCAGTCAGCACAGAGCCCAACGCGGGGCTCGAACCCACGAACCGCGAGATCATGACCGAAGCAAAAGTCGGACGCTCAACCGACTGAGCCACCCAGGCGCCCCTCAACTCAGCTACTTTCTTGCCCTGTGACCAGAGTAAGTGGGGCAAGTTGCTTCAACTTGTTTATAGCAAATCTGGGATAATAGTAGCCACCTCACGAGGTTGTACCAAACCTATAATGGGACCTTGTATCGTAAGTGCCCTGACCAATACCTGGTGCAGGTACAACGTTCAGTAGGTTTCCATCCTCCCTTTGAAAAGCCCTTGAACCATTGGTGACCAACGTGGAGAAATAATGGCGCAGGAAAATTCCCCTACATGCAAGAAATCACAAGATACTGTAAGACAAAATAAAACATTAGGTGATTCATTTCATGCCACCTCAGAACCGCCAGTAGGTCTAAAAGAAGTCCCATCATCACCTAACAGAAGCTGGGTAGTAGAAGCCACTCAAAAGCACGTGCTTCCTAGTCGGCTTCTGAGTGTATAAGAAAGGAGTGCGGGTCCAAGTGCATAATAAAGGAGTGGGGGGGCGGGCGGGGTAAGGACAGCGAGACAGGGTCGCCTTCTCCTATTTCTGCCTGTTGCTGGCTGGCCTTAGGGACGCAGAGGAAAAAGACAGCTCAGAATCTGGATTCCTATCTATGACTCTTGGCCATTTTTAGAACATAGGACTCCGGGCAGGTCCCTGGGAATGTTTGTGTTTGATGCTGGCAGAGGATGGGGGGAAAGTGCACAGAAATATACCGGTAGTAGCAGCTAAGCCTTATACGGCATCTGCTCTATACACAGCATTTCACGTATATTGAATTATTTAATCTTCCCAATAACCCTTTGTGGACTGTGAGTGTTCTAAAAACAGGGGCACAAAGAAATAAAGGAATGCTCCCAAGGTCATCCGCTGTTAGGTGGCAGTGCTGGCATTTGCACTTGGGTTCGCTGGCTCTAGGGCAAAGCTGTCACCCGAGAGGCAGGGACCCAGCACCCCCAGGAAGGGTTAACTTCTCACCAGTGACTTTGGACTGTGTTTCCCAGTTAGATTAGAGCCATTAAAAGGTTCATGCTCAGCGTCTCAGTGCAATCCAATCCCTAGAGCTGATCTGGGATTTCTTTAAGTTTTATTTAAGTTTGGTCCAGATTAGCGTGGGAACAGCATCTATGGAATCAGACCACTCCTGTCTAGAAGCCCCTCTCAGTTACTTCCTAGCTGTGTGGGCTTGGAAAGATTGCTTAACCCGAGTTCTTAAAGGTAAAACATGGACAGTGATACCTGAAACGCAAAGAGAGATTCTCACATATTGTTGTGAAGATTTTATTTAAGTCGTTAAGTACTGTCCATGGCAACGAGACTCCCTGATATACTCTGGGGATCGCCGAGCAATCTTCCGCCCCTCCCCCCCAAAACATTAGCTTGCATGTGATGCTTTCTCTGATTTCCAGACCTGAGACCTGAGTCAGCACCAAGTTAGGATATTGGCCACGTTAAGATGCACAGACTTCTGGAACAGCTACACACACCATGCACTTCTTAGTTATGGACACCACGTGAATTCGCTGATAAAACATCCTTTTTTGATGTGTAACATTCCACATCAGAAAATGGGGATGATAATAAATCTAGGGTTTATGTATCTTAATGGGGCTATTTTGAGGCACTTGTGAAATGATTCATGTGAATACAATTAAGAGTGCTATCTGATTTCAATCCCAACAGCTTTTCTGTGGCACCTCCTCTATGCCAAGGACATGGAAAGAATGGTTTCTGAGTCAAGACGTATCCTTTGAGTTCTCCTTTCGGGGAACCAATCTCAGCAAAATGGGGATTAAAATATTAAAATGAAGCCTGAGACAATAACCTATGTACAGATCTCCATCCTTGAATGTGCCCCAGTGTTCTGTCACTATCAGGTTCCGTTTCATTTCCCTCTGAGCCTCTGGACTACTTGCTTCTTGAGGACAAGGCCAATGTCAAGTTTAACTTCCCAGTAAATAACAAATTGCTCGGCACACAGTAGGTGCTCAGTTAAGCATTCATTGCATAAATGAATGAATAAATGAATGAACAAAAGGCCAAAGAGAATTTCCCACTGAAAATGTAGCTGTAATCCCAGTTCCCAGATACAGGACGCTGTGCGCCCCTCCCCTGCCCTCCCCTAGCTCTCCGATGCTCTCATTTCCAGGGAAGCTGTACAACCACACCTGCCTTTACAACCGCACCTGTCTCCACCAGGAGCCGCCCTCATTTCTCCTCTTTGTCAAAGTGGCCCTCTGGGTAGCATTCCTGCGCTCTTCCTGGCGTCAGAGCTCAGACGCTGGTGAAATCACTTACCCGCTGCCTCATTAGCCATGGCTGCTACCTGGGATTCCGCACATAGCATCATTCAGCTATTGATCTACCGTTTCAGGACTGAGCAGAACGATTTCACTTTCAACTGACTAATTGTGTAGGGAGAGGGCTTTGAGACAAGAAAGAAAGGCATCCATTACATTCTCTAAGACAAAACCTAGGTCACCCTGGTAAGTACTCCGCCTCTACAGAGGTGCTATTAAAACAGATGCTTGCAGACAAACCTAAACTGTTACCAGGATTGCCGCCTTGTTTTGCAAATGACTTCCTAGGTTTTCGTTTTTGTTTTTCTTTTGGTGGGGAAAGGGGGGAGGGGAGGGGAGGGCACCCCGAATCCTCAGGAAGCAAACATTTTCATTTACCTCCTCCACTCCATTTTGGCTAATGTCACAGAGCTCGCATATGAAGACGTAGCCAGTGTCCGACACATGGAGGAGATTTAAGGACCATCCAGTTACACTATATGGACTCAAAGAACTTTATGAGTAAATAGATTGTCTAGGCCACAACTTTTCAGACTATATTCCTTGGGGTCTTAGTGATCTGAGAAGCTGCTTAAAGGAGGGAAGGTGGGGCAGCAAAGCCTGTGGATTCCTGATCCATTTCTTACCCACTCCTACAACCGTGTTTGTCTGTTACATATGAATTATAAGATTGCACTTGAAGGGAAAGTTTTAAAAATACTTTTTTTAAGCTTACGTATTTTGAGAGAGAGAAACTCTTCTCCACATGGTGCATAAACGTGCATCCAGAAGTGGTGCTGAATTAATAAATACACACACACACACACACACACACACACACACACACGAGCAAGCAGAGGAGGGGCAGGGAGAGGAGAGAGAATCCCAAGCAGGCTCCTCTCTGTCAGTACAGAGTCCGGCTCAGGGCGCAGACTCAAGAACCACGAGATCATGACCTGAGCCAAAGTCAAGAGTCAAATGCTTAGTTTTAACATTTTTAAAACTTTGAGGAGGACACTTGTTGGGATTAGCACTGGGTGTTATGTGGAAGCCAACTCAACAATAAATTATATTAAAAAATAAAAATAAAAATACTTTAGGGGCACGTGGGTGGCTCCGTCGGTTTAGGCATCCAACTCCAGCTCAGGTCATGATCTTACATTTCGTGAGTTTGAGCCCCGCGAAGGGCTCTGTGCTGACTGTGCAGAGCCTAGAGTCTGCTTCGGATTCTCTGTCTCCCTCTCTGTCTGCCCCCCAACCCCTGCTCACTCTCTCAAAGATAAATAAACATTAAAAAAGAAATAAAATACAAAATAAAAATAAAAACACTTTATGAATCTTGGCAGTATGCAGAAGGGGTAACTCTACGTCCAAAATGGGGAGGGGGGTTAAAATCCGACCTGCACCACTTCCTGGCTGTGTGGCTGTGCCCAGCCTTCTGCCTGCGCCCTGATTTAAATCCCTTCTGTGCCACCCAAGAATTGTGCTCCCATCACTATTTCCTCTGTCTCTATCCTGTGTCATCATTTTTTGCCTTAGCTGAATTATCTCATCAACATATAAACATGCCAAAATTTTTTTCCTTTGATCACATAACTACTTCCTGATACTATTTTTCTTCTCTTCTCGCCTTTACAAGGAATGCAGAAGAATCGTGTGCCTTGGACACCCCGCTCCTTGATGTCCGTGGACGTCACAATCCACCCCACAGAAGATGTCCGAGTCAGTGTGTCCGACCTCGTGCTCGGTTCCGTGGGTGAATCCCCACTCAGATCTGCGTTATCTACCAAGAGCAACTGATGGCAACTTGGCATACCACGTTTTGCGAAAACTTTCCTTCACTTGGCTGCGATGACCCACTTTCCTCTTCTCTTCTGACTTTGCAGACTGCTCTCCTCAGGGTCCTTCACCAGCCCCTCTCCCTCTTCCGGAGTTCTGACACTGACAAGGCTCCAGTCCTCACTCCTAGTGCCTCTTTTTCTTTCCTAATTACAGTCACACCCAAATAGTCTCACCCAGTCCTGCAGACGTAAATCATGTGCATGCTAATACCTCCCTAAATTTATAGATCGATAGCTTCCAAACCCTCCCCTGATCAACAGACCTCTAGACCTACTTGCTCGTTTGACATCCTTCTAGAATATTCGGTGGGCATCGGCAGCTTTGCATGCCCAGGACTGAACTGGTTGCCTTCCTTCTCCAAACAAGCTCCTCCCAAAATTTTCCCTGTCGGTAGATGACATCAAGTGGCTCAAAACCCTCAGAGGCAGCCCTGATTTCCTGTTCTCTCTCGTGCCCACACTCAATCCAGCAGTGGGTCCCAGCGGCTTGACCTTCAAAATGTGTTGCACAACTGAGTGCTTCTTCTCTCCATTGCCCCTGTTGCTTCAAACCACCACAGCTTCACGAGCTTTCCAGCAAGAGCTGCCATGCCAGCCTCGGCTCCACCATCGCCCCTTTGGTCTTATCACTCACCAGAGCAACACCTTCCGGTGAATTCCAGGTCACACCAAGAGCAATACACAAAATTTGTTCCATGGCCTGCACTGCCCTCCATGCCCCAAGCTCCAAATTCACCTCCGGCTGCTCTCCTCCTTCCCCTCCTTCTCCTCTTCCCTCTGTGAGGCTCCAGCAAACATGCTCTGGGGACACACAATCCACCAGCTCACCTGCAAAGAAGGCTGAACTTCACTCAGGGTAGGCGGGTTACCACCTTGTCTTCCCATCTGGTCCGCATCTCTGTGACTTGGAGATGACTGACCTGGAGCTTAGCCTCAACACCCCTCTCACTGGACTTGCTCTCACAGCTAGCTGGGGTTTTATTAGAAACTTTGAATTTTTGGGGGGCGCTTGGGTGGCTTAGTCGGTTAAGCATCCGACTTTTGCTTAGGTCATGATCTCGCGGTTAGTGGGTTCGAGCCCCGCAGCCCCACGTCGGGCTCTGTGCTGACTGCCAGCTCGGAGCCTGGAGCCTGTTTCAGTCTGTGACTCCCTCTCTCTCTGACCCTCCCCTGTTCACGCTGTCTTCCTCTCTCCTAGAAATAAATAAAACATTAAAAAAAAAAAAAAAAGAAAAGAAGAAACTTTGAATTTTCTTTCAAAGGTTCCTTTGAATTCATGAAGATACAGACAACTTTAGAGGTGATATCTGCCAATCATACGGTAAATACATCTATGCACTTCTTGCCCATGCATAGTACATGGGGGAGGTGAAGGAGGTGAAGATTGATGAGGTTATGAGACAGTCTTTGGCCATTAAAACAAAATGAGTTAGGGGCGCCTGGGTGGCTCAGTTGCAAAGCGTCTGACTTCAGCTCAGGTCGTGATCTCACGGTTTGTGGGTTCGCACCCTGCATTAGGTTCTGTGCTGACAGCTCAGAGCCTGGAGCCTCCTTCAGATTCTGTGTCTCCCCCTCTCTCTGACCCTCCCATGTTCATGCCCTGTCTGTCTCTCAATAATAAAAATGTTAAAAACATTTAAAACAAAGTGAGTTAACTAAATACACTAATTTAAATAAAACTGTTGTAGTACTACGTAACAAGCACTAACGCCAGAAGCCAAATTCAAGCTCAACCTAAATTCAACGGAATTCCCTTGAAAACTCTTTTTTTTAAAAAGTTTATTTATTTATTTTGAGAGAGACAGAGAGACAGCACAAATGGGGAGGGGCAGAGAGAGAGGGAGAATGAGAATCCCAAGCAGGCTCCACTTTGCCAGCACAGAGCCTGGCTCGGGGCTTGAACTGACGAAACCGTGAAACCATAACCTGAGTCAAAACCGAGAGTATGATGCTTACCTGACTGAGAGCCACCCAGGCGCCCCTAATTCCCTTGAAAACTCTTACTGAAACGTGCTGAGCTACCTTTTGGCTTTATAAACCTCTGCGTTTCCTCTAAAAACCTTTCAGGGAAGAACTCAAGTTCGGCCAATAAATCCAAGTTAACAACTTGGTATTGAAACCCAAGAATCCAGCTAGCTAGCAGTCAGTAAATTAGAGAACAGTAATAAATAAGTAAAGTAAATATTTGGAGGAGGCTATAACTAACTATTGCAGTATACATTAAAAACAAATTTATTTCCACCAATCTCAAATTGGCATTTTGGGAATCAAATAATTGAACTTCCCGTGCCTTACCTAGTCTCCAACATGACCATCCAGCACGCTTCTAAGCAGCTGTTAGTTACTATTATTCCGCCCCATGGTGAAAGAAACTAGAGTATCCCGCCGAGGTCGGGTATCTAACTCACAGCCACATGGAAAATGGGGTAGACCTAGAATCCCAGCCAACTAAGCTGTGGTTATGAAATCAATCTGCCAAATGATGCAAGATGTAATTAAATAAACGCTAGACACATGCCACTGTGCATTTAGTAGGCACCCAATAAATTTCATGGAATGAGTGAAAACGAAGCACAGAACAAATCAAAGTTCAACTGTGACCCCGGTCAAGCATGCCATGCTGGGGTCCTAAAGAAAAAGGGTTTAGAACTGGCATCCCAGGAAAAACCTGGAGAGATGTGATCTATATCTAATGGCAGCTCCGTTGGACAGAATCGGATTTCCCGTCAATGCATGTAGATGCCTTTGCTGACCAGCTATTGAGTGAAAACATAGACAAGCGGGCTTTTCTTGGGGCTCTAGCCCCCAAACGACACGGAAGTCAGAGAACATTCACAGATCACCAGGAAAAGGGAATTTTTTTTTTTTAAACTAAGGCACCATAAACATGCTTGTGTCTTTCTTTACAATGATTAGTTTGGTGTTTTTCTATGTCATAGCTGCCTTAAACTATAGGGCCATTATTATCAGTTATGAAAAAAACTCATAATAAATTCCTTGAAGGACAAATAATCAATATAATCAATGTGTATTAGGGTCCTGAGGGGGTTCGGTGCTGACACAGGCTCTGTGCCCTTAGGTACCCTTGGGCCACACCATTGAATTTCACAGTCATCCAATGGGACTACTCAAACCATTGTTTTGGATATTCCCCTTTCACCATTTATCTGGTTAGTATAGGGGGACCTACATTTTTTGCCCTATTTTCACACCAAAAGCATTTCCTTGCAACTTCCACCTTATGATGGAGAAGCATGGTGATCTACTTAACCTCACTTGGGGTGGTCGTGAGCCAAAATAGCCTTCCTTGAAAAGCACATTCCCTTGCATGGTGATAGGGTATACCTGTTAAACACCTGTGTTCCGAGGAACATTTTCTTTTTTTTTTTTCTTTCTTTTTTTTTTTTTAATGTTTTAATTATTTCTAGGAGAGAGAGAGAAAGAGCGTGAGCAGGGGAGGGTCAGAGAGAGAGGGAGTCACAGACTGAAACAGGCTCCAGGCTCTGAGCTGGCAGTCAGCACAGAGCCCGACGCGGGGCTCGAACCCACGAACCGCGAGATCATGACCCAAGGGAAAGTCGGACGCTTAACCGACTAAGCCACCCAGGCGCCCCGCGAGGAACATTTTCTAACAAGCCTCTCATTGGCTCATAGGAGAGCCACATGACAAACAAACAAACAAACAAACAAACCCCACTTAATTTAGCTGTTAGCCAGAAGACTTTGTTTTGTAGGGTGCTTTATTGGGAGGTTTATGGGCACTTTTTATATCTGCTTTTATGGTTTCATAATCAAGCAAATTGCTGTTAATTGATTTAGGAGGTTTGGGGGGGAACATAAAGCGAGCATCAGGAAGGACTCCATACGGTGTGGGCATTTTGAGAATGCGTCTGAAGCAAGGGGGGACTGTTCGCAAAATAACGGGGGCCTTTTTGATGGTTAGCATTTTGCACTCTTCTCAAATCTTGTTTAGCGAAGATTAATCTGGTGGGGATTTACCGGCTCTCAAAGGAAAGCTGTAAAGACTTCAGAAACGTGTTGCCTTCCAGGGCTCACCCTGCTGAGTTGGTGCTTCACGTCTGTCCTTGGGGGGAAACGGGTGTGGGATTCCTGATGAAGGACAGGGTGAACCCAGGCGCAGATGGCTGAAGTCCACGTGGAGCACCAGCCTATTTATAATCGGGCGGCTAGGATGTGACGAGTCTATGATTCTGCTTCTATTTATGGAAACGTACGGCATGAGAATGAAAGACTATATGTGCCTTTGCTGCCCTGCTCCTGTCTCGCCCTGACACTCAAGGGACTCACTGGTGTATTCGGTCCCCTGGGTGGTGATCACCTCCCCTCACCAGGAAGCTGTCTCCAAGCCTCAGCCAGGGGAAAGGGATCAAATGCAGGGGGCTGCCGGGAGGAAGAGATGAACTAACAGACCTGCAAAGCCTTGTAAAACTGTAGAGTGGAATGCAATACAAGAGAGGAAGAAGAGGAAGAGAATTTTTGTCATCACTATTCAGGAAAGTCACTCTCCTTCATGCAGCCTCCCAGCCCTACAGCTGGGGTCACACAGAGCCACCCCTGAAAGTCATCTGATCTGCCTTCAAGACCGAACCGGTCACGGTTGAGACTGTGGCATTCACCAGGCTGAGGATCAAGCTTCCCATTATGTCAGGGCCCAGAGGGGGCACATTTATTCCTTTGTTTGGCTCCTCTGGGTGATGAGTCTGCCTCCTCAGAGTGAGGGTCAGCCTTCCTTGGATGTGAGCAAATGGGCTCGTCGCTGGAGCCTCACAGAAGGGCTGTGGAGTCAAAGCCATGTCCACTCCCAGGAAGAGAAAGGGTCGAGACTCTGACCTAGTGGGAAAGCTTCCAGCAAAGCTAATGGCATCGGATTCCTGTGCTTCGCCTGCTCTTTCTATCACGGTTGCAACCTCTCGGCGGCTCCAGCTCTGCCTGTGAGAAATAGCTACCCCGTCCCTCCCACGAGGGAGACTCCATCACTCAGAGCTGCCCCATCGGGCTGCAGTGCAAGGGCCCAAGAAAACGTTTCAGCCCCACCTCGTCCAGACACACGGGCTCAGGCACCACATAGACGCCACCACGTGCTGGCCAACAAGCCGCTCACCCTTATTTTCTATTTGCAAGTTAAGGAAATTGCCTGCAAAGTCCTTGCGGAGGGGCCCGCTGTAAATAATGAGCGTATGTTCTTATTGCACGGCTTCAAAGCGTGTTCTCGCTTTCTTCTCCGCAATCCGTGCAACTCGTGCACAGAATAAGGCTATTCGCTCGGTTGGATGTCACTGTGGGTGACAGGCCAGGGAGAGAAGCTGGTTTGCGTGTAGACCGGCAGGTTCATCAGTTTGGTTCCTCATTTTATGCATTTATTTCTTTTAAGGAAAAGAGGGAGGGAGGGAGTACTCAGAGCCATGAAATCATTAAAACCAATTCGCTTCCTCCGGCTGGCCCTCCCTCTCCCTGTGAGTGCGTGTGGAATGATCTCTGCAGCTACAGAGCCATCCCGCGGTATTGATCCAGATGTGGAAATTGGTATTGACTGCTGCCACTGCTCTGTGCACTTCCCCGGCTTTTAAAGATACAGCGTATAGGTGATTTCACTTTGTGCGTGACAGAGCTCTGGAGCCATGTGCTGAAAGAAACCGAATCCTACAAATTAAAAATCAGGCTTCGCATCATGCTCCCCTACTCAAACCCAGTGGGAGCCCAAGGAGCTCCCGAGCACATGGTGATAAAAATGAAAGCTCAGGGGCGTCTGGGTGGCTCAGTCGGTTAAGCGTCCGACTTTGGCTCAGGTCATGATCTCACGGTTCGTGGGTTCGAGCCCCGCGTCGGGCTCTGTGCTGACTGCCATCTCAGAGCCTGGAGCCTGTTTCAGATTCTGTGTCTCCCTCTCTCTCTGACCCTCCCCTGCTCATTCTGTCTCTCTCTCTCTCAGAAATAAAACATTAAAAAAAAAAAGAAAGCTCAGTGCCCCTTCCTATGGAGAGAAAAAGACCCTTCATGGGCACTTTGAGTTTGTCCTGACCGCTGGTAAATGGCTCAGGACAGCCCCGGTGTCGTGAAAGGCCTGGGTGGGTCCGAAAGCGTAATGGGAAGCAAGGTCTGCTCATCAGAGACGCTGTGTTGGTTCTCTACCGCTGCCCTAAAAAATGACCGCAAATGCAGTGGGGTGAAAACACAAATATATAATCTTACGGCTCCGTAGGTCAGAAGTAGGGGTTCTCTGGACTTGAATGAAAATGTCAGTGGCCCTGGTTCCTTTCCAAAGGCTCCAAGGGAGAATCCTGCTCATTCGGGTTGTTGACAAAACTGAGTTCCTTGTGGCTGTAGGACTGAGGTCCTGGGTTTGAAAAGCCACTCACATGCCTTGCCTTGTACCCTCCTCCTTCTCCATTGTCAATGCCGGCCGTTGGAGGCCAGATCCTTCCGCCCGCTTCTTTGCCTTCCCCTTCCATTTATTTTTTTTAAGTTTTTTTTTTTATTTATTTCTAGGAGAGAGAGTGACAGCATGAGCAGGGGAGGGTCAGAAAGAGAGGGAGATGCAGACTCTGAAACAGGCTCCAGGCTCTGAGCTGGCAGTCAGCACAGAGCCCGACGCGGGGCTCGAACCCACGAACCGCGAGATCGTGACCTAAGTGAAAGTCGGACGCTTAACCGACTAAGCCACCCAGGTGCCCCCCCCTTCCATTTTTAAGGGCTTATGTGACTAGATGGGACTGACAGAAATAATCCAAAGAATCTCATTTCCTCTCGAGGAAACGTGGAGGAAGGTGAATCCCCTTCACCTCGAGCACACTCTCAAAGTCCTTTTTGTCATGGGAGGTAACGTACCCACAGGTTCTGGGGATTAGGATTCGGACATGCGTGGCCAGCTGTTACTCAACCCAGCACTCTCGATGTCGGTTTCCGGGGAGTCCAGTAGAGATTAAAAAGAAGCTCTTATTTTATGTCATTAGTGGACCACAATGTCACTCCTGCCTTACATGTGGGCACCTCCACATGGCTGTAGATTCACACAATGGATAGCGCTAATCAGCTGTTTTTACAAACACCATGTTCTAATATCAACCCTGTCTTCCCAAAGACTGAGCTGTTGAGAAAAGAGCTGCTATAGCTACTGGCTAGTATGCCAGCCAGACTCCTGAAATATGACAATCAACACAGTGTAGGCGAGTTTCTCCAGAAGCACATAGTTCAGGGGAGAGATAGACATGAGGAAGACAATGAAGACGAGACTGGGCTGCCGTCGTGTTCTGTGTGAGAGAGCCTGACACCACAGCCACTGGTACTGGTGAGGTTATCACTGCCTTCCCAGCCCCTGCTTCCGAGGCAGCACCCTGTCCCCGTCCCATTTTACACAGATTGTCTAACCAGGATTAGAAACGAGGCCATCTTGGGCATCTGGGAGGCTCGGTGGGTGAAGCATCCAACTCTTGATTTCGGTTCAGGTCATGCTTTCACAGTTCGTGAGTCCGAGCCCCTCATCGGGCTCTGCGCCGACACCGTGGGGCCTGCTTGGGATTCGCTCTCTCCCTCTCTCTTTCTCTGCCTCTCCCCATGCCCTCAAAATAAATAAATTAACTTCAGAAAAGGAAAAGAAAAGAAAGGAAGACTTCTCACAGTGGCTGATGGAAGCATGGTGCTAGGGTCAAGAGCCCCAACCCCAGTGCGGCTTGCATCTGACTACCGCTCCCCATGGAAATCGTGCACCTTAGGCAGAGGTTGTTCACCTGCCTGTATTCCCTTACAAACTCCTAAAATCGTCGTCTCCGTGTCCTTGAGGGGACTCTCTTGTACCCTCTGCTCTCCTGCAAACTCAGCCCAGGGAGCGTCTGTTTCACTCTTGCTTAGGCCACAGACAAACTCATCATCAGTTTTCAGCCCATTGCAGGCTGAGGGCCCCTTAGCTGAGAGTCTTCTGTCAGCCTGACTGGCTAATTGAGACCTCGGTGTGCTGAGCTGGTGCAGATGCCCATGAATGCAACCCTGTTAGACAGGGACAGGAGGCAGGGCATCATGAATATTTAAACAGGTAGACGTAAATATTAATGAAACAATTGTATCTTTAAACGGTTAAATCACTTTCCACGCTCCAGTCCGTTTTTATTTCATCATGGCACCCACACCTGTGTGTGTGCATGTGCGCACACACACAAATTAGACATTTTTCATCTGTGCGAGTGATTTCCAAGTTGATCTTTTTAATCTGAGAATTCCCCCTCTGCTACCTCTAAGCCTTCCTGAATTCCTTCCTGAAGCTGAAAAAGCATGATTCTGCCCTGAAACGTATACTTTGCCACTTACTGGAATTCCAATGACACGGCTCAGTCTTGTCTACACTGATTTCATGGCACAACGCCATGCATGCCATCGGGAGGCAGGGAACCTTAACTGGAGCTCATGTGTGGTAATTGCTTTATTCTGCATGAACTTGTCCTAATTCCCCCCCACCTCCAAAAACAGGAGAGGAGCTTAATTTTGCAATTTTAATAACCACAGTGTTCTCTCCTCTGCCATTACCTGGTCAACTGCTTAGCATGTCATTAGATATAGCTTCCTCTGCTCATAGTCCTTTGTGTTCATTTTCAACACGACACGACTGGCTTTTCTACGCTCATTTTTCAATATCGTCTCATCTGGCAGCATCTTTCCATCTTAACATTTTTGCAAGTTCACTCAGTCCAGATTGGGTCTCCCTTAGACTTGCTCTGTCTGTTGTTCATCTTCTATTTCCCACTGTAGAATTCAGCCTTCGTTCTTCCTTCTAATGTTCTCGTGTTTACCTGAATCCTACACTTTCACTGTGTCATTCATTCTGAATTTCACACAGAGCCCTTTTACGCCTCTCCGTTTGGCTTCTTACGTCCAATGGAATCATCGCTCCTTAACATTGTGGGGATGTCCAAGAACCTCATATCCTGCCGCTAACCCAAACCTTCTCTCTTCCTTCCCAACACTGCCTCTCACTGTGGTCTTTCTCCACCTTTTTACATGCATTGCTCTACCACCTCAAACTAAATTCCTGGTTTTCTTTCGTGACCAAGGGACACAAAGATCTTCCAGCCACTGTCCTGTTTGCTCCCCGCAGCGATTATGCTATCTGCTAGTGGCCACACCCCACCCTCCAGTATCATAGAGGAATGGGATCATGGAGGGGAAAGATCTCTTGCTTGGCTAAATCCAATCTGTCTTAAGGCCAATGTGTGATGAACTTTTGAAACTTCTCTGCAAACAAAGAATTTCCTCTGAATTCTATAATCACATTTTACAGGCCATCCAGAATTTACATCAACTGTATTATCAAATAGTTATACATTATACATACATATGTCCATCTAAAATACATATATTTCTAATATATGTTATATGCATAAAATATACATGTATAATAAAGCAGTTACTTCAATTTGAGCCCACGTGAGCATTCTGGGGAGGAAACGCTGTTGCAGACAGTCATAGGACCAAGAACAGCAATCTAGAAGGACGGAAGAAATGGAGAGAAAACTTCTAACTTCTTGTCTCATTTTGCAGAAAAGCACAAGTCCTTGTCACAAGGTCCCCCAACTTGGTCCTTAAGCTATGCTCCTCGCCTCTCCCTGTTTCCCTAACGGCTATCACTCCCCACATCCTTGACCACACTGAGTCCATAGCAGCAGCAACAAAAATAAAAAGCCAACTGCCTTGCTACCCAGTTGCTAACACACCAATAGTTGTTTGGCTTCGAAGAGGTCACTTGAATTTTCTGGGTCTCATTTTCTGCATCCCTAAAACTAAAAGGATTAGACAGAAGCAGGTGATCGAGGATTTTAAAAACTTTTTGAAGCTAGGAAACTTTCTTCAAACAAACTCGTCCACAGAAACATCCTTTGTAAAATCGGTCAAGTGGAAGTTCTCTGGTGGAGAATGGAGAGCACGGTGCCGTTTCACATGCCGCTGCACCCTTACCCCGCCCGCTGTCCACCTGCCGCCCCCCTCCCCCAGCCACTGTCGGGGACTCCTGGCTTCCTCTGAGTGTATTCCACAAAAGCCACGGAACCAATCAAGTAAGAGCCAGTTTGAACATTCGGCATTTCTGTGAAAACAATGAAGCCTGGAAACAATGACGTACAAACATTTACAGACATACTTCACTTTATAGAATAGAAACCAAGGCAAGTTATTTCTAAACTAACCCTCATTTTTCAATCGAATAACATTGCATTTCAGAATTGTTGAGTCTTCCGGTTCTGACTGATCTTCCTTTGGGCAGCACCTAACATTCTTGCCTTTTGCTATTGTGTTTCTTCCCTCCTCTCCTCTCCCTGCCCCCTCCCCACACATGTCATGGGTTCAAACCCACAGGGTGCCGGGTGCTTTGAGATCATGTAAGTTTCTCTCACGTTGTCCATTTGACCTTAAAGAGGGGAAATTACACTTGATTTTAGTGGTGGGAGGAAACCTACTTGAGTAAATGAACCCTGTGTCCTGTCTTTGAATAAAGTAAAAAAGAAATTTAATCCTTGCAAGGGAATAATAAGACTAATTATCTCCTAAAACATGTATTTGTTCAGACTGGATGAAAAGATCATGTCTGTGCTTTGCAACAGTTTCAATGTTTTCTGCATTATGGGTGAGTTCACCACATATCCACAGCACTATCCTCTCCACTTCTGCCCTGTCTTATGTGATAGGAGAAAACTACACCTTTGAGTTAGTTTAGTCACTTATTTCCATATATTTAAAAAAAATTTAATCTTTATTATTTCTGAGAGAGAGAGAGACAAAGTACGAGTAAGGGAGGAACAGAGAGAGAGGGAAACACAGAATCCGAAGCAGGCTCCAGGCTCTGAGCTGCCAGCACAGATCCCCACGCGGGGCTTGACTCCCGAACAATGAGATCATGAACGGAGCTGAAGTCAGACACTTAATTTGTAAACGTCAATAAAACGTAGTTCCTGGTTTGAAAGAGCTCCCAGTCCATAGGTAAGCCACATAATACCTAATTATTTTGAAGCATCATGAATATAATAATGGTGGTGTGGACAAACCTACCAGGGAAACACAGGAGGCAGAAATTCATTTTGTCTTAAAGACAGCAGGACCCAGAGAAGCTTCCTAGGAGAGTGATATTTCGGTCTAGAGAGATGGGTCGTATAGCACCAGCATAACCTTGACAAGGGGAACACTGTGTCCAGGGACACAGAGGCTCCAGGGAACAAGGCATGATTATTGATTAAGACCCATGGTCAAGAGTGCTGGGGTGACTCAGTCATTTAAGCATACACCTCTTGATTTCGGCTCCGGTCATGATCTCACGGTTCAGTTCTTGAGTTTGAGCCCTGTGTCAGGCTCCAAACTGTAGAACCTGCTTGGGATTCTCCCTCTCCCTCTCTCTCTGCCCCTCCTTTCACTCTCCCTATCTCTCAAAATACGTTATTTTTTTTAAAGCTCCAGGGGCACCTGGGTGGCTCAGTTGGTTAAGTTCTGACTATTGATTTCAGCTCAGGTCATGATCTCATGGTGTGGGATCAAGCCCTGCATCAGGCTCTGCACAGACAGCATGGGGCCTGTTTGAAAAATCTCTTTCTCTCTCTCTCTCTTTCTGCCCCTTCCCCACTCATGTGTGCATGCTCTCCCCCCAACTCTTTCTCCCAAAATAGTATACATTTAAAAAAGACCCATAGTCAAATCACAGGGTACAAAGCATGTAGCCATGGACAGTGAGGAAAAAATGTTACAGGTGGAATGTGAAAATGTATCTTACCTTATTCTATTCTATACTCAATGAGGAAGATTTTTAATCAAGGGAATGACATAATCACAACTGTATTCTCAATAGTCCTGATATGAGACATTTCGGAGATAAAATGTATAGCTTCTAGTGACCTATTAGAGCCACGGAGAGAAGGTAGTCCAAGAAAATGCTGGAATGGGTAGCTTGGATGACTGGTTAGATAGTGATGCCATCAGAGATTAAAGAATCCAAAAGGGAGAAGTAATTTTTATAGTTAATTGAGAGAAGTAGCATGGAGAGAGGCTAGCCAACATAATGAATTTGCCTTTTACTGTATCTTTAGAAATGCCTCTAATATATATAGAAAATTACAAGATATACCAAGTATGTAATTTACATATAAATTATATTACATAATTTATTTATATAATACAAACTTAACTGTTACATAATAAGTTATATTAATACACATGCCTATAATAGCTATTCTACATATAACATATAAAATAAGTTCACAGTCAAGGGGACAGAAGTCCCTGTTATGGGACGTGTTTGAACAGAGCCACGTGATGCCCAGAGGAAGTGAGGTCTGGACTTAGTGGCAAGGAGGCATTCTCCAGCAAGGGCACCAGTACCGGTACCGGCGACAGAGCTGGTCGCCACAGAGACCACATGGGAACTCAGCTCAGCAACTGGAGTGAGATGCCTGTAAGACACCAAGCTACTGGGAATCTGGGGGGCTGCGGCCGGGAGGTCAGGTGACATTCATCCAGAAAGAGGGGCACCTGTGGGGCCAGGGCGGAGACAGGTAGACAGAATGAAACATCATACCTTTTTACAGGATGGTCTTGAAAATTAAATGACATAAGAAAAGTAAGGAGGGGCTCCTGGGTGGCTCAGTCGGTTACACATCTGACTTCGGCTCAGGTCCCGATCTCATACTTAGGGTGAGCTCTGCTTCTCTCTCTCTCCTTCAATCTCTCTCTCTCTCTTTGCCTCTCATGGGATTCTCTCTCTCTCTCTGCCCTTCGCTCACTTGCATCCTCTGAAAATAATAAATAAATAAACAAACATCAAGGAGCTTGGCATGAACATAAAACACAACTAACATGACTTACTCTTTTTACAGCTCACGGTAGACATCAAACAGGAGGCACTACAACTCTTATGTCATTCTATTTATTTATTTATTTATTTATTTGAGAGAGAAAGAGCTCGAGCAGGGGATGGACAGAGAGAGAGAGAGAGAGACAGAGGATCCCAAGCAACTTTACATTGCCAGTGGAGAGCCTAGCAGGGGGCTCAGTCTCAGGAACCATGAGATCACGACCTGCACCAAAATCAAGATTCAGATGCTTGGGACGCCTGGGTGGCTCAGTCAGTTAAGAGTCTGACTTCGAGGGGGCGCCTGGGTGGCTTAGTCGGTTAAGCGTCCGGCTTTCGCTTAGGTCATGATCTCGCGGTTCGTGGGTTCGAGCCCCGCGTCGGGCTCTGTGCTGACTGCCAGCTCAGAGCCTGGAGCCTGTTTCAGTCTGTGACTCCCTCTCTCTCTGACCCTCCCCTGCTCACGCTGTCTCTCTCTCTCTCTCTCATGGAAATAAATAAAAATATTAAAATAAAAAAAAAAAGAGTCTGACTTCGAGGAGGGCACTTGTGGGGATGAGCACTGGGTGTTATATGGAAACCAACTTGACAATAAACTATTAGTAAAAAAAGAAAAAAGTCTGACTCCAGCTGAGGTCACGGATTAGAAGTTGGAGCCCCATGTCAGGTTCTGTGCTGACAGCTCAGAGCCTGGATCTTGCTTCGGATTCTGTGTCTCCCTCTCTCTCTCTCTCTGCCCCTCCCCTGCTCACGGTCTGTCTCTCTCAAAAATAAATAAACATTGAAAAAAAAGTTTTAAATAAGAGTCAGACGCTGAATCAACTGAGCGACCCCAGTACCCCCAGGGTTCTGTAAATTCTTCTTAATTAAAGCCAGGCTTCCTCAGTAACTTTTCAATAAGCCTTCTGACAAAATGGCTACTTTTCAAAGTTACAGCACCATAGCAGATAAAATTCAACTATCAAAATATATTAATTCAAAAGAATTCATCATCCAATTATGATACACAAATTTAACAGTACTACGCATTTAGAGACCATTTTTTTATTCCTAGGAAGTCAGGTTTTATGAGTGAAGGAAGTCAAGTTCATGTGACATATGTGTGTTTCACAGAAACATTTGCAAGAATGCATCTTTTACATTATGTGAGCAACACCACTATCTTATTCCCAGATATTAATTCCCTCTCACTGCAGAATTTACTACTAAATTAAATACTTGCTCTTACTACTTACTTAGTTAAAAAATTAACTTCTAGGGGTGCCTGGGTGGCTCAGTTGGTTGGATGTCCGACTTCGGCTCAGGTCATGATCTCACAGTTTGCAGGTTTGAGCCCCGCGTCGGGCTCTGTGCTGACAGCTCAGAGTCTGGAACCTGCTTTGGATTCTGTGTCTCCCTCTCTCTCTAACCCTCCCCTGCTCACTCTGTCTCTCTCTCTCTCAGAAATAAATAAAACATTTAAAAAATTAACTTCTAAAACTTAGAAGTTTTTCATCTTATGTACCTAAGTATCACTATATTCTGCCAAAATTCTGCCACATTCAAACTACTAAGAAAACATGAAAGAGGCTCACTCAACTTTGATTTCACAAGAAAAAAAAAAAACTAAAAATTTAGGTGCTAAAAAAGTAATACAGCCCTCTAGATGCATTCCGGTTAAGAAAACAAGTAACACAAGACCAAGGATTATACAATTAAAAAGTGTTTTATTCCTGGACAGGCATTGTAGCAGCTTAGAAACAAACAAACAAACAATGCCCTGCCAATGAGCAACGCCTCTCTCTCTATATGTATGAGTATATATGTGAATGACATTATATATGTATATATATACTTATATTTGTATACACACACACAGACATGCACACACAAATACATAAAGAAAGATCTGGATTCAAATGTTTATAAGATGCAGTTCTAAATGGCTTACTGGTCCAAGACACGGCTGATGCCATTATGAAAAATAAATATAACGATATAAATATAGATTTTACCCTAAAATGGATCCTAATAGTAGACCCAACAATGTAATAAAAAGTCAATGTTTTTCTCACGCTGCAGAACGGGGGACCTGTAAAGCTGACCAGTGGCACCTCTGCGTGTTACCTATTATTGTACCCCCCCTTTGAGAGACAGAAACAGATGCACAGAAACCATACGACATCTTAAAGACGGTATCAGCCTCCAGCTGTCTCATCCAATACTCTGTCTAATAACTGGAAGAATAGATGCTTGGAACTACTCACCACCCCCTCCTCTTTGTTTCCTCCCCTCTACTGTTGAAGGAAGCAGGCAATGACTTGGGTTTTCTAATACTCTAACTAGAATCATTTGCTAAAATGATGTTACGGTTCATGGAATTGCTAAGTTAATTGGATTCTGACTCCACTTAAATTACTTTTAGGAGACCAATCTCTTGGTCAAAGAGGAAAGGAGTAAGTAGTCTCCAGCACTACAACTCAGATATTTAAGTGACGTCATAGCACAGACTAGGCAGATTATTAGAAGATGACATGTTGATAATTATTCCTTAATTTGTGGATTATGGATCCATTGACCTTACGGAAAAAAATACAACAGATATGCCTGTGAAATGAATCCGAAACTCATGAGGTGAATAAAACAAAAAGAAGACGATGGCTATGTCTATGTGTTGAAAAAATATCAAATCCCAAAAATGACAAATTTTAGTGCACTGTCTTCACAAAAGAATTGACAGCCACACTCTTGTGTATGGAAATTGTCTTTCTAAAAATAAAAAAAAATGACCTACAAGTAGTTTAATTTCCATATACATCAACCACCCTGATAAAAGAACCAGGATTTTTTTTTATAAGCCTAGCATTTAAGAGAAATGGTGTGATGATGGTGTTTATTAGCGTGAATAATAAATTTCACAGGAGTAGATGATCAAAAGCCTATTAAAGAACAGACTGTTATTTGAATTAGCCTTAAAAGAAGGACATAGCATGAGAATAAAAATTAGGTACAAATGTGGAGAGTTTAATTGGTGATGCATAAAATGCACTAAAAGAAGAAATGACAAGGAAACAAGAAGACTGGCTAAGGGAGCCACTTTAATGGCCCCAGACCTGACGAGGGTCAATGAAATAGTCCTACAAGCAGTAACAAGAGCTTACCATGAAGTGGCAGAGTGCAGAGATGGAGAGATGGAGGCCGAGGTGGAGACAAGTCAGAGATGAGAGACGCTATGGAGGCAAAATTGACAAGAATTGGAATCCAACTGGGTTCAGGAAGTGAGAGAAAGGTATTGAAGACGACCAAAAATTTTAGAATTTGGAAGACATCATATCACACATTGTTTAGGGTCTAAGAAAGCCCTCAGAGTTCGTCTGGTACGATCTAGTGTTAAGGAGGTGAAATTTAAATCCTAGAGAGTTCAGGTAATCCACTCAAGGTCACACAGCCCTTAATGACAGAGTTAGACACAATCCCAAAGTGTTCATACACACTTACAGACTTGGAGAACTTATCACGAGAAATAACCAACTTAAGGGAGAGCACATTTAAAACAAGCATAAAGGTAAAGATAATAACAAGAACGAGAAAGGATTTCATTTCGTGCATGTGCGCAACAAATCAACAGGTGCAGCCACTCTAGCTCCATACGGTTTTCCCTGGAAGCCTCTATAACACACCTGCTGTTCTCTTCTCCATTCACAGGTGTGAGAACTGAGACTCACAGAGGTTAAATAACTTTCCCCCAGTCGTAAGGCCAATAGAGGCAGAGTTGGGTCCAACCCAGACACTCTGACTCCACAAAGTATGCATTCTTACCCACTTTATGTCTTACTGACTTTGAAGGGTCTCTGGGACATCCAATAGGAGGTAGCCAACAAGTCGTTATAAAGTAGGTACCACGTTTGGGATGGAAATTCAGACTGAGGACAGAAAGGCCAATGTGGAAGCCTTGAGGTTGGAAACACATGAGGTTATAAAGGTAAAAAGAGTGAGATAAAGGAAGAGAAGGAAAAGGAAAGGAACCGACTGCATGCTCTTGACATGGGGTGCATTTCAGAGCAGGAAAAGAAAGCAGACTCAGAGGAAGAATAGTCACAAAGATAGAAGAAGAGCAAAGAGCAGCATAATGGAAACCTGCAGACTTGGGGTTCGTTTTTGTTTAAATTTTCCTTGTTGAAGGTTCGCCAAGCAGATGTGAGGGGAAGGGAGGTAAGAAAGCTTGTCCTGGCACAAAGACACTTGCAGCTCAAGATGCCTAGTTTAGCTAGAAGTTGTGTCTTTGCTCTTGACCATGTTTCACAAATTCTTAGGTCTCGGTTTTTGGCCTGATCCTTGGATTCCAAATTTTCCCCAACCCTTGGGACAACTTTATGTCATCTTGTGTTTTCTTTCTAGTTGTAACCCATGAGATCCATCAGGTCAGAATGATCCATCCGGTCCTGATCCTTGATATCACCTCTCAAGGATTGTTTAATTTCACGAAATAGCAGTGATCTGAAACAAGCTTAAGTAAAAGGAATGTCCTTTCAAAAACATTTTTTAATCTTTATTTATTTTTGAGACAAAGGGAGACAGAGCATGAGCAGGGGAGAGGCAGAGAGAGAGGGAGACACAGAATCTGAAACGGGCTCCAGGCTCTGAGCTGCCAGCACAGAACCTGATGCGGGGCTTGAACCCACAAACCACGAGATCATGACCTGAGCCGAAGTCAGATGCTTAACCGACTGAGCCACCCAGGCACCCCATGGAAAGTCCTTTTAATAATTGGTATCCCATTACCCAAGGCAAGGAACCGTGGTCAGGCCACAAAAAGGCGGGGACAGAGAAACAACATTCTCTCATTCTCTTCCTCCCTCTCTCTCTCTTCCCCTCTCTCTCTTTTCATATGATTCAATCCCTTATCTATGTTGTGAACACGCCTTTTACTTTCTCTACTATTGCTTAATCATCAGGCCCTCTGGCCATAAAAGCCACCCAAAAATCCCCAGTTTTTTTGTTCTTGCAACTTTGGGAACCCCAAACAAATTTGCTTTTCAATATGGTGGTCTCAAATGTGTTTTCACACCATTCCTGTGTGATTTCTGTTCTGAGCACATCCATAGAGTGCTCTCATTAGGTCACTAGTGATTTTTGTCATTAAGTCTAGTGGGAAAATTTCAACCCCCTCTTTATTTGGCCTATCAGTAGCATGTAACTGCTGACCAAATCATCTTTCCCAGAAGTCTTGCTTTCCACGGTCCAAGGGACAGTATGCCCTCTGGGAAATCCTCTTCCTCTCTGGCTGCCCTCTAATGAACGCAAAGATTTAGGGTTCTCGAGTCTCAGTGCTCAGTTATTTCTTCGTCTCACTCCATATGCTTTTATGGTAGACTTATCCAGAGAGTTCTCGTTGATACACTGATGATTCCGGACTCTAGCCTGGACCACTCCTGTAAGCCCAAGAATTACACATCCACCCACCCCTTGACATTTCCCTCTAGAAGGCAGTGGTATGCCAGAGGCAGGCTACCCTGGCTTATGAGAACTCACTGTAAGTATCTCTTCACAACTCCACGCTCAGGGCCATCACACGGCTAAGCTGAAATCCACCACGATGAGAGATTCTACACTATGGAAATTGGCAAATGCTACAAATTCAGTGTCTTTTGTTCTACTTTTTGGAGAGCCCGTTGCTAATCATTTATAAAACACCACTGCTGAAGTTTCACAAATTTAATAGTTCAGGACTGAGTCCATGTTGCCCCTACTTCACCTACCTGAGTTCTCTTGCAGGGAACCCTATTTTTATGACCATGGCTAAGCATGCAATCTCCTCTTCCGTGTTACTGTCACCATTACCTTTCTAGATTCATCTCCCAAATGTTCCTCAATTGTATCCATTTGTGACCACACCCACCTTGCCATGGCCACTGTTCAAAATTCCCTCAAACTAGTGGTCTACTCAGTGTCAAAACTCTCTCCTCCACAAGGGAGCCAGTGTGTTTAAGAACACAATTCTGATCATGTCACTCTCTTTCATGATTTCCCATTGTTTTTTGGATCAAAGTCAAACTCTTCACCATGGCCTTGAATCCTGGACTATCTCTGCCTTCCTCTCCTCATCTCACATCCAACTCCCTTCTTCTCTACACGCACCTTCTTTCACATCATTTCTCTGTGTTCCTGGCATGCTCAGGGCCACACATGTTTTTCCTTCTGCTTCTTTCTTCTCTTCTTCCCCATCTAATAAAGGCCCAATTATCCTTCAAATCTCAGCTTGACGTTACTTCTTCAAGGAAACATCTTTGACTGGTCTCATGTCTTCATTACATATTCACAGAGCATCCCATATCTCTCCTGTACTTTTCCCACCAAAATTCACCCATATGGGCAGGTAGCTGGTCCATCTTATTAAACATTCTATTCTCAATAGCAAACGCAGTGACTTACATGTATAATAGGAGCTTGGTAAATATTCAATGAACAAATACATTTTCAGTGAATGAAGAACATCTTTTTATTCTTCCACTCCCCAACAAAGAGTAATCCGTCAAGATCCCTGGGCCAGAGTTTGAGGTGAGACTAGGCCACAGAGACAGTTTCAGTGTCAATGTTTCCTACATCTGAAATAAAAACAATATAAAATCAACAGAAATATAACCACCATAACCACCTGTGGACCCAGAAGAACAGGATTAAGTGGATTATTCAATTAATGGTAGACTTGACAATCTAAGTGCCAAAAAATGACATTGAACTCTTTACCAAAAACGTGGTAACAGAAGTGAATAAGGATCCACACCTGGACCACGTTCAAATAACTGGAAATATTTCCATTTGTTACTCAAAGAGTAGAACAGAAAACACTGAATTTGTAGCATTTGTTGGAAAGAACAAGCTCAAAATAGAATGTCAAAGGGCAATTCTAGAAAAAAATATCCCATCTTTCAATCCAGACGAATACTCTTTATAACACTCCAAGGGTCTTTCTGGAAATATAAAATCCAGAGAGGATCAGGAGGGGTTTGACAGGGTTACTTTAAGTGTAAACTACCTCAATATCTATAGATAGGGGGAGCACGCTGTCCCTGACTGTTGATATTTCTCCCCAGAATTTGCTAGAATTCAACCTACCACATCACTGTCAGTGATTTTGAATGTATAAAAGAAATAATACTAACAACACCAACAATCATAACTTCTATTTTTCATAATTAGTAGACCAGAACCATTCCAACTATATTTGTACCCATCCACACATTTCATTCTCACAATAGCCTGACACACACGACTATATTCTAATTTTACAGATGAGTAAATATGCATAAAGAGGTTGTCCCTCAAGGTCACTCAGTTTTCCCAAGATTGCACAAATCTAGATGAGGCCAAAATCTAAACCCAGGCATGCCAGCTGCAAAGCCCTTATTTGGTGTCACTGCACTACAGGACATCATCTCCATTAGAAACTATCTAGAATCAAATGGAGGTGTACGCAATCAGCCTGAACCTGCACATACGTGAAGAAGAAAGCAAGGATCTCTCAATCCTAAACTTTTGTGTTACAACCGGGCATGAACGGGATCTGCAAAGCCTGTTTGGTTTTGCTATCATTCCCACGATCTTTCCTTTCCTTCCCCATGCTCCATTCTCCACCCCTCTGATGTTAGAGTCTCCTGTCAACCTGGATGGAAATCAACTGCTCAGACCCACAGAAAAATATGGACGTGCTACCCACTGGATGCTTGGATTGAAATGGCAGGAGAACGGGAAAAACTGATGCCATGGACAGTCGGGAAACTCCTCTCCCGACGCCTCATGGCAGATGCAAGGCACATGGAGCCAGTGGTTGGCCCCCTCTCCCTTTCCTCAGTTGAAATCATTTCAGGAGTGAGCTACACGTATTGTCAAAATACCCACCGAGGGGTGAAAAGAATGCCATGCTCTTAGGGGCCTTTGAAGGATCTGCTGTTCTCATGCATTTTAAAGGTGAGCTGAGTTTGGAGTCTCTTTTGCAGGCCAAAATGTTTTTGTGTTTTGAAGAAAATGATGTGTGTTCTGCTTTGCCGTTTTGCTAAACATTTAAAAGCATAAAACACAGTCTTTTAAAGTTGCAACTACACCGGAAACGCACGGAGAGGCGAGGCAGCAGAAATGGCTAGTGTGGACTCCAAAGCCTTGAGCGTGCTCTTCAGGCTGAAAGAGGATCAGAAGAACTCACTGGAGTTAACAGAAGCCTTCTTTACAGGAGCAATGAGATGTATGATGCCGATACCCACGCCAATAGTCAGGTACAATATTTGCCTACCCTTTTTTTTTCAAATGCATTTTCGGTGATCGCTAGAGGGCCTGGCGGAGGTGGATGGTACCTCCAGCTCTGAGTTCACTAGAAATGCATGGATCTGTGCACACATGTACCCATCAGATGAGCCTGTGCACTGAGTGCCTCAGAAGGCCTTGGGATCACAGCCAAGACACAGTTCCACATTTTCAGGACGAAGGCCACAGTGCTTGTCAAAGAAATTTCTAGTAAGAAATAGGGTAAAGGAGCAGGGTTTCTCACCTTCCAATTCAGTGATAAGAATGTGCTCGCCCACTACCGAGCTTGGAGGTAAAACCCAGCAACTTTTAAGGACCAGGTCATAACTACTAGCAGCAAGTTTACATTTTTTCCATGTCGTGTGTTCATCTTTTAAGCCAGACTCGCAGCCGCTCATGTCTCAGCCACCTGCTCCCAGGAAGAGAACGCCCTTGCCCTGCATCCGATGTGTCTGCCGAGAGAACGAGGCATGCACACAGCACCCCCGCTCCTTCCTGCATTTCCTCTGACTACCTCCCCTCTCTGCCTTGGGCTTTGTCAGTTCCTTTCTCTCCACGCTGCATCTCTTTTAGTTCCAAAAATAGATCATTCAATTTAGGAAGAACAATTAACTGGGATGAAAAAAAAATCTGAAGTATGGGGAGGCATTTGAGCTTCCCTATCAGGCAGGAAGTAATTGGCAACGCCACGGCAGTGTCTTTACCGGGGGATGCGGGCTCCGGCTTCAACGTGAGCTTCGGGAAAATCGTGGCTTTGGAAAGGCCCGACTCAGCTTCGGCCGTGCCACAGTCCCTCCCCTGCGAGCTCCGTACACATCACAGAACAGTGACATAGAGGAGAGACCCCACGGCTGTGATTTCACTAGTGTCTGCACCAGCTTTGCCCCTAAAGAGACCTTGGGGGTTTGCACGATGAATTATCCAGCAGAAACTTATTATCTTCCAGTGCATTGACCTGTCCCTTGAGAATTAACATATCTGGAACATTCTAATAGCTCCAAGGGAATTTTCCTTCAGGAGTGCAGTCTTCTTAGGGCAGTGTTTCTCCACATGTGACCTTGGGAAACACCTGAATCAGGGTCACCTGGGATGTTTGGTAAAAAGACAGATTCCCAGCCCACTTCTCAGACAATCTGGGTGACGCTAATGTGCACTGATGTTTGAGAAATGCTAACTTATGGACTCTTTATAGAGGCAGAGGCAAGTTTCAAAAGTTACAGAGCCTCTAGAGCAGTGGTTCTCAGCAGAGGTCATTTCGCCGGCGGAGGGTGTCATGACTGGGGGGCGGGGGTCCTGGCACCCAGCAGGGGGAGACCAGAGACGCTGCTAAGTACCTACAATGTACAAGACAACCATCCACGACAGAGGATCACTCAGCCTCAAATGCCAGTGGTGCTCGAGAGAGATGGATATTTCTGGCCCCAGCGTGGAATTCCCAACCGCTGCACCGGAAACCCCAAGCGATTCTTAATGCCAAGGCGAATGCGTTTCAAACTGTAAATCATGAAATCAGTTTAGTGTGGCTTATGGCCAGCATCTCTTGTTTTAATGGAATGAGATGAGGACACCTGTGGGGCTCAGTCAGTTAAGCGGTTGACTCTTGATTTCAGCTTGCGTCATGATCCCAGGGTTGTGGGATCGGGTCCCAGGTCGGGCCTCATGCTGAGCGTGCAGTCAGCTTATGATTCTCTCTCCCTTCTTCTGCCCCTCCCTCACTTGCACTCTCTCAAAAATAAATAAACAAACAAACAAATAAATAAATAAATATGGAATGAGGCAGAAGAGAATAGGAGAGAAAAGAATCAGATGTATCTGAGTATGTCACACATAGTAAAGGTGTTATTTAATGAAATTTTTATTTCAGTTGCATATCTGACCTTAACATATAAAAGAGGCTGTAAGGGGCGCCTGGGTGGCTCAGTGGTTTAAGCGTCTGACTTCGGCTCAGTTTATGATCTCAGTTTGTGAGTTTGAGCCCCGTGTCGGGCTCTGTGCTGACAGCTCAGAGACCGGAGTCTGTTTCCGATTCTGTATCTCCTCCTCGCCCCCCACCACTGCCCCTTCCCTGCTCAAGCTCTCTCTCCAAAATAAAAGTTTTTTAAAATTAATTAAATAAGGGGATACAAAATATGTTCCTCCTTTATGTATCTTTACTACTAAATATGTTCCATTTCTGAAAAAGCATACAAACCACCTTTCTCCCCACTAAACAGCAATTACCCTAACTTTTATGGTAACCACACCTCTTTATTCTTTTTATAATTTTTAAGTGTATATCTCTAGTTCAATTGAGATTTTCAGTTTCAATTTTATATAAATGATATTCTATGTATCTGACCCTTTGATACATCTAAATTTATCTTTGAGAGATTCCACTATGCAGAATGTAGTGGTAATGCATGAATCTTTGTGACCATATAATATTCCAAGGTATACATATACCAGTATATGATTCTTTCTATTGTTTGGACATTTGGATTGTTTTCTTTCTTTTTTTCATTTTTTAAATGCTTTTCTTTATTTTTGAGAGACAGAGTGTGAGTGGGGAAGGGGCAGAGAGGGAGACACAGAATCGGAAGCAGGCTCCAGGCTCTGAGCTGTCGGTCAGCACAGAGTCCATCACGGAGCTGGAATCCATGAACTGTGAGATCATGAGCCGAAGTCGGACGCTTAACCAACTGAGTCACCCAGGTGCCCAAGGGTTGTTTTCAATGTGGGCTGTGATGTATAATGCAGATGTGAACATTCTTATACACCTGCTGGTACACATATGCATGCACTATGTTAAATATATATTTAAAAGTAAAATTGCTAGATCTTTCAGTATGTGCATATTTGGCTTTAGTAAATGATGCTTCCAACATGTGTGTAAGAACTGACACTCCCACAGGGAGCGCATGAGAGATCCAATCTCCCCACATCCTCAGGGTACTTGGTACTGTCTGTATTTTAAATTATAGACATTCTAGAAGTTATGTACTCATGTCATATTGTAGTGTTAATTTCCCATTCCCCAGCTAGTAAGAAGACTGAACATATTTTCCTATGTTTACTAACCATTTAGATGGTGACACTCCTGTTTAAGTTTCTCGACTATTTTATATTGGATAGACTGTTCTTTTGTTAATTTGTAGGGATTTTAAAAATGTTGTATTTTCTTGGGGCACCTGGCTGGCTCAGTCGGTAGAGCATGCAACTCTGATCTCAGGGTTGTGTGTTTGAGCCCTATCCTTAAAAATAAAATATTTAGGGGCCCCTGGGTGGCTCAGTTGGTTAAGCGTCCGACATCAGCTCAGGTCATTATCTCAGGGTTTGTGACTTCAAGCCCCTCATCGGGCTCTGTGCTGACAGCTCAGAGCCTGGAGCCTGCTTTGGATTCTGTCTCCTTTTCTCTCTGCCCCTCCCCTGTTAGTGCTCACTCTCTGCCTCTGTCTCTGTCACTCAAAAATAAATAAACCTTCAAAAATTGTTAAGATAAAAATTTAAGGGGCGCCTGGGTGGCTTAGTCGGTTAAGCGTCCAACTTTTGCTCAGGTCATGATCTCGCAGTTCGTGGGTTCGAGCCCGGCGTCGGTCTCTGTGCTGACTGCCAGCTCAGAGCCTGGAGCCTATTTCAGAGTCTGTGACTCCCTCTCTCTGACCCTCCCCTGCTCACGCTGTCTCTCTCTCTCTCCTAGAAATAAATAAAAAAAAAATATTTAAAAAAAGATAAAAATTTAAAAATAAAATCTTTAAAAATAAATAAATATTTTCTTTTGTTATTGTTTTATTTTTTTTTGTTTTCTTTAAAGAGAGAGGGCAGGTGGGGGAGGGGCAGAGAGGGAAAGACAATCCTAAGCAGGTTACCCGCTCAGAGAAGCCCGACCCACCCAGGGCCCAATTTCGTGACCTTGAAATCATGACCTGAGCTGAAATCAAAAGTAAACCCTCAACCCCTAAAATATATTTTTTAATGTTTTAAAAATTTTAATGTTTAAAAAAATTAATTTTTTAATGTTTCTTATTTATTTCTGAGAGAGAGAGACAGCATGAGCAGGGGAGGGGCAGAGAAAGAGGGAGACACAGAATCCGAAGCAGCTCCAGGCTCTGAGCTGTCAGCACAGAGCCCAACACGGGGCTCGAACCCACGAATCATGAGATCATGACCTGAGCTGGAGTCAGATGCTTAACTGACTGAGCCGCCCAGGTGCCCGTAAAATATTTTCTTAAAATAGGTTCTATGTGTTGCAAATATGTTCTCCCATTGAATAGCTTGCCTTTTTATTCTTTTAACTGTCCTCTGATAAATAGAACTTCTTAATTTTAGTGGAGTCAAATTGGGGGCACGTGGGTGGCTCAGTTAGTTAAGTGACAGACTCTTGATGTGAGTTCAGGTCATGATCTCACAGCCTGGGAGACTGAACCTTGCACTGGGCTCTATGCTGACAGCATGGAACCTGCTTGGGATTCTCTTTCTCCCTCTCTCTCTACCCGTCTGCTCACTTGTACTCTTTCTCTCTCTCTCTCAAAAATAAAATAAATAAACATTAAAAAAAGATTAGTATTATTGTAGTCAAATTGCCCCATCTCTTTCTTTGTGATTAGCATTTGCTGTAACCTGGTTAAAGTATCTTTTCCTAGACTAAGTCAAGGAAGATATATTCCCATATATTCCCATAGTATCTTCTTGTAACTTTTTTGTTTTGCCTCTCACATGTAGATATGGTGTATCTGGAATAATTGTGGTGAGAAGTAGAAGTCGATTTTCATGACTTTCCAGTATGAATAGGTAAGCATCTCATAAACTGAGATTTCACACCTATATGGCTACATGTACTGTTTCCTCTATTTTTATATTTGGGTGTCCTTGCAACAATACTATATTGTATGAATTAGTTTAACTGATTTCATAAAAGGTAAAGCAAATCTTCCTATCTTGTTCTTCAAGATTGTTATGTCTCGTTGGTCCTTTGCATAACCATGTAGGTTTTAGAATCAGCTTGTGAAGTTCCTCAAAAATTTCTATCTGGATTGTATTGATTGTCTAGATCAATATGGAAATAACTGGCATCTCCGAATATTAGACCTACTAACCTGAAATCATGATATACGTCTCTGTTATAACCTTTCTAAATTTCTGTTAACTATGATTTAAAATCTCTGTGTAGGGATCTCATATAAGTTTGGTTAGATTTGTTCATCAGTTTTTGATATTTTGATATGTAAATGGTAGCTTTTAAGATATTTTAGTTTCTGGGGTGCCTGGGTGGCTCAGTCGGTTAAATGTCTGACTTCGGCTCAGGTCATGATCTTGCGGTTTGTGAGTTCAAGCCCCGCGTTGGGCTCTGTGCTGCAGCTAGCTCAGAGCCTGGAGCCTGCTTCATAATCTGTGTCTCCCTCTCTCTCTGCCCCTCCCCCATTTGTGCTCTGTCTCTGTCTCTGAAAAATATGTAAATGTAGAAAAAAAATTTTTTTTAAGTTTTAGTTTCTATTTGTAATCGGTTATAGAAATATATTTGATTTTTGTTTCCTTGAGCTTCTACTCACCAAATTCTGTTATCAATACTATCAATTTGTCTGTGAATTCTTTGTAAGTTGGTAGATATACATAGCATTTATAAACAATGACACTTTTATTTCTTTTTTAAAAAAATTTTTGGGGATGCCTGGGTGGCTCAGTCAGGTGGGCAGCCGACTTTGGCTCGGGTCATGATCTCACAGTTTGTGAGTTCAAGCCCCACATCAGGCTCTGTGCTGACAGCTCAGAGCCTGGAGCCTGCTTCAGATTCTGTGTCTCCCTCTCTCTCTGCCCCGCCCCTGCTCACACTCTGTCTCTCAAAAATAAATAAACATTAAAAAACAAAAATAAAAAAAATTGTTTTTGACATTTATTTATTTTTGAGAGACAGAGAGAGACAGAGCATGAGCAGGAGAGGGGCAGAGACAGAGGGAGACACAGAATCCAAAGCAGTCTCTAAGCTCTCAGCTGTCAGCACAGAGCCCAACATGGGGTTCAAACCCACAAACCGTGAGATCATGACCTGAGCCGAAGGTGGATGCTTAACTGACTGAGCCACCCAAGGGTCCTGACAGTTTTATTTCTTACATTCCAATATTTACTTTTTATTTTTCTTTTCTCACGCCACTGGATAGAACCTAAAATAAAAAACAGAATGTAAGTCTGGATATTAGGATCTTTGTTTTGTTCCTGATCTCAAAGGAAAAGTTTTCAAACCTTAACCATTACGAATTGTGTGTTTTGGGGGCGCCTGGGTGGCTTAGTAGGTTAAGGGTCCCACTTCAGCTCAGACCATAATCTGATGGCTCATGAGTTCGAGCCCTGCATATAGCTCTGTGCTGACAGCTCAGAGCCTCGATGGAGCCTGCTTCAGATTCAGTGTGTGTCTCTCTCTCTTTGCCCCTCCCCACTCACATTCTGTCTGTCTTTCTCTCAAAAATAAATAAGCATTTTAAAAAATTTAAATAAGTAAAAATAAATAAATACACATTTAAAAAAAGAACTGTGTTTTTAGAGTTGGGAGGAGAATTACATTATTCGTAATTTCCTACAGACAGTTTTGACCGGATTAAGAATACACTCTTGGTATTCCTAGTTTATAAAAAGCTTTCAAAGTGAAGACATGTTGGATTCTATTATATGCCTCTACTACATCTATTCAATTAACACTATTATTTTCCTCCTTTATTCTGCTGACATGTCACACTGTATTGATATTTTAATATCATACTAACCCTGTCGTAATGAAATAAACTCAACTCATTCATAATGTGTACCCTTTTTACATGTTGAAGGATTTGGTTTATTAATAGTATAACTTGTTTAGGATTTTTACATGTAAAAGAGGCAGGTCTCTCAATTTTATTTCTCACAATATCTTTGTAGATTATTGATATCAAAGTCATCGTGGCTATACAGTGTTACTATTTTTTTTTCCAGTTCTGTGAAAGGGTATGTATAAGACTATCGTTCTTTGTCCTTTAAGTATTATGCAGAAACAAAACAGTAAAGCATTCTGAACTTGAAACTTCTTTTGTGGAAAAGTGTTTAATTAGGTTCAATTTTCTGAATAGTTATAGGACTTCGCGCATTCTCAATTTCACTCTGTGGCCACTTGAGCAAATTTGATTTACTAGAAATGTGTTACTTCATTATAGGCAAACATATTCAAAAGATCCTCTTATTATCATTTTATGGCTACAGAATTTGTATGCATAGCACTTTTTAAAATTTCTGACATGATTATTTGTGACTTGTTTCTTTTCTTTTGATCACTCTTGCTAGAAACTCATCCATTGTATTAGTCTTTTAAATATCTGATCTCTCCGTGGTAAGAGAAATGTGTTAAAATTCCCTGCCCAAGATCATGCACTTGTTTATTTCTCCTTGTAATTTGAAAAATATTTATTTTATATGAGACTGCATTATTATATGCATGCAAATCCAGAACAACTGAATATCTATTTGGAAAAAATTAAGTTGGATACATATCTCCAATAAATCCCGCTCCCAAAATATGCTTTGAAAGATAACGTGAATAATGCTTTATTCTCTCCTTATGAAAGCCTTCTAGACTACTTTGAAATTCCTAGAACTCCTAAAATAAAATATTGATAAATTTGACTATATAAAATAAAAGTTTTCCATATAGCAAAAAACATCATGAGTAAAACCAAAAGATAAATGAAAAACTAGAAAAAGGTATTTGCAAGTTAGATCACAAAGGATTAATTTCTCTAAAATATAAAAACCTCCTACAAATCAATAGTAATCTAAAAGAAAATGAGCAAAGGATATTAATAAGGAATTCAACTAAAAGGAAATACTAATGGCTTAAATCTGAGCTATAACACTCAGTCCATTTATTAGATGAAAACTACAAATTAGGTACACACCAAGATATCATTTTTAGACCCATCAATTTGGCAACGATGATAAAGATTAATGTCATTGATTTAGTAAGGGTGGGGGAGGAATAGAAAATCTCAAACATTGATGGTGAAATAAAAAATTGATATAACTTCCCTGGAGGGCAATAGATTATGGCAATATTTACCCAAATTAAAAGTATCTTTTGACCCTCTAATTCCAAATTCAAAAGCTTATCTCACAAAAAAATACACATGTGCAGAACGATGTGTATAAAACCTATTTTTTTCAACTTTTGTCTCTCATAAGAAAATTACATAACCCAAATATCTACCAACAGGTGACCAGCTAAACTAGTTATGGTTTACCCTGATAATGGAATCTTATGGAGCCATTAAAAAATGAAGTAACACGGGGGGTGTCTGACTGGCTCAGTCAGAAGAGCAGACAACTCCGGATCTCAGAGTTGTGAGTTCACTGCCTGGGTATAGAGCTTACATCATATATATATTCATCATATATATATTCGTATGAAGCAATACTATGTACTGATATAAAATAAATATATAGGTCAGTAAAATGCGCAAAGTGCATAACAGTTTGTGTGCTTTGCTACTATTGTGTAAAAAGATGTAATATATAGGGGCCCCTGGGTGGCTCAGTCAGTTAAGCATCTGACTTTTAGTTTCAGCTCAGGTCATGATCTCATGGTTTGTGGGCTCGAGCCCCGAATCGGGCTCTGTCTTTTTCCTGATCTCAACAAGGGGAAGTGGGGTTCCCACACACCACCAAACAAGTCTTGGAAGCCAGCAATGTGCCTGTGAACTGAATTTCAACACTCTATACCCAGAGAGAGCTTCTGATCCCCCAGGCTGGGGGTTCAGGCCCACAAGAACCCCGCTGCCCACCTCACGCACTGCTCACAGGCCACGGGCTGCAACCTGGGATCCCCACCCACCGCCCAGAGTCTGGAGTTTCCAGCCACCTCCTCCTGAGTTCCTTTTGCTAGAGTGGCTCTCAGAAGTCAGGGAAACACTTACCCACATTTACCAGTAAAGGGTGTGTGGAAAGATGAATCACCAGTCAGATGAAGATGCCTGAGGCAAGGTCTGGGGAAAGGGGGCAGGGACTTCCAGACTTCTCAGCCTCTCCACCTCCTGACCCTCCTCACATTCACCAACACAACTCTCCCAACCCAGTCTTCTAGGGTTTATAGAGAGGTTTCAGTGCCTAGAGTAGATTGGCTAAGTCATTGGCTGTTGGCTGATTGTACCCCCACCCCTTCTCCCCTCCCCAGGGCTCAGTTCCGAGGTTAGGAGGTTGCAAGGTCATGGGTCAGACTAAAAGTTCCAACCCTCTAACAACTAGGCTTGTCCTTTGGGCAACTAGCCCCACCCTTGGGTGGAGTCCAAATGTCACTTTCATTTATACAATAAAAGACGCCTTTATCACTCAGGAAATTCCAAAGGTTTGAGGGGCTGTGAGCCAGGAACTGTGGATGAAGACCAAATATATATGTGAGAAATCTATTTTGGTCATCTGAATGGCCAAATAGATATTTCTTAAAATCACAATATTGCAGAAGCTAAAACAAGGAATTATTTAAGTTATTTTAAAAAATATTAAGGGCACCTAGGTTGCTCATTCAGTTAAGCCTGTGACTCTTGGTTTCCGCTCAGGTCATGATCTCATGGTTCATGGGGTTGAGCCCCACATCTGGCTCTACACTGACAGCACAGAGCCTGCTTAAGATTCTCCCTCTCCCAGTCTCTCTCTGCCTCTGCCCCACTGTGCTGTATCTGTCTCTCTCAAAATAAATAAACTAAAAAATCATAATAAATAAATAAATAAAGGCAATTGAGGGGCACCTGGGTGGCTCATTTGGTTAAACATCCAGCTCTTGATCTCAGCCCAGGCCTTGATCTCAGGGTCTTGAATTCGAACCTGCAGAGGCCACTTTTAAACAACAGGCTTGAGCAGAAGAATATAGAAAGGGCTCACAGTGGCCACCTGGCTGAATACAGAGGCCCATCAGGGACCTGCTCCAAAATATCCATGAGCCCTAACTGACCAGTAGGCTACTTACAACCAGGCACAGTTACCAAAAAAGGGAAGATCCCATGTGCCATACTTCCTCACCTCCCTCCGTCTTTTAAAGTTTATTTACTTATTTTGAAAGAGGGGTTGAAGGTAGGGACAGAGAGATTGGAGAGAGAATCCCAAGTAGACTCCTCCGTGCTGAGCCCAGAGCCCAATATGGGGCTCCAACTCACGAACTGTGAGATCATGACCTGAGCTGAAATCAAGAGTCCAAGGCTTAACCGACTGAGCCACCCAGGCATCCCAACCTTCTCTCCTTTGGAAGCAGCCCTGACCCACTACCTCATGGAAGACAGTCTCTCCTCTGTTCTCCTGCTCAAGTCTCCCTTGACGTGTATTCAATAAACTTCTATCTCCTTTGTTCTGCCTTAAGTGAATTCTTTCATGGCCCTCGCAGTGTTTGGGATTCTCTCTCTCCCTCTCTGCCCCTTTCCTGTTCATACACACTCTCTCAAAATAAATAAATAAACATTAAAAAAAAAGAAGAAGAAGGAAAATGAAGAGAAGTTCTGTATACTGAATGAGAAGACCTCAGCTTTCTTTTCCTACCTTACTTTCAGAATGCCAGCATAGAAGCTTGAAATCCCCCAGATAAAACTTGAAAAATTATTCTCTGGAAAAAAAATGGATTAGCTTTTAGTTCAAGAGAAAAATCGGGTTTTGAGAGTTCCCAACAAAAGAGCTATATGACAGGCCTGATCATCATCCAAAACCCACCAGTCAGTGAGCCAACCCCAGATAATTTTCCATCAACAGCTTAGTGCTTCACTCTTAAAGGCAAACAGAGAGACAAAGCCCCAGTTCCAACTAGCTCATGCAGTAGAGACCAAAGCAAACAAACACAAAAAAAAGATATTTGAAGAAAAAGATAATTCATAGAACATAAAAAAAAAAACTTTAAAATAAGTATTGTACTCAATATCTTCACAGAGATTAAAGGAGGTGTTTTACAAGGTGAAGGAAAATCCTACCGAAAAAAAGGTAATAGAGAATTAGGAAGAATTCTTAAGAATTAATAATATAATAGAAATAAAGAGGGCACGTGGGTGGCTCAGTTGGTTAATTGTCTGACTCTTGGATTCAGGTCATGATCTCATGGTTTGTGGGATCAAGCCCCAAGTCAGGCTCCGGGCTGACTGTGCTGAGGCTCTTTGAGATTCTCCCTCTCCCTCTCTTTCTGCCCCTCCCACATTTGCAAGCATGCATTCTTTCTCTCTCTCAAAATAATTGAATAAACTTAAAAAAAATTTTTTTTAAAATTTTCATTTATTTTTAAGAGAGAGACAGCGTGAGCAGGGGAGGGTCAGAGAGAGAGGGAGACACAGAATCTGAAACAAGCTCCAGGCTCTGAGCTAGCTGTCATCACAGACCCTGATGCGGGGCTCAAACCCACGAATCATGAGATCATAACCTGAGTTGAAGTCAGACGCTTAACCGACTGAGCCACCCAGGTGCCCCTGAATAAACTCTTTTTTTAAGAAAAGAAAAAAACAGAGTCCATAGAAGGCTTGGAAAGGTTAAAGAAATCTCCCTGAAAGATAAAGCAAAAATCAAATAAACAAATAGGCTAGGAAAATTAACATGGAAGGAAATGGCAGCAAGGGATAGGACGGGGGGTAGATTTAAAGGCTCAACCAAGAGGTAAAACACCAAACAAACAGAAAGTTCCATAAAGAGGAAATAAATAGGAAGAAATCATCAAAGTTGAAAGTCTGTTTCTTCTTTCTACACTATATACTCCTGGCCACCAAACTGGGGAAGAGGGTTTCCCATACCATCCAACTGTCTAACTCTCTGCTCCAACCCAGTGTCCTCCAACTCAATTCAATTCCAACACTATTCACCCTGAGCTAGCTTCAGATCCCAAAAATTAAGGGCTTAGCCCTACAAACTACTTCCCACTTCAGACACCAATCACAAGCCCCAGGTTGTCACCTGTACTTCTGACTGATCAGCTATAAATCAGTGTTCTCATCATGCCCTTCCTGGGTTTGATCAACTTGCTATAATGGTGCACAGAACTCAGGAAACTAGATTACCACCATATTATAAAAGGATACATCTCAGCTAACCCAGATGGAAGAGACGACAAGGTATGTAGGAAGGTTACAGAGACTCCATGTCCTATTTAAGACAACACCTTCCAAGTACCTCCACATGTTCTCCAATCTGGAAACTCTTCAAGCTCTTCTGCTTTGGGTTTTTATGGAGGTTTCACTTTGAAGGCGTGGCTGATTACATCATTGGCCATTGGTGGTTAGGTCGATTTCCAGCCCCTCATCCCTCCCCAAAAGTAGGAGTTGGGCCTGAAAGTTTCAACCTTCTAATCCAAAGATGATTTCATTGTGGTCAAATGTACCAGTGCCAGGAGATGAGATTTAATTTGCTTGAACAATGTGACAATTGTATCTCAGACTTTTAGAGCCTCCCCTGCAGCTAAGGTAGTCAGATGACCAGTTGTGACCAATAATCTTAAGCTGAAGACTATTTCCTTAGCATGAAGGAAACATGGGCTGAAAATTTCATTCCATTGTATCTCTTTGGTCCTTGTATCTTCTTAGTGGTCCATTTGATATTTGACTATTATAGTTTCTTGATTAAAAATGAAGTTTCTTGGGGCACCTGGGTGGCTCAGTTGGTTAAGCATCCAACTTCAGCTCAGATCATGATCTCACAGTTTGTGGGTTTGAGCCCCACGTTGGGCTCTGTGCTGACAGCTAGCTCAGAGCTTGGAGCCTGCTTCTGATTCTGACCCTCCCTCTCTCTCTGACCCTCCCCTGCTCACACTGTCTCTCTCTTTCTCTCTCTCAGAAGTAAATAAAACATTAAAAGAATTTTCTAAAACAATGAAGCTTTTTTTTAATTGACAGAATCTTATCAAAGTGTGTAATTACTTTCAATCCCCTTCTTGACTCTATCAACATGTGTTTATATCTCACTCTCTTACATATTACTTAGTTTTTAAAACTTGCCTTGAGAATTTATTACCCATCTATTAAGGGTCCTAAGCATTATAGACTATTGTTTATAATAACTCTTCAAGGCTGGTATCATATTTGTTTTATAGAAGAAGAAACTGAAGTCCAGGGATACAGTGCAGTGAATTGTGTTCCCAAAAAGATATGTTTTTTGTACATTTTTAAATGTTTGTTTGTTTGTTTATTTATTTATTTATTTATAGAGAGAGAGTGTGGTGGGGGAGAGGCAGAAGGGAGAGAAAGAATCCCAAGCGGGCTCTGCACCATCAGCACAGAGCTCAATGCAGAGCTTGAACTCACTAAACACTCCGGAGCTGGGATCAAGAGTTTGATGCTTATGAGACCGTGCCACCCAGGTGCCCCCCAAAACTGTTGAAGTCCTTACCCCCCATCACCTGTGAATGTGACATTTTTTGGGGAAATAGAGTCTTTACATATAGAATCATGTTAAGGTGAAGTTGTACTTGATTAGGGTGGACCCTAAATCCAATGTTTGATGTCCTAAATCCAGTAACTGGAGAGGGAGATTTAGAGACCCAGAGATCCACATCGAGTGAAGACGGGCATGTGGAAAGGGAGGTAGAAATTGGGGTGATGTAGCTACAAGTCGAGAAATGCCAAGCATTGTCAGCAACCTCTAGAAACTACAGAGTCCAAGAAGGCCTTTCCCTGATCCTTCAGAGGGAGCATAGATGTGCTGCCAGCTTGATTTTGAACGTCTAGCCTCCAGAACTGAGAGAATAAATTTCTGCTGTTTTAAGCCACTTGGCTTGTGTTAATTTGTTATGGAAGCCCTAGGAAGCTAATACAAGGGGTTGAGTGATTTCCTCTGTATCACACAACTGGGACGTCGTGGGGCTCACATACCATTTAACTTGTGCAGTATAATGGATCAGTTTAACCCACATGTAGTGGAGCCAAGGAGCTCATAGAAAGGCCTAAAATTCTTCATTTGTTCCACAAGTCTTTAAGTTTGGATACACTCTCAAGAATGCAAAGAAGAGCTTTCAAGGAGCTCACAATCTATTACACGGTTCCTATAAAGCAGCATAAGTTATCATTATCCCCTTCTCTATTTGCCTTAATATCCCTAGAAAACTATTGTTTCTGACTATAGCCCTTAGTTCTTTAGTCCTGATTTTCTTTCAGTGGTTTACAATGACCATTCCCATTTCCTGGCTTCAAATGCTTCTATTAAGAAGTCAGCTGTCAGTCTTATTGTTGAAAGTAATGTTTGTATTTTCTCTGACTGCTCTTGAGATTATTTTTTTCTTTTCTTTTTCATGGATTTTTAGCAGTCATGCTATCATGTGTCTCTCTGTGGTTTTCTTTTAACTTCTCCCATTTGGAGTTCAGAGCTATTCTTGAATGTGTGGCTTGATATCTTTCATCAGCTTTGGAAATTTGCACCAATTTCCTTTCAAATCAGCTTTTGACCTGGTTTATATCTTATCTCTTTCTGTGACTCCAATTATATATATATATGTTAGGCCTTGAAACTGTGCTCCATTTAACTCATAGTAGCTTTCCTATGATTTTCATCTTCTTTTGTCTCTGTGTTTCAGTCTGTATATGATCTACTGGCCTATCTCCTGCTTCCTACACTTCACTTTGACTATGTCTAGTTTGCTGATAAATGTATCTATTACATTCCTCATTTTTGTGATCTGATTGTCCAATCCCAGGTTTTATGCATTTATAAATTACAGTTCTCCACTGAAATTCTATACATTTCTTTCCTATTTCTCTTAAACATATAAATCACAGATTTTAAAAAAATTAAATCCAAGTTAGTTATCATACAGTGTACTAATGATTTCAGGAATAGAATTTAGTGATTAATCATTTTCATAATAACACCCAGTGCTCATCCCAACAAGTGCCCTCCTTAATGCTCATCACCCATTTAGCCCATCCCCCAAACCAACACCCCTCCAGCAACCCTCAGTTTGTTCTCTGTAGTTAAGAGTCTCATGGTTTATCTCCTTCTTTAAATCATAGATATTTTAAAAGCCATGTGCATAAATTTTATTATGCACATAAGTTTCCTGTGTGGATTTGATATGTGCCCCTTGTTTTTCTGGGCTTTTGTATATTTGGCCTTGTTTACTGTAATGCCTATTAAGTTTTCATTCATGATGAATGTTGCATGTAGCAAATTGTAGCGATAACTTGTGATTCCAAGTAATGTTAAATACTTCTAGAGAGGATGTACTTTGATTTTTGAAAGGCAGATAGATTGGATAGAGCAATTGAATCCACCCTGTAATTGTGCTAAATAGAATCTGGATTTTAGGTTTTGTGAGAGCTTTTCTGTAAAAAAAAGTTTTTTGGGTTTTGTTGTTGTTGTTTTGTTGTTTTTGTTTTTTGCTTCATCTCTAATCTAAGCCCTGAGATATTTACAAGGAACTCTCCTTCTTAGGGGCCCTGAACTATAATTTTATTTATCTCTCTAGCATGATGAGACTATTTATTCAGTTTCTCAGCCTCTTGGCGGCCACTTAAAAATTAGCTGATGACTCAGAAGGAAAAACAGACCTAAAAGCAAGGCTTTCCTCTCTGAATGTCTTGTCCCCTCGGTCACAGGACCTTTGGTCCTCACTCACGAATTCTCAAATGCCTTGAAACAGCTTTCTAAATATTTAACCCTTTGTAGCTGTTATCGTCAGGAGCACCCATCTGATACACGCTAATCTGCCACAATCAGAAGTGCAGATCCAGAACTGCTTGCTTTCTGTGACCTTGGGGTACTGAGCTTGACGGGTCTTGTTTCATAGGAAACAGAGAGATACATTTCAGTTCTTCTGTTCATAAACAGGCCTCCGTTATAGAGCACAAGCTTCTACTTGTTTGCACAGGATGATGGAGGTATCACCTGAGCCTGGGAGGCAGTGGAGTGTTGAGTGTGTGTGTGTGGGGAGGGGGGCCTCTCATTACAACTTCACTCTTGATTTGTCCAGCCGGAGGGACTAGATCTAAGCAGAATGAGTATTTTCCCTCTCTATTCTCTGCCCTATTTGATAAGTAATGTTTTGCTGTTATTGAAGTAACCTCATAATTCGGGGAAGTGTCATATAAAACAATCTTTTACTCCCAATTAATGTAGGTACTTAATACTGATTTAAGAAAGATAGTTGCTGTTAACTTATATATTTGATATTGACTTTCCAAAATGTGATTCCATCAAGAGAAACATAAAACGTTCTATCATTTTATCATCATTACTTAGTCCATTAAAGTATTTTATGTTGTCTTGAAATTCGTCGAAATCCAGGGAGCTAATTCAGGAATATAAAGTTCATCGATTTCCATTGGCTTTTATCAACATATAAACACAAGGCAAAGAGAAGAGTGCAGACATTTAATTATATAACCCAATTCTACAAACTTTTGATTTTCAAATATTGGGATGGAGTGTTTAAAAAACAAAATACCTTTGCATAGAATTCTGGAGCTAGAAGGAATCTTGAGTATCTTTGCAGTTTGATTCTCTGAAACATGAGTTATGATTTTCCTCAAAATAATTTTCTGAGAATTCTTTGCTTTGAATATGAATACATAGGTTCAAACTCGTGTTCACTAGAATAGAGAAAAGAAAGAAGAAAGAAAGAAAGAAAGAAAGAAAGAAAGAAAGAAAGAAAGAAAGAAAGAAAGATGAGAAGTCTCTAGTGGAAACACTCTTTCAACATTCTTTCCCGTTTTCTTTTTCTTTTTTCTTTCTTTTTTTTCTGAGAGAGAGAGAGAGAAAGAGAGAGAGAGAGACAGCATCAGCAAGGGAAGGTCAAAGAGAGAGGGAGACAGAGAATCTGAAACAGTCTGCAGGTCCTGAGTGAGCTGTCAGCACAGAGCCTGATGTGGGACTCAAACTCACAAACTGTGAGATCATGACCTGAGCCGAAGTTGGACTCTTAACCAACTGAGCCACCCAGGCGCCCCTCCCCTTTCCTTTTTCTTCAATACACTGAGATGTTTCTGTATGTTAGCCATTCGGTCACTGACTCCCCTCACACACTCACAGGCCCCAAAACAAAGAGTTATGTGAACAGTATGCAGGAGGCCCAAAGGAATTAATTATTAATTTTCCTAGGGCCGTCAGAAAGGAATTTGAGCTGGGTTTAGCTGATGAAAGGGGAGAGAAAGCTACTTCTGGTAGAGTACCTACTGCTTTAGAGAATTATGTAAGTTCATGGCACATGTGGAATTTGGTGCAGAGACAGGGATAGGGAATAGGCCTGGAGATATAACATGGCGATAGATTTTGAAAGTCCTAATATGCCATGCAAAGGAATTTGAACACTATCCAAACACAGGAGTCCTAAATATTTTTTTCAAAGCCCCTCAATACTTTATTTTTTTTAACTTAAAAAAAAACTTTAAATGTTTATTTCGTTTTGAGAGAGAGACAGAGCACGAGTGGGGGAAGAAGAGAGAAAGAAAGAGACACAGAATCCAAAGCAGGCTCCAGGCTCTGAGCTGTCAGCACAGAGCCTGATGCAGGGGTCGAACGAATGATCTATGAGATTATGACCTGAGTCAAAGTCAGCCACTTAACTGACTGAGCCACCCAAGTGCCCCAAAGCTCCTCAATATTTTAAAGCAAAGCAGAAACGGACACATTTTGGCTTCTAGGAATGCAACTTTGCCAGAACCTGAGACTAAAGACAAGAACAGGGACCTACTAGTGAATGGGAAATTAATGCAATTGTCCAGATGAAGACAAAGATGTCTTGAGCAGCAATTAAATATCTTTGTACGTCTGTCTCCTTCATCCATATACACAGAAGGGTCTGAGTTAAAGAGGTACGCTCTATAGGACTTGGTGATCCAGTTACCATGGGGCTGAAGAAGAAGAAAGCACTCTTTGACTAAGGAGAACGGGTGGGTTGTGATACCCTTACCTTTGATGAGAGACAGATCAGTAGGAAGTGCAAAAAGAGAATGATGAGTTCAGTCCAGCTGCCTGGTGGCCTGTTGGTTTGACATGTGGAGGAAAGTTTTGGTACAGTGGCTCTCTACAGAATGGCTTACTTCTTTTCTCTTGAGATCTCCTTCCCCATCCACACAGCTAAGATTTTCCTTATTTTTGTATGATTCCCACGTCTTGTTCACATCCAACCAGAGTTGACCATCCGAGGAGAAGCAACAGACTCTTGATGATATCTTTTTGGGAGGGGGAGAAAATGGCTTCCTTATTTCTTCTCGAAGTCACTTACATTGTTAACAGCAGCTGATACTTTTGCGACCGAGTTTAGCTGCTATATCGGTTAAGACAGTGTTTGGTACATCTGTTGGTAAGCCAATTACAGTGACTTCAGCAAATTAATTTGCCTCGTTTACAAAGAAATCCAGAGGGAACCAGTCAAGGACAAGTATGATTTTCAAAGCGATCATTAAGATCCAAGCCATTTCTGGTGTCGTCTACAGCCACCCAGAGCAACAGCTTTCATTCTCATTGTCTAAAGATTTCTCTTTACCTTGAGGTATTACATCTATGTCCCAGACAATGAATGAGAAAGGGAAAGCCAAACGGCAGGAGTATGCTGTCTGTCCATGTTTAGCACTAAAAAAGAGGCTTTCCCAGAAGTTCAACCCAAGACATGTTTTCTTATATTGCATTGCCCAGAATTATGACACATAACCACACCTAAATGCAAGGAAACCTGGGAGATTAAGTTATCTAACTGGGTACACTGCTGTCAAAATAAATTGTGATTTGTGACTAAGGAAGAATGAATGTTGGGTGCATACAACTAGTTAAACCGGCCAGCCACATTTTCCTTTTAATTTATTTTTGGGATGTTTTATTTATTTCTGAGAGACAGAGAGAGACAGCGTGAACAGGGGAGGGTCAGAGAGAGAGGGAGACACAGAATCCAAAATAGGCTCCAGGCTCTGAGCTAACTGTCAGCACAGAGCCCAATGTGGGGTTAGAACCCATGAGCTATGAGATCATGACCTGAGCCGAAGTCGGATGCCCAACTGACTGAGCCACCCAGGCACCCCATCTTTTAAATATAACAAGAAAAAAAAAATATTTTTTTACAGGTCTAAGTTTTCTATTGATCTTTTTGATGTGCAAACATATGTAGACATAGACAAAGAAGGCTGGGTTACCCTAAAGGAGGGGGGTCGCCTGAGAATAAGAGTCTAACCTGTTGGGGGTGCCTGGCTGGCTCAGTAGGCAGAGCGTGTGACTCTTGATCTCAGGGTTGTGAGTTTGAGCCCCATGTTGGGTGTAGAGAGCATATAAAAATAAAGTCTTTAAAAAAAAAAAAAGAAGAGTCTAACCTGCTTTTTCCAACAGCAAGTGCCTTCCTATTCTCTTCCTTCATTCCTCTCTCTGACTCCCTTTCACAGGGGAAATGAAACGCTTATGGTTCTTAGGATTAGACAGTGTTGATCCACAAAGGCTAGCTTGGAGAAGTAGAATAGCCTGCGTTAGTATTACTGGGGCAACCAGAAGTAGGCTAAATTTTACCTACTGACTGACAAGAGAAGGCATGAAGTATACCTAGGGTTAGTAAGGACAATCAAGATGGCCCAGGTCAAGGATCCATTCTAATTCTTCATTCCAAAAATACTCCTGATCCCTCACCTATCCCTTTGTGATGTGTTTTTGTGGCTACTCCCGTCTAGGAATGGTGTTGGCAATGGCAGTTTCCCCACCCTTGAATCTGGGCTGGCATTAGAATATGCTATTGGTTAGTAGAATACTGCAGGTGTGTGCTGGTTCCACGGTTAGGCCTCAAAAGACACTGGGCACTTTACCTTTCTTCTTGGAACTCTGTCTCTACCCCATGAGCGAGTATGAGCTAGATTGATGGATGACAAGAAATGTAAGCCTTGGCCACTGTTGTCACCCCAGACCATAGCTAGGCAACTGTCAGCTACAGCAGACATCTTAGACTGGCTTGGTCCCAGCCAACCTCCTAGCTCTCTTAATAAGTCCAACTAAATTCAGCCAAGCACGACCCAGGTGATCTGTAAGTTTGTGAACAAGAAGAAATGGCTACGAGGGAAAAAGAGAAACGGTTATGGTTTGAAGCCACTAATTTTGGGATGGTTGATACACAACAATAGATAATTGATACACTGACAATTAAGAGTCTCTAAGATAAAATTTCCTTTTGGGGACTCTACAATTATGTCAAGAGTTTTCACGTATATTTTATTTATACTGTAAAGTAAAGTGCTTTAGTCAGATGTGAATAGGAATAGGCCCAAGCAAAAAAAAGTTTGATTTGGGGGATGGAGAAGAGAAAATATTTAAGCAGGTCACTCAGTCACTATCTAGAAGGGTTGTGAGATTCGGGAATTATGGAGGAAAGTATGATGTCATTAGCGGCCTCCAAGGTAGGGACAGACAGAAGGAAAATGAGAAGATTCCGGAAGATCCTACCCAAGAGGAACAGTAGGAATTAACATTTATTACGATCTAATTATAACCTGACCTCAGCCTTAAAAGTTGTGAAAATGAGGTTTTTGATAAGTGAACTCACTTGGCTGAGGTTACAAAGATGATGAGTTTCAGAGTGAGAGTCCGTCTGACCTCTAAGCACTGGGCTTTACCGTGTCTTGAATCTGTGCCTAGGACTCTGGAGGGGGAGAGGGCCCTGTCTTCACAATCTGTGTAGCTGAAAGTCTTTTCTGCACTCCAACCACGCATGACAATTATTTGAGTTGCTGTCATGATTTTTTGTTAACTTCAGTTTGTCAGAGTTCATCCAGGTACCCCCAGCACAGGCTGGCTTCAGGTCTGCAGTCTTCTGATTTCTCTACTGTCTTTCCATTTCAGAGACAGAAAAGATAAAGGAAGGGATAAAAAGTAAGAGAGTTGTTCTGCACTTCTCTCAGCAAGATTTCCGTAACACCCACATGCACACACACACACACAGAGCCATGCACACATGCACTGTAGGTACATGTGAAGACACTTGCCTGATTGGCCATATACGCCTTTTTTTCTAAGGTTTGATTAATCAAACCCAGATAATCCACACTCTGGCAAAGATGCTGTGGTGGGTAAAGCATAGGTTTTGGAATCATATTTGGTGAAGCTTAGTTTCCTCATCTATAAGATGGGAATGCTAATATTTACCTCGTAGACGATGCCTTCTCCACCACAGCAAGTGGTATACCGTTTAGTTAATTGGTCAAACCAGACTCCAGAAGTACGTTTAATTCTGTGGCCTCATCTTCCTTCTACGTCACAGCCTCTGGTGAGTCCAGTTGACTTTGCCTACAAAAGAGCATCCAGAATCTAATCACTTTGACCATGTCTGGCACTTGTCCAAGGTACCAACATTTTTGGCCAAAGCTACTGCAGTACTTCTTAAACAGCTTCCTGTCATCCCCATCCTCACCCCGGCAATCCATTCTCTGCATTGAGGCCAATTATACTTTTAGAGTAAAAGTCACACAGTGTTAATACTGAATGTTCGTGTCCCTCCAAACTTCAGACTTGGAAACCTAATGCTCAATGTGATAGTATTTGAACGTGGAGCCTTGGGAGATGCTGAGGTCATGAACATGAAACTGTCATGAATAAGATGTGTGCTTTCATAAGGGACCCCGTGGAGCCCCCTCGCCCCTTCTACCATGTGAAAATACAATGAGAGGACAGCTGTCTATGAGCCAGGAAACAAGCGCCCATCAGACATGGAGTCTGTCGGTGCCTTGATCTTGAACTTTCAGCTCCAGCACAGAGAGAGAGAGAAGTTTTTTTGTGTTTGTTTTTAATGAGCAGCCCGATTTATGGTGTTTTGCTATAACAGCTCAAACAGATGAAGACATTGTGTTTAAAACCCTCCAATGCCTTTTTATTTTCTTAATCTAAACCTTACCTACCTTTTTAAAAAAATCTCAGTTTTGAACCATTCTCCCCATCTTGCCACTCTGTCTTTGGTTCTTAACCCAAACATTCTAGTACATTTGTTCCTCAGTTGGGCTCATCGCATTGGCCATTTCTCCTGTACTCAGTCCAGAGTAGCTTATAGGTCACTTTTTGCCATGCCTCTCGACTTCATCTTCTTTATAAAATTTATCATTCCCTGATGTTTGCCTGCTGCCGTATTCATTTAATTTGTTTCACTAGAATGTAAGTTCCATGAGAGCAGAGGCTGGGGCTGGCATATACACTAGTGACTGGGAGATGACTAGTTTACAGTAGGTTGTCAAAAATTCATTGTTAAATAAATGTTTATCTTCACCCACTGCTTCATATGTTCCAGCGGATTTCAAATGTAGCTCATATAAACTCCCAAGTCCTTACCATGGCCTGAAATTCTGTACATTATCTGGTCTCTGCTTCCCACTCTGATTCCATCGCTGTATACTTTTTTCTCTTGCTTATAATGCTTCAGTCTCTCTGGTTTTCTTTCCTTCAAGTTCAAATCCAAGCTCAAGCCCTTTGCATCTGTTGTTTTCTCCTTCCTATCCCACCCGCCCAATTACTCTTTCCCAGGACCTACCCATATCTGGCTTGTCATCACTCAGGATTAACCCCAATGTCAGCTTCTGAGAAGGCTCTTCCCTAACCACCCTATTTGATGTTGCCTCTCCAATACCATGTCACATTACCCTGCTTTATTTCATCCGTAGCATTTATGAGTCTCTGAGCTCATATATTTAGTTGCTTCTTACACTAGAATTCAATGAATTCAGGGAATCCGGTTTGTCTTATTACCACTATATTCCCAGTGCCTTGAACAAGGCACCAATGTCAATGTTCCACGACAGAATCCCACCCCTCCCTTTTGATTTGCTTTCAAGGGTTGGTATCTGCAGCTCTTTAGCCCTGATCTTGAAATTAGATTGACCATCATTCAATAGTCAGTCCTAATGGGCTATTGACAATCTGGTAGCTCGCTCCATTCAGGAAATACAGGCAGATATTCCTAGAAAATCTCATCTGCTAAGAGCCACCTGGTTTCTCCAGACCAAGTGGTAAGGTTTCCTTTAAAGTAAAGTGAAAACACAAATGCTTCCTCTAAAGTAAAGCACCATGTGCTTTACTTGATAATCCAAGCCTAGTTGATGCTACCTTTTTCGGGTTTTGAAACCCCTTGAGACTCTGATAAACATCATGGAATCTGCTCCAAAACTAATGGCAGGTAGAGCCTACCAACAACTTTTGTATATAATTTCCAAGAGTCTGTGGAACTTTTGGAGCTCATTTATGGATCATCGGCCAAGAATCCCTGCTCTGGGCTCTCCATGCTCTGACCTATGACGTCAGGGCTCCATGCAGGGTGGTGGTCCGGGCACTGCCTCAGGGCCTGCCCAGTGAGGAAAGGAAGCAAGGACGAGTGGGGAGGGAAGGATCATTGTGAGTAGGAAGGAAGAGGATGGACAGAAGAAGAGGAAGAGCGAGAGGAATGGAGGTAGAGAAGTGGGCGGAAAAGTTGAAGGAAAGCAAGGAATGAGGGGTAAGAGTAGAGGTGGAAAAGAGAGTCAAGAGTCCTTGGACAGAGGAGCCGGGGCCATTGGCTGCCTGAGGTGCTATCTGGGATTGCTGATTCTGATCCTCTTGGGCAGAAGACAATTTCTATTCCCACATAAGCTGAAGAGTTACAGACACCTAGAGGCCAATTCAAATAGAATTATAGAGGCACACAGATGAGTGTCTGCTTAGATGATAGAAGACTGAGTGGTACTGGATTTATTTTTGTGACCGTGCCGGGCACCCATCTCTTTCCATTTGATTTGCAGGCGAATGGACTGGGCTCCTTGCACCCTGCTTTGTCCCTTAATGAAGACGAGAATACGTACCAGTGGGTTTCTAATGAAGTTTGAAAGAGAATCCTCAGAGTAAACTAAACCTTGACACGGGGTAAACATGGTGAGATGACTTTGTAAACATGACGATGATACCAGACTGAGAACTATAGGGGTAACTGGCCAGATTTGACAATGGCCCGTGTCTCTGAAACATGATTCGGTGGACTTCCGTTATTATTCTGAAGAAATACAGCATGATTGCTAGGCATCATTCATTCTTTCCACACATATTTGTTAAATATCTATTGCAGCTAGAGGACTACTGAGATATGGAAGGTACACAAAGCATTACTCATCCCTTGTCCCGATGCACAGGGGATATAAATTTCTCCTTGGAATCTACTAGAAGTTCCTTCATGCAAACAGACAATTCTAATGGTTATTCTATTTCACCGATGGCTGTGTCTCCTCTTCCTTTATTCTCCATGATGAATTTAAAATAAGAGAGTTTTCAAATCCATACTTGATGAAGTAATTCCACTTCCAGGGACCTTGGTTTCTTCATCTGCAAAATGGAGATGGTAATCTCCCAAAGTTGTTCAAATTAAGTGTCATGTCGCTAAAATTAAGTGGTAATGGACACGCAGTGCCTGAAGCACAACTAGCACTCAACAAATTGTATCTATAGTTATAATTATTATTCTATTAACACCATTTCATTCTGCTCACATAAGCTGGAACACATTTTTTATTTTATCCTTCCCCCAACCTACACAAAATCAGTTATCAAGTTCTGTTGGCTTTTCCTTGAACATGTTCATTATGATTGCCTTTCCTTTTCCTTTCTACTGCCATTTTCCTAATTCCTCTTCCTTATGTCATCAACTCTTCTCCCAAAATTTGATGTTGGGACATCAGTAGGCTATTCATAGTTAAGCTTAGGGGGGAGTCAATAGTAACATGAGGATTTTTGAGTGCATGGGGAGCAGGTGCCCCTAATCCAGCCAAGTGTTCAAGGTCAACTGTATGTTCAAGGTGCTTTATTGTTTTAATCACCGCAACTGTCTGACCTCAGTACCTATGCTTTTACTTATCACTCAAAGCTTACTTCTAATCACTGTAATTGGGCTGCCCTGCTTATCACCCCTCACAGGGCATCTAGGACATGATATCTCAGCTATAGCATTACATATATATTGAAATATATTTTGGCAACCCTACAGAGTAATAATGAAAAGCATAAGTATTGACATGAGACAGTTGTAATGATTAAATTAATACTGCATGTTGAATATACAGTTGACTCTTTTTTTAATTAACAATGTTTAATGTTTATTTCTTTTTGATAGAGAGAGAGAGACAGAGCTCAAGTGGCAGAGACAGAAGCAGACAGAATTTGAAGGAGGCTCCAGACTCTGAGCTGTCAGCACAAAGCCCGACATGAGGCTCGAACCCACGAACCGTGAGATCATGACCTAAGCTGAAGTCAGACACTCAACCCACTGAACCACCCAGGTGCCCCATGAATATACAGTTGACTCTGGAACAACATGGGGGCCAGGGGTACAAACGCCTTGTGCAGTTGAAAATCCATTAATACTTTTGACTCCCCCCAAACTTAATTACTAATAGCCTACTTTTTTAAAGACTTTACTTTTTAAGTCATCTCCACACTCCACATGGTGCTTGAACTCACGACCCCGAGATCAAGAGTCACACGTTCCATCGACTGAGCCAGCCAGATGCCCCACTAATAGCCTACTGTTGACCAGAAGCCTTACCGATAGCATAAGTTGATTAACATGTATTTTGTATGTTATATGTATTATCATATGTATCATATATATATTCTTTTTTTTAATGTCATCTGTGGCTTTTCACCATTTTTTATTCTTTTTGTTTTTGTTTGTTTTATTTATTTCTAGGATAGAGAGAGAGAGACAGCATGAGCAGGGGATGGTCAGAGAGAGAGGGAGTCACAGAGTGAAACAGGCTCCAGGCTCTGAGCTGGCAGTCAGCACAGAGCCCGACGCGGGGCTCGAACCCACGAACTGCGAGATCATGACTTAAGCGAAAGTCGAGAGCTTAACTGACTAAGCCACCCAGGCGCCCCTGTATCATATATATATTCTTACAATAAAGTAAGCTAGAGGAAAGAAATGGTATTAAGAAAATCATAAGAGAAAATACAATTATAGTACTTCACTGTGTTTATTAAGAAAATCTACCTGTTCAGTTCAGACTTGCGCTGTTGAAGGGTCACCTATAATACCTAATCATACTAAAGCACTCAATAACTAATTTTTTGTTCTCTCCCTCAATAAGTTTAAGAAATGTTTGTTTATTATTTTTGAGAGAAAGAGAGAGCAGAGTAGGGGCAGAGACGGGGGAACAGAGGATCTGAAGCAGGCTCCACACTCACAGCAGCCAGCCTGATGTGTGGCTTGACTCATGAACTGTGAGATCATGACCTGAACCAAAGTTGGATGCTTACCTGACTGACCCACAGAGGCGCCCCTCAATAATTTTTTAAAGATTTTATTTTTAAGTAATCCCTGTGCCCAACACGGGGCTTGAACCCACGACTCCGAGATCAAGAGTCCCATGCTCCTCCAACTGAGGCGCCCTAAGCACTCGCTAAATATTAACTGTCATTAATACTATTGGTATGGACATTTCTTATTTCTCCATTTTTTATTTAAAAAAAAACAGATTTATTGAGATATAATTCACATTACCATAAAATTCACACCTACAAAGTGTACAGTTTTCTCTACACAGGGATTCTGGTTTTTAATACTTTAAAATATTAAAATATTTTAATTGCCCAATCATCACCTCTCTATTTAAATTTAGGACACTTTCGTGACCCCAGAAAAGAATGTTCCCAGATGACAATGACCTTCTGGTATCGATGGTTCCTTTTCTAATACGTTGCCTGGAGAAGCTTTATTAGATTTTTCCATTAAAATTACTTGCTCCCATACTGATTTCATATAGGCTCTGGTTTGATTTTTATTACCAAAGGTGAGATAATTTCATAATTGTAAGGGATACTCACTGTGATTGACATACAATTTGAGGATATCGCTTTGTGCTCAACTTTTTATTAGTGGGGATTTAAAAAAAAAACAGTGTATAAGTATGTGAATAAAACAGTTGTTATTAAGTAATTGCATCATAATTACAATGAATACTCCCTATTGCATGCCCTCATGCCAATAAGTGCCAAGTAGCTTGTTAAAAACTGCTTTCAAATCCTTTCATAAGGGCTCCTTATGCTGCCAAACTTGTTTTTGATAGTGATTGGGAAGGAGGTTGGAGTGCCATAAAGAATAACATTTTATTTGAGAATCTCAAAACATCTGGCAGGGCTTTCTCCCATTTTGAAGGTTGGGTACACTGAGGTTTACAATGGTTCAACTCATTTCCATTAGCTGGACTGCCCTCCAGGAAGAGGGTGGGCAACACAATACAAAATTTTATATTCCAGTATATTCTGGGCTTTTCCTAAGTCACTCATCTGCCCTTTTCTCTTTTGGCCATGGTGACCGCATAGCCACTCAGATTTCTCCTCTCACTTTGCCTGATGAAAAGATTGGAGGCAAGTGTGTGATCTACCTGGACTTCAGCTGTGAGTTTCTTATTATCATTGATATCCCCCCCCATTGATTCTATTAAAATCTTTTCTCATTCTTTCCTACCCATTCTCAATTTGAGTCATCTTGTTCAAATCCGTTATTATCTTTTTAAGCACTTTAAGGCTCTTTGCATAAACATGGGCAATGAACCCAGGGCTAATTATTACACGATTCACACTTTTCCATTAGATCCAGGCAGGTTGCATGGTTGAAATGCCAGGTTTTTTTGAGGGACCCACACTTTGGTTTGAATTCCAACAGTTAATAACTACGGGACCCTTGGACAAGTTATTTAATCTTTTTGAGTTCCCTCTTTGCAAAGTGATAATCATACCCCATAACTCACAGAGATGTCTCGGGGATTAAATAAAATAAGTCTTGTAAATTACTTGGTGCATAGTAGGCATTCAATAAATGTCAGCTCGTTTCTTATTCCAGTTAATAATGCTTATTAGACTATATTAAAAACTAGAAACAGACTGTGATAATGCATTTCTTTATTAAGTATTTAAGCCAAATAACTAATTTCCCCCAGGGGAAGGGAGAGAGATGTTGAATTAGATTCATTTGGTGGACTTATTTATTAATCTTTTCTTTCTTCAACATTATTTTGTTTCATAGTTCATGATGTAGTTTTCAGGCAGCACCAATGCCACCGTTCAGCATTCCTTTTAACTCGACTGTGATCTTTAAGAAACTCTATTATTACATCCGCCGTGTATTAGAGGTCATTGTTAGTTACATTAACAGCTCGGGCTGTGTTTCGTAACTACTTTGTGCTGACAAACTTTTGCTCTCCGGTTTCCCTGAGGTCTAAGGATTTACAAGGATCCGGTTTTCAATTGCAATGGTACAGCAGGAGAAAACAGGGGTGGGGAGCCGACTCACACCGCCTGTGTTCTCGGCTGTCAATACCACACTTTTGCATTGAAGGGGGGCCACGTTCTCCTCAAGGACGGCAGCCAAGCGAGGCGGGCGACAGGACCGGGCAGTAACTGAGGCGGAGCCCCGGTGCCGCGGCACCTTTAAGGACCGGAGACTTGGCACTAGCCCGGCCTCCTTCCCGGCCCACCTCTGAACTCTGATTGACAGGGCGCCGGGCGAGGAGGAGCCGAAGGAGGCCGAGGGGAGGGGCAGGGAGGCGCGCGGGGGGAGGAGGGCCCGTCTTCCCGCCGCCGGCCAATCAGGGAGGGGGGGCGGGGCCTGCGCGCCTTCCTCCCTCCTTCTCTCCCCCGCCCCCCGGCTTCCCCGCCCCCTCCCCTCTCCTTCTCGCCCTCCTCCTCCTCCTCCTTCTCCTCCTCCTCCTCCTCGCAGGCTGTGGTTTTTCTGTATGTGTTTCTGGAGTCCTGAGCCTGAGCTAAACAAAAGCAGGAGGCTGACGGGGCTGCCGGAGTTTGCAGAGACACGGAGGAGGAGAGAGGCTGTGCTCTGCCTGCCGCCGCGGCCGGGGGAGATCTGGCTTTTGCAACAGCCCACCCCCTTTGAGATCACTCTGGCCCGGAGTGGGGGTGGGGGGCAGCGGGGGGTGGGGGGGAAAGTTTGCATTGCAATCCCCCTGCCTTCCTCTCCTTTCTCCCGATCAATGCATATTTGCAAAAGGATTAAGCCACAGATTTAAGCGCCGGGAGCCCATTTCTGCCTTGCAAAGGAGACCGGACTGAAAAGCCAAAAGCCAGCTCTGATTTCTTTTCGTCAAGTGGGAAGGTGGTTTATTTTTCTTGCTTTTTGGAGTCAACACCCTTCCCCACCAGCCCTTATCCCCACCCTCACCCCGCAACCCCTTCACGCCCCCCTCCCCCTCCCCACTCCCCATCCTCCCACCAGCCTCTAAAAGAGGCAAAGGGATTTTTTTTTTCTTTTGGTCTTCTTTTTTTCCCCTTCCCTGTTTATCCTGAAAAGGATCTGAAGCCAGCTTGAAGGATAAAAAGCCTTGGTGCTGCCCAGGAGCCGAGCCGAGGAGAAGAGGAAGAGCCGGGGGCTGCCGTTGCCTTTGGAGATGGACGAGCAGCCCAGGCTGATGCATTCCCATGCTGGGGTCGGGATGGCCGGACACCCCGGCCTGTCCCAGCACTTGCAGGATGGGGCCGGAGGGACCGAGGGGGAGGGCGGGAGGAAGCAGGACATTGGAGACATTTTACAGCAAATTATGACCATCACAGACCAGAGTTTGGATGAGGCGCAGGCCAGGTGAGATGGAGGCTTTTCTTTTCCTTTCTTGGGGTTTTTTGTTTTTCTCCCTCTCGCAGGGGGAAACAATGGGAACCGAATCAGCACAGCGCTTTCTTTTTAAATGTTATTTCTTTTCCCATTTTGACGAGCAACTACATGGCGGAGGAGTAAAATTGGAAGGAGCGTTGTTATCGAAAGTGTGTAATCGCCCATGCCGAGATGTGCCTGTGTGTGTGTGTGTGTGTGTATGTGTGTGTGTATGTGTGTGTGTGTATGAATATAGAGATATTCATATATGTCCACACAAACACTCAGGCACGCCGAAAATACTGCCAACGGATCCAAAAGCGGCCCTCGGCACTTTTTACTGCTTTAAAAAAGTATCAGAGAGAGCAGAATTGACAAGTTTTGAACAGCATTCTGTGCCTTCTTGTTGAGGGACTCCTTAACATTACAAAATAAAATGTTCCAATAACACTTTATTTGCAAATTTAGTGACTCCTCACCTAATTCAGAGACTTTGGCTTTTCTTTTTTGACGTGCTCCTCCAAAATTAATTTGGATCTTTTCCTCTTTCTGCCCCCTTGGAAAAAAAAAAGCAGATTAATTCTTTGTCAGTACTTGTCAGCTATCCAAAAAATATTTTGCATTCACTTGGTTCTGTTTCAGAAAAAGCTAATGGAAAGAAGGAAAACATGATTTTGCTTTGAGGCATATTGGTTAGTTTCAGGAGACTCAGATATTCAGTTTAACTTTATTGTCTCTTAATTTGAGTCAGTTTACCAACGTGCTGTGAATGTATGGTCCTTTTAAAAAAAGGGGTGGTGGGGGGGGACAAAAATCAAGCATGTTTTTTTCCCATGCTTTTTTTCAGGGCCACTTAGGATGCACAGAAATAGAAAGGAAGGCATGTGTGAATTTCATGTATTTTCAGTGCTATAGGACAGGAAGGTCTTTATTAAGGAAACACAATAAAGAAGCTGTGTAGCTTCTCAAGTTAATCCATTGCTAGGTAGACAGTTCAACACTCCAGGATTTTACAGTAAATTCTCTTTCAAAACAAAATGTAGAGCCAATGGCAACCCACTAACAGCTTGCCCAAGGCCGATCTCAAAAAGGAGAATTTAAAAAATCTAATGACCACTTATGTCTTTACTGTTAATTACCCCGCTTTGTTGAATCTCAGAAGTAGTTGTTGTTTTTTTTAATATGTTCACAATTCCTATGCCCCAAATGACTCAGTTATGTGGAAAAGACATTATTATATGTATTTTTGTCTTAACGGGAATAAGGAATTTGAGTTGAGAAAATGAGAAGCTTTGGATGTTAGGAATTATACCCTTATTTTAGCTGCAGGCACACGCAACATGTAAACTCAAGAAGTACTGAGGTTTACGTGTGCTGGAAAACTTAGAAATGTTCGAAGCCAGGAACTATGCTTCATTTTTTTTTTTAATGGGGGAAAGTTTCCAAAATTAATTGGTGCTCTTTTTGAATCGTATTATCTTTACTGAAGCTCATAATTACAGCAAAGTGGACGGTTTCCCACTGGCCATCCCTTTTTGAATTGGAACAGATTTCTCCATTACATTGTTGCAGAAAAATAAACTCGGACATACCAGTAAGCTGGTTTAATAACAAGTTTGTGAAGTGGCAAGGGGCCGGGAAGGCTCGAGACTTCCCACTTTTCCTCATGCACGGCCAGTGCTCCCTTTTTGTATAACTGAGGACAGCCGTGGCTTGGCGGGTCTCCCCTGATAGTGGCCTAGATGCTGAGAGAGCTCAGACTCACATTTTGGGATAGGGAACTCTGTTTTCTCTCTACAACCCCATGGATGTGTTATGGAAATGGAGTATTTCTGGAAAGCCTTGTGGGGCTTTCTGTTGTTGTTGTTCTTGTTGATTTTTCCATTTGGGCCTCTATGTAAGAATACAATTAATGAAAACTATTGGAAAAGGCCCCCAAAGAGGTCTTTGATACAGTGAAGTATTTTCTACCTTTTTATTCCTCACCCCCCCTCCCCCCATTGGAACTCAGTCACCATTGAGCTTTCCTTTTGGTGAAACAATGTAACTCTGCTCAGCAAATACTATATCTGCTTTTCCTTTCCTTAGTTACACATTTCTAACGTGCATTTATTATTTACAAAGTAAACCGTTAGAATTTTAGGCACAATACATGTGTTTATTTTGATACTCTTGGATTCTGAGCTTATTCCTCCTCTGCTGAACAGTCTAGTGAGCATGCTTCTGGTTAGTTCATGAGGATGTGTGTCTGTTTTTGTTTTTGTTTTTTTTTTAACTTTCACAAGAATTAAAAAAGAATTGCATGTGTCTGGAGTGCCAGGGGTTTTCATTTGTCTTTACACATTAATTTCAGTTTGTAAACAGAATTCCCTTCACTGAGAGCTGAGAGGATCAGTATTTTGTTTCCAAAACAATATCCTTCTGCTAAGTGCTTCCATAGTAAAATAAAGGGAAAGGTATTGTTTTGTCCCTTCAAGTGCATTCTGAATGCAAACACGCACAAGAACCAGGTAAATCACTAATCTAAAAGGCAGAATTGTATTCATTTTTTCCCCAATGGGTACAAGGTCCTAATTGTAAATAATTGAATTTCAACACCTGCAGATAAGCGGTGTGTGCACAAGAGGCGTAATGTGAACACAGAGAAATGAATTTATTCCCCATATGGGTATGTTTGCCCCGTGGCAATGCATTTCCATACTCTTTAACTTGGGGACTGAAATTTTATAAATTGACAGTTCTACTCAGAAGACCTTTCAAGCATCTTGTGTTTATGAGAATACAGGGGCATCTGCAGAATGAATTCGAACACATGGATGAATTAAATTTGAAAACACACGCACAGACCAAGAGGCAGACAGCTCCTACGCTGTGGTGATTGCACAGATGATAGAAAACTGTTATCCTAGGCATTTAGCTTCGCCGTATCCATTGCCCTGGATGTAGGATTATTGGTTTAAGAATTCCACTTTGATTAAACTATTTAAAAAAAAAAAACCCAACTCTCCCTAAATGGGCATAATTTAGGTTAGTTCTGTTCTGTAGTTAAATCCCTTCTCTCTCCCAGCTAATTAACGTTATTTCCTTTTCTATGGCGGGACTCTGTATATTAAGTCATAAAACAATCGAAGCATGCCACAGAGTTATGCTTGGTATATAATTTTGGCTAAATGTTCAGATTTCTCCCCCTGTGCATTATCAGCAGTTTGATCTTGAAAGTCCACCTAAGCTATTATGTTGTTTCTTTCTTGCAGAAAACATGCTTTAAACTGCCACAGAATGAAGCCTGCCTTGTTTAATGTGTTGTGTGAAATCAAAGAAAAAACAGGTAGGAATGAGATTTCAACGTTTAAGCGTTTTCTTTGGCCGATCGACTCACTTAGCCAGCAATCACTAACCCATTACTTAAATATTAAAATTTCAGAATAAAAGTACTCTTAAGATTGATCGCGTATTCCAGTAGGGAGTTCTAACAGCCCTGCTTCCTGGGAAAGAAAGCACCAAGTTTCCTTGACAGCTATTACCAAGCATTACTGGTTTATGTTCCTTAACTCTGTTACCAGCCTCTTTGAAATTGGGGCTAGGATCGAGGTTCTGCAGGGAAATTTATAGAACGGTGTGTCTTTGGGGGGAAAAATATGAAAGTAAAAGTCTGTTTCCTGAAGGAAGGCATTTTGGCCCATATTTAAAAGCCTAGTGTTTTTGGAGTTGGGCATGGGGGCTAAACTGTTTAAAGTTTCCTTTCCTTTTTTTCTTGTAATGGTACAAAGGATCAGGCTAGAGGTTTCTCGGCACTGTTGTCAAATACCTTTGTGGAAAATGCTATACGACATCAGGTTATCGGTATTTGAGTGCCCTGCGATTTTATAGCAGGGGGAAGCGTTGGGTTTGGGAGAAAATAATGCCATGAGATCACTCATTCTGTTGTTTTTCTACTTTCTAGACCTCATATCATGGACTAACACACTTATAACACATCCCAGGAGGGCATTTAAATTTTAAAGCAACAATTAAAAAATAGCAGTCATCAATCAGAGGTGTTCTTAAACAGCAGATGCTCTGGGAAGGACATTTAGCAACAGCCTCTTGTTTGTTTATTTTATCCTTCATTTTCCAAAGTGGCTGAATCTCTCCCTTGTAGGAAGAAAGAGATGAGAGGGCAATCCGAAACTAGGGCATAAAGATGAGGAACGAGGGGTGGTTATATAAAGCGGGAGCTTCTGCCGGCCTCTCTGACTTGCTCGCTCGTTTCAGAGCCGTGCGAAGTACCTGCCATCCCATTTATTTATTTATTTTTTACAACAAGGAGTGTAACAGTCAATAATTCATATCTAAACCATATAAGCAAGGGCATGACATGAATGAAAGTGACAATAAATATGATTGCATGCCCGGTTGATATACATTGATAGTTACACATAAAAAAGGGGTGGGGGTGAGGGCACTCAGGGTGGCTTTCTTTTTGAAAGCTCTCTGTGTTTCTCTTTTTAAAAAAATAAATAGTTTCAAGATGTGACCGTTGATCGAATATGTAATTACTTGGGTCTTGAAATCTATGTGAAATTAGCAAGCAGCTCCATTGTTGAATGTTACGTGTGTTGGGCACAACATTCTAGACAAAGCACCTGAGCAGTGATGTTCAGACCTTGGAGCCTTCCAGGTTGCCTTGCCAAAGCCTAACCTTACTGCAAAGCTGATAATTGCATTATTTTAGCTGTGAAACGCCTCTTAGGAGATTTATGAATTGTGCATACAAATATCAAAGAGCTCTTACAGTTTGTCACACTTTTTAGCTTTTTTTTTTCCTATTAGCCAGAGCAGGAAACCTGCGTGTATGTGTATATATATATTTTTCCCTCTCCTTTTTTCTTCCTTCTCATTTTCTTTTTTAGATCTCTGGTGTGTATTTACCTTGAATATTTGGTTTGTTGAAATTTGCTTCTAACTTAGTATGCTCTCCTGCCCATCTTGATTCATCAAATATATAGAATCAAGACATAAAGGCATATTTGGTAATCCAGTCTAAAGCGACTCTATTTTTGAAGACACTTATCAGATATTTATGGAAAGGAAGCCCATCGGGGCACTTGAATGTATATTGTGGCCAAAGTGTTTAATTCTAGTCTTCTAATTAAAACCTACAAGGCAGTAGATCAAAGTGGGTGGGTGTGAACAGAGAGATCCGGTTCTGGTGTGGGTTAAAGAGTTTGTTCCTTATTCATACTGGCTAAACTACGGTGATAGGAAGCAGTGGTGTTGGTCAAAATAACACTTGAAAGGTGTAATCTATCATTGGATTGTATATTTTGCTTTTAAGATTAACTGTCCATTGATGAATTGATGTTTGGAGAATTTTAAAAACCCAAGTTCAGTTTCGGTGTGTTGTCTTTAGAATAATATATTTTAAAAAATAGTTTATGAAGTACTGTGGATTGAAAAGGACCCCGGCCCTTGTGTTAAAGGGGAAATATACATGTGCGCACACACATACACGTCATAGAGGTTTGGACTGACGGGGCACCCATGGGTGAAAATTAAAAAAAAAAGGAAAAAAAAAGGCTTTCCTCCTCGGTTTTCTTCAACTTGCATGTTAGAAGGAGAGGAAGGAAGAAACGTCTCCTGGAATGCTGAGTGTCCTGCGTTATAGGTGGGAGACAACTGGCGTGTGGAAGAGAAGCCTTTGACTCTAAAGCATGATTACTCCGTCGCTCAGGATTTGCCCAAATCCCGGTCGCGGTGCCAGCATATCTCCCATGCGGTCGATGTGTCCGAGACACATCAAGTGTGTAAAGTTGCAGGAGCTTCCCCCCCCAACCCCCACCCCCTCTTGATCCAGGGCTGGTAAGCAGGTCTGTTGGCTGGTCAGTTCCTATGCATTCCTGCATTGTTAGGGGACTTGCTCTATTGTTATTTCCCAGCCCCCTTGCTTCTAATGAGCATTTTTGAGTTTCCATCCCAAGCACTGTAGAGGTGACTTGGTTTAAGGTGGGCTGGCTTCTTTATTCTCACGCAAAGTTCCCACGGTTCGGCTCACCTAGGTATTTAGAAGGAAGACTGGACACTGAGGGGAGCAGCGGTAATGGCTTTTTACTGCTTTTACTTTTTTTTTGTTTTTGTTCATGGTTTCCGGTGGAAAGCTCAGAACTAAGCAGGGAAGATTGTCTTACCCACCTTTTGCAACTCGAAAAGAAACATGCGCACAACACCCGAAGTAGGCAGCACCGTCTAAATTACAGTTGATTGATGGGTATTTAAGTCAGAAATTACTGTGAGGATATTAAAAAAAAAAAACACCATGTGTCTTCTTGCTTCAGAGTGTGGGTGAGTTTTTATTTTGATACCCTTTTGCTTTTTAAAAATCAATGCTAAGAAAAGAGAAGGCCTGCAGAATGCTCGGGCGGCAAATCTCAAAAACAACAGCAAGGAAACCCGGGGTGGAGGGGGGCACAACAATGTGTATCTCACAAGTGGCTTTTCTCTGCTCTCTCCTTCTGGGATCAGAGGGATTTGATACAGAGTTTTGGCCATTGAAGATCTTATTTTCTTTTGTGTTTAAGGAACTGTTCCTTGTCTTCCCACATAGTAGCAATAGGCTGACTTTGACCTAGGTGTATATGTGGGGGTGGGGGGGGGTGAGGGGGTGATGCGATGGAACAGAAGGAAAAAAAAGTCAGACACATTGTATCTCTTAAAAAGACCTTGCATATAATTTCAAATGTCTCTTGCTTTTTTTTTGTTTTTTAACTTTAGTGTCAAAAACCATGCAGGTTTAAAAATCAGGAAAACACTCCGAAAATACTGGGTGCCATTTACTAGAGAGAGTATTTATAGATAGCAATGAAGAGCGGTAATTGTTGTGAATAGTTTTTAATTTTAGAACTTAATAGCTATATATGGCGTTTTCAGCCGATTTTCCTCTGTGAATTATCTGCGCTGAAGTTAAATCAAATCACTGAAGGAGGTTAAAAAAATTAGGCTTTTTTTTTTTTTTGCTTCCTTACCACCCTTTTGTTCTCTCTCTTTTCTTCTTTCTCTGTGTTCCATTAACACCCCTATCATAGAACTGTGTGTGCGTGTGTGTGTGTGTTTTTAAAGTATACTACTGTATTTCACTTTCGACACCCTCCCTTACTCGCCCCTGCCACTTCTTCCTAATACAGCAGTTATATTATGAGACTGGTGGTCTTCTCTTCTTTACAGCGTTAGAGAATAATTTGTGTGTGTGTGTGCGCACTCGTGTGTGTGTGTGTGTGTGTGTGTGTGTGTTTGTATAAGTAGGAGAGGGGCACGATGCGGCGAAGCTGTATCCAGCAAGGGAATAATTCTGATGGTAGGCCTTGAGCTGAGCAGGAGTGAGATACCTTTAGACAATTTAGGGCTGCCTCCGCTCACATCCCTTTTGGGGTCAAAGTGGCAGAGTGACTTGATAGAAGTTCATCTGTCGCAGGCAAATGCAAAAAAGTTTTTCTTGCTGACCAGAGAGTTCAAGTGTTGGGGCTTCTTTTTTCTTTTCTTTTTCCTTCTTTCTTTTTTTGCGGAAGAGGCTGAAAGGGAAAGCGGGGAGCCAGGGAAGGGATGTTCCAAATGAGCTTTGCTTGAACACTACCATTCAGGGCCAGCAGTGAGCTGGGCAGAAGTAATGTGATTCGACACTACACGGTTTATCATAATCTGGTTGTAAGCTATAGACCCTGTAACGCTGACTGAGGAGAAGTATCCCTTCCCTCCAGTCACTTTGATGTGATCCATTTTTAGGAGTGGATTAGATAAATGCTGGCATTTGAGAGGTAGGAAGGAGGGGGGGTGCTGAGCCCGTGGGGGGTCGGACCTCTCAGAAGGAGAGTTTTGAAGTTTGGGCTCACTTCTGACCATCAGGACGGCTGTGAGGATTGGGGATTTAAGTTCAGGGAGCTGAGAGAGGGTTTGGGTGCCCCGAGCTGGGGGTGAGTAAGGCTGTGGGTTCCCGCTGGGCGGCGCCGGGAGGGGGCGTAGTGCCTGCCTGTGGGGCGAGCCCGCTGCCCATGCCAGGCAGCCCACGTGCTTTTTCCCTGCCTTCTGACATCCGTGAACTTTTGGTGGTTGTTGTTGGCAGAAATACACAAATACCCTCAAACAAGCAAACAAAGCAAAACTTAAATACTGAACATATTTGAATAGGAGAACGTTTTCAGTTTAACCTAAAGCATAACTCCAGCTTCTTCGGAGATACGGTTTCCACTCACGGCTCAGGGAAACGTAGCCTTGATTTTGGTTTTAAACTGCTTTTAGATGGAGGCTGTTACGTCTTGAACTTGGTCAGGGGAAGCCAAGTATATGTCGTTCCTTTCCCTTTTCATATATTAAAAAAGTCATTACACACACACGCGCACACACACATACACACACAGGCCACATGACCAAGGTAGTGTCCCAAATCCAGCTTCCAAAGACCGTTCTTAGTCACTCTCACATGACCCTGAGAGCGCCCGGTCCGTCTCCACTGCCTGGGTGAGAGGAATATGGTAACTCTGGCTCCGCCCCTGACCCTTCCCTCAGGTGGCATGGCCAGCTTTAAGGGACGCAGTAATTGATAAATAAAATAAGGAGAGGATTAATGAGTTGTTTGCAAAGTGCTTCGAGCTCCCTGGGCTATATAAATAAAAGATGCTGTGTTTTCTATAATAAATTATGTCAGGACCCAGATCCTATTCCATTTCCTAGGATGGTGCTGTGTTAACCCTTTCAGGCCAGAGGAACGTATCTCACGGGGAGAATTCTCCAGGCAAAAATTTGGCTCCATCTGCATCTGAGAGGTGTACTTCTCAGAACCTGGCAGAGTGATTTCCAGAAAAAAAAAAAGTGCAGGTATAGACTGCCATAAGATTATAAAAACTATCTCCCTTTATGGCAGAATAAGGTCAGTAGTGACTTCCCAGAAGGTCTTCTTACCACTGACAGCTGTGTTTCAATCTCTCAACCATTGGTGGAAATTGAGATTGCAATGGGTAGAAAAAAAAGCATCCTTTTGAGTTTAACTCATAGATTCAACTACATCTTGCACTGATGCTTTTGTCATTGAGTGGGAATGGGGATGGGTGCCTTGCCCCTTTGTTAGCTCTGGACCTACCACTAAGTAGTTTAAGATGATAGGCAAAAAAATTGCTTAAATAGTTTCGGGAGAAACCATCATAGTAGAGATTAAGGACTTGGCCTCTGTGTTTATATCTCACATCTCTGACTTTTTAGCCCTGTGACCTTATTCGAGTTACTACACCTCTCTGTGTTTCATTTTCCTCATCTATAAACAGGAGATAATGATGATACGTATCACGGAGGGGTGTCCTGAGGATTAAATGAGGTAATACATGTAAATTACAGTGCCTGGCATAAGCAGTCAATAACTGTTAGCTTTTATTATTTCTGGCCCTGTTTTCTTATATGAAAAAGAGAGGCTTGCACCAGATGGTCCCTAAAGACCAAGCCAATTCCAAGACTCTGTGATTCTATGCTGAAAAGAGACAAAAATTGCTGAATTTAAGATTTGCTTTCTTTTGTTTCTCTTGCTGTTCTCTTAAAGTGAGATTTAGCCATATCTGACCAGAGGGCTGGAACTAGGTCGGAAGAAAACGGGGTGGGGGGGGTGATGGGTAGGAAAAAAGACGAAGGTTTTTAGTTCTCCATAAAGAGGACAATAACTACCTGAAAAACTGAACTTGTGTATATTAGTGATTGTGTTTTCTTAGCATCAGCAGCTAAAGATATGATGCAATTATAGTTAAAGGGGCGCCTGGGTGGCTTAGTCGGTTAAGCATCCAACTTTCGCTCGGGTCATGATCTCGCGGTTCGTGGGTTCGAGCCCCGCGTCGGGCTCTGTGCTGACTGCCAGCTTGGAGCCTGGAGCCTGTTTCAGTCTGTGACTCCCTCTCTCTCTGACCCTCTCCTGCTCACACTGTCTCTCTCTCTGTCTCTCCTAGAAATAAATAAAAAAATATGTTAAAAAAAAGTTTCCTCTCTGAAAACATACTGATTCATCCATTCAATTTACAAAGTTTCAAAGTAGGGAGAGTAACACAAAGTGTGTTTAAGGCAACAGGGGTCTTTTCCTGACTTCCTCATATGTTTCTCATTTAGGAAAACTTTGCCTTTATCATAATGACAGGCTCGATACATTGTAGGTTTTATTCTTTTTTATCTTTTTTATGTCTTTTTCTTTTTTTAAAGAGCATACCCTGTGGCCAGTATGGCAATTGAACTCATGACCCTGAGATAAAAAGTCACATGCTCTACCAACAGAGCCAGCGAGATGGCCCTGATAGTCATCTTGAAATATAGTTCATATAGCATGAAATTCATCCAATGTAAACTGTATGGTTCAGTAGTTTAGTATATTTACAAAATCGTACAACCAGCAGAACCTGAATTTAGATACTTATTCATCCCTTCCCCCAAAACCCAGTACCCAGGACCAGTCAGTTCAGATTTCTCCCTTTGCCTCGCCCCTAGAAATTGCTATCCCCTTTCTTTATGGATCTGTCTGTTCCGGGAATTTGACATACACGACATCATATAATATGTGTTTTGTTACTTGCTTCTTTCACTTAGCAGAATATTTTTAGGTTCATTTATGCTGTAGCATGGCAACTATGTACCTCATTCCTTTTCATGGCCAAGTAATATTCTGTTGTATGGATATACCACATTTTGTTTATCCATTCATCACTTGATGGGTATTTAGCATGTTTTGTATGTTTTTGCTGCTGTGGACATTTGCATACAAGATTCGGGTGGATGTTTGTTTCATTTCTCTGGATGTATACCTTGGAGTGGCCTCCTGGATCACATGCCGCTCCATGCTTGGCACTTTGAGGAACTGCCACACTGTTTCCCAGAATGACTGTAGGAGGTGTAGTCTTCAGTCATACTGTAAATGACACCATGTTTTGTCTTTACCGCCCCCAGCCTTCCATGTTTTTCAACCTTCTTCTCCATCAGTGAGAGATGGCTCACTGTGAGAGATGCCTCTATGTTTAGGATTCTACTGTGTTTTTTTTTTTGTTTGTTTTCTTTGATCAATACCTACTCTAAATTTTTTTTTTTTTTGATAAATTTAAGTCAGAGGAATGAATCTCTACTGCTGGAATTTCAAGTGCCAGATTCCTGGAAAGGAAGAAATTAGCAAACGAGATTGGGCAATTTTTTTGAATAGCAATCTGGTATGATAGGGAAAGCCAAGACTTTGAGGCAAACCACCCTGGATCCCATTCCTAGCTTGGTGTGTAATATTACTAAGTTATTTGATTTCACAGAGCCTCAATTTCCTCACCTATCCTGTAAAGGTAATAACACTTTAATTAATAATTAATAATTTGGGGGACTAAACAACACAATAATATAAACCATACAGTCTAGTGAGTGTGCTCAGTAAATGCCAACTACTGTTCATGGGTTTTGTTTTTTCCCAAACGACAAGGCAGAATGTTGACCACCCTGCTCATAAGTTTGGCTGTGTCTGTGCGGGTTGGGTTTTCTACCAGGTCTATCCAGGAGTTTTAGAGGCTCACCAAAATGCTTCCTGACCCTGCTGCATTTACTTGCTTTGAATGGTTGTCTTTGTAAGAAGGGGAAAGACTCTTGGGTAAATCTCAGCAGAAGGCATCCCGACTTACCTGGACCTCCCTCCTTCAGTCCTAGAGTTCTTGAAAGGGAATCCCATAGAACAGTGCTGCTCAGCTAACACATAAGTGATTTTAAATTTAATTTTTAAATGTTTATTTATTTTGAGAGAGAGAGAGTAGGGAAGGGGCAGAGAGAGAGAGAGAGGGAGAGAGAGAATCCCACGCTGGCTCCACGCTGTCAGCTCAGAGGCTGACACGGGACTCAGACTCCCAAACTGCCACACAATGACCCCAACTGAAGTCAAGAGCTGTTCACGATCTCACAGTTTGTGGGTTCGAGCCCTGCGTCGGGCTTTGTGCTGACAGCTCAGAGGCTGGAGCCTGCTTCGGATTCTGTGTTTCCCTCTCTTTCTGACCCTCCCCTGCTCACGCTGTCTCTCTCTCTCTCTCAGAAATTAAAAAAAAAAAAAAAAAGAGCTGGACACCTACCTGACTGAGCCACCCTGGTGCCCCTTAAATTTAATGTTTTAAATTTCCTAGTGGCTCATTAAAAAAAGTAAAAAGAGGTGAAATTAATGTTAAGAACTAGACTATTAAATCCAAATATCTAAACTATTTCAACATGTGATCAACATTTTGTTTTTTCTTGTGTACTAAGACTTTGAAACCCATTGTGTATTTTACATTTACAGCACATCTTCAGTGTGGACTAGCCACACTTCAAGTGCTCAAGGGTTACAGGTGGCGAGGGTCTTCCATATTGGTCAGCTTGGCCAAGGAATGGTTGTTTTGACACAAACTTTTGTTTAGTTTTCTTTTTTGGCCAAGCTTTTGCGCTCCGGAAGACACATGGTTGTTCCCTACCCAAACTTGATCTGGTAGTTCTGCGGCAATTGAACTTGGTTCCTGACGCAAAGCCATGTTCCAGAATAAAGCGTATATCTTAGGCATCTCTTTCTGGCAGACAGTGTACTGTTAGTGAGAGCTAGGATGAAGTGGTTCCTCACTACCTCCTTCTATTTTTTTACTTTTTGCTTTTCATAACTTATTGTTGTATGATTTGTTTCCATATCCTTAACATCTGAAATGTTCCCTAGGAGAGAACGATGGGTGGAAGCAGCCATCTTGCTTCCTGCAGTTCGAATACAGTGAACAAGTCCAGAGGAGTTCATGGTGTGACCTAAGTTCGCAGGACCCGGAGTCAGGGTCAGGAGTTCTGAGGCGTACTGCTGACTGCCTCCAAAGTGTGTTATTTTAAGAATGTCATTTAACCTCTTAGTCTCAGGTTTCCACATCCACGGAATGGGCAACTCTGGAGAGCCACTAACCTGACCCCACATCCCGTGGATCATGAGCCTCAACAGGAGCCCTTCCAAGGCTTGGGTCCATGGAATGGAAGGCAGGTGGCGCATTTATAAAATTCTTTTTCATCATTGCAGTTCTAATTCATCCTTTGACTCCTCCTGTCTTTTCTAGACAGTCATATAAAAGTGGCTCTGGTGACGTTAAAGCTACCTCCATGAGTCACATTGAATTGGGGAAGGCAAACCGTGAGAGGAGAAAAAAATTAGTGATTTTTTTTTTTAATTGAAGCATTTAGCATCACATTTACAAAGCCAGTTGGAGGCCAGTCCCACTTTAATCCACCTTGTTGACTCCATGACTGGATGCAAATAGTGGCTCTTTTGCATCCTTTCTGTTTGTAGCTGTTGGATTCTAGACTGGAGAGTGCTTTTTGGAAAACACCGAGATTTGTGGTTGCAGGATTGGAAGCGCAGTATGACCCTTGCAAGTTCATCCTGCGGGGCCCAGAGGAGTAAGGGAACCTTGGGTTTGCTTTTCCCCTTGGGATTGTGCAGTTACTGGTTTTCCATTTGCCTCAGCTGAAATATGAAATAAGGTCTGTTTCCCACCCACCCGACGGGGGCTTCTTGAGACTTAAACTGAGGATATTTAGAAAGATGTTTGCTTGTCTCTAAGATGAAGTGCGGCCTGCGAGTGCGGGGGAAGGGGGGAAGTTCTGGGTCTGTCGTGCTTTGAGGCCGGGATGAATCTGCCAGTAGCTCTAAGGAATAAGTTTACCTAGTGGCCTGCGCTGGCGGCCGGAGGGCGGGCAGGCGGGCGTCTCTGGGGGGCCGGGGGCTGCGGGATCCGAGGCCATCGGAGGCCGCGCGGCCCGGGGGAGAACCCTCCTTGTAATCCCCGTTGTTAATCGAATGGAAAGTTTGCATTTCTCTTTTGTCCCGAACAAAGGAAGCGTCTCGGGGACCCTAACGACGAGCCGGCCTCCCTGCCTAACGCGGGGCCCGCTGTCCTGGCGGGAGGGCGTGCGCGGCGCCACCTTCGCGCAGAAGCCGCGCGGGGACGGTGGGGCGGGGCCTCGCACCCCGCACCCCCGCACGTTGGGGGACACTTGACGACAAAGCGCGGCAGCCCGGCCCGGCTTTTCCTTTGTGCGGCCTGCGTGCGAGGGTGGCCGTGACCCTGCAGCCTCGGCGACGGCGAGGCCGGCGAGGCCGGGGCGCGCGAGCACTGGGGCCCGGGCTTGGGGTGGGGGTGGTACCGGGGTCCGCGGCCAGGTGAGCGGCCCGGGGGTGCGGGGTGGGAGGGGGACGGTCCCCGCAGCCACCGCGGGGGAGGGCGGCTCGCGCGCCAGGTGGAGCACGGAAGGCGGAGTCGTCTGGAAGGAGTTGAGGGGGGTGCGCGGCGACGGAAAACTTTGGGAACTTAGGGAAACGCGGGGCCGCAGCCTAGAGAGGCCGTGAGCCACCCGCGGGGCGCGAGGGCAGCGGCTCCCTGCGGCCGCGGGCGGCCCGGGGGGCGGGGTCCCCAGAGTCCGGGAGGGGGCGTGCCTCCAGCGCCCCTCTCCCCTGTGCACCCCACCCCCCACTCCCGCCTCGCCCTCTGGCCCTGAGAGGATGGCGGGAGGGGACCCCGGCCCCTCGACCCCCTCCGGGGACGTCCCTCCGGACGCCGCGCCTCCTTCTTTGCACACCCACCGCGCCGCGCAGGCCGCCCACCGTCAGGGCGTCGGAGCCCCGGGGTGAGGGTGCTGGATGGCGCGCGCCCGGGTCCCCAGGGAGCCGGGTGCCCGCGTGCGAGGGGCCCGAGCCCCGCGGACCTCGGCGGCGGCGGCGTTGCCTGCGGGGGCGCCACGCACAAGGCGGCGTGTAAGCACGTGGCGGAGAGTGTGCGCGCTCGCACGCACGTTGCGGTGCAGCGTCTTTCCCCGTCGGCCCGTGTCGTGTCCTCTCCGTCCCGTAAATACTGCCGTCGGTGCTTTGTGCTGCTGACCTGAGTCACCCAGCACCCTGCGAAGGTGCCGCACACGCCCCCTGGCTTCTCCGCCTGCAGCCCTTACAGGGGGCGCGTCATCCTCCCCTGGGGAGATTTGTAGCCAGAGAGCCTTGCTGTGCTCCAGAAGCACCGACATTTGTTTCTGTTCGGCGAGGCCTGAGTCCTTTAACACTCGAAGAAGGTTTGGGGCCTTCGAACATGCCTTTCTTCTAGGGCGGCTTGTCTTGTCCCACAGGAGTCCTGGAAGGGGCCTCCCGCCGCCGTATTTTCACGGGAGTCTTAGGCACAGGGGAAATTGGGGGACTTTGCCCCCCTCCCCCGCCTATACACACACAGGATTGCTCCCCCACGCCCCCCACACACCCAGCCTCCTGGAGCCCAGGCAGGAAGGGGCTGTCATCATGCTCATGCCTGAGCCATATTACTTTATTTTTCTTCTTGGAAAGTTACACTAGGAAAGATGTTCTTGATGTGTGATTATTATTCTTAAATGGATTCTCGTGCTTTCCTATTATTGCTCCGTTACAGCCCTGCGGGGGGCACCCTCCCGGCCCCACAATAGACCCGCCAGAAACTTTCCACCGAATGCACGTGGGAGAGCCGGACGTCAGAAAGGTTGAATTCCCTCATTACTTCCAAAATCCGTGAATTAGTTCTGTGCATTTCCCCAGCCCGGTGTCTGATCCACCAGCCAGCAGGCCCATTATTAATTTCACAGCAGGAATGTCTTCTCCCCGTCACTCTGGGGGAGAGGATGGAAGGGCTCTTGGGTAGCTTGAAAGTTGGTGTTTTTTTTTTTTTATTGTTTCGGACGTTGCAGCTAAAATATAAGAGTGGTGACACTCATACCAAGGTGATAGTGAAGAGTGCAAACAGTTGCCCCCTCTGCCCCTGACTGGGACACCCCCATCTTCCAACTCCTGTACTGTACCAATCCCTCCCCTTCTGGGGGCTCAGGCTCACAAACCTTGGTAACTACAACTGTGGCTCACTTCCTGGAAGCTTCCACTGAAGAGGGAAACCTCTCCCTAGCAGCCTCCACGTGGGCATAAGTGTGCAAAGTGTGCAAAGATCTTGCCAGGATCCCGCACCTGTAATGTTCCCTTCTGACTGTTGCCCTTGCTAAGTGGAGGTTCTAGAAGCTTCGTTGTGTTTCAGTAAGTCTGGCCAAATATTTCTGAACACCGTCAGTTCTGGAGATGTTGTGGGAAGACTCTCAGGTCCCAGGGGATGAAGAGTGAAAAAGTGAAAACTGGGGGTGCCTGGGTGGCTTAGTCGGTTAAGCGTCCGACTTTCGCTTAGGTCATGATCTCGCGGTTCGTGGGTTCGAGCCCCGCATCGGGCTCTGTGCTGACTGCCAGCTCGGAGCCTGGAGCCTGTTTCAGAGTCGGTGTCTCCCTCTCTCTCTGACCCTCCGCTGTTTACGCTGTCTCTCTCTATTCTAGGAAAAAAAAAAAAGTGAAAAATGAAGGCCTGTCCTGGTTGGGTTAGGTTTTCAGTGCCCATTCCACATCTTCACGTTAGACCTCCTGGAGGCCGTGATGAAATTTGCAGGGTGGGTGCCCGACTTTGAACCACCGGTTCCTTGGGCAAATACTTAGGAAATGTCTCGTGTGTGCCATTAGGTGAGACCTAGAAGAAATACAGATGTGCAGTTTGTGACCCTTAACCATCCAGGAGCTTTCTGAATCATGGTCACGGTCTTCGTAAAGTAGGCAGCTGGCTTGCTCCCAAGAGTCCGGTGCCCAGGATAGGGTGTGTTCCTTGGGGTGAGGAGTGTGGCTGTCAAGGTCATTCTGGATGGGAGTTCATGACCGCTTCTGGGTAGTACGTGTAGAAGCATGCTTTCTTGGATTCAGAGGGTGCTGTGTTTCACGTAGGCAGCCCGAGAGATGTACACTGTCTGAGTCTGCGCGTTTGACCTTGCCTTTCCCGAAGTCTTGTCACCCAATTTCATTCACTTCACCTTTTCCCCTTCCCTCTCTCTTTTGTCCCCTCCTGTGCCTCGACTGGGGCCTCCCCCGCACCCCCAAATTGCTATTTGCCAAACTTGTGACCTGAGACCACTTGGCATTTCCCTGGGACGGCTGGAATTTACCACCCGCCGAATAGGCCTTCTGTGACATTTGCTCACCTGGGTAGTTTAAGCTACATGGTCCGTGTTGAGAGAGTGCGGAGCGGAAGTGTGAAATTTACCTCTGTGCTCCGGGGTTCTTGCCAGCCGGGAGACAAACAGCGATGCTTCTAGAAGCAGGAATTAATTTTTATCACGGTGCCCCTATATAGTTATATATATTCATACACACATTTAGTATGTATTCAATAAATGCATGTAGACAATTTGTGCATTATCTGTCATTCTCTAGTCATTATTTTAACAAATTAAATTTTCATGGTTAGATTCATCTTTCAACAGCGTCCCCTCCCCTCCACAGCTACCTTCTTTCTTCCTCTCCCTCCCTGCTGGTAGGAGACTCTGGGTTAACTTCATGCTCTTTGAGGCTTTGTGCCATTAGACCCCCTGTCTCCTTAAGGTTTGTGGGACCGTGGTGATGGCTTTCTCATCGTGGCCTGCCCGGCCGATGTGCTGGTTAGGAAATAGCTGCTTGTCTCTTTGGATCAAACTGGTCTGGGAGCTTGTTCAGTCCAGTTACTGGGACAGGCGGCCCCCGGAGACTTCTTGGGCTCTCAGAACCCACGGACGCGCAGTCTGTCTGTCCTGGCTGGCAGCCCGGGAAGGGAGGCAGTGTCGATGGTGAAGCTCTTGCTTTCTACCTAGTTCCGGTGATCGGAGGGCCAGGGGAGGGGCAGTGGTGGGTCATCTCAGGATGAAGCAGAATTGGAAACGTCAGCAGAAGTGGACGCTCCCTCACCTCCCTGTGGAGCAGCGAGTTCTTCTGTCCGGAGGTGGTAACAGGTAACGTGCCCAGAACACTTAACGACACGCAGAGCTGCTATTACCCCAAATTGGAAGATGAGGAAACGCACGTACGGAGAGTTTAACGAACTTCCTTAAAGTCACACAGCTACCCAGAGGCTCGCTTGGGACAGGTGTGTTCCTCCAGGAGCTGTCAAAGATGTGGGATGTGGATTTCTCTGCAGAAATACCCATTCCGATTGAGTGACAGTCCTTTGCGTTGTGATTTGTCCAAGAAAATCCTGTGGAATCCTACTTAGGTGTCCCAAACACAAATAGCTTGGCTCTGCCCACCTCTCGTCCTGTTTCTCAGGTACATAAATTTAATTATCTCTTGGCTGTGGTTGACTGTAAAGCATAAGTAAAAGGAGATAAGTCCAAAATTCTCCGTGGGCCTATTTCTTGATTTTTTAGTAAGTCTCTGCCTGTTCTCTTTTAAGAAAGGTGGTCTAAGGCTTGACCCAAGTCCGTCTTTGGTGTATATCACCTTTTCTGGGCCCTTCTCAGAAGCCCGGGGTTTGGACAGGAACATACAGCAGGATACGGTGTCTCGTTCTTACACACCCTCCTTGGTCACGCTGTCCCTTCTGGCCTGCCTCCCCCCAGGGTGGCCGCGCCCCAGGGCCCCGGTTGCTCAGGCGATTCTATGCACTGCAGCCCGAAGTTGCATTGGGGCGACCAGAGCCTCCCATCTCCGGCCACAAAGCCACTTGTCGGGATGGCCTGGTGAGCAGCTCCTTTGTTTTGAGAAGTGCATGTTCTCAGTGTTCGGGAGCGGACAGGTGCGTCCCAAGGAGTAGGGTGGCTGGGGAGCAGCCTGGTGTAAAAGGGCCTGGGTGGAAGGGCTTCTGGGTGGCTCAGTCAGTTAAGCGTCCAGCTTTGGCCTCAGGTCGTGATTTCATGGTTGTGAGTTCGAGCCCCGCACTGGGCTCTGTGTCGTCAGCGCAGAGCCCACTTCTGACCCTCCATCTCCCCCACTAGCGAGCTCTCTCTCTCTGTCTCTCAACATTTTCTTACTATGAACTGTGGAAGAAATTTGCCTAACAAAACCTTAAAAATAAATAAACTAAAAAAAAAAGAATAAACTTAAAAAAAAAAAAAAAAGACCTGGGTGACAGTGACCCTTGCAAGCATCTTCACATCGTCCCAGGTGTTTAAGGAAAAAAGAAAGAATTTGGCATATCTCATGTTTATCATTTATTTATTTAATTAAATTTAAAAAATGTTTATTTTGAGAGCGAGAGAGCGAGAGCGTGTGCTTGCAAGGTGGGGAGGGGCAGAGGGCGAGAGGGAGACACAGAATCCTAAGCAGGCTCCAGGGGCCTTAAACCCACAAACTGCAGATCCTGACCTGAGCCAAAGTCAGACGCTCAACCGACTGAGTTCCCCCCCGGCCCCCCAAGGCCCCGGTTTATCCCCTGTTTAAATTTATTGTTTAGGAAATGTTTTAACACCAGGAATACCTTAATAAAGAAAATTTTAGAAAAGAAAGTCACCTTTCATTGCACTCTCTTAGCTCGCTATCTATTATAAGCACCCCCTCCCCCCTCCCGTGCTTGTATTTCCTTCCTGTCGTTTTCCTTATGGCTGTACAGGTTTTTCATTTCTTGTGGATGATTACGTACTTAGAGATGAAATCGTCTCCTATTTTTGCAACAGAACCTGTTATGCATCTTATTTATGTATTGCTTATACCATTTCAAAGAGGATCCCAAGCAGTTGACCAAAAGGGATAAGCAAAATGAAGACATTTAGTAAATAAGTGAAGAAAATAGAAGAGAAAATTATGGTAGAAAAATAAAGTGCAAGGGACTGTCGGTGTGTAAAATTGCGTGCATGACGATTCTTTCTCCTTGTAGACTTTCCAGTCCTTTTGCTGGTAAGGAAATGGCTGCAGACTCTTTGTATCAAACTAGTCTAGGACCTTATGGAGTCCAGATCCTATAGAGTTGGTCACAGATTTATAACTCTCTGCTTCCTGGCAGCAAAAGCAAAAAGGGAAACAGGATCAGGTTCAAATTTCAAAGCATTTGGAATTGAAAATGAATCAGAATCTGATTTTCTGCAAAATTTCTCCGATAGCTCCTAATAGGAGGGTTCTCATGGGATAGCTGTTGTTCTCTACAAGATGATAAACCTATTTCATATCTTACTATACCCCTTTATATAGAATGTCTCCACCGCACTCAATAGATTTTGTTATAATTATTGGTTTCTGATCTGGTTCCCTCATTAGACTAATGAATTTCTAGAAAATAATGATCGGGACGTATAGGACCAGCAGACAGTAGATACTCGGTTACTATTTATTGAATTGAAATGCTGTTTTATCTGTTTATCCAGAAAGGAGATAAATCCATTTATTACCGCTTATTGAGTACTTCCTTCTAAAAAGAGGGATCAGTCAAAAGCCCCTGCCCTTGAGGCTACTTACAGTTACATTGTACAATAGGTACATTGAAGTTTGGCTGGATAAGTGCTATGTAATAGAGACATGAACATTTTCTCTTTTATGGAACGGAGTATAGGATTGCTTAAAATACATTCTACAGCTGGCTTTTCCCTTTGGGGTTTGTGTGTGGATCTTTAAGCCAGGAGAGGCGCGCATAACGGCAGTGACGGGGGCATGTGCGAGTTTTCTGACCGGGAAGAGAGGTGATTGTCTTGAAGATTTGCTTTCTTCTTATTCCCTTTGAGGAAAGAGGGTCCAGTTCCTTGGTTAATGAACCCAACCTCCATGAACCCCAGGTCTCCATGATTGGGGTGCCGGGGGTTGGGTGGAGCCTGGGGGCAGGGAGTGGGGCCTCTCTTCCTGACTTGACTGTGCGGTGTCGGTGGGGAGGCTGTGTGGTCCCACCCCCCCTGGGTGGCTGGAGCGTGGCCACCTCTACCATCTCTGTGACTCGCTTACGGAGAAAACACGGGTCCTAAGAGGAGAAAAACAAAGGCTCCTTGGGACGTACTTCTGAAATAAAGAGCCGAAAGGGCAAATTACTGCCACATCTGGCTTTTTTTTTTTTTTTTTTATGTTTTATTTATTTCTAGAGAGAGAGAGAGAGAGAGAGACAGCGTGAGCAGGGGAGGGTCAGAGAGAGGGTGTCACAGACTGAAACAGGCTCCAGGCTCTGAGCTGGCAGTCAGCACAGAGCCCGACGCGGGGCCCGAACCCACGAACCGCGAGATCATGACCTAAGCGAAAGTCGGACGCTTAACCGACTAAGCCACCCAGGCGCCCCGACATCTGGCTTTTTAAAAATCGGTTTTGGTTAATTTTTAGATTGCTACACTAATGAGAGAGACTTTTGCCTTCTTATTTTCCTTTCTCCTTTTCTTTTCTTCCTTCTGTTTAAAAACGTTTACTGGCCACTGCTAAGCTAGGCGTCCAGGATCCCCCCCGTTATCCGCAGGGAGAATGCCCTGTGAAACCTTTCATAAGCCGAAATGGCATAAAGCAAAGAATTACCATCAATTTATACGGAAAAAATTTTTGAGTGTTCCCAGACTATCCCTTAGGAGACTTGTTGCTGGTGTGTGTGTGTGTGTGTGTGTGTGTGTGTGTGTACAGAATCCATGCACCTGAAGCGGTCGTGCTCCTGGGCACAGGTCAGAGTCCCGGATGAGTGTGGGTCCCGTGAAGGAGCCTGGTGGCACCCCTCCCTGTCATGGGTGCGCCCTACCTCCGTAACTCTCGCTGCAAATCAATCGCTCGTTGCCTTTTTTTGCAAAAGCAAAGGTTCTCCTTGGATTCCTCTCAGTTTGCAAAAACAGGCACTAGCATAGGTCTTTGGAAAGAGTGAAGTGGCTCAACGGTAACTTTTGAAAAGCAGAGGAGAGATATCTGGGATGAGTGAGAGGAGACAGGGTCTAGTCCTCAGATTGCTTACCCCTGGGAGAAGACCAAGAGACCGCTTCAGGGCAGCACTGAGCAGGGCCTTGAAGGTGACCTAAATATAGCCCAGTGCTCCACCCACAGTATGCTCTCAGGTGTTTCCAGAAAAAAGATGATGCCAGTTTTCTCTAGGATTGTAAGCTGCTCCTTCTAGATGGTAAACTGGTGAGCCAGGCTTTATTTGTCTTCGCACACCTAGCTCAGTGCTTGGTACACCCATGTATATGTACATGTACGTATATCATATATGATGCTCTACAAATATTAGTTGAAGGAAAAAAGGAGTCACAGATAATTCATCGAAATCTAAATTGGACTTATTTCTATTTTCAGATCGAGCATCTTAAAAAGTTATTTCCAAAATTGCTACTATCTGCTGTAAGCGTACTCGTTTCTCAATATTCTATGTGTGTCTTCTGTGATATGTCCAAGAATAAGAGAGGACGGAGCACCTCTTACATCTCCTGGGTTGCTCCCGTGAAGTGCTCCAAATCCCATGTTTGGAGACAAAGAGGTTCTGGTTGGAATCAGCTTGTTACCAAATAGGGGCATTTCTTGAATGGTTCCTCTGAGTCTGGGTTTTCTGAGTTACGATGTTGGACTTGGAGGTGTGAAGGGTGCTCCGGTATCGTGGGGTGAATGGGGGGTGTGGGAGAGTGTGTGCCATGAGACATGAGAAACCGTGTAAAGACAGGTGATGATCAGATGTAGGAAACTGGCCAGACACAACCTTCCCGGGGAAGAGGCGGAGGCGGGCGGGACAGTTGCTTCTTTAGTCAGTGACTCAGATTCCAGCACCGTCTTTCATCCCCATCCTCAGTGGGCTCGTCTCTTCCCATCTGTGAAGCCGCCTCTTCTCTCTTTGCCCTCTCCCCAGAATCAAGCCACCTGTTTTTCGTGCTGACTTTCTGTCCACGTTTCCTCCCGCCAGGTCAATCGAAATGTTGGAAAAGGACCCTTCTGTCAAGTAATAATAATAGGAAATACAGATAAGCCCAAGACGTTGAAAGTGAGGTTTTCTATGAAGGTGAAAGAGGTGGTAAACCCTGAGGCAGGGAAAGCGGTTGAACAGGAGGCTCTCTGGGCGCGCTCCCCCTCTTCCCCCAACTCCATCTTCCAGTTGTGCGCGTGTAATTTAAACCTGTCCTTGGGGAGGAGTAAAGAGAGAATTGCCCCCACCCTCCTCCGGCCAGTCCCCTCCTCCCACTGAAAATTCCTAGTCGGAGTCTGTGATATCTCAAGTGGGGCTGTCACTTTTTAGGGTTGCTCCCTGGGGATAACCTTCCCCTAATCCCAGTGCAATTCAAGTGTTTCTGAGTGAAGAACAGGACCCCACGTAGGGTCCTGAATTTGTTTTAGTGACTTTAGGGCTATGTAGCCCTCTCCTGGGGTTAAGGGGGTGGTCCTGGACAGGGAATCTCATGGTGGGCTTTGAGGAGGGTAGTAGGTCTTTAAGGACCAGTATAGTCCCCCCACCTTATCTATGGGGTTATGTTCTTAGAGCCCCAGTAGATGCCCGAAGCCCCAGGTAGTATTGAACCCTAAAAAAACCTGGTATTGGATGCCTGTGTGGCTTAGTCGGTTAAGCGTCCAACTTCAGCTCAGGTCATGATCTCATGGTTCGTGGGTTCGAGCCCCACGTCGGGCTCTGTGCCAACAGCCAGCTCAGAGCCTGGAGCCTGCTTCAGATTCTGTGTTTCCCTCTCTCTCTGACCCTTCCCTGTTCATGCTGTCTCACTCTGTCTCAGAAATAAATAAAACATTTAAAAAATTAAAAAAAAAACCTGGTATTTTTCCCTATACATACATACGTATGACAATTTTAATTTATAAATTAACCACAGTAAGAGATTAACAATAATGACTCACAATGAAAAGAACGATGGTAACAGTATACTGTCATAAAAACTACGGGAATGAGACAGGAAGCTATTCTTTTCTCAGAATATCGTATTGTGCCGCACTCACTCTTCTTCTGATGCTGGGAGATGATACAGTGCCCATGTGATGAGATGGAGCCAGGGAAGTGACGTGGGCATCATGATGTAGCATCAGTTGGCATTGACACCTCTGACTGTACCTTCTCAAAAACAGAAGATTTCCTTTGGCTTGGTTTGGAGGCCACTAGAACCAGTTCCCATGACTCTTTTCTGTGTCCGTCCCACTCTAGACTTCTTATCTGTGACCTCTGCAGTTGCCAAGACTCCCGGGAAGCGGGGCATCATGGTGGCTAAGTCACAATACATATGTAGCCGAGACACTTTTGCACGTTGCTTCGTAAACTCTTTTCTTTACATCCGATGCTTGTGTGTCGTTCTTTGCTTAAATAAGAACCCTCCCCTTGGTGCAGTTCATAAACAAAGTAAGTTTCAATTTATAGTCTCACACATTCCGTGAGGAAGTAATGCTTACAGTTGGAGATTTATAGTCAGGTATTCAACAAATGGTATCTTCGTGGGGTGCTAAGTTAAAAGAGTGAGAGAAGCTATCTGGGAGCCTGGTCATCCAGCTCTTACACGGAGACGACACGTGCTATCCTTACAAGCCCTTGGAACTCAGATCAGTTTTTAGTTACGTTGAAAGAGCCATCGATATAGGTGGTCACTTTTCTTTCTTTTTTTTTTAATGTTTTATTTATTTCTAGGAGAGAGAGAGAGAGAGAGAGACAGCATGGGAAGGGTCAGAGAGAGAGGGAGTCACAGACTGAAACAGGCTCAGGCTCTGAGCTGGCAGTCAGCACAGAGCCCGACGCGGGGCTCGAACCCACGAACCGCGAGATCATGACCTAAGCAAAAGTCGGACGCTTAACCGACTAAGCCACCCAGGCGCCCCAGGTGGTCACTTTTCTAATCCGACTGGCGAATCCATGCATCAAAACCAGAAAGGACAATACCCAACATCCACCTCTTGTGACTTGGAGTTTACGGTGGTGGGGCATCTGCTCTAATGGATCCGGATGAATTGCTGTTAAGAAATGTAAAGAGTGTTATCTGCGGAAGACACGCATGTGTGTATTTCATTGCTGGCCCAGAGGCAGTCGCTTGTGGCCGAAGATGGTACAGTAACCCTGTTGTAAGAACAAGCATCAGATATGGCGCTAGGTGCATGATGTGTGTTGAGTAAAACTCATGTTTTTCCGTCTCCATTTTCAGTGCAAAACGGAAGCACACGTGCCCGTGTGGAGCAGCATTCCGATGCACGGGCACTATTAAGTGGCCTGTTGTACGTTGAGTAGATTGACAACCACGGAGCCTGCCACTGTTGCTCCGGGTGCCTGCATGGTTTCCTCACCTGCCATGTGGGCGCTGATGGCACTCATTAGGCTGACCCGGTCCGCCGCTGCGGTGGTTGTGAGTCTCCAGGGACCTATGGGTGTAAGAGGCGTTGTAAGTTCCAAGTTCACAACACGACTTCAAGATTTCTTCTCAAACCTGCTTAAAACTGAAGCAAGGGAAAGAAGCCACAGAAGCAAGGGAAAGAAGCAAGGGAAAGAAGCAGGCATGGGGAGGGGGACCGATTTAGAACATAGTGTAGATTCAGAAATCATGTTGAACCTGGCATTGCTGGGGCATATGTGCTGGATGTAGGGCTTGAGATCCCAGGAGGCTGGGACAGAGGGGTGTGATTGGGTGTCAGATCATGGTGCAGGGATACCGTTCTCCACAGAGGGACCTTGAAAATAGAGATCTTGCCCACGGAGAACACCAGTCCATCAGGATTTTATCTAGAGAATGAAAACTTGAGTGTCAACCTTAGAGACTCTCACACCTCACACCCAAAGAGCGCAGGACTATGTTGGCAGTGAAAATAGCACACGTGGTTCATTGGGTGGTTGGGTTTGTGTGTGTGTATCCCTATCTCACCTTTCCTGGTTTCACACACCTGGCCGGGATGCTACAACTACAGCTATGTTTTCAGATAAGGTGTGCCAGTGTCCTTCCCACTGTATGCACATGTGTGTGTGTGTGTGTGTGTGTACATGTGTGTGCACTTTTTTGAAAACCGTGTCACTTATTTGAGTACATTCCTTAGCCTCCTGGAAGCATGTGTATGGTAGAGGGGACACGGGAAGGGCGTTATGCAGAGTGTTGACTTGGTAAGTTGCTTATGCTCAAGATCGTGGCTGCTTCCTCTTTAAGTGAGGGTTAGATTTGAGTGATTAATAAGGTCTCTCCCAGGCAAGGCTTGGAGCATCCCTTTTTAGGGTGAAGAGCCCTTTGTGTAATGGGAACACGCAGTGTTTAATCTGCCTTTTGTTTTCTCCGTAGTTGTTGATTTCTGTGCATCTGATTTTCTTAGAGCAAGGGCATCACACACACTTTTACTGGCTGTGTGGAGTGTATTTTCCTATTCCTAGGAATGCAAGACGGGAGGTTTTCAATACATGGATTCGCTTAGAAACTGCACGGAGTTTCTCAGAAGATAAATGAAGGGCCATCTCATTGGCCCATCTATCTGCCTGTCTTTGTCACATAGTTGTTTTGTGAATCTGAGACACAGGCACAGAGCTGTCATTTGCAGCAGCCCTGCCCTAGAGTTTGGGGGGGCTGGAGGGTGAGGAACAGCCTCACACATTACCCCAGGGGGTGCTCCCCGGAGAGGTGGGATGATGTTGCTGCACCAGAGGTGAGTTGATGTCTGCAAGTGCCAGATGTTGATGCAACACCCCTTCTTCCAGCCCTGGGAGTGTGAACCCCCCACCAAGTCGTTTAAGTTCACATCTTATATGCAAGTCAAGAGGGGAAAGAGCCCTGGGGATGCAGGAGAGGCCTTGGCACCTCTCCGCTCCCCATGCTTGGGATGGACACCTGGTTTTGGGGGGAGCTGAAATCCAGACTCCGAGGCAGAGACCAAAGGCCAGACCAAAAGTGACTGCGTGATGGCATGCGGGCACAAAATAATTGAAGGAAGCAGGGATACTCGACCCCGGGAGCTGAAAAAACCTCACGTCCAGATGTGGTCAGAGAGGTTCTCAGAATGAAAGACAGTCTGATGAGTGAGATACACACGCCTGTGGAGCACAATAGAAAAATCGATAGTAAGTGGAGGTGAAGGAGTTTTAGTGGGGTTTTATTGAGCACAAAGAAGACAAACTGGCTTTCTCGATGGTTCCAACTGTATGTTAATGGTGCTTTTTTTTAAGAACAACTGGGCGAGGGGGCAGAGTGGCCCGGGAAAAGTTGCCGGCCTGCACTCGCCAGCCCCCACGTACGCATCCACGAGGGAAGAGAGACACAGACTCAGGACGAGACGCTTTTTGGGCGTGTGCACGGGGGTTCACGCACGTGGCGAATTGTGCTCTGATTTTACCGACGTAGATGCAGAAATGCACTTTGGGGTCTTTGCAAAGCAAGGCGTCCGATCGGCCTTTTCCCAGCCCTGTTTCCCTCTCCCTTCGTTTTGCTTCTCTCCACGTCTACTGTGGCTTTATTAGGAATTCCCTTTGGTTTAGAGGGGAGAAAATAGAGGGAGAGAGCGAGCTGGCTGGAGGGGGAGACGCAGACCTCGCTCTTGGCCGGCAGCCCACAGCATGGGCCCGGCAGCCTTGTTGCAGACTGGAGCCCTGGCCTTCTGTTTTCTTAAGCACACCCCCGGTTCCCCCCACCGCGCCCTCCTTTTTTTTCTAAGGGGGCCGAGGGAGGCCGCCTCTACCCTCCTAACCCCCTTTTCTTCCTCTCTGTTGTTTAAAGAGGATCTTTTTTTTTTTTTTTTTTTTTGAGGCCTGAGCCGCGGATTTCTCCTCCCCGGCCTCCCCTTGCCTCCCCAGCCCCCTCCCCGACGAAGGGTTCATCCAAAGTTCGCATCCAGACTCCGAACAAAGTGGCGCAGACCTTTTCCTGACTCCTCACCCTTTGTCCTCATCACTCAGTGACAGACAGGAATCAAATGCTAAGGACCCAGCCGGGCGAGAGGGGGCCGGGGGTTCCCATTAACTCGCCGGGCCCCTCGACAGGCCTCCGCAATGATTTTTGTCATCGTTTCCCTGGGCGCACACCGCGAGCTCCCCGGCCGTTTGCCGAAGGCTTCCTCTGGTTTCTGCTGCTGGGAGGAGGGGCTGGGCGAGGGGGGGGTGCGCTGGGTGGGGAGGGGGGTGCCGAGAAGAGGCCGGAAAATGATAGCTGGGGTGCTTTTTCCTGAAGCGGAAAACACTGATGCTTTCTGATCCTACTGTGGAGGAAACAGATTCTCTGGGAGTTAAGGGTTCACCTTTTGGAGCTGGATTACACTTTTCAGGACACCAGAGGACCATAGAGCAAATTACTTCTTCCAGAGTGCTAAGTGATCCCCTGGTGCCCTGGGAAGAGCCCGTTTACGTCCAAAAGGTGAGTTGTTTATTGCCGGAGAGCCGAATATTGGCTGTAACGCCAGCTCATCCATCCTCCTGCATCCCTGCGAGGTATTTAGGGTGGAGGTGATATTACCCACCTGTCACCATGGGAAGGGGGCCTGACAAACACTCTTTGGACTCCTCGTCCCCAGGATGGGATGGCTGCTCAGGGAGGTGAAGGGACTTTTCCAAGGTCTTCCAGTGGCCACGGCCTGAAATACCTCACAGCCACCTCTAACCGGAAAGACAGACGCCAAAGGGTTGGGCAGTCCTGTGATCATCCCGAGCCTGGGAGGGGCTGCCTCCTGTCTTCTTAGGGCTTCGGGGCTCTGGGCATCCCCCTCCTGGACTGCCATGACTCACGATTTCCATCCATCCCCTGTCCCTGCAAGGTCATCTCCGCGGATTCCCCATGAGCAAGCTTCTGATGGGAGTGAAAAGTGGAGCCTGAACTGGGAAGGTGGAAATTCAACGGCAAGGTGCCATTTTGGGGGAGTCAGAAGTGGGGGGCCAGGAGCATGAAATCTGGCTCAGCGTGTGACCAGACATCTTCTTCCCTCGGCGGTCAGGATTGTGGCGAAGGCTGTGGTCCCCTCCGTTAGCCCTCCAGTGTGGCTGATGAGGGGAATCGAGAGCTCCTTCCGTTGGGCTGAACGGGGAACGGCTCTAAGGAGTCAGGAGGCCTTGGGTTCCGTTCCTCCTTCTGGCTGTGGATTTGTTGAATAAATTGTCAACCAAATGAAGAACCAACTGTACTCCTCATAGGGATGGTGTGGGTGGGTGAAATTAAGATCTTTGAACACATGCTTCCACATCTAACATGTCTGCCGTTTTGTGTGCCTTTTGTATCCGCGCCTGTATCTGACCTCCGGTCATCCCCACCACCATCCTGGGAGGTGGAAACTGTTGTGATTTAGCAAGTGAGGAAATTGAAGCAAAGGCTGATGAAAATCACTTGCCCGAGATCAGCTTAATCAATAACAAGGTGCGTTATCATGGGAGTATGGTGCACGTCTAGGGAGGTGTTTGCAGGATCGCTCTGTTAGCACAGAGGGCTTGGGAAGTGAGGGGACACCCTTCTTAATTAGGACCCTGGCTAAGTTAGATCCAGAATCACTGCAGGCGTCGGACGCTCACCTTTTCACAGGTTGACCAAAGGCAGACTTTCTATGTTAGAAGCATCGATGGCGCTGGGGGTATTTATCCTGCTTCAGAGAATACACTTTCCAATCAATGTTTTAATTACTAATCATCCTTGCCAATTAATTAAAAAGTATATCTGTCGTGGCGCTTTCTTGGCAGCCCTTTTATTGACGATGAGTTTTGTGTGCATATTTAAGTAACAAGGTGACATTTCTTTTCAACGTTTCCTAACCCAGGCTTTTTGTGGCGGAACATCCTCTTAGCAGACTGGTGCCGGGTTTTCCTCGTGTACACGCAGACGGGGGGAGAGAGCCGCGCTACCCCGGGGATCGAGAGTCGCTTGGTGACCCGGTCTACACTCCGGCCCGGCGCTCCCGCCTTTTCTCGGATTCTCGTTTCTTGTGAGCTTGTAAAGGCCATCTGCAGAAAGTTGGGGGCCTCTGTGAAGAGGGGTGCTGTGCTGCTGTAGTTCGATGCAGTCTAGACTTTCCACCTCCCCTGTGGTACCGTTGGCAAGTTGACAGGTATAATTGATGAGTTATTCTAAGAATGTGATTCCTGAGTAAGTCTAGAGGGTTTCTGAGTAGTTAATGTGGCTGGGGGAAGGCAGCTGAAGGGGGTGGGGGTTGGGGAGCGGGAGGGAGGGGGGGAGGAGGGTCTTTGTTCAGGCTGAGTGGTGGTTCAGAGAGAGGGTGGCAGGGAATCCTGGGCTCATGGCCTTCGTGTGCGAGTCTGCACGGAGCACTCGAGTGAGTCCGGCGCGTGTCCTAGGAGACGGCAGAGAAACCCTTCATCCAGCTTGTAAACCTCCGGGCCAGCCTGCTCGGTGCATTTATAGGGGTTCACGGAGGAGTTTTCCATCGCTTCCTGTTGTGCCCAGTTGCCTGACAATCCGAAGTTATGACAGTCCCTGGACGGCCATTTCCTTCTCAAGGGTCAGGAAGGGAGTGGGGGGAGGGGGGTTCGCGGCTGTGGTCCCCCCTTCTCAGCGCCATCGGGACGATCAGCAGGTGCTGAAGCGGGTGGCGGGGTCCAGCCTGGTTCAGGGGGAATGAAAGGGCACGACTTTTCTGGAACTGGCGTGGCCCCTCCACACGATACGTTGAAAAGCAGTGCAGGATCCGTGGCCATTGGTGGCCAGCCCAAGGTCAGGGCGCTTCCTCCTCTGCTTTGAGTTCTCTCCCTCAGGGATTCCCCCTCCTTCCCACCACATCATTGCTCCTGAGTGGGGTCGGCTGCTGCCCGTAGCACGCCAGTCCCCCCGAAACCCGCCCCAGCCAGCACCCCTCGCCTTGCTGCGGATGAAGACTCCTCCTGGGTGTTCTCCTGAGCCCTCGGTTCTGGCGGGTCCTTCTCCCCTGCCCAGCCTGGAAACTAACACTTCCCTTCCATCTGTAGCACACAGCCCTTGCACTCTTTTTAAACCCAATCCACTTATTTATAGATCCAGACACAATTATCTTACGGGATTTTGACGGCGGGCGGTTTGCTGGGGTCACACTTTTTGGACCCCAGATGTTAGGTGGACCCCAGATCCCAGGGCCCCTTCGGAGGAACTAAGCTGTGTACCCTTGAAGGTTAGAAGCACCCAGTCTGCCCCCTAGCCTCTCCCCCTTTTTCCTGACGGGAAGACAGATCAGGTAGGGAGACATGGGTGTGAATTCCACCTTTGTGGTTACTAGCTGCGTGACCAAAGCAAGTTACTTAATCTCTCTGTTTTGTTTTTAATCTGTAGAAATGAGGGTATTTGACTTACCTCCAAAAGTTGTGGAGAGGGCTAAACAAAATAATGAAAAGTAGCCACTGCTTCGTAAAAATACTGCTAGTTTTCTTCTCTTTTTAGCTTTCGCTAGGTCGGCGCACACCGTCCTGTCTCCTGTGAAGGGTAAAGTGCCTTGTGCTTTGGGGACCGAGGGGTTTCCCTGCCCGGAGTGGGCACTTGCTTTTACACTGTGTTGATTTCTTCCCCAGCTCCGAGTTAATGGCCTTACATCTCTGCTGCTTTTGAGAAGTCCAGCTCCTGATTTTCTCAGCGTTTCCACATGCCTGCCCTTGGGAACTTCAGGGCGAGGCTGATGTTCTCTCCCTTTGGAGGAACCTTACTTTTCCCACTTTGCTCTTCCTTGGCACCTGCATTCCAGGTCGCTGTTTCCCGATAGGACCTTCTGGAAAGTGACAGACAGTGTGACGATTATAATAACCTAATCTGCATAGCACTTTATTCATTTAAAATCACTTTCCTGTTTCATCTCCCATGAAATGCGGCATTATCCCCATTTTAGAGATAAGGAAATCAAATCTTCTGTAAGGAAACGATTTCAGTCCTTTTTTTGCTACTAACTTGCTCTGGGAAAGTCACTCAGAAGCCCGGAATGAACTGCAGACTGTGAAAGCTGCGGGGGAAACTTTAGAGATCATCGAGTCCAGTGCTGAGAAGAAGAGGTGTGTTAAATTCAAGCGGAAGATTTGGAATTTGCCGTGATTGTGTTTAAAAAGGCAGAATGAAAGAGGTGAAATTAATTCTAGGACTATTCCAATATATCTACAATATTCTTTCAATATTTTTCGAAGTTTTTTTTTTAGTGTTTATTTATTTTTGAGAGAAAGAGAGACAGAGAGTGAGTGGGGGAGGGGCAGAGAGAGAGGGAGACAGAATCTGAAGCAGGCTCCAGGCTCTGAGCTAGCTTTCAGTACAGAGCCCGATGCGGGGCTCGAACTCACAAACTGTGAGATCATGACCTGAGCCGAAGTCGGACGTTTAACCAACTGAGCCACCCAGGTGCCCTTCAGTTTGTAATGGACTTAAAATTATTAATGAGATTTTACATTTCTTTCTTTCTTTCTTTTTTTTTTTTTGTACTAAGTCTTCACAATTGAGAATGTATTTTACTCTTTTTTTTTTTTTTTAATGTTTTTTATTTTATTTCTAGGAGAGAGAGAGACAGACAGCGTGAGCAGGGGAGGGTCAGAGAAAGAGGGAGTCACAGACCGAAACAGGCTCCAGGCTCCGAGCTGGCAGTCAGCACAGAGCCCGACGCGGGGCTCGAACCCACGAACCGCGAGATCACGACCCAAGCGAAAGTCGGACGCTCAACCGACTAAGCCACCCAGGCGCCCCGAGAATGTATTTTACTCTTACAGCTCATCTCCGTTCAGATTAGCCACATTTCAAGGTCTCTGTCCTGTCCGTGGCTGGCGCTTACCTTATTGGGCACCTCATACCTGGTCTGTTACATTTTATAGGTTAAGCCACTGAGGCCTGGAAGTATGAGTAGGAAGCAGCAGTAATGAAACATATCTGCCTTCAGAGCTCTTTTCACTCTTCTGTCTGCACTCAAGTGTCTTCAATATGAAGACAAAAGAAGGCAGTTTCTGCTGTAATTTTACATCTTCCCCCTTATGCTCTATAGTTTGGGCTTAGAGAGGGCTCTCACTGTCAGTGGGCTTTAAAAAAGTTCCACGCCTGTCCCCAAAGTTACGTGGTACTCTTTCGAACAGCAGAGCGATCTTTCTGGTTGCTGAGCATGTCCTGGCTCGAGGGGAAATGGAAATTCCTTGTGTGTCTGCCGCACAGACTTCCCTTCCGTGGAACGAGGGTCCTCGCTGCTCAGGACTTCCCTCAGACTACCCTAGGCATGACTCCCCCTAAAAATCTCCAGAAGCTGTGAGCAGCCCCCTCGAGCACATTGCACCGGTTAGCCGTGGGGGCGGTCCCAGTCTAGAATTTGGCAGTAATGGCCTCGTGGTGGCAAGCTGGCTGTAAAGCAGTTGAGGATGACATGAATGAGGTCTCTTGAAGCTAAGACTGGGCAGGCTTGATGGAAAACAAGGTCAGTTATCTGGCTGGATGATGACTCTGAGAATCTTTTAAAAAAAAAAAAAAAGGAAGAAGAAGAAGAGGCATTTATTAATCTCCACCTTTGGCCTGGCATGTATGATTGATTCGCTCATTGTCGCCACCCCGGTCAGCTTTGCTTTTAGGAGGTGATCTCCAAACTGATATGATCACTGTATATTCACTGGCTTCAAGAAACCACCAGTGGGAAAAATCTTATTTATGGTGATGATGGTTATGGTTATGATTATTGACAGCCATTATTATAAACATCATTATTATTTAGTGTTAATCAACAACGATATGAAGGGTGCTCTAAAGAACACGGGATTAGACTCTGGCCTTGCAAATGGGCTCATAAGAAAAACATGACAGAAAGAGACACCCAGCCTGGGCTGGCTAGGAAAAATACATCCTAGGGAAATGCAGCTGACAAAAGAGCTCCAAAGGTTATAATTTTCAGGGCTTTGGTGGAGCCAATATGGTACCCTGAACATAGATTGGAAAAAGAGAAAGTCAAAAATGTCCCAGTAGAAGAAGGTCCATTGTTTCAGGCCAGTTTCAGCATTAGACTGAGTTATGAAGAACAAATGGCAAGGGAAGCATTGGCTGTAGTTTTGCTTCATTGACATGCAGGTTCATTTTTAGGATCTGCTTCTACTGTGTACTATGTGCATTCTTGGATGCCTTTCAAGATCACTGTGGTATCAGTAGAGGTCTGCCCATGATCTGGGAGAACCTTGGATCTACTGCAGAGAGGACTTGTTTGTGGGATAGAAGCTTCTGTTTCACTCACCCTCATTTTAGATACAGCTGTTAACTTTCCAGCTTCAGTTTCCTTATTATTAAATACAGATCATAGTAACTACACGATAGTGTCTTGAGAATTAAGGTATTGTTATTTTGACCACTATTATTTCACGCTAGTTTTGGTTCCATACTGAACTCTTAGCTTTTTTGTTTGTTTTCTTTTTTACTTATATGTTGCTCAACTTCCCTAAAATTGAAAACATATATGTATATATACTGGGGCATCTGAGTGGCTCAGTTGGTTAAACGTCTGACTCTTGATTTTTGGCTGAGGTTATGATCCCATGGTTCATGAGTTTGAGCCCCATGTCGCACTCTGCACGGACAGTGTGGAGCCTGCTTGGGATTCTTCTCTCCCTTTCTCTCTCTCCTCCTCCCCTACTCAAGCGCTTGTCCTCTCTCTCTCTTTCTCTCAAAATACAGAAGCAAATATTTTTAAAAAATTATTCAAGAAGAAGCTGGGGCTCAGAGAAGTTTAGCATCTTGGCCAAGTCCACACAGCAAATAAGTGGCACATCTGGTATATGAGACTGATTTCCTGACTTAGATCAATGATTTGTCTTCAGTTGTGCTCCCAGCAGTCCTGGGAGGTTAATGAAGGCATGGTCTAGGGCTCAGGCTTTGAGATAGGTGTTCTTGCTGGTCTTTAGTTTGCTATGGTTTTTGGGATAAATTGCCCAACACGGTTAAGACTTCTTTGGAGAATGGTCACTGCAATGGACACTTTGAAAATACCACTTTCAGTCATGTTTACACTTTGTGGACTGCCAGTAACTTCACTCCTTCAGCTGGGATGGGTTTATGTGACCCCAAAAGGCCAGGTGGGAAGAGTTTCCCCTCTCCCTGTCTTTTGTGGAAGGAACAGAGTTGGTTTGCTAGCTGGGAAGACAGTCACCTCCTTAGAAGGTAGATGGTGACATCAAGCGTCGATGGTTGGAAAATACAACAGAGTTCTTCGAAGAGGCAGGCGGACCTTGACTTGCTGGAATGACGGCATCATAAAGGAGCTTTGGGGAGGGGCACAGAGATAATTGTCAACCATATTTCCAAATTTGTTGACTCGAAGGAAAGAATTTCCCAATTCTTTATATGGCCGTAAGAGGACCGTTACACCCGTTTGGATGTCCCCAGTGATGATGATCCTAAAGGTGTGACCGTGAAGCCAGGGCATGTGTGTACTTTTCCTTAACAGATTCCTTCAGTTTCTTCCACATGTTAGGACTGCAAGAATGGCCTTCTTATGGCCTTGGTTTTGGGGTCTTGTGGCCGTGTGATTCCTTAGATGAGTTAGTTTGTGGCTTGTAACTGGGCACTTAAGAAGCCTTTTGGGAAACCAATCTGAATTGTTGCCATACATTTCTGTAGGGCTCCCAGTTCTGGGTTTCTGGCTTTGACTTGTTTGGTTGGTTAACCTGACAAGTAGAATAAGAATATGTTTCTCTTTCTCTCTCTTTTCCTTACCCCTTCTTTTCTCCTCCCTACTTTCCAATAGCGTGGTGGAATCCAGAGAAAGATTTCAGACTGGAGGTGGCTGGCGTCAAGAACTCGCTGGGGAGGGCCTACGCCATAGTCTTCCATTGTCTGTGTCATCCTTGGCTATCTCTCCTCTCTGGCCCTCACAGATGCCACAGCTACAAGAGTCACCTGCTGGAGGTGAACCAGTTTAATTTCCAGACTTTGTTGATGAGCGGACTAGTGCCAGGTGGTCTTTAGTTGAATGACCAGAGCCCTCACCATGTGGTGAAGCCCTCGGAGAACCTGCTCATATCTAGTTTTGCCATTTGTCTTCTCATTTCTGGGCAGCTAGATCCTCCCCCCCCCAGATCCTCTAGCTCCTCCTCTGCCCCTTTCATCCTTCTGGACGTTTTGAAGGGCTGCCTGGGCAGCCACGTTTTTCATAAAGAGCCTCATGCCTAAAATAGCTTGACATTTGTGTAGCCCCTTAGAGTTTACAGCACATTTCATTTATGTTATCAGATTTGACCTTTAAAACCACCTGGAGGTGAGAAGGAGAGGTATCATTATCCCCTTTCACATAAGAAGTGGAGGCTCAAGAGGTGAAGTGACTTGCCATAGGTTGTTCAACAGGTATGTGGCCGAGCTTGAATTTGAATCTCGGTCTGTGTCTCTACCAGCCCCTCCCTGCCCATAGACAAAGTAGTGTTCCATTTTCTGTGTCTCTTTCCTCCTGGTTTTTCAGCAAAGAAGCATCAGCAGTCTGATCAACAGATTTCTTTTTTCCCCTTTCCATCCATCCCTTGGGATCCCATGTGCAATACCACTCTCTACCCCAACGTCGCTGCCCTCTGATGCCAGCATGAACTGTAGTCTGCTCTGAACTGTGTTAATTCTTTCGTAATAGATACTGAGGTTGACCTCAGTCTCTTTCTACTGCTCGCCACGCCCGCCTCTACTTCTGTTCCTTTTCTCTTTCTTCGGGCCAGTCTAGAACTGCTGGGCAAATGCTTACCTGTTCTTCTTCTTCTCCTCTTCCTCCTCCCCTTCTTCTTCTTCTTCTTCTTCTTCTTCTTCTTCTTCTTCCTCTTCCTCTTCCTCTTCTTCCTCTTCTTCCTCTTCTTCCTCTTCCAGTTTTCCCATGTGAATATTTTATCAGTGCCTCCTCTTCACTTCAGTCCTTTCTGGGGGAAGGGTTAATAGTTCAGACCCATCATTTTTCTTGTGAGGGTCAAGACTTACAAAAGCAGCCCAGGAGTGGGGCTGTCCTTCAGGGTGGGGGAGGGACACGGGCTGGAGTTGGGGACAACTGCTGATCCAGTTGGGATGCCGGAGGTTGGAAGGACGCTTCTCTCTTTTCTCCCTGCTCTAATAGGAGTGCTTGGGGAAGCTTGGACTAAAGGAGCTGCCCCCTTTCTAAAAGCCTGTTGCTGGAGTTTAGGGAGACTAGGGGTCCATCCCGGAGGGTGTCCTTTCTTCGTTTTACTTTTCCTATCGGTTTGCTAAGCAGAGAGCAGGCTTTGTGCAACCCTCACCCCCCGTTTCCCCCCTTTGCTTAAAAAGCTTCTGTGCTCTTTTGAAACAAGCCAACAAAAGTTGAAGGCAGTGTGTGTATGCAACTCAGACCTCATGAGCAGTTCTTTTGCAAAGCAAATTTTAATTCACAGCGGCCAGTTTGGGGGCGGTGCGAAAGACCCTAATCACCGTGGCAATCTGCAGCACCTCGCCTGATGCTGAATAATTAGGCACGGTGTTCCTGTTTCCTAAGCCTCAGTTTAGTCTCTTGGGCCTGATAATTGTGAGTATATTTACGGGGAAAATTTGGGTGTAATGTGTGAGTCAGGACCATCTTCGATGATAATAATAACAATAATAGTAGTAATAATAATAAAGCCAAGACGTACCGTCACCGTAGCGGTAGACTAACATGATGGACGTGTTAAGGACCAAAAATTGTTTTACTCCTTTTTAATGGAAGTCAACCTGTACACCGTGTCTCCACACAAAGCAAGCAGGGCCGCTAGCAATTTCCCATTGACTGGGACACCACTGGTCCTGTTTAGAGCAGTGCAGCTTAACTGGTTAAAGCCCTGGGCTGGTGTACACTCACTGTGGTCTGCTCCTTCACCACAGACTCCATCCCCAGTGGATCTGGCCGCCTGTCTCTGGTCACACAGTGTCCTCGGGGCTGGGGGGCAGTGCGCGGCAAGCCCCCAGTGGATCCCAGACTGGAGTAATCCCAGGGGATCATTTTCAGTGGGGCCGCGGCGAGGACTGCCACACCTGAAGAATGGCTTGCATTTCTTGCAAACCCAGAATCTCTCTGCCTTTGATACATCAGAACACGACAGTGGATTCCTTATTCCATGGCAGCCCCCCTTTTGCACTAAGAAAACTCCTATGCTTACAGTAAAACAAAGGAGAGAGGAGGGAGGTCACCTGCGTAGTTCTTGCTGAGGCGCTGGACCTGCGGTTAAAGGGGGTTCGAAGGAAACCTCATCCCCTGGCAGGGAAGCTCGTTGTGAAGGTGATGGCTGTTTTGCCACAATTGTTGGGGTCCGGGGGCGGGGCGGGGAAATTTGCTGAAGTGCTAGGGTCAGCGTCTCACTGGCGAGGGAAGCTTGTGTGACTTTACCCCTGGGGGTGGGTGGAATTAGGGACTTGAGATTGTGGTGGGAGGGGCGTGAGTCTTGGGGGACACAGTGTGTCACCTGCGTGGCCCCTTGGAGCACATGCCCTTCCTCCCCTCCCTGCCTCACCCTGAGCTTCCCCTGCATTTCCTTGATGATCATAAGCGTTTAGATCTTGCAAGTGGGTGCTCTAAAAATGCTTGCAGGGTTCATTTTGCAGTGAGCCCGTTCTGGAGAGACTCCAGGGAGCACCCCGTTTTCTCCTTCCCCTTCCTGGCTGCTGGCAGTGCTGGTGGTGGTGGTACCCCGCCCTGTGGCTCTGAAAGTTAATCCTCCCTGTTAATCCGTTTAGGTAAAGCTGTTAGTTAAAAGGTAATCTGTTTAGCCTCCCTTTACCCATTCGGCTGCTGGAGGAGAAGGGGGTGCCGTGAGGCCTGCGGTTTTGGCTGATCCACGGTTCATTGTGGCCTTGGGAGAAAAGCTGCCTGACCAGTTCCCAGGCCCTGCTTCCTTACTGCCCTTGGGCACACACAGGTACGGCGGGTGCCCAAGAGAAACAGACCCGGACAGGGGCTGCCAGGAGGGGGCCCAGCCTCCCAACCGTGACGCCCCCATGCCCCCCAGCCCGGTTTCCCTTTCCTCTAGAGCTTGGGGCAAACTTCAGGGTGCTGCCCTATTCTGGAAACGGGTCTCTATTTTAGCAGTCCAGCAAAGCGACCCGGCCACGGTTGTTCTCGAGCGTTTTTACCGTATTGTTTTTTTTTTTTTGACGTTCTTGTTTATTTCATCGCTGGCACAAGGGTCTGGTTGGCGAAGAGTGCGTGTCGGCCCACTGAGGCACATGCTCACCCACGGCCACACACGGCCCCACGGCCACAAAGCCTGAGCCCTTCCTCCCCGCCCTCCTCCGCCCTCTCCACCAGCCCCGGGGTCCCACCGGCCCTGTGTTTCCTCCACTCGATTCCACCCCCCACGCATTTCCCCCCCCAAAGTCCCTAAATTGCTCACTTGCACGAAAGAGCCCTTGCCTTAGAGGGGAGCTCTCCAGGCACCTAATTTCTCTCAGATTTCTTTCTGTTCTCAGAGGTCCCCAAAGGTACTTTGTAGCATGTTTGCCGTTAGCCGGCTGTAAATTAGGGGCTGAATGTATGCGGCGTCCATGCGGGCTGGGCGAGTGTTCAGTCCAGAAGGCTGGGGGCAGGCCCGACTTCCCGGGTGTCAGGTTTCAGCCCCATGTCCCCCCCCTTCCTTTCTTTTCTTCTGCAGCTGCTTTACCTACCTTCCTTATCTTCCATCTCTTTCCTTCCTCCTTCCCAACCACTCTCCCCCCACCCTCTAGAGTTTTCTAAAAGTAGCCGCTAGGAACAGAGTAGGAATAATAAGACTAGGAAAAGCAGCATCTAGTTTTTTCTCTACACAAGACAGGGCCAAATGAGTTCATGCTATTTTTTACACACCCCCCCGCCCCGTTTTTCCTTTTCTGTCTTTGTGTTTAGAGCCTTCTTTCTTTCTCTTTAAGCCCAGTTCAGAATGGTTGCTTGCAAAAGAGAGGAATTTTGAATAACTGCGTAAGTGAAACAGAATGTGGAGAAAGTTCAGCTCTGTCTCATGCTTTGAAAAATTAAAACGAGAGGTGAATAATGCAATCTTGTCCTACAGGGACTGACCAGATGTAGCTTGGGGCCGCCGCTCACAGCCCCGGGTGTCTTTTTTTTACCTGCGTAAGGGGTGGTCGCACTTTGTGTGAAATTCCATTACGTAAAAATATGGACCCTCAGAAACAGACGCCAAAATATTTAGGGGCTTCCAAAAGAAGCCGCTGTGTGATTCAGTGTCTGTCGCACGTGTTTTGAAACGGCATTGCAGCAGCCGTGCAAGGTACTGGGTTCCTGTGAGATAACAGACTTCTGAGTTTGTATAAGGCGTGGTTAACTTTGAGAAATCCATTTCTTCTCGAAGAGAGGACTTGTGACAGATGGTGCAGAAAACACCCCCCTAGCTCACCGGGGTGGGGACAGAGCACTTCCTGGTGGTATCTACCTTAGACATTTAGAGTTTCAAGTTAAGTGTGGCCTGTTTTTCAGTTCAGTAACTGGACTGTAGCTAGGAAGGAATAACATGGTAATCTTAAGCACGTACCATTGGCCATAGTGCGTAGCCCTTTGCACATGATCTCATTTAATCCTATTTTATTTTTATCAAAAATTTTTTTAGTGTTTATTTTTGAGAGAGAGATAGCGAGAGACACACACACAGAGAGAGAGAGAGAGAGACAGAGACAGAGACAGAGAGAGAGAGAGGGAGAGGATCCACAGCAGGCTGTGCACTGGCAGCAGCAGGTCCAGCGTGGGGTTCAAACCCACGAACCTGGAGATCGTGTCTTGGGCCAAAGCCGGATGCTCAACTGACTGAGCCACCCAGGCACCCCCTTGTTTAATCCTATTTTAGCAATGAGGAAACCGAGGAGTGCAGAGGTTCTAGAAATCGTATGAGGCCACACTGTTGCACAGCCTGCCTTCTTACCTGTCTGCGTTTTATGGTAATTGCATGGTGCACTCAGTACTCTTAGGATTAGGGTTTGATTTCTGAGGCTCCTTCCATTCTGGTATTCATCCATCCATCTATCCATCCATCCATCCATCCATCCATCCATCCATTCACCAGACACCTGTGGTGGACACCTCCTGTATACGGGGATGCCCTGTCATTCAGACCCACCCTTGGTGCTGACTCTTTGTGACAGGATCTAGTGAGTTCCCCTTAACAAATCAGGAGTGGACAGGGCCCCTTCATTGTGTCCTGTGAATCCTTGCTTATGCCATCCGCTTACTCCTGTGGCATCCATATGTAATAAATAACTTATCAAAATAGTCATAAAGGACTTGGCAGACAAAATGAACTGCTAGAGAAGACTGCATTAAATTTTAATAGAAAGAATTCTTAGTAATAAGCTGAAGATGCGTCTCGGTGTGTGGCAGAGCCGTTCCTTGGAGGCTTGAGTGTAAGCTATGTGATAGCAGAGACTTTGTCTTATTGCTCTGTCCTACCACCTAGAACATTCTCTGCCATATGGCAAGGACTCCGTGTTTCCTTAATGAATGAAGGAGACAGTTAAAGCTTTATTTGTGCGTGGGGACTGATAGTGTTGGCAGATTTTGTATAAAATACGTTGCATAAACATTCATCCTGCCTTATTATAACTTAATTTTTTTGATGAGCGAGAGGAATTTCAGGATCTTACAAGCTTATTTATTTACGGAAGATGGCCTAACTAACTCTGCAGTGAGGCTTTGGGGAAGGATTCCAAAGTGACGTTAGAACGGAGTCTCAGTAGATCTTGAGGGATACAAAGGCGTAGTTGGATAATGAGCGTGCGGTGCATCCAAAGCTGAGTACGCAGCATCTGCAGAGGCCTCGAGTCATGTGATCGTGATGGCCAGAGTCCCCGGCCATCTCGGGGTCCGATCATGCCAAAGCTAAGACTTTTCCAGCTTGGAAGACTTGAGTAGTAATGCTTAAAGTCTAACAAGATTCTCAGAGGCTGAACAGAGCTGTGAGGAGTTTGATCCGGGCTCTGAGAAGCCGGTTGGGTACTCAGGTCCAGGATCAGCTGGAAATAATGTGTCTGAAGCTTCAGCTTTCAGGGCTGGAGACATGAATATGGGGGTCATCAGTATGTAAATAGCAACCGATGTTATGGGGGGGGGGTGAGGATATCATAAAGTCTGTGTAGAATGTTAGAGGACCAGAAAAGAATCCCGAGAATGCCAGCATAGGCAGGATGGGTAGAAGAAGGGGTGAGAAAAGGATTATCAGAGAGGCCAGAGGAACACTGGGAAGGAGTTTCGCCTTCAAAGCCAAGGCAAGTTCAAGAACTTCAGGTTCACCCACATCTTAGGTGCCTTGGCCTTCCTCTGGACTCCTCTACATCTGTCCTAACATACATTATGTTACATTCGTCCGTTTACTGTCTTTTCCCCATTAGTTTGTGAGCTCCACGAACACAGGGTTAAAACGTGTTTTGTTTTTGTGCCCAGGTCAAGAATGGCAAAGAGGTTTCATTTCAGGTGCCGAGTCTGAGAATTCCGAGCTGGGTACAGGGTCTTCAGAGAAGAGTGCCTTGGTCTATTAATGGTTTTCCGATGTGGGTTCAGGATCAGAGGCTGGTGGCAACTCGCCATGAGTTTTTTCATCTCTGCATGAGGCACTCATTCATTCATTATTCAGCAAATATTTACTGAGCACCCAACATGTACCAAGTCCTGTGCCAGGTTTCCAATAAATGTTGATCGAATAAATATTGAACGGTTAAAGCTTGCAACAGCCTTAAAGGGAGTAGTCAAGGGACCCAACCAGGGATGGGCAGCCCTTGAGAGGCTAGCGGAGGTCGGTCTCAGTGTCGTGTGCCTCTGCTACTCCCATCCACACGTGCAGATGTGTGCTGGTTAGTCCCAAAGTCCGTGTGAACAGAACGTCCGCCATATGCCCATGATTGGAATACAAATGCTTTTCACTTGTACAAGCATTTAACTTATTGGAGTACACTCACATCTCGCTTGATGTTCACATTTCTCCCACTGGAGGCATAGGTCATAGGTTGTTCTCTCTGTGGGACAGATGAGGTGGGAGAGATGTTTATTCCCTGAGTAATTAACAAAACTGAAATGGACATGGGGGCGGAGCACAGGTCTGACTCAAGCCTCTAGCTCTTAGGAGTATGGCTCAGGGCTTGGCTTCTCTGATCGCAAATCCTGGCCCTGTTCTTGGAGTACTGTTAAGAACCTGATGCCTCGCTTTTTTCGAGAGGGTTTTCCATGGAACTCCTAAGGCACCAGGCAGCACTTGGGGGGACAGGAGGAGGAATAAACAATTGGCTCCCAGAGGCTTCCTGGGCTCCCATTCATGATTCATGATTCTTTTTCTGTAGCTAATTTTTGTTAAGTAGAAGAATTCCAGGAATCCTTCAGGAATTGAGGGAGACTGCTCTCTCCTGAAATATAAAACATCTGCTCTTGGTCTCATTGGAGCTCCACTGTCTGGGGGGAAAACAAGGAAAAAGAGTTGATATGAAACAGACATTTTTTTCAAACAATAAATTCCCCTTTACCCATTAATTAAAAAATAAATTTGGGGATAGAGGCGTCTGACTTTTCAGGAGGTCTCTCCTAGCCTTTTTTTCCCCTGAGAAAGTGATAAATTCAGAGCCAGAGACTGAGTCTCTAAGAACATAAAATTGTGGGTGTTGGTTGGACATGGCCTTTCCCTGTAACCCCACCATGCTTCAGCATGCTCAGCAATTTTGAGAAGGACTAGTACTTTCTTTCTTTTTTAAAAAAATAATTTTTATGCTTATTTATTTTTGAGAGAGAGAGAGAGACCCAGAGTGTGACTGGGGGGAGGGGCACAGAGAGAGGGAGACAAAATCCGAAGCAGGCTCCAGGCTCTGAGCTGTCACCTCAGAGCCCAGTGCGGGGCTCAAACTCACGAACTGCAAGATCATGGACCTGAGCCAGAGTCGGATGCTTAACCGACAGAGCCACCTAGGAACCCCAGGACTAGTACATTCTTCTTGATAATCAGAGACATGAACACCTCTAGGGACAGAAGCATGGCGGGACCTGTATCACAGTCAGAAAGACATGGAGGTAAATTGCCAAGAATCCTCATTTTCATGTTCCTGTACCTTTCGTTTCCTTCTTTGTTAGGCCTTTTCTGTCCCTGAAGATCTCCTTCCTGTCCCCCCCCACCTGAGGCCTCCCTAGCCCATCTCCCAGGCACTTTAAGATGCTCAGCCTCTTCTAGGACGGTGCTCTTCCGGCGAGCGATCACTGTGAGCCTCATCGATTTCATGGAATCACCTAAAACCTTTCTACTGAATTTGGCAAGAGCCTTAGAAACGGGGAAGGGGCAGAGCAAGTTTAGGGGCCACGGCCATCCCTCTTTTGCTTATCCCTGTATTCTTAGCACCCAGCCCAGTGACTGTCACATGGCAGGCATCCGATCTTTATTCATTGAAAAGTGATCCGTAAGTTCACCTGGGGATACAGCCAAACAAGAGGGAAGTTAGTGCCTGGGCATCTTTGGCAGAGAAGGGGGGCCTCATGACTTGGGGGTGTCAGAGCAGATGCTTCCTGGCAGAGAGAGTCATAGAAGGGGATGGAGGCACCCAAGGGTCGGCGCAGGTTCACGATGACCTCTACCAAAGGGGCCCCAGCCCTCTGCCCCTCAGTACTGTGGGGTTCAGTACTGAGGCCACTGATGGCTGTCACCGCCTCCCCCCCCTGTGTCCTCGCTTGCCACTAGCCTGTGAGCCTTAATGCTGTAGTTTCTGGCGCCAACAGCCTCCCGCCACAGAAGGAGAGCCTTGAGGGCCTGGAATTGTGAGGGAAATGGAAGCTCCGAGTTGGAGGGTGGTCCACGGCCCCTCCCCTTCCCTCCTTTGAACCCAGGAGGGGGCTGGTTCCAGGGCTCTGTGGGAAAGCTCTTTTGAAGGGCCATGCACTTGGGCCATGGGGCACCATTCCACTTCAGTTGAGGGGGTCCCTGTTGAGTTCCAAAGAAAACGTGGTGAGGTTCACATAAAAGCAGAGTTTAGCAACCAGGGACCCAGTGGTCCGGAGGGCCTGCTTTCTTAATTGCTGGTGGATTAGGCCGAGGAGGCACTGGGGTGGGGGGCGGGGAGCGCTTTTGTACGAGGTTAAGTTCCTGGTGCACTGATGATTGGATTAGCAGCAACTTGGTGGAAACAAGAAGATACTGGGAGCAGGACAAGTGATCCGTCCCTCGCTGTGTCCCCCACTTCGCCACAGACCTTAGTTAGGCCTGTAGTCCTGGAGGGTCCCGGCGCTGGCTCGCCACCCTTTGGGGAGGGGTGCGGCGGGGCGGGGGGAGCTGTCAGTTGTCTGGTTTTCTTGCCCCTTCAGCCTGGGGGTGTGTGTGTGTACACATTTGGATGCTCCCCTGTCCTTCGAAGCTGGAGATGCGGAAGAAAGAAAAGAGAAAATCAAATTAAATGTTTGACCAGCAGAATGAATTCTGTCTCCAGTCAGGCTGGCTTACATTTGTCTTGCTTTCTATTTTCTGGACTTTCTCTCACCATAAATCCTTTCTCTTCTCCTTTTATCCATGAAAATGTTTTAATCTTTGTGCCAGTGCTTTCGGCTGGTGGGGTCTGTCCCAGCTTCGTAATCTCCCCTGGTTTTTTGTCACTTTCTGGTCTGTCCCCTGGAGCCCGCGGCAGCCCTTCGCTTTGAAATGCCTTTTTTCTTTTCTTTTCCTTTCTTTTTTTTTTTTTCTTTTTCTCTCTCTTTTTCAGCTTTTAGGATGTCTTGGTTTATGCTTGGACGTTCACTTGACCCTTCTTGGGGTCTGTTTTTTGCCCCCTGCTAGCTTTGGGTCATGTTCCCGTTTCTGTCTTTCAATTAAGATCGTTACTCGGGTATATACACAATCAAGGGGGATCAGTTCTCTTTTTGGTTGTCCGTTTAGAGAAGTGAGCCGGCTTGCTCAGAAAAAAAACGTGCCCTGGATGTGCCGTCCTGTGCCTAACTGCTTGGTGGCTTTGAGGCACGGGAATAAAAATTACTTCTAGCTCGGCCATCCACTCTGCCAAGGTATAGACGAGGCCGATGCACCCCACAGGAAATGGGGGTCACCCCATTTTGGGGGGTGGCTGCCTCACTTGGGAGCTGGAGTGAGTGGGGGCCTATGGTGTGCCCGGCCTCCCACTAACTCCCCCCCACCCCCAGCATCCCACTTTACCTCCAGCAAGAGGGGGAGCTGACAGCCTGTAACAATGTCTCCTTTCTTCTCTTTCTTCTCCTGAGGGCCAGTATTTTGATAGTGTCCGGTTACACCCCAGCCTCCCCCTGGCCCATTTATAAACCCGACACGGGCAACATGATGTAATGTTATTTTTCAGGATCTCAATGAGGGAGTTTTTTGCCCCAGGTCAGAAGAATGCGAGTTGATTTTTGCTGAAATGAACCATGGCGTGGTGTAATAGATGGGCTCTTAGTTCAAGAAGGTGGGGGGTGGGGTGGGGGGGAGAAGGGGCTCGCACTGGAGTTGATAGGAGTGAGGCCTTTTCTCTGCTTGGCCCTTCCCCTTCCAGGTGCCGAGCCAACCTTTCGTGCTGGGGGGAGCTCTTGTGAAAGGAGGCTTGGCGGCTGCCCCTCCAGAGCTGTCATGCCCGGGTCTGCCGCCATTGTCTTGGCTTCCAGTGCTGTGCCATCGAGGGCGCAGCGGTGGGACTGAACGAGGAAGTGACAGTAGAAAGGAAAGAGAGGCCTTTGGAGTTGGGCATGGGTTGGGGGGGTGGCTTTCCGGGTGACTGAGTCCATCTAGAAGGCTGGAGTTGGGCCCTGGTCCCCTGCTGTGCCTGAGCTGTGGACCCCGCACTTGGCTGATCCACTTGGCGGGAGGTGATGGGCCTGTGGGCTCCTTGGGTTCCCTCCCTTCCCGCCGCTGCCTGTGGCCCTTTTCACGGACAGGACTTGTGCCCTAAAGATTTCAGAATAGTCGCATTTTTGTAGTTACATTTGTTTTGAATCAAAAGGCACTGAGGAGTCTACTGTGTTTACCTGGCCCTCCCTGGGAGAGCTGTGCTGGGCTGGGTGGGGTGAGAGAGAGGGATGTGCTGGGCCTCCCGCTGCTGTCCCCACCTACCTAGTCCCCCTGGCTTCCTTGAGGTGACTGTTGCCAGTGGCTCAAGAGGGGTGGGAGAGCCCTGTGGTTCAAGAGGACCGAGCTGAAGCGCACCTGGGCTTTCCAGCGCTGGTCCTGTTATGAGTCGGTAGGTTCACCTTGGGCAGGTGCGCACTTAACCTTGGGTCTGCTAAGTGTGAGCAATCCCAGATCTACCTCCCAGGACTACTGAGCACATTAAATGAGTTCGTGTATACAGAGTGCTTCCAGCCGTGTTTGGCATGTAGGGAATACCAAGCGAGAATTTCCTTTAAAAGTCCTTCCAGAAATATTTTTACAGATTGCAAATATATTTTCTCTTCCTAGGTTCCTCTTTATTTCTGGGTTAGTCTCAAAGATTTAAGTGACTCATGCTGAGGCCTTGTGATCCAAATTTTTTTCTATGTCATTTATTTGAGTGAGAGAGAGAGAGAGAGAGAGAGAATGTGAGAGTGCACGAGTGGAGGGGGAGGGCGGTGAGCAAGGGTGACAGAGGATCCAGGGGGGCTCAGCCCTGACAGCAGACAGCTGGACACGGGGACTCAAACTCACAAGCCTTGAGATCATGACCTGAGCTGAAGTCGGACGCTCGACCGACTGAGCCATGCAGGTGCCCCTCACATCCCAAGTTCTGCTCTGTACTGCTTTGTTTCCATACCTGTAGGCAAGCCATCTGTGACCGTCACCTAGATAATTTATCCCGAAAGCCACGTTGGACAGTCAAGGAGAGCATTTTATACCAACTGCACTGAACTTGTCAGTGTTCTCAGAACAGGTAATACCCTTGGCTGACTCTCAGCCCTGGCACTGCGTCCTCTGCCCTGAATGTAGTCCCTAACTCCACGCCCCCTGGCAACTCTTTCTTCTTAATTCAAGGAGCAGCTCACATCTCAGCAATGCTGTAAAGTTGTTCTAACCGTCCCCGGGCTCCTCCTGAGAGTCTCTGTAGATGGTACGTAGATCTCTGCGCTGGCATTAATGCACTGTGCTGTCCTCACGGTCTGTGTCTGCCCGCCTGCGAGAGCCCCGGGGGTCTCCCAGGACTCAGACCACCAGCTGGCACAGTGCCTGTCATATATAGTTAGTGCTCCCTGTTTTTTTTTTTTTTAATCATTAGAGAGAGAGAGGGCACATGTGAGGGAGAGGGGCAGTTGGATGGAAGGATGGATGGATGGATGGATAGATGGATGGATGGATGGATGGATAGATAGATAGATAGATAGATAGATAGATAGATAGATAGTCTTAAGCAGGCTCCACACTCAGTGCAGAGCCCAATATGGGGTTCGATCCCACAACTCTGTGATCACCATCTGAGCTGAAATCAAGAGTTGGGACGCTCAACTGACTGAGCCACCCAGCAGCCCCCTCCCTGTTTTTAATAAATGAACAAAGAAACATTTTTTGAGTGACAGCGATATAAATTCCCTAGTCTTACCTCCATCTTTGGTGTGGTTGCCTGGGGGAAGACCCAGAGAAACCAGACTCCACGTTAGGCTCTGACCAAGCTCTCGGTCTGAGTCCGGATGTCTACAGAGCATGTGCGTCTAGTGCTGGACGTCCCCGGGCACTGCCTCTCAGGCTCTCTCTCTCTTTTCCTGGAGCCTGGGGTGGTGATCCCAGTGGGCATCCAAGCCTGGGAAGACCTGGCACGTGTTCCTTGCTTTGCCAGAACAGTAGAGTTGAGTAAGGAAACTCCATGAACTCCCATGGATGTTCCTGTGGGATGTCTGACGGGGGAAACAAAAACAGAGGGCAGAAGAAAGCGAGGACAGTTCTTTGCCCCGTGAACACTCGGGAAGCAAGGTCTACTTCTGTTACTCCCTGAGTTGGGGCCATCGGTGATTGGGCCCTCCAGTTGTGAGCTAGTGCACAAAAGCACAACAGAGGCACACTGAGAGAGCAGAGTGTGTTTTGGAGACCATTTATTCCAACCCCCCTCATTTGGGAAACGAGCAGAGTGAGGCAAAGAACAATTAAAGAGCTTGACCAGAGGACACAGGCCTATTCTACGACGAAGGCTTGGGATGCAGATCTCAGGTCAGTGGTTCGTCTGGTACGTAGCCACGCTGCCTTCTGAGTTTCAGGGCCACACAATCAGGTCAGCCCCCTCCCACACCTCTTTTTCCTTCGGCTGGACTTTTCTGGTCTGTTCCCTTCTTTCTTTCTCTCTGGCTTCCATCCCTTCTCCCACTTACGGGTCTGTCTCCTTACATTGACAAGTGACTTCTAGCCCCTCTAGCGTTTCTACCTAGATCATTGGTTTTTGCCAACTGGTTGCTGGAGAGTCTACTCTTCTACTTGGCCCGCGCTTCACCTTTACTCTCTGAAATGTAGAGGCAGCTCATAGAAATGGCAGATCTAAATTGGGCCTCCTTACAGGGTGCGTGGTGATGACGAACAAATTTGGTTGGCCGTGACCAGTGGGTGGCTGGGGCCGGCTTCCCTGCTCATGTTGGCTACGCTGTGCAAGCTGTGTTCAACTTTTCCCTTGATTCTTGGGTCATGAGGACTCTTACAAACTGTAGATTGCCCAAGGAGCCAGAGGCAGTTGATGGACAGGATTTCTGCGTGGAGTCACCAATGGTTTTAAAATAAAAAAGAGTTGAGTTGGAACTCATTTCTTTTTATTAACAGTCTGTGGGGTAGCCTGGTCTTGTTTACCATGTTATTTCCACTTCTTCCTGTGATTGAAATAATCTTTCAAATAACCACAGGAATATTTTATTTATTTATTTATTTATTTATTTAGTCAGTCTATTTTATTTTGAGAGAGACAGAGAGTGAGCGGGGGAGGGGCAGAGAGAGAGGGAGACACAGGATCTGAAGCAGGCTCCAGGCTCTGAGCTCTCATCACAGAGCCCAACGCAAGGCTCAAACCCACGGACTGTGAGATCATGACCTGAGCTGAAGTTGGACGCTTAACCGACTGAGCCACCCAGATACCCCTATTTATTTTTTAAATGTTTATTTATTTTTGAGACAATAAAAATTGGGGAGAGACAGAGAGTGAGCGGGGGAGGGGCAGAGAGAGAGGGAGACACAGAATCTGAAACAGGCTCCAGGCTCCAAGCTGTCAGCACAGAGCCTGACGCGGGACTCGAACTCACGAACTGTGAGATCATGACCTAAGCTGAAGTTGGATGCTTCACTGACTGAGGCACCCAGGCACCCTAACAAGGAATATTTTAAAAAACTAATTCATTCTTGGGGCACCCGGGTGGCTCAGTCGGTTAAGCGTCTGACTCTTGGTTTCTGTTCAGGTCGCAATCTCTCACAGTTCGTGGTTCAAGCCCTGTGTCGAGCTCTGCACTGTGAGACCGGGATTTCTCTCTACCTCTCTCTCTGTCTCTCTCTCAAAATAAATAAATAAACTTTAAAAAAGTAAAAATATAAATAAATAAATAAAGAGGAAGAAAAACCCTAATTCATTCTTCTTTTTTCTCTGTATCTAATTTTCTCTGCCCTGATAGAAAAGTAATGAATCAATAACATGCTCTTCCTGGAGAACTTTTTCCCTCTTTCAGGCAAATGACTGTTAAGGTGGAATGTTCCTGGTTTCATAGGGTGTTGATTCCCCACAGATGACACGCATTCAGATGCCAGCCTTCTAAATGTTAGGTACCAAATGGACCTTTTTGTGATCAGTTTGTTTTTATCCAGCTTAACGAACAGCTAACCGCGGCTCTGTTGATCGCGTCGACAAGGCGGTGACGTGAAGCGGTCACTAAACATAGCCAGAGTAGCCACACTGACTTCGGTGTGGTTTTGTTTTCCGGACAGGGAGTCTGTTCTTTAGAACGGCATTGAATTGTGCCCACCACAACGAAGTCAGGCCCACGAGACAGTTACAGATGACCTGTCACAAGAGAGGAGGAGTGGAGTGGAGGAAGGTGCTGGAGGGGAGAGCCCAAGGGACTTCCAGCGAATGACCAGACACCCTATTGACTTTGGGATCTGGCTTCACCTGGGGCTGGATGCGCCCAGATGGGCCTTGGAGGTTAAGAGCCAGGAGTCTGGGGAGGCAAAAGGTCATCGTGTTTGGTCACTGAGGTGCCTTCCAGGAAATGGAAATCCTTTTCGCCAGGGTGTCCTGAGATCATGAAGCCGGGACCGTGTGGAATATGGTCACATGAAGCTGGGGGGCAGGGATCGCAAGGCTGGCTTAGTCTCTTTCTGTCCTGGCCTGTGGGGCTGTTGGTGTGTGACTCCCAGTCAACTTTTCGGTGGCTCTTCTCCAAACCTGGGGCTGATTCAGCACATAACAGGTCCAGGCCAGTTCTTGACGCCGCAGTCCGTGCCTGATCCAAGAGGCAAGTCCTTCCTGCACCATAGTCCCTGGGTCCCTTCTCCCAGGTGCTTACCCCTCCCTGTGCCCCGAGGTCTCTCTCCCCCACCTCCCTTTCTCGTCCTGTGCTGTGTGGTAGGAAAGTCAATGTCCTGATCTGTTACCCCGTTGGTGGGAAGCACTGGGTTAGGCCAAGTACGAATACCTTGCAATTACTTAGCATTCTATTGGGTGTATCTCCCTTGAGAAATATATTCCTGGGAGTATACCAGTATAATGAATTTCAGTTAGCTGCACCATATTGTTTTAGCTACGGAAATTAGTAATTTACAAATCCGGTCTCAAGGACACAAACCGGTCTGAGGTCGTCTCCACCACCCGCTGACATTTTCCGTACAAGTTGAAGAGGCGTATTTTCTGAGAAATGACAAGGTAAAAATACTTGATGGAACAGGAAAAAAGAAATCCCAAATCACCTTTTCGACATGGTACCTTGAGAGGGAGCTGCATTTTCTGAGAGGATTCGGGCTTTTTAAAGGTAGTGAAAATAAGGAATATTTATTGATACTTATCATGGGTCAGGCGTAAGTGCCAAATCCATTGACATAAGTCATTTCACGTAATCCTCATAATAATCCTTTAAGGAACGGAATAGATTTATCCTAATTTACAGATTCTGAGACTGAGGTTCAAATAAGTGAAGCAATTTGCTCAAGGTCATACAGCTGCTAAATAGCAGGACAGGGATTTGAATCTACTTGGAGTCCAGCCTCAGAGGTCATATCATGTTACGTCTTGACTGTTTCTTTCCTGTTATGGGTGAAATCGCATACCTTCATCTCAAATATTATTAAACAAATCCTGAAGTTCATACATTAAAGCCCACAGGCCCCATGTTGGTGCGTTTCCATTTTTGTTTCCCACAGAGATTATCACGAAGGCTAATGTTGGGGGCTAGTCAGCTCAGTTGGTTAGAGCTAATGGGGACAAGGTGACAAGGTTCAACCCTCATAGGAGTCCCTTAGCTGGGCTGAGTTTCATGGCCACAGAATTAACCTTTCACCTTGGCCAGCTGTCTCACAAATGCACGTTGTTGAGCAGAGAGAATAAGGAGGGGATTTTGAGTAAAGCAGCGCAGAGCCCTTGACCACCCACCCGAGACTGTGGGTGGTGGTTCCGTAAAGCCCTCTCTGCAACTGGAGATGAGATATGACTGCCATTTTTGATAACTTACAATAGCATTTGGTAATGCGTTCTCTGGATATTTGCTTTCAGGGTTGTGCGGGAGGGAGGTTTGCCCACTCAAGTCAGTTTGGGCAGTAGGGGGTTAAAGAGCTTTCTTTTAGTGACTGGGCATCTAGGAGCTTTAATATGTTAATGTGCATCGTAAATCTCCCCAAGGGTAGTAGTTGTGTTTTCAGAATTTATTTGACCTGAGGACCTTCTCCCTGGACTAGGATGCTTGGAAACACTCTTGAGAAAATGCGGTCTTAAAGTGCATTTTGCTCTTTTCTGTTTACTTTAAGTCCCTGTAGTAATGCTGTCTTTCCACAACAGAGGACAGCCAGTTGCAGCTAAAATTGGGGACCAGTTTCCACATTCCCCAGACTTCTGAATGTGTGCATTTCCTTTCAGCAGCTTAGACCTTTCCCTCCAAACGACTTCCGGACCTTTGATCCCATTTTTCTTCTTTCTGTCCTGATTTTGTAACTGGGATTCTGCTGCTGGCCGCGGCATTCCCCCCCCACGTCAGTGACACAGTAGGACCTGGAACCCAGATCTCTGGGCTCTGGCCCATTTCTCTTTCCAACAGCCTATGCTGCCTCCCAGTGGACAGAGCATTTGCAGGGAGGAGAGATCTGCGTGCTTGATTCTCTTCTAGAAAGGGTTTGCTTGGTGACCGTGAGCATTTCTTTGGCCTGCCATTGCTCTCAGTTTGTAAAGTGACATTGTCTTCACTCCCTGGGTGAGATGGCATGACCTCTTTCACACCCTGTCCCCACCCCCCACCCCAAATTAGCTGCATTATTAATGAACACTTGAAAGCATCATGTAAAAGTTCTAAGAGCAGATTCTATATTGTCTTTCTACTGGGAGAATAATCACATTGGATGGACTTGAGCCGGTCCACATGGGCCCCAGACTTTCTCCGGGGAATGCTGAAGTACAACTTGAACCTGGTCGATGATGATCTCCTACTTCATCCCTCACTTTCCCCTTTATTTCTGTCTCCTTTGATGCAACTTCTCATGCAACTTTGGCATTCTGATCACTTGGAAAATAAATGAGGGTGGAAGGTTTTTATTTTATTTTATTAAAAAAATTAAACTCAAGTGAATAATCGTTATGCTCTATTCCTCAGTAATATTTAGACGCTACTCCTGAAAAATAGTAGAGCTGCCAAAATCAGCAGGTTTGGTTTTTGTTTTTGTTTTTGGGTTTGTTTGTTTGTTTGTTTGTTTTTTTGCTAAGCTCTGCTTCAGTAATCCTATCACTTGCCTGAAAAATTCATTATGCTGAAATAAACACATTACAAACTCCATGGTCTTTTACGTCTCTAATATTTATGAAGTACTGAGGCTCTTAGCCAGCCAATAAGGAAGCAGGTAATTCCCGGCAATCAGTTAAACAGACATTGGTTGATTTGGATTGCAAAATATAGGTGCCCTGATTAGCCCCATATATGGACATGCATTGTTCTTCAGTCATTCAAAAGCTACCTAATTATGAATATTGAAGTATAATGTTCTGGCTTTTAACATAAGGCACTTACCTTATTTAATTGGCCATCAGCTTTGTTTGTAGCTCCGATGTGTCTCCACTGGGATTCAGATGAAATGGAGAGATAATCAGCCAGTAAGCAGAGAAAAGGGTAAAATGATCGTGGATAATTATGTGGCGGCAAGGAAAGTTAGGGTTCCGTCAAAGGGAGAGAAACAAAAGAAAGAAACTCACAGGAGACCGGCTCCCTTCACCAGCACGCTGCCAGATACGCTTCTAATTCCCCTCTTCGGCTCTCAGGTGGGGCATCTGTACACCTTGGAGCTGACATCTACCAGCTTGATCACAGAGCCGTCTCCTCCTGGCCCCTACGCTCCGAGCCAGGTGGAGGGCGGGGTGTTGGATACTCACTGCACAGACTTGGCAAGAAAAAAAGGAGCAAAGTGCAGGTTAATTGGAAGTTGCCTCAAAGTGCACTCTGTTGCAGCTCTTTCCAGTATCTTTCAGGCAGAGGCTTACTAGATAATTCAGTTAAGGGGCTGTGGGTGGGGGGTTGGTGGGAAGGGCTCAAGGGGAGGAAACTGACCTGAAGGACCAGCTGGCTTGGACGAGGCGACGGATGCCTTCCAAAGCTCTTGAAATATTAACTCCCTACGTGACCCGAATCCTTGGTGCACAGCCCTAAGTAGATCCCTTGACAGCAGGAGCAGGGCGCCTCTTCTGGGTCAGGCGCCCCCTTACAGTCTGATGAAAGCTAGAGCCCTCTCCCCAGAAAATGAACTTTGACGCACCCATGTTCCCCCGCTCCCCACCCCTGTGGAATTTCAGGGAGCTAAGCCATCCCTGAAAGACAATCCATGGATCTTCAGATTTTGTCCAGTTACAAAATCCTGCTTTAGGGGCACCTGGGTGGCTCAGTTGGTTAAGTGTCTGCCTCTTGATTTCGGCTCAGGTCATGATCTTGAAGTTCACGTGTTTGAGCCCCCTGTTGGGCTCCATGCTGCAGAGCCTGCTTGTGATTCTTTCTCTCCCTCTCTACTCCTCCCATTCCCCGCTCCCCGGTCTCTCAAGAGGCTCCTCTCACCTAACTGTGCTTGGTTGATGGAGAGCAAGACGGGGCAGGTGGGGAGCAGGTACTGGGAGGAGCAGTTACTGGGAGCACCACACAGAAAGGTGAAGGTGGGACCGATACAGGTGCCTTCCATCAATTTCTGGTGTTCAGAGGCCAGAACTGCCTTTCTTTATCTGTGGTCAGGTGTCGCCAAGTCTGATATTCCTTTTTTTTTTTTTAATTTTTTTTTAATGTTTTATTTATTTCTAGGAGATATAGAGAGAGAGACAGCGTGAGCAGGGGAGGGTCAGAGAGAGAGGGAGTCACAGACTGAAATAGGCTCCAGGCTCTGAGCTGTCAGCACAGAGCCCGACGCGGGGCTCGAACCCACGAACCGTGAGATCATGACCTAAGCGAAAGTCGGACGCTTAACCGACTAAGCCACCCAGGTGCCCCAAGTCTGATATTCCTGACACGGCAAATTTTACTTTCTTTTCATGGGTAAGGCAGGCCCATGAAATAAGGACTGTAAACATCTAAGCAGATTTTTATAGAAAAGTATAAACCGCTGCAGAGAAACATTTGCAGTCAGGTACTTTAAATGCACTCGTAAAGATCCCAAGATTTAGATCTATTTTTTTATTAAAGCTGGTCTCATGAGTCACGATTTCAAGGCTATATATCTGTTAGCCTAATTCTAGCTAATTCTAATTATTGTATGCATACAAACAATAACATCATGGTTTTTAAAATGACCCGCATAGGGGTACCTGGGTGGCTCAGTCGGGTGAGTGTCCAACTTCCGCTTAGGTCATGGTCTTGCGGTTTGTGAGTTCGAGCCCCTCATCAGGCTCTGTGCTGACAGCTCAGAGCCTGGAGCCTGCTTCGGATCCTCTGTGTTCCTCTCTCTCTGCCCCTCCCTCGCTGTGTGTGTTCTCTGTCTTCCATTCTCTCTCTCTCTCTCTCTCTCTGTCTCTCTGTTAAATAAATAAAACATTAAAAAAATGACCCTTATAATTTTAGGGTTTATTCCCCAGTTTATGTCCTTGCATCTGTGCGTGTGTATGTGTGTGTGAATTTTTTTCTTTCCGTCCTCACCTCCCCAACCCGTGACACGAAGTAGGAATTTGCCCACAACTGTATCCCCCTCGCCTAAAACCAGGCCCGATGAGAAGTAGAGAGTTGAATGTATGATTGGATTTGTAGCTGTTGGCTTCAGCTTTTGGGAGGAAGGCCAAAGACATTTTTTCTTTTCCATTCATTTTTTCTTTCCTTAACAAACTATAAAAAAAGCTCTACTCGTTCTCTGTCTTTATGTTTTGCCTTCCTCTTCTCTTGTATCCAGAGGGGGAGAATTAGGTTCTCAGAAGCTGTTATGGACATTCGTCTGGCTGCTAAGGATGTGGAAAAGCACGGCAAAGGATTGTCCGGGGAGCTGTTTGGCACGGGCCCTTACGTACAGACTAGTTCACTGCCAGTTCCCCTTCAGAGGCAGTTATAGGTCAGTGGCGGTGCAGTCCTGGTCTGGCTTACGCGCCCATCCTGTAAGCCACGCAGGACCTCTGGGTGGAAATAATCTTGAAATTGGGCCATCCCTCTTGGTGCACAGTCCATCTTTTTGGCCATAATTAAGAATCATGCTCATCTAAGGTGCATATTTGCCCAGTGGGGGTTCTTAACAACTCTGCTGAGAAAAGGATGGATGGAGGTGTCTAGCCAGAAAGGGGTCTGTGGTTCTGGAATAAGAGATGGACGTTCAGAGCTCAGAGAGGATTGATTACTCCCGTGTCTGCCCCTAGAATGTTTGAATGGGTATTTGGATGGATATTTTCTACTATTTTATTTCCATCTTCTTTAAGGATGAGACATTTGGATCAAAGAAAAAGGCCCCATCATTCATACCAAATCTGTTCTCTAAAAGCCACGAACTGATTCTTCCTTCCGTGTAGGTGAGCTCTGGCTGTGTAGACACACTGAGGCCTGGGAGTGTTGATACGCTCTTAGGGCCACTCCTTCAGGTGTTGCTTAAGCTAAATAGCACGGGAGAAACTTCCATTTAGGTGCCGTCTGGGTCGACTTAGCATCTGCTCTGCTGTGGCAGTGGCTTTAATACTTGACACTGCTGAGCATACTCTCCTTGGAGTGGGGCCCCGGGAGGCAAAGCGGGGCTGGAAATGAGCACCACATAGGAGAAGGCATCATCCTGGAAGGAGATGATTTAAAGTTTTGTGTTGCTGCGGGGGGCGCCTGGGGGCTCAGTCGGTGGATTATCCAACTTCTGCTCAGGTCCTGATCTCACAGTTCGTGGGTTCGAGCCCCGCGTTGAGCTCTGTGCTGACAGCTCAGAGCCTGGAGCCTGCTTCGGATTCTCTGTCTCCTTCTCTCTCTCTGTCCCTACCTCGCTCATGCCTGTCTCTCTCTCAAAAACTAAATAAACATTAAAAAAATAAAAAAAATCCAAAAACCAGAAAACAACTTTGGGTTGCCAGACATCTTGATTTCTCTTCCCAGTGCTGTCTGTGTTGAAGCTGTTCCTGGGAAGCCACTGTGTCACCTTCTCTCTGTGCTGCACCGTGAGTGTTTTTGGCATTTCCAATTTATCTGTATGAAATTTCAGACCATCGACATCAACCCGGAGAGTCTTCTGTGCTATAGACTGGGGGCACTTTTCAGACTCCCAAGTTCTTTTTTTTTTTTTTTAAATTTTAATCTTTATTTGTGTGTGTGACAAACAGAGGGCGAGCAGGGGAGGGTCAGAGAGAGAGAGAGAGAGAGGGAGACACAGAATCTGAAGCAGGCTCCATGCTCTGAGCTGTCAGGTGCAGAGCCCGATGCGGGGCTCGAACCCACGAGCCGCGATGTTATGACCTGAGCCAAAGTGGGACGCTTAATCGACTGAGCTCTCCAGGCTCCCAAGTTCTTGAGCATCTTGTTATAGAGTAGGGAGTAGAGGAAGGAGGCTCTCTGACTTGTTGGGAGGCTGTTCTCCTGTACACTCAGCCTGGGACCACGGTGCGGCTCACCCAGACCAAGCCCTTCTTTATTCGAGACGAATTAGTCACTTGATTTGCATGCGCTCTTACCTCCTCTCTCCAAGTTTCTACAGATTCCTACCCACCCGATGCCTGCCAGCCTCCCACACCGTGTATTCTGTTCTCGTCCACATTTAGATAACCTTCCCTGGAATACAAAAGCCAGGCTCCGCTGGCTGTTGGAGATCCCATTCTGCGTCCGGCACACTGCTGGCACGTGCTCACACGCACGCCGACCCACACTTACCGTGCACACACACCGTTGGCCATTTTTTAAGTAACACCCTCCTTCCATCTCCGTCTTCTGCGCCTGGCGCGCCTGTAATCTCTGCAGGGAAGCCCCGCCCCCTTACACATAAGATGCTCATCACTAACGCAGTGGGTACGGATAGATAGAGACAGCCACCAGAGTGTTAATAAAGGGTCTGGTGAGCCAGAGGAGGATGTCACCCCCGGGTAATTCTAATAGACTGTCTGCAGTTTTCCATAACCACGACTGGAGGAGGAAGAGGTGGGATAGGGGTTCGGGAGAGAGGGCGCCCCATGTTATCAGGTCAGAAGAGAGGAAGACACTCCTGTACTCGGTCTTCTTCTCATCTAGGAAATCTTAGAAGCTCCTCCTGCTTTGGCAAATTAAGAGCCTTGCCAGGTTTTGGTTCCCTCAGAACGGGCAGGGAGGAGTAAGCGTCCCCTGCCTGCCACATCCGCCCCCGACGCGCCAAAGCCATTGGCTTTCTGACTCTTTCTTTTGGGTGGGTGCGTTTCTCTGCCTCTTCGTCAGGCTTTGCCTCCTCCCTCTTGGCTTTTGTCCAGTGTGTGTCTCTGTCCCCATACCCTTGTGGCTCGGTATCCGTGCCTGGATGTCCCCCATGTCTGTGTTTCTTGGTTCCTCCCGTGGCTGCCTTGTGCCTTTCATTACCACGTTAACAAACTCGAGTCGTGCCTAACGAGGACGCCTCATACGTTATGCTAATGATCAAGAGACATGTTAATGATATTTTAGAAGCCTAATTAGTGGAATATATAACTATATGCAATTTGGTAATGGACTGTGACAACAAGTTGTTAAAAGGGGGCTTGACAAATCCAGTTGCATGTGGCCTCCGACAAACAGGAGCCGAGGATGGATGAGTGGAAATCCTGCAGGGAGACCGTGGGAGGAGGAGGTGTGTCCTGGGGGTGTGAATGCCGGGCATACCTGGACGCGGGGGTCAGTCTTTCTAATGGGTGCTGCTGTTTTCCTGTCATTCTTCCACTGCCCGAAAACCACAAGGCTGAATCATTTACTAATGTTTCTTCAGCAGTCGCTACTGTTGGCATTGATCATGCACGTATATCTTCGTTAGGAACGTTACTCTGATAATGTTATTCTCCACAATATCTTCACTTGCGATTCATAGAAGGAGACGTATCCATCGAAGATAGAAGATAAGTTCTTGTGCCAAAGAGGAGTTGCACTGTGTAATAAAACAACTATCAGGACCGTGTAAACCGGGAGATGATCTGTACTGTGTCCATCAACATCTCGATAGCGCGGGACGGAGTAAAACAAAGGTAGTGCGTGTAAAATCGTTCAGCTGTTTGAATGTCATTTTCTCTCAGTGAAAAAATTGGTTAGAGGCATGTATTTCTTCAATTGGCGTGTTTCTTCCTCTGTGACAGTGATTCCCAATTTGTGGGTTTGGGATCCTGGGGGAACCATGCGCTTGTTGAAAAGGTTTGGGAAATCCATGTGCACTCAAAGCACCGTCAATAAACAGTCATGTCATGAATACACACACACACACACACACGCACGCACACAAGCGCGCAGATAGGCCTGCTAAAATTCATTGTGTGTGAGATGCTATTGCAGTTAATAAAACGCACAACATTCACTTAAAAAAGTCAGTGTTCATTTCCTATTGGATTTTTGTCCATGTGCGTCTTCCCACAGCTGTAGAAGCTAAAAGACACTGACTCTCTCACAGTGGTCCTTAACAGTTTTTTGACCCTGAGAAGGAGACTCTCCAGTCACAAAGGTTGGAAACCTCTGTCCTCAAGCCGCGTCTGCAAATCGAGCGAGGGACTTTCACTTTTGACAATGATTTCGTTCTTGAAAATGTGTTTGCAAAAATTTCCCGCAAGTGCGGTCTGTTTCTACTCTGACTCTTATAAATGTGGGAATGTATTTCCACAGGGTACGGAATTCTCCTTAGTTGTGGACGTGTTCTACATGACTCACGTGGGGTCTGGGCCCCTGCGGGGTGCAGATGGCACTAGCTTATGGGAACTGAAGTTCCAGAAAGTTGCTCTCTTTTTATTTTTGTCCAGGATGAAAATGCCCAGGAGAGGCAGGCATGCAGTATTGCACTTAACCACCAGGAAAAGCTTTCAGAAACATATATTCGGTGTGTTAGCTTTCTACACCCTGGCTCCATACTACTGAAAGATATTTTATCAGGTTATTGGCTATGAGGTATATTTGTAGCGTTTTCTTGGCTGTTCTTCCCAAGGTGATATGTCCCTGTTACCACTGAGGAACGCAGAGGGTGTAGAATTTTCTCTTGGCTTGTATTATATATTGAGCACTATCTCTATGTTGGGCATAGATTTAAGTACTTTTCCTTGACTCCCTGGTTGAAGTTTCATCATGCGGTCCCCTCTGGCTTGGTCCTGGGACATGGGCTCGGGAAGAGAATGGCCTCCCACGGTGGCGCTTAAGTTCGTCCTCAAGGTTGTCTTCCTTGGCCTTTTTCTGTGTCGCCTTAAAGGATTGACTTGAAAGAGGAAGAAGGGAAAATATATACCGCTCCACTTATTACATTGTGCTCTCTCCACATCAGAGACGCTTAATCTTCTTGTTTCCAGGGACTGTCCGAAGTTGTGCGTGTGATGAATGCTTGCTGGTGAGGGAACCTGTCTTCTAAAGGGTCACACTTGGCCTTTCGTGAAACGTGCCAGGAGCTGCCTGGAAGCCCTCTCGGAATGCAGCATGTCGAACATGCTGTGGTTTTCATGTTCAGGGAGACTGGTGCTTGCTTCCTTTGGTGTTCTCGTCTCCCTCCTCAACTCTCCCCTGCACCGATGCTCCAGACACTTGGGTTCCCGGTGTTACCATTAAACTTGATTCAGTTAACGATGCTGCGTCAACATCGCCTGAAGATCAGCGTCACACTCTTCCTTCTCTCTTTCCCTGCATTTTTTCCTTTTGAGAAAACACCGACGAAACCCGTTGTACGAACCTGGGGTTCTGTATTTATGTCTCATATTTGTTTCCAGTTAAAATGAGAACAAATTTTGGGGAGGGAGATGGAAAGAGAAAAAGTTCACGAGGGAGCCAGTGGAAAAGGCACATTCATTATCAGTGTCTTTCTCGCAGAGTCGTTTGAAGCTGGGAAAATTAGCAGCTGCTTTGAAGCTCAGAAAATCTTTCATCTCCATGTGTGCGAGTGTGTGTGTTAATATGAAGTTCAGATTCTTTTACTTGCCACTTATTTGGTTTTTCTACTAATAATGAAATTATAATGAGATCCCTGATGGGATTTAAAAGGGGAGGAAAAAAAAGGAAAAACACCTCACATGAATGATCCCATCCCCCCTCACCCTCCTTCTGCCTTTCTATAAAATCTATTCTTGCATAATAGGTCTTTGTCTCTGGGTTTGAGACAGACTTGAAGGAGGCCAGGAGTCGGAAGTGTCCCTATTGTTCTTTTTGGGGAATAAGATACAAAGTTCTGGGAGGCAGGGGGACGGTCTCTCTACCTCCACCTCCTGGTTTCTCCTTGGACTCTCTCACCCCATCCTCAAGCCCATGCTCACCACCTCCCCACCATGTTGGGCCAGGAAGGGATGAAAGCAAGTATTTGTTCTTCCGGCTAAACGCTCAGTTCCTCCGAGGTGCTATACTCTCTTCTCTCCTTCGAACTTAAAACATTCATGACTGGGTCTGGGGTTGAGGGACCTAGCATCTGTCTCGACTGGCAGAAATAGGGTGTTTTGAAGCCTTGGGAAAAACCTTGCTCGGGATGGTAACCTCCTGTCACCTCTGATTCTTGTCCCGTTGTCCTTGATCAGTAGGGCTTTTTGCGAATGCCTTTGAGTAGAGAACGTTCCTTGTTCTGGCCTGGCTTTCTGCACGTGGGTGCATGGATGGAGCCCTTGGTAGAATGAATCAGTTCATGAGCCACTCGAGACACGCACTTTCCTAATTTCAGGATCTCTGACCGTAGGAAAGGCAGTGTTGTGTGGCAATGAATGGTCAAAGCCTTGGCCACTCTTCAGTTTCAGAGAATTCTTCCCTAATGCAGCCTAATCTTCAGTGTTTCGTCTTTTTTAAAAATTTTAAATATTTTAAATCTTTATGTATTTATTTTTTTAACGTTTATTTATTTTTTGAGAGACAGAGACAGAGCAAGAGTCTCCAAGGGAGAGGGGCAGAGAGAGAGGGATTCACAGAATCTGAAGCAGGCTCCAGGCTGTGAGCGGTCAGCACAGAGCCCGATGAGGGGCTCGAACTCACGAACCGAGAGATCATGACCTTAGCTGAAGTCGGCTGCTTAGCCCATTGAGCCACCCAGGCGCCCCTTCTGTGTTTTGTCTTAAGTTGGAGGTAGCTAACTGCTGTTTGCCGGTCTTCATGCTCCAGAAAAGTGAGGTGTGGAAATGGATGAGATGAACACGACTTGTGTCCACTTGGGGCTTGATCAAAGGCTGTTGCCTGCATTTCTCCATGTGAAAATTTTTCTGATCAACGCTAATGACCAGTTTCAGGGCCCCACTCCCACTCATGTCTGTGGGTTCCTCCTCTCTTTCTTCCTTCTTACCATTAAGCAGGTATAATACAGCTGGCGAAACTTTACAGTTAGTGATTTTATATCATAGATCAAAGATCAAAGCAGAGGAATACACAGCAACCGTAAAATTAACTGCTTTTTCAATTTTACAATGCTTTCAGTGATAGAGAATCTTATAAATTTAATATTAATTAAACACTTAGCTTTTAACCTCCTCCTGCATCTACTTTTGGCTGGTGGCTGGGAAAAATTAATTGGGCATCTTAAATCTTGTGTTACTAATGCTCTGACGGGAGGGGTTTCAAAAGCACTTATAACTTCAGCAAAACGCTCTTGCAGTGTCTGTCCTTATAGTCACCTGATTGAAAATGCCTTTTTTCCCCCTTCAGGAAAAATGAACCATTTGCTAATTTTTTTCTTAAAGGAAGTAAAACTTAACAGTTTCTTTTCATAGTCGGAGCTGTGACACAGTCCCTTGGCACACTTACCACTTCACAAGATGGACGCCGTTGAACTTGCATTATCATAAACGTCCTGTTGATTTGGCAATGTGTTAGTGGGGATGTGTGGCTGTTAATGGCTTGACCTGATCACTGTGTCGCCTGCAGCTTCTGTGTGCTCCGTTCAGCTGAGAGTGGCCTCCTGTTTTGGGGAGTAGGATAGGGACAGGGTCCCCCTTGTCACTGATGAGCCCACGTGATGGGATTCAGAGTGGTCACCACCCCAGAATGGACCATCAACGTCCAGAATGGGGGGATCAGAATGGCGGAGAAAGGAAATAATCATCATCCACTTGAAGGAAGTCCCAAGAAGCCAGTGTGATAGACGAGATGCCTTGGGGGAAGGGAGACTAGTTGTGCCCATTTTCTGAGCCACAGAAGGGACTGACTGTGGCCTTTTGTTAGGGGGCGGGCACAGCGCCGTCTTTAATAGGCAGACCGGCATCTGTGTCTGTGCGTCGGAAATGACTCAGTAGAAAGAATAATACCAATACTTTGCAGCTTTTCTGTATTTTTCCCTCCAAAGAGCACAGAGTGCCGTCATCCAGGTAATCTCACTTTTTCTTTCTTTCTTTTTTTTTTTTCCCCCGCACATCACTGTGAACTACTTAGAGGTGGGCGAGATCTGGCCCCTGAGTTTCCCCATAGTGGTTTCCCGCTGTGACTGTACATTTGGAACCGCACGTGGGGGCTGTGGTAAATAGAGCGCGGGCCCCAAGAAGGCATCTTTCGGTACCTGTTTTAGATTCAGGTGACTGAGTGAAGTAATACACTGCTTGCTTTTTGGGGCCATTTGTTCTCAGCCCAGGACGGAATGGGGTCTCCTGGGTTATGTGTACCTCACCTTGAGAAACCCCATACGTTTGGGGGAGATTGTTTAAAAAGTCATTATTCACTTTGCAGAAGTATTTTGAAAAGTCTGTCTTAAGAGGACTGACTACAGGTTTGCCTCCATCCTGCGCCGTCTCTGAGCCCATCCTTTTCTAATGAGACTGTCCGTACGTTTAGAGCGGATACTCCTGGAGCATATTTTGGGGGGAAGGTAAGGGACGCGGACGTACCACACAGCAGTCTCTTATCTCCTGTGCTGGGCCGCGGTGGTCTTCGTTCTTCGCATCCCTGACAGTCACCTTGACAGCCCCCGATGGCAGTCGGGAGCATTTAATCCAACTGTGAAATAATAAATTAGCTGCGTAGTGCGCAGAAGGACCGGGAATCCCAGCTTTACGCACCTGGCCGCTCTGCACTCCCCAGGAAGCCATCACTGTTCTCTCTCATTGCAGCCGTACTTTCTGAACCTTTTAAGAACCTGAATTGATGGTACGTGGAGTTCGAGAGCCGATAAATTAAGGATATTGGTCAATCTAACGACTCTGTTAGAAGATGGCGTTTGTGGAGGCGGTAGCAATGGTCGTGTGTGCATTTGTGAGCGGATCTGTGGAGATCCTTTATATATGTATCTCTCCGTTTCTCCATCCATCTAGATATATATGATATGTGGGGGGCTGTAAAATTTTTAGTGCCTTAGTTTGGGTTGACCGCCTTATTACCCACGAGTGAGCTATACAGGTCTTCCTTAACAAGTGGCAATAAAGGCTTTACAACACCCCTTACACCGTCACATATTTTTGTTTAGGCCACATATTGTCTTTTTCTTTTTAAGTCTCTCTTTGCTCGTGTGTCCCTCTAAAGTACCTTTGTTGCCGTGGCAACCGTTCCATTGCTGCGTAGGGTGGAGTAGAACGACATCTTCATGCAACGTTCTCTAAGCCACTGCTCGTCTGGGCTGACCTCAGACATGGCGCGGCTGGGGCCAGGGCTGGGGCCCTCGTCCCGCTCGTTGGTGGCACTTGATTCTCTTTTGTGCCCAAAGCTCTGTTTATTAGACCGCCGTGGCTGTCCCTGAATTAATTATCCCCCATGGGGTAATTGGGGACCCAATTGGACCTGTCCTCTATGGAATGTGAAGAAGCTGACACCCATGATCTAAAAATTGAAAGAAAGGAAAAAAATGTTCAAAGACAACATTGAGAGACGGTAAGCATTTTGAGTTAAATACGGAGTTATGTAAGTGGTTGGCTACCATAGTAAGTACTGTGGCCAGACAGAAGGCTGAAAAAAGCCCTTTACACGTAGAAACTCTTTCTGGAATCCCTCATAGGCCAGCTTCTACAGATTACCATATGCGTTTTTGGAGTTTTCTCTCTGTGTCTCTAAGGTTTTTCCCTTTCAGCAAACTTTCCGTCTCCTTGACTGTATGTGGACTCTTAGAGGATTCACAGAACTGAGTGATCGAATTGTGTGCAGTTACCTTGAGGGTAATGGGTATAAATTGGTATGTGGCTTGGTGAGGTCACACCGTCTTGGGTGGTGCAAAGGGATGAAAAGCCACAGGTCCAGGCCCCCAGTTGGACATCAGCTTTGCCATGGTGTTTTACATCAGAAATTATTCAAAAGGCTGTACTGTCGGGCCAATTTCCCATTTGCGTGGGTGTAGCTGTAGAGAGCGGTGAGATTGTTTGGCAAAGATTGACAGGTGGGAAGGCCACCCCCCCCCAAATTTCTCAATTATTTTTCCAGCAAGAAGGTTGGCTTGCCAACACCTTGATGAAAGGTCAAGGTTTCTGTAATCTCTTACCTCAACCACATTTGGGATGCGTGTGCATATGCTACATGTATTTATAGGTTTTATATGGGCAATATTTTGACTTTCTTTTTTGAAACATGGTGTGAATGAGTATGCCAAAGAAATCATAGACAATATGAGAAATGCTATCAGTAAAAGCACCTTTTTAAGGAAGGTGAATAAAACAGCCCCAGCGCAATGTAGAATTTTTCCCGATGTCACGTTACAAAGTCATGAACAGAACGAATGCTTGCAGTCAGTGGGGGGTGCTCGTGGAATATCACCTGGCTGACCTCAGTGATTTGTATTAGGGACACGAATCCAGATCTGAGACTTTTTTTGGCGCGGTGCATAGAAAGAAAGAAGATATGATCCGTTCTTGGATGACATGAATGAAAATCCTGGATAGATTCTTCTCTGAATTTCTTTTTGTTTTTTTTAATGTTCATTTTTTTGTTTTTTAAGGGAGAGAGACAGAACATGAGCGGGGGAGGGGCAGAGAGAGAGGGGGACACAGAAGCCGAAGCAGACCCCAGGCTCTGAGCTGTCAGCAAAGAGCTCGACGCGGGGCCTGAACCCACAAACCACAAGATCATGACCTGAGCTGAAGTTGGATGCTTAACTGACTGAACCACCCAGTCGCCCCTTCTTTTCTGAATTTCTGAAGTCCAGGTGAGGTATTTCACGTGCCTGGGTAATGAGACATTTTAGGACACAGGTCATGCTCTGTTCTAGGTCTTCCCTTGGCCTGACTTGTAGGTGAGCTGCGAGGCTCATAAGTTTCGTAGCGTGTATGCCGTTTCCGTATGTAAGTGCCTGAAGCAATAGCAATTCGCCATAATCCATCTACCAACCAGGAAACACTATGATGCTCCGTTGATACCAGTTTTCTGTTTTCCAAATACCAGTGAGAAGAAAATGCTCCTGTTCAGTGGGCTCCTATCAAGCAGATACAATGAGACCATTTACATAAAGTATGTTGAATGACCTTGAAAGAGTTACTATTCCCACTTGATAGATGAGGAAACTGAGCCCTAGAGAGAGTAAATAAATCACCGAATCTCCTGTAACTAGTAGGTGAAAAGACTGGTTTCTCTGAATTCAAGACCCATAGTTCTTTCCTCTGAATCACTTTACCCTCATGAGCTACTTGGCAATTACTACTCTCTTGTGCAATCTTTGGATCTTTTTTTTTTTTTAAATGGTGTGTTTAATTTTTTCTCCACGACTCATAAAAAAATAAGAATGACAAGCGTTTGGCATCATCACGCAAAAGCCTGAGAGTCAGCAAATTCCCCCTTACTAGGAAGGTACCTCTGTTGCCACTGGCAGGTTCCTAGGTAGTATGAGGTCACTGACAGCGGATTATGAAATAGCAGGTTTGGGGGCTTAGCAGAAGTGGGGGTGGCAGGCTGGGCGGTGCCTATTCTTCTTCTTGCAGGTTAATGTACATAACTATCGTCTCATTTATTAGTGTGCGCGCGTGTGTGTGTGTGTGTGTGTGTGTGTGTAAGACATCCTTTAAAAGCCTCCATCTGGCTTAGGTACAGCTGAAAGTTCTGGTTAAAATAAAACAAGTAGTTTCAGGAACCCACTGGGAGAGACAGTTTTGGTAACAGCCTTCAAAGTGCTTTTTGAACAAACCTGGGGGCCCCTCGGGGGCTCAGTCGGTTAAGCGCCTGACTTCAGCTCAGGTCACCATCTCGCTGTTTGGGGGTTTGAGCCCCGCGTCGGGCTCTGTGCTGACAGCCGGCTTCGGATCCTCTGCCCCCTTCTCTGTCTGCCCCTCCCTCACTGGTGTGTGCTCCCTCTCTTTCTCTCTCAAAAGTAAACAAAACAGAAAAACAGCAATGGCGAAAAAGAACAAACCTAAATGCCTTGGGATGGAATCAACACGGAGAAGCCAGAAAACGTATCTCTCGGATTGAAGTAATGAAATCATGGGGGTATGAGGGAGGTGGACAAACAATTATGTAGAGGAGCAACGTAAGCACTATCACTTTATGTTGACCCTTTTACCGAGATAAAGGTGCAAAACATAAATAATCCACACAGGGACGCGTCCACTTACTTAATTCATTATTTATTTTACTTCTTGGAGAAGCTCCCTAGCCTCTGGGCATATTTACAAGTGTGATAGAAAAAACGACAGTCCCTTTCATTACTGTTTACAGTGCACGGGAGATAATATATAAACACGACATACTGTTTTTTGTAGGCAGACCTTTGCGTGAGATCTACTGGAAGCAAACAGGAGGAAGGCAATTAATATGCATGTGAAGTGACCCCGTTAAATCCGCTTTTGTGGCATATGAAGGAGAATCGTACAAATCAAGGTCCCGGAAACAGCGTCGGGGTCCACTTCTGACGCCTCTCGTGTTTGAAAACCTTGTTTTTTGGAATCCCCGGTGGCCGCAGCAGTCGGGGCCCCAGTGAGCAGTGCCGTGACTCTTGCTTGTTCCACGAGCCGAGCCTGGGCAGTGCCCAGCGACACTCCTCACCTTCATGGGCCGTCAGCCAGAGAGAGGCAAATTAGAGCCATGGCAGGGCCACAAATCACAGGCCGTTGTTAGATGCAGTCTGACCCTTGGCGTCATTTTATCGGAGTCCCCTTGGATTTAATGTGATTCCCTTCACACCTCCCCTCTTCGGACAAATACTAATATTGTTATTGTTATCATCATGATTACTTGGGGCTCACCTGGTACCCTCCTGCCCTGAAACCATAGGACCTTGGCCCAGCTGTGACCTTAACAGCCCCCAAGGCACCTCACGGACATGGTCATTGACATGGTCGTCCTGGGCTGTTGGAGTTACCATAGAAGGGGAAGTATCCTTAGAGCCTCTGCTGCCCTCGCCTCGCGTCTTCATTGTGGTTTCCTTCCTCCCAGGGTGCTGCCCGTTCTGAATATATATTCAGATATTCTGATTTCAGAGGGAGGTAGGGAAGAAGTCAGGCTCTGAGTTCAGGGAGGTGAGGCCTTGTGTATCTGTCCTCAGCCTTCCTGTATAGCTTTTTCCTGCTGGACATGACATTGGGACCTCAAGAGAACAGGTTTTCATAATCTGTGAATGATTTCAGGAATTACAGGTGTCCTATTACTGTAGAATAGCCAGAATGCTCGCTATGGATTCAGCACTGCTCAACCCGTGTTTGTTTTCTATCCTCAGTCTGTTGTTTTATACCAGCGCCCCCAACATGCGAAAAAACCCAGGCCTAATGATCCGTAGGCTAGAAAGAATCAATGCTATGGACGTGTTAGACGCCTATGTTGTTTAAGGTTTAGAGAAGATATGGCCGTGAACTCATTGGTGTTGTCCATCGGCTTGATGGTGGTAGAAAGGCAAAAACGGAGGCACAGAAGGATGTTATCAAGAGTGACTCTGGGAATAACCTAAAAAGTGGGAAGTTGATTTTATGGCGCTAACTCTGCTTGTGTTGGGTTACGAACCGGAAGAGACATTAGAAATCCTCAACCAGTTGCTTCACTGAGATGGAAATCCAGGGTGGATGTTCACTCACGACTTCTTCCAGGTCCCAGTGGCAGAGCTGGGACCCGTAACCAGGTTTCCTGATACCACGTCCACCTCGGTGTATTCCCGTAGCATGTCCGCAGCTGAACGGTGTTGACTGACTTCTTTTGGGTTCTGTTTTGCAGGCCCATCTTCTATCGCTCTCTTTTTATACTGTTTGTAATCACATCATTTTCTATTCCTGGAGTTCCCATTGCCTGGTCCATCTTGCTGTTATTAAAGACTCTCCGTGTGGGCTGTTTGCTTGGCTCTGGTGGAATTTGAATGGAGCGCTTCACCACGCGGTAGTTAGGAGCGTGTTTGAGTCCAGTCACAGCTCTGCCGTGCATATGTTAGGTGACCTAGATGTGTTATTTCAGCTGTCTTTGCGTCCTACCCTCGTCTACAGAATAGCAGCGCTCCCTCCTTCAGAGGCATGTCCCTCCTAGCTGATGTACGGTAAGCACTCGAAAGTGTCTGGCACGTGTTAAGCCCCACAGTGCTTTTGTTGTTTATTTCCTTCTTCAGCAGTGGCCTTGAACTACCTAAACGGTCATATAGTTTAACCTCCCATTTAGCTGAGGAGGAAGTGCCCTCAGAACAGTGTTGGCTCATGGCGCCCCAGCTGTCTGCAGTGCTGTCACATTGCAGGCCAGCTCTCCACCGCCCGTGACACTCAGCCTCAGTGCCAGCGCGGGAACAGTCTCCTCCTTCTGCTCTGGAGGTTTCTGGGTTGCTCACGGAGCGTTCCTCCTCTTTAGTTCTTAGAGCTTGCACTTGTGGGCTGCTGAGAGATTTGGCCAGGGCCGTCCTTCAGGGATGTCATGGTCCCGTGTCTCCTGACGGCTGAGGTTACCGCCCCCAGCCGTCCGCAGGACCCCGCCTGGGCCCACACCTGCCGGTGCTCACCTTGGACTAACAGATGGTTACGATGCGGCACAGCATTTGCCGTTTCCCTCTTCCCGTCTCCTGAAGCATAATATTCTTCCACGAAGGCTTTCAAAAGAGAGCGCTTTTTGAACTTGACTTCGTGTTCCAGCTATCTGGACCAGAGAGCCAGGGCTGCGCTTAGGATCTGTTCTTCCCTTCTGGGGTGGAATAGGTTCTGTTTCTGGAATGTGGATTCCCCAAATTTGTTGTGGTGCCTGGTGGGCCACTATGAGCTTGGAAGGGAAGTATGTGTGTCCTGTTCATGTACCACCAGCCCGTGGACATAGACTTTCTTTTCATGGCACGCAGTAGGGGGAGGTCTGAGCTCCCTTGGACATGGCTTTGTGGGGTCGGGGGAGTCTTTGTTTCAGAGGGATGTATTTTGGGAGGAGGTAAAGCTCTTGGTTGTTTCCTAGCATGTTGGGACTTGGAAAGGCCCAAACCTTTGGGGCTGGGGATTGCTGCCAGCCGTCATGTTGGAGAGAGCCATGTTGCAGGCACCATGTTGAATGGAGGTGCATGAGGGCCTGCCCTCTGGCCTCACGCCTCCTCACGGCCTCACTGGTGACGATCGTCTGTCTTTAGGGATGGCAGCCATGGGCAGGACTTAACTCTTGGGTTGCTAACATGCAGAGCTTCCTTTCTGTCTCCTTATAGGAAGCAGCGTGGAGGAGGTTGAAGTGTTGGTGGGGGGTGGCTCAGGGAGGGTGGGGGTGGGGAGCAAAGTAGGAACAACTGTAAAAAATGTTAATTTATTAATCACTGAATATATAGCAGTTCATCTGAAATGCTGTTGCTATGCCAACACCCTGGGAGTTTATTTTCTTAATCCAAGAGAGGGGCTCTCAGTCCCCGGCTCCCCTGCTGTGTCATTTGAATTTGCTGCTGCCACCATGGTATCTGTTTTAGAAAGTGGGGGGTGAGGGGTGGGGGGGGAGGGGGACCAGGCGAAGCCACCAAAGCAGTCATATGCAAAGCGGTAAGAGGCCTTTCTCAGTACGACTTAGTAAAAATGACACAAATTAATATACTCTACTTAAACCAGACCAAGATTAATGGTTCTCTTTCAGTGCAGCTTAGCCCAACTGTCAGTCGACAGGCGTTTGTCGGACAAAATCAACACTAATCAACATTTATTCGTCTCTTGCCCTTGGGTCTGAGGAGCGTGCGCGGGCTGCGCCATTCCGCCGCGCGCCTCGCCACGCTTTTCACCCTCCATCCAGCTTCGCCATATATCACCCTTCCTCCTGGTGCGTCTCCTCGGACGGATCCACACACTCAGCCATCAGGGTACATTAGAGGCATGATAGATTTTCTGTTTTAATTTACATCTATTATATTACAACATAACAGATTTGGATTCAGGAGAGACCAGCGTCTCCTATAGCCAGACTCCTTGGGAGGGTTTCTGCATTCACTTATTAAGGTTCGTTAGGATGCGGCTTCGGATAGACTCCCTTGCTCATTCTCTCTCTCTCTCTGTCTCTGTCTTTCTCCCTCTCCCTCTCTCCCCCTTCCTTCTTCCCCCGTCTCCCTCTTCTCTTTCTATCACTTCCTGTCTCTGTCTGGCTCTCTGGCAAGCCCAGTATACATGTCCTGGTGCACCTTCCTCGTGCGTAGAGCTCCCCTCTAGACTCGGCTCTGTGTGCGGGGTCACATGAGCCTGGCCGGGGTCCTCCTCCATGTTCTGATTGGACTTTGATCACCCATCACTGGGACCCGAGAGCTCCCCCCCTCCCAATTCCCTGGCCCTGGTCAATGGGCCTTGACAGTGGCCTCGTTGGTGGGAACCCCCTCTCAGGTGTTCGTCCTCACCCCCAGCATCTTTTTTACCCCCTTTTAATATCAGTTCAGTTACAGTTGGATCTTATTTTTACAGGTATACAGCATCGGGGTGGGGGTGGGAGGAAGAAGGTGGGGAGGGGGCCCCAAAGTTGCTTGGGTTACGCAAGGAGACAGACATTGAGAGGAGGAGGGAGGGAGGGAGGCTGAACGGGACTGTGTTCCATGCTCCGTGACTGTCTTGAAAACATGTTTTCCCAGCTTGGAATGAGGCCGATGAGTCCATCCGGTTTCCAGCGTGTGGTGTAGGTGGATCTATGGTGGCCCAGGACAGCGCCTCTCCACCTCATTTATGGAATCGGCTTTTTACGTTTATTTGATTTCTCCCCTTCCTTTCACCAGAGATGTATCCTTAAGTACGCCTCTTATTTGGTGACATAGTATGTCCCCTTGATTTTTGGTAGCACTGCCTCGTTAAGTTTTGCCCCAAGAAGGGCACAGGGGGCCTCCCCTGAGCCCAGATCCGTTTACCCTGTATTACCTTTCGTGGGGACACCACAGCTTTGTCAAATGCCAGGGAGACTGTGTCTTTCTTCTCAAACTGGTTGGAATGCCAGCTAGATCCCTGGCCACTCAGAAGGCCTGAGGTTTCTTTCTTTTTTTTCCTCGCCTAACCAGTGAGGTTCCTTTTGTGGCCAGAATGCAGGGAAGCCACGGGCTGAGTTGGGGATGTGTGGTTTGTGTGTGCGTGTGGGTGGCTGCTGAGGTGTGAGATGCACTAGGAGGGTAGCTTAGTACTTCCATTCTGGTTTCTTATTACGCAGCAATAAAGTAAATGACGCTTAGTATAACTTTGCACTTAGAGACTGTAGCTCAATTTAAGAAACAAAACTCCAACAAGAGTGTGTGGTTATCTTGAGCTTGGGAAACTGACCTTGTTAATTTTAATGAGGGGAAAAATTCTCCAGCTGGGGCTGGGAAGAAAATGAAATACCAATGAGGTTATCACTTTGGATGATCTCACTGAATTCAAGGTAGAATTGGAATGGTGCTGGAGAATTTTCTAAAAGCCGTGGAAAGGTTGAGAAGAGCATGCGCCTGCCCTTGATGGCATTGAGAGAGTGCTTCCCCTGGTGGGCAGAGCACAGCTCCGGGTGGTCTTTCCTAAAGGGGCCATTAGAGCCATTGATATATTAAAAAAGGTTGGACTGAAAGAAAACTGGAGTAAAAAATGAATCAACACGATCCTTGTGTGGGTCTAGGCTGAAGACAACGGTGCAGGGCTCATGATGGCCAGGATGGTTGACTAGTGGCCGAGGGCTTCTGAGTTCAAGTTCCTGCCGGCACGCTAGCTTCCAGTGGGGTGTGGGGCATCGCTTGGTCACTCAGGCAGGAGGTGGGCTGAGGGAGTCTTGTTATACAGTAGGCAGCTCCAATACGTTGATGACGTTGGCCTTGCAGTTGAGTCGACCCATGAGGTGACGGTAGGACAGCTTTGCCCTCCATTAAGAGAAGCTTGCCAAGTTGAGCTGGCATTTGGTCAGGGACCACAGAGAGAAACATCACCATTTAAGGTATCTGGACCTCTTAAGCCTAGTCTGCTCCCCAGCTGATTGTGGGAAGAAGATCATTCTACCAACGAATTCTCCAGAGGCACCGGGGAGAGAACACAGGCTTTCTTCTCCAGAAGCTCGAGCTTGCTGACTCAGGCTCTCTCCCCATCTTCCTGGCACGTCACCGCACTCAGTAGAAGACTTGTACAGCCATCAGGTAAAATTCAAGTGTCACCAAAGGGACGCTGTCTGATTAAATGGGGCCATCTTGCTCTGGGGGCCATCTGGTTATCAGTGGAATGTCGAGGGGATCCATTCATACGTAGAAGCTCCTTTGAAATGCAGCCCTTTTCTCTCCAAGCCATAAGACCCTTGTGCTGCTGCTGTGGCTGTGTGTGTATGTGATGGGAAATTCTGGTTGCCAAGCAGCAGGGAATGGACATAATCGTGTTGCCTAGCAACAGCGGCCGCGTGGTCACTCGCTCAGATTTCTGCGCCTCTTCCTGTTTGGTGGGCTGGACAATACAGATGGCTTCTGTAGGTCACTCTCTGCCCTAGGCACCACGAGACGTAGGAAAACATCGTGAGCCAGGGTGGAAAAATAGGGGCCTATTTTACAACGATTACTTCCCGCACCGTCTAGTGCCAAGCACTCGTTTTTACGCGGCCTTCCTCAATTTCTCCTTCGAAGTTCTTCCGCACAGTCAGACCCGTAGGTTGCCACCAAACGAGACAAGGAAGCTCAGAAAAGTGCCCGACTTCTCTGGGTGCTGCCTCTTTTGAGCCTGGCGAGCCTGTACTCTGCATGTGTGAATATAATACAAAACAGCCAGTTTTCTGATAAAGACGCACACGCGCGCACACGTACACACTCTAAGTGAAAAAGACAAGAGAGTGGGATGGTGTCTACCTATTGTTCTTTGGGGTTTGGGGAACAAAGCTGTCGGGAGAGATCAAGGCAGGCCATCCCTGCTGGGCTGATCGTTTCTCCCAGGCATGACCCGCATCCTTCACATGTGACACTCCGCTGTGAGGTCACCTACTTGCCACGGATTCTAATGATGCTTGCTTGGCAGAGACCTCCTGAGTCAGAGTTCGGGCCTTAGTGGCTGCGTGTGTAGAGCACCTGGAGAGCGTCAGGGAGGGATTATCTGGCAGCGAGCGGAAGGGGGTGTGTGCTCACCGCCTCACGCCCTCTCGGGTGAGGGTGCCGCTGCCCAGTTTCTCTCTGTAGGAGTTGGATTGGAGCCAGAGCACAGGTGTGGCATCTGAGGACCCCGTTTCCATCCTCCTTTCCCCTCCCGCCCCACAGGGTGGGTTTGTGCAAGCTGCTTGTGCTGCCTGAACCTCAGTGCTCTTGTCTGTGAGGGGGGAGCGCTGTCTGCCTCACAGAGTGGGTCTGAGGGTTCAAAAAGGCTCAAGTGTGCTGGCGTATGTGGCATGCAACGAACCTGCGGTAATTGTTGTTGTTACCATCCTTCTCGGGGTTCAAGAACAGGAAACGGGGAGGAGAAAGGCAAGCTTGTGCAGAACAAACTTGGACATCTCAGTTTTTGTCTTAAGTCTTAGTCTTTTTTTTTTTTAATATTTATTTATTTTTGAGAGACAGAGAGAGACAGAGTGTTAGCAGGGGAGGGACGGGGTGGGGAGGGCACACAGAATCCGAAGCAGGCTCCAGGCTCCGACCTGTCAGCACAGAGCCCCACGCAGGACTTGAACCCATGAACTGCAAGATCATGACCTGAGCCAAAGTTGGATGCTTAACCCACTGAGCCACCCAGGTGCCCCAAGTCTTAGTCTTTTAAAGGAAGAGCTGTTATTTCCCTCCATTTAGGCTGGAGAAGACAGGGAACTGGCCTCTTTTATCGCTTGACTTGGTTCATGGGGAGCTTGGAGGCCCTTAGTTTATTTTTGGCAGTTTCTTAGACAGACCTTACAGAATCAATTGGGATGGTTGACTCGTTGACTCCCATTTCACAGATGACAAGGCAGTGATAAGGTGCAGTGAGATTATTTGTGCGGGGTCCTAGAGACCACTGCTTCCAAGATGGACCCCAGTCCCAGGGTCTGCGGAAGTATGTGAAGCCTTTGGCAAAAAACGAGAAGGGGTGGAGCAACGTAGGAAGTCACCGTGGAGTTGAGAAAGTTCCAGGAGCTTGAACCTTGAATTTCAGACTCCACAGTCACCGTGAGTGACCTCTGGACAGATGACACCGTGGCCTCTGGAAACCTCAGCAGAGCTGGGTGGGATCCGCAGGGTTGAAATAAGCCCTTGGGTCTTCTCCACTCTGTTCAGACCTGTGTGTTTCCTGGTCTGCAGAGTGGCCCCGGGGGCTCCAAGGAGAAGGCTGCCCATCCCCGGCTCGCCTCTCTGGCACGAAGCTCTCTCATTCTTCAGGTTGCCCAGCGCGGATGATGGTAACATTGACCTGTTTCTTGGAGTAAGCTGGGGCCTCGGCACTTTTAGCTTTGCTCTGAAAATGCTGCACTCAGCGGACTGGCCCATGCCCAGCACAGACCCTGGGAAGCAATGTGCTGGCTCCAGTGCCCAGGACACTATGTACTTACTGTCACTGCTTCCTTGTGTCTTAAACATGGACTCGGTCTTCTGGACAAACAGCTGTTTGCAGCCTCCCTTCTTTATCCAAGGAGGGACTTGAGCTCTCAGGAGCCCCTTCCTGCTCTCACTTCCGGCCTCTCCAAGATACCAGCAGCTTCCTCCATTTCTTGTTCTCTGTGCAGGGAGAAACCATCCCTCGAAAAGTGCCCCCATGAGCCGAAGGAGCGGAATGCAGAAAGCAGTGCGGCTCTAAAATTCCACACCACCTGTTCTTTCATTGCGTCCTCTCTGAGCGGCGTCTGACTGTCACATTCCATGGCCCTGTGCCACAGCCGACTCGTGATAGTCACCTTAGCATTTTACTCGGGGCTTGGGGGCCGGGAGGAAGAAGTGAGAGGAGAGGAGGGGAGAGACACGGGTGGGGTCCATTCACCCATGGATCTGCCTTCACAGGGGTCCAGCAGCCCCCCACGATGGAACTAGCCTTGGCCAGGGGGACAGCCCGTGACCAAATGGAGGCCAGTACGACAGCTAGCCCCCCCCGCCCCCCCCAACCAGACACAACTTCCTCAGCCACCCTCCCGCCTGACTATATGTGGAAACAGCCTGCCTCTTTGGTCCATGGTTTCATGTGGTTCTCTCTGTGGGGCTTGGCCGTGGCCTTGGCTGCCATGCAAGGCTCAATGGCGTTCCCTCAGCTGTTCTTTGGGGAGGAGGAAACAAGGAGAGGGGCCCCGGGGAAGAGCTCCGTGGCTTACAGATCTCCCAGCGCTTGCTCTTCCTGGGGCCTTCGGGGATCCGTGTCAGCGAACATGGCGAGGAAGAAGGTTTCATGGTCCGCTGAGTCCCAGCGCCTCCCAGCTTGTGGGTTTGCAGCCTTTGCGTGACCAGTATCACACGCTGTGTTTGGTTTGTGCACGGTCACGGTGACTTTTGGTATTCAGCTAACACCCTTCCTGTGAGGAAGTTAGAACACTTGATAAGTTTGAGGTCTTTGATCCTCACCAACACCCCCTGGAAAATGGAGGCCCAGGGAGATAAAGTACCTCGATGAGTTCTGTGACTTAACATGTCCCTTTGGGGGGGGGGGCTCTTCCTCCCCCACCCTTCCCCCTCTCCCTTTCCCATTTTGTTAGGAAATTCTCTGAACGCACAGGGTAGCAGTGTCCTGCTTTCGTCGTCTAGCGCTGCTGCTTTCTGTCACACCTCCTTTTCAGAGGCGCTGACGTCCACTCCCACATCCCCGTCACCGTCTGTCTGACGGACCGCACGGAAAGCTGGTACTAACACACGCTGGGAGCTGAGGGGACTGAGTGCAGGCTGCTTCCACCTTGGGCGGGGGCGATGAATCCTAGAGAGCAGAGGTGTCCTGCCCAGGGGATGTGACGGTTGACAAGAAAGGAACAGCAACTGGCCCCCAGACAGGTTGTTCCTCGGGTTGGTCCCCGACCAGGGCATGGAGGGCATCGCTCCGTGTTCATATGCAAAGCCACCCAGGAATGTCCCAGGGGTTGGCACGGAGGTGAAATCCACTAGGGGTGATGTGGAACCTTGTGGAGGGCACTTCCTGTGGGGTGGCCGCGGGATTTGCACTGCACCCTCGTTCTGTGAAGCCCTACCAGGTGGGAGGTGTTGAGTTGGCCTTAGTTGACGGGAGTGGACATTTTTATTATGGCGGACGCGGTCCCCTTCGTATCAGCAAGGACGTTGGGAACAGAGGCCGCTTGCCTTAGAGAGCGATAGATCCCCTGAGGTGGTAGAAGACCTGCACGGACATGACACCTGCGTTGTCGCTTTGACTGGTGTCTCTGTGACGGTGCTGAGGTAACAGGCTCCCTCTTAGCCTTTGCCCAGCCCTCCTGTTTCAGATGAAAGGATGGAGAGGCGGGCTCCGGCAGTGATGGAGGTGATGTTTTACTTTAAAATAAAGTATGGAAGCCACTGATTGATGGATTATAAACTGGGAGGTCCGGGATAAAGCTCCATTCTGGGGGCATCAGTGTATTTCACCGGGAGCCTCCTGGGCATTAATTCTGCCGTTAATTTTGTTATTAGAGACCTAGCCAAACAAAGGGAGGTGGCGAAGCTCGAGGCTGGTTTAACCTTGATGAAACAGTGATTTCACCAAGGATGATGTTCCCCCATCTATCTTCATCCATCAAGGCACTGCTGAAATATGCTAATGAAGCCCGAAGATAGGAGCACAGAGCAGTTAAATGGGGCGTTGCGGAAGCTCTCCGTACCCCCGTGACAGGGCGATGCTACTTACTGTCCAGATTTAGTACAGGCGGCAGAGAGATGCTGACGGGCATCCTGGCGAAACACAGCACGGACGTGGAGGGTGCACCTGGCGGAAACTAGACACTCCAGAATGAGGGATGGAAAACCCAGGTCTTCAGCTGAGGGATTGGTTCCCTTCCTTCTCTTTGACTCGCCTTCTAGCCAATCCATGTAAGAGGCGAGGTTATAGGGGCGCCTGGGTGGTTCAGTTGGTTGGGCGTCCGACTTCGGCTCTGGTCACCATCTCGCAGCCTGTGGGTTCGAGCCCTGCGTCGGGCTCTGTGCTGACAGCTAGGAGCCTGGAGCCGGCGTCGGATTCTGTGTCTCCCACTTTCTCTGCCCCTCCTCCATTCCTCTGTCTGTCTCTCAAAAATAAACATTAAATATAACTCAATAACTAAGTAACTAACTAAACAAATAATGAAAAGAAAAGAAAAGAAAAGAAGCAAATTATATGGCTACATTGGACTTCGTGCCAAACCAACTTACTATCCGTGTCAGTCTATGTAGCACCATGTTTTGTTTCCAACGTTTACAATGGGCCAACGCCTTTTCCAGTTTGTAATTTCTTTTCGGTTTGTAATTTGTTGGGCCCTTATTGTATATACTACTTACATACATCATTGGACATACTACCAAGTTGTTGTATATGCTTTAATTAAATTCGCACAGACATCCTACGAAGAAGTGAAATTATAGGGTGTATTTTACAGATGAGATTTGAGAGGGCGAGTTCATGGCAAAAATCACACAGCCAGCCAGTGGCATGGTTGGGATTCAAACACATGCGCCCCCAACTCCAGAGCCTTTGCGTGGAGGTGCCGCGGGCTGGAGGCTGTCATGCAGATGTCTCCGGAATTCCCGCCAACTGCTGATGTCGTTTGGCACGCTTCACGTATTTCCATATTCCTTGGGTTCGCATTTTAACTTTAGAATTCCCTTCACATTTCTTTCTTTCCTCAATAGACCATAAGCTCTGTGAGGCCAGGGCTAGGCGCTCTTTCTGGTCCCTGAACACCGGGGAGTGCTTTAATGTATAACTCACAATCCCATTATCGCTCTCCCTTGCTTCTCTCTGTAGTGTGTATTTTGGCGTTACGCTTCTAGTGGATGGCGACATCCAGCTAGCTGGCTGCTTTCTGGTTTTTGTACATTAGATGAAGGCCATTGGTGGTTTTCTTTGCCTTTACAAGTTAATTCTACGGGAATCACAGCAAAATTTCCGTTGTGTTCTGTGTGTTCCGTGCACTGGGGGGTTCCTACTTAGTTCACTGGCTTCGCCCCATGTAGCCCATATCAGACCACCTACAGGAGAATGTAAAACAACACGTGACATTTTATTATTACTGATGAAACGACATCTTTGAGGTTGGGGGGTTGGAGCCATGTGCAAAATTGTGCTGATACTAGCAGTTCAGGTAGTGAGTTGACCTTTTCCCAAGATGCAGTTCCTGAGCTACGAGGCGGTTGTAGAATCCGGCACAAGAATTCCCAAATCCAAAATGACTATCCACCCTTTCCCTTTTGTCTGTGGAGAGGGAGGGAGGCAGAAGCTAAAAATTGAAAAGCAAGAGGTATTTTTTAAAAATTCAGATTAAGACCCTAAGTGACATCAATTTCCCTGACTGAAGCTGTGCTGGAAGATGAGCTTTCACCGTGGCCTTAAAATCTGTTGTGCCTTTTATGGAGCCAGCTCTGAACGCTGGGGTTCAAGACTGTTGTTAAAGAGTTAATAACCGAAGGTCTGTAACTTCCAGGAGGTCGCGGGGGTCAGCGAAACTTGCCAAAAGCTAACATCAGCCAGCGGAGTCAGTTGGGCTCCCCGTCTGGCAGATCTGTCTTTCTCAGCTGCTCCTCCTCCACGCTCCAGTCTTGGAGTTCATATACAGTAAATCTTTCTCTTAATAAAGCCGTTTTTCAAATCTGACTTTGGACTGGGGACTGCTTTTTCTCCAAATGCAACAGCTGTTGAACATGGTGCATTGGGCACGGTGTCTATCTCTTTGTTTAGTTTTGGGTTTTTAATACGAGCAGCGGCACGGAGGAGTGGAAGGGCACCATCCATTCCCTCCAGGCGACACTCAGCCACGGGGCTCGGGAAGAAGGCCTCCGGGCTCCGCTGGCCTCTCGCCCTTGAAGGCGCAGCCTGTTGTCCTCGAATAAGCCGTCCAGAGTCCTTCCTTTTTGCGACATAAAATGGTGGCCCTCTAGGTGTCAGCCAGCAGAGGCCGGACTTCTTGGCCCCTATCTGTCCCGGCTACGTGGGGAAGGCATTTTTGCTCACTGGTCCCTTCTGCCAGCCTCTGTTCCCAATGCACTGGGGAGTATTAACTCCCCGCAGGGGAAGAAGTTCACAAAAGAAATGAATTATGCATATGGAATTCATTTCCTTGATGAATAGGGCATCCCAACAAACTCCATGGCTGTTTGCTTTTAAAGTGGGGGAGGGGAGGGGGGAGGTGGGGGAGGGCTGAACAGTATGGGGGGTGATCAAAAAGAATTTGGATTTCGAGGTGGGAGGAAAATGATGGCAGAGGGCTTGGGTTTGAAATAATTAAGGACAAAGTAAGTGGCCCTTTGAAAATGGTTTGTGGGCCATTATTCTTGCCAACCCACGCACAGGGGTATGTGCCTCACTCCCCGTGAATGTGCAGATTTGTCAGCAGAGAAATTGGGGGGGGTGGTGAAGCCACCATCGCCACAAGGACCTTGCTGAATGACAGTTCTGAAGGGATTCTGACTTCTGTCAGTACAGGTTCACAGCGGGGGCTGGGAATTTTGAGGCGGGAGTCGAGAAGTAGAGGCTCAGACCCCGAGCTCCAGGCTCATAGACTGTGTGACCTTGGGCAGGTCACTTGACCTTGGTCAGCCTCAGTCGTCTTACCTGAAAGTGGGGGGTGGGGAGCATGACGTCTGTCTTGTGGAGATCGTAAGAAGAAAGGGAGGTGCTTTGACCAGGACCGTACAATACAAATCTGAAGAGATTTAATTTCTTGGTCTCCGCTTGACAGCCTGTTAGAGGTGCTCGGACCTAGTCTTTAAGTGAGCCAGACTTTGGTGCACAATGAAGGCGAAATTGATCCGGGAGCACATGGTGATCGAAGAAATAAGTAAGCAGGCAAGCAAAGAAACAAGAATGGTTGTAATCCTCCCCTCATCTCTATTATGAAATCATTTAAAAGCATCGATCTGATGTTTTTGGCAAATGTAGCCACTGAATTAGTAACGGTCGCCGCTTGACTGGTTAGATCAGCAGTGGGAAAGCCTGACACCCACAGCCACTTAACTTAAGGAATCAAACTGAGGGGTTTTCAAGGTTCTTTTGTAGAAACCACCAGGAAGAGGGAGACATCCTTGGCCTCCAAAGACCGTGGATGCTTCCGGGCTGGAAACGTGGCCCAAACTGACCTCCTCACTTGTCCATTACTCTTTGCTCTTGAACGGAAACAGGGCTTGGAGACCCGAAGTCTTTAGGGGAGAAAACAAATAGAGTCACATATATGCACAAATGATAGGGAGCTTGCTGAGTGGAGAGAGGTTTTTGTTTGATGGCCGTGGGGGACCTAAGTCCCATTTCAGGACTGAGTGGGTTGACTAGGTCTGACCACTGCCGTGTTTCTGTATTTTTGTCACAACCCAATTGCATTACCTGGGATTTTCACACGGGTGTACCTGTTTTACAGCAAATGTATTTTTGTTATTTTACATTTGTTACAGCAAATGTATTGTTATTTTGCGGGGATAGGAGGATGCGTAGTATAACGAAACGGTTCTTTGGGCAGTCCGTCATAGTGCGCAACGTGGCTGTGCGTCCCGAGCTGCCGTAGTTTCCATTCCGTGCCCCGTGGGGCCCCAGGAAGGGTGTGAGGGGGACCCAGCGCGCCCTCCTGGCAGCGGGGTGAGTCCGTGAAGCTCTGGACCCCTGCCCCAACTTCAACCTCTGCACTTCCATTTCATGGCTTTTATGGGCCTGCCTTTATGGGTGAGAGTCGGCTTCTAAGCGATGTTTGAAATCCAGTGGTGCAGAGAATAGACCAGTGTCTCGTATGAATTATTTATTTGTTTATTAAGATTTTCATGGCACCTCTCCCCTCGAAGCTCCTGGCACTGTATGGTACATTTCAAACTGATAACGTTTAGGATTAAAGATGGGAAACAAGTCCAGGGATTGAGGAAGCCCCAGGAAAGATGGGAAAAGAAGAAGGAGAACACAGAGACAGTGGGTGACCTCGGGGGGGTGGGGGACGGAGAAAGCAGGTCAGGAAACAGTGCCGTAGCTGTTGTGAAATCGAGAGTCACCTTCCCTTCCTGAGCCTCCTGCATAGAATGGGGGTGACCTAGTTGACCTCCCGATCCCTTCCCAGGTAGGATCTCTAGAATTTTACCTTTTTAGGGGAAAGGCTGAACACTCTCGCCAAGTAAGTCCTAATGCTAATAAAATTTTTTTTTAAATGTTATGCATAAACCTTTCAATAGCAAGTATATTTGCTACAGAGGGATTTTCAACCCTGGGTGTGCATGAAAATCGCCCGGGGAACTTTTACCAAATACCACCAGTGCTTGGGCTCCAGCCTGGAACAGGGAGATCAGAACATCTGGGGGCTGGTGCCAAGTATGTGGGTTTTCTCTGAGCACCCCCACTTTGGGTGTTTGGCACCATGGGCTTCAGTAGTGCTGTGGGGACCCCCCGGGAGGTTGGTTAGAGCAGGCAGAGGAAGAGAGTAGCCAAAGAAAGGAAAGGGAGAAGAGCTTATGGGGGGTGTGTGTGGTTTGAAGCGCTTCTCGGATAAACGGGGAAGGGGGGAGGGGATGTTAACTCTGCCCTGATGTTATCAGGCTCTGGGTCGTCCTGGTAGTTATTGTGGTTCATTAGGCTCCTGCAGCTCATTTTTCACATACTTCAAGGCTGAGGAGCTTCAGAACTGTCACGGCCACTTTTTGGACATGTCCTCAGCTGCCTGACTCCCCTGGATGTAACTCCCATGTGCCAGGCACGGTGGTAGGTATATTACACTTACCACATGTAAGTTGCGTGTAGCCCAGAGGTTGGTGTTATACCGCCCATTATACAGAGGAGAAAACTGAGGCCCAGAGAGGCTAAATAATTTGCCCAGGGTCCCCAAATTTGTAGAGTGGAGAAGGAGAAGAATCTTCTTTCTCTGTCTCTCTAGAGCTCCCCTTTCTTTTCATGGTACTCGTTGGCTTGTTCATTCGTTGGTGCCTCGGTGGGAAGGCCTTTGGCTTTCTTCTTTCAGATAATGGAGGGAGTATGAGGGGAGAAAGCGGCTTCTGAAGGCGTCACCTTTGACATTGAGCAAGGCAAGGCAGTGTAATGAAAACATGCAAATGAGCTGGGGCCTCTAGTCGTGAGGCTAGAAATTAGACCTCGGGCCGAAAGAAAGAAAATGGTAGGGCAGCTCAAATGTGAACATGCCAGGGCGCCTGGTGGCTCAGTTAAGCGGCCAACTTCAGCTCAGGTCATGATCTCATGGATCGTGGGTTCGAGCCCCGCGTCGGGCTCTGTGCCGACAGCTCAGAGCCAGGAGCCTGCTTCGGATTCTGTCTCTCCCCCTCTCTCCATCTCCACCCCCTGCCTTCCAGAAGAAATGCACCGTGTGTGTCTCTTGCCTTTAACAAAACGTTCTATAATCATATTTTCTGGCCTACAACAAAATTAGTCTCTTAAACGTAAAACTCTTCTCCGGCGCTTTTATTAATGGATTGCTTTCCTTCGGGGATTATAATGCTTCGTATAAGGAGCCAACCCATCTGTTTTCACACCAGCTAGGGGAAGAAGGTGTTAACCAGTTTCCGAGGAGAAAGCGAAGGTTCTGTCAGTGTTGAATGCAGACAAAAACTTTCGTTGGGAGTCAGTCACTAGGCCTTAAACCCACGACGTGTTTGACAGAATTGTCATGGCCCGTGTGTTGTGATAACCTTACATCTACCAGGTTTTGGTTTTCTTCCCGCTGTGGGTGAAACAGCTCGTTTTCTGGCATCAGTTGTTCACATCTGTGATGTGGAGTCCTGGCCCTGTGGCTTCCTACGCTATGGCCAGCTAAGTTCATGCGTTGGGAGCCTTCATCATTCACACCTGGCCTCCCCATTCTTTACATCCCCGTGTAGACCCACGTAGTCTACACGTGGTAGATCCATGTAATGGATTGTCAGATCCCGCCCCCGCCAGGGGTTTGATAGGGAAAACTTTCACTCCAGCAACTCCGAACGACCTGTGTTGAGTCCGTCCTAAGTTTGAATTCAGTCACTGGTTCAGCCTCTGTACCTTGTCCCTTTAATGCTAATGGTTAATAAAAAAGATGATGGTTTTCTTTGCCCTTCTCATAATAATATTACTAGTTTTGGGGGGTTCTTTGAAAACCTTGCCTGAAAAGTCCATCGCCAAAGAAAACAGTGATATTTGGCTTTCAAGTATGGGCTCTGGCTCCCCTACGCCCCGTCTCTGAAAAGGGCTGAGAAAGAGGGGAAGGTTTCTGGGAAGGGCTGAGGGAGAAGCTCATAGCTCTGGCGGTGGGGTCTGCAGATTAAATTAGGGAGACGTTAACACTGTAGACTCCAGCCCTGGGCTTCACATTCTGGCCAACTGGATGGAGTCCGCTCTTTTTGAAGACGGGGAACCTATCTTCCTTCCAGGCGGGCGCAGTGGGGGGAGGTTTCTCCTTGCTCCTGTGCGTGGGGGGTTACTTCCCTTGGAAGAGGAGGCCTTGCCTTAGCTTGTTTCCAGCCAGTGCATTCCTTCTGCATTGTGCGGGGAAGAGAAGGCCATTGCAGTCACTACGACCTCCCTTGCCAGTAAACCCTCTTGACAGCTGGTGACTGGGAACAGGCTTGTGGGGTGGCACATTCAGGGCTTTGCCCTGTCTGGATGTAGCCCTTGCTGCCTGAATTTTCTTTGTCACCCTCCAGCTTACCCCCCACCCCCACCTTTAAAACAAAACATGTACATAATCCGGCATCTCTATCCCTTCTCTTCACCTCTGCTTTCTTTCTCCCTTCTTTTCCTTCTGCCAGTGCTGCCTTCAGCCACAGGGAGAGACGGAGTTATAGTGGGTGACGGTAGGGGCTGGTGGTGGTGGTGGTCATGCTGCTCAGGAAAAAGAAATCAGCAGAGAGTGAGCTTCAGGCGGGGAGGAGGGAAGGAAAGAAGCCTTTGAACATCGCAGACCGGCTCCCAGCCTCCCCAGTCCTCCTCTCCAAAGGAGGGTGATGAATTTGGTTTGCGCCAACATTAAACTGATAAATGAAATTTGTACGTTAAAACAATGATAATTTAATTGTATTTTCTTCCCTTCTTTCCCATCCACGCTTCCGCCTCCCCCTGCCTCTTTACTCACTCTTCGGCTTCTGGTAAGGGGTGGGGGTGGCGGCGGGGAGGGGAGGGGGGCTTTGCAAGCTGTCGGTTTGCATTGTGCGGACGGGGAAAGGTCTCTACCTGGCTCATTTTGTCCCCTTTGCTTAGGCTGTCACTGCTGACAGTCCTCATGTTTATTTCATCTCGCGTGGTGGCTGTCTCGTTTCCCTACCCTCCGATGTCATTAACGCACAGAGAGCGGGCCCTGCAGTGTTGAGCCTAATGAATTCCGCTGTGGCTGCTCTGCTCCCCACCTCGTTACCAAAGCTCAAGGTGTCAAATTAAACCCAGCCTAGAGAGAAAGAGAAAGTGCGGGAGAGAACGCAGAGAGGGCGGTGCTGGGAGCACATAAACAACTCTCCCAAAAAGCACAGGCGGGGAGAGTTGGAAAGAGAGGGATGCCACGGATGGGGGACCGAGTCCACTTTAAGCAAGGTGACCTGCAGGACTCTCCGTGGGACCTAATAACCTACCCCGGTGGGGAGTGGGGTTTTGCACCTTGGCCTTGGCCGCGGTTTGTTGCCTTTTTCTCATTGCCTGATTGATTTATCCTCATGGTTTATGCAGATTGGCCACCTTGCAAAACAGGCATAGCAGCTAGAGCGAGTGAGAACAGGCAGAGTTTATGGAGGTGTGTGTGTGTGTGTGCGCGCGCGTGTATAAGGAAATATGGAGACCCAAGGAGCACTCCTGGTTTAATGGCTCTGATCAGCTGCAGAAACCCGTTTTAACATGGTGGAGGGGCGCCTGTACAGTTCAGTCATTTGAACATCCGACTCTTGGTTTCGGCTCAGGTCACGATCTCATGGTTTGTGGACTCAAGCCCCATGTCGGGCTCTGCACTGACAGTGTGGAGCCTGCTTGGGATTCTCTCCCTTCCTCTGCCCCTCCTCTGCTTTCATTCTCTCAATAAATGAATGAATGAATGTATGAATGAATGAATGAATGGATAAAATGATGGAAACAGGGGCACCTGGCTGACTCAGTTGGTGGAGCGTGCAACTCTTGATCTCTGGGTTGTCAGTTCTAGCCCCGCATTGGGCACGGAGCCTACTTAAAAAAAATAAGAGTAAAATGGTGGAAAGAGAAAATCATCACATGCATTAAAATAATCCTCATGTAGGCAAGCTCTGGTAAATTCCGTCTACCCATGCCCACCCTAATCTGGGGAACAGTATTTCTGTCATCTCTTTTGTATATAACATCATATTATTTACAGCATGTTTATGTATGTTGGTATTTTATCATTGGGGTATTTTGTTTGAATGGCCTTTATTTATTTATTTATTTATTTATTTATTTATTTATTTATTTATAAATGTTTATTTATTTTTGAGAGAGAGAGAGAGGGAGACAGAGTGTGAGTGGTGGAGGGGCAGAGAGAAAGGGAGACACAGAATTCGAAGCCGGCTCCAGGCTCTAAGCTGTCAGTACAGAGCCTGACACGGGGCTCAAACTCATGAACTGTGAGATCATGACCTGAAGTGAAGTCCGACACTCAACCAGCTGAGTCACCCAGCCACTCCTTGAATGCTCTTTAATAGAGGTCTTCCGTTTCACAGAACAGGAAATGTGTGAACATGTTACCTCACTTGTTAAAAGATGATAGAGCTAGAAGGTGCCAGGGGTCATAGTTCAGGTCTTCTCTTTCTAGAATTTCATGTTTTTTCCCCTTATACCACAAAACTTCCCAGATTTAGTCAAAGGTAGGAGGAGATTGGTGCTGGATTTTAAATGGAAGTAAATTTACATACAGTGCAATGGACAGAACTTAAGTATATACTTGAATGTGTTCGATAAGTGAGTTTACCCATGTAACCAGCACCCAGTTAAGATATAGAGTCATTCCATCACCATGGAATGCTTCCTTTTGCCAGTTGGAACTTTAGTTCACTCCTAACCTTTACTCCAGATAACAGCCGTTCTAATTTTTACCACCATAGATTAATTTCTGCCAGTTCTTATATTTTACGTTATTGAAATCATGTGGTATATATACACTTGATCTTTGAACAACTCGGATTTGAATGCGCAGGCCTAATTTTATGAGGATTTTTTCCAATAAATATAGTCAGTGCTGTAAATGTATTTTCCTTATGATTTTCTTCATAAAATTTTCTATAGCTTATTGTGTTGTAAGAATACAGCATGTAATACATAAAACATGCAAAATACGTGTTAACTGCATTATTGGTAAGGCTTCTGGTAACAATACACTGTTACTAGTTGAGTGTTAGAGGAGACCGGAAGTTAAGATTGGCAAAACTCAGAAACACAAGAAACAACACGTGTTGGTAAGGGCTTGGACTGTTGGGGAGAATGCAAACTGCTGCAGCCAGTGTGGAAAACAATATGGAGGGTCCTCAAAAAATCAAAAATAGACTGACCATATGATCCAGTAATCCCATTACTGGGTTTTTACCCAAACAATATGAAAACACTAATCTGAAAAGATATGTGCACCCCTGTGTTTATTGCAGCATTATCTAGAATAGGCAAATTATGGAAGCAGCCAAAGTGTCCATTGATAGGTGAATGGATAAAGAAGACGTGGTATACTATGTACAACGGAATAGTACTCAGCCATAAAAATGAATGAATTCTTGTCATTTGTGACAACATGGATGGATCTAGACAGTATAATGCTGAGTGAGATAAGTCAGTCGGAGAAAGACAAATACCGTACGATCTCACTCATGTGGAATTTAAGAAACAAAACAAGTGAACAAAGCAAAAAGTGGTAAACAAAAAGAAAAACCAGGCTCTTAAGCCTAGAGAACAAGCAGATGGTGAACAGAGTGGAGGTGGGTGGGAGGTGGGGGGAAATAGGTGAAGAGAATTAAGAGTACACTCATGTGATGTGTGCCGAGTAATGTACAGAATTGCGGGATCACTGAATTGTACACCTGAAACTAAACAGAATACTGTACATTAACTATACTGGAGTTAAAATTTAAAAAAACACCTTAACACATGGATTTTCAACTACATGAGGGGTTGGAGCTCCTAACCCCCACGTTGTTAAAAGGTCAACTATCCTTTTGTGCCTAGCTTTTGCTCATTGTAATGTGTTTTGAGATTTTTATATGTTGTTGTTTGGATCGATGGATTGTTCCTTATACCATGATTTGTTGATCCAATCTCACTTGATCCACATTTTTAAGAAAAGATTTGTTTGAAAATAATTTGATGTCAGAAACAGTCTCAGAGCACAGGGTGGGCACCTGGCCCAGCTGTGCTGGCTTCGGTCTCAGGGCTGTGTGAGGCACAGGAAAGCAGAGACACACGGGAGCCAGGCTTCATAGCCACGCATCTCTCACACCTTGGCCCACGCACTGATGCTTTAAATTGGCTTGGGACTTACTTTTCTCTTTGCTCGGAGTGCATGGTCCGGTTCATCGTCCCTTGCTGTTAATGACAGTGAGCATAGAGCCAGACCACCTTCTTTGGCGTTTTGTCACTCCAGGTTGGTTGGTTGACTTTGGAATTCTGCTGTCCCTTCTCTCAAGATCCAAGTGGAAGTTTACTTGCGAGAAACTTCTACCATTTCCTTTCCAAAGAGTAAAGTGAAGTCAAGGGCCTCTCTACTTGAAACTAGAAATCTCTCACAAATATTCTTCAAGGACAGCGAACGGGGAGCCTCTAGGTAGAGGGATGATCTGGAAAACTTTGTCAAATCATTTGGCAACTTAGAATAGCAAGAAAAGTCAGGTTCCCTGACATAGCCCAGTCCTGTTCCCTTGGGCTGAACAGGTACAGTGTGTGTGTAAGCGCGCGTGTGTGTTATTTCCAAGGAATTGCCACTTATACGGATAGAAAAGAGGCTCCGTCTTTTGTGCTCTGGTTCGAGTTGACGTCAGGGTAAGATGCTAGTTCTCAGGTTTCATTGATGTAAACTTGCTAATAATCCGCCATCTCAGCCTTGCTGAGCACGTTGGGGCAGCACAGAGCCAGAGGGGTTTGCGAAGATGGGGACGAGGAAAGCAGGAAATCCTGGGGTTCAGATTTTTGCCTTCTTTAAACTGTCCCCAGTGCTGTTTGGACTTTCCCACCCATCTAAATGGGGAGAGAATGGTCTGAGAGTAGAGGCGTGGAGGTGTCACATCAACAGTTCTACGTTCTCTGCCCCCCACACGCATACATTTGTACGGTCCAGAGTTGGGTAGCATTACAAAGGCTTGTTCAGGAAGGACTCTGTTATTGTGAGTCCGTGAACGAACCATGGCAGTTTTACCAAATCTTCAGCATTTATTCAGCAACATTTCTTGAACGGGGGATGAGAAGTAAATAAAGTCAGCTTTGCCTTTGGGGGTGGGTCATCAGTAGGAATAGCATGGAATACATGGAGCGTGATAAGAAATGGAAGAAGGGTCCCCAGCGTGTCGGCTTGTGTTGGGGACAGTGCCCTGGTGAAGGTCACTCGGGAAGAACTGATTTTATGGAAATAATCTAAAAGGAGTTATTCACTAATTCAGCATACCTCCCCCTGCCCCATGCCACCTCTGACATCTTTCTTAGGCCCCTGTCTTCTGCAGGGCACCATGCTGTGGGGTGTGGTCTGGTTTCTGAAGTCTGGAAAAGTCCGGTGTTGAATAAATAGGGCTGATGAGGCACCTGGGTGTGGGGACCACTTTTAACCTCCCGGAGAAAGAGCTACTTCGGGTATTGGCCCGTTGGGGTGATCAAGACAATGCAGATGTTTCTGGTAATGCTCAGTGCGTTTTCCTCTTTCAGTTGATGTCATTTTTGTGTTTGCTGGTTTGGAGCTCCAGTCCTCACCCCCTTGGTGGTGGTCATTTGTTTTTTTTTTTGGTTTTGTTTATTTGTTTGCACTGGGCCTTAGAGTTCTAAAACATTATATACAATTGGGTGACATATTTGCTCTAATCCTTAGTGAATACCTGGCAGGGGTTGATTGCTTTCATAATGAAACCACTGCCATATTGTTAGAGTATTTGATGGAGTACTTAGTAGGACTAAGGAGACTAGATGGAGACAGTATGACAAATGAGGAATCAGTAGATATATGGAAGAGGAAGGTAATGTAACTATTCCCCATTATAGTATGTGCCACTTTGACTGGTATGGGTCATATATGGATATTCAGCCTTCAGCTGCAGGTAGATGATGGAATTCTTTTTTTTTTTTTTTTCTAATTTTGTTTTAGATAGAGCACAAGCAGAAGAGAGGGGCTGAGGGAGAGAGAGAGAAAGAGAGAGAGAGAGAGAGACAGAATCTTAAGCAGGCTCCATGCTCCGCACAGAGCCCAGCATGGGCTTGATCCCATGACCTCAGGATCATGACCTGAGCCGAAGTCCAGAGTCAGATCCTCAACTGACTGAGCCGCCCAGGTGTCCCTAACATGGCATATTCTTAAATATTCTAGAAATGATATTTTTAAGAGAGTCAAAAAAGGTGCTTCCCTTCTCTGATTAATAATTGCAAAGGAAGTGAGCTGCTTAATATAATGAACTAATGATCCTAATATAACTTTTAGGATCTATGGATAGAGTTCCTGAATGGGAAGAAATACCATATATGTATTGGTCTAAGACATAAATAAGTAAGTAACTCTGGCCAGGTGTCTGAGACAAGTATGCAGACTGAGGAATGTAGCAGCAAAAACAGTTAGGTCCTAATGAAATCTCCATTATACTTGACTAGGGAATACTCTTTTTTGAGTAAATAATAACTCAGAATGGGCAAAAGCTTAGTATGTCTCTCAGAAATTTTTGTCTCTGTTGTATTTGCCTATAGAATCTGTATTCTCCTGTAGTTAGAAAATTTTAAAAAAGTAATAGAATTCATCTCATCTGAGCTAATTTAGATCAGCAAACTGGTAATGCTGAGTATTTTCATTTCCCCAAAACTAAATTACATAAAAAAATACTTCTTCATCGCATTTCAAGACTAAGTAGGCTCTCAAATCTGTATGGGACCAAAACACATCTATTCCTTTCATCTTAGATAAATTATGAGGAGGAAACTGTCTAGAATTTGGCTGAAACATGGCATGCCATTTGATGTCATTGGAGGATTTGCTGTGTCAATTTAAGACTGAGTGATAGACAGTGAGGAAATGAAGGAGGAACCCTGCTCACTGCGAAAATAGAAAGTAAAAGGATGGTAAAATGCTAAGCCTTACAGGAAATTCTTGTAATATGACTAATTGTGTATGTGGCTTGTAGATACCAATTCTACTGTTGGTATCCTCATGTTATATCAATGGTATAACATTGTGCTCTTATATTATCTTTCGCATGTCGTGTGTAACATATTTATGGTTATACTTTATCGAGGGCAGGCGATAAGATTCTTCATCTGCTCCTGACCCAAGTGTGAGGTTAGGAATGGGTTAACTGTGGGTTCTTTGTATGATACCAAGGCTGTGTTAAAAATGAAATAATCTATGCGGGGTATTTGACCAAAGCAATGATAGTAAGACAACATATTCTAGTCTATGCAAATAAGCTTAACAAAGAGAACTAAACATTGGGGAGTGTATTGGTACTGCTTTCCCCAGGGTGGAAAAATACAGAGATGATAAAACTGAGTTGACTTTGAGAGACAAGCCTCTGAAATAGGCAGCAATTGAGGGACATCAGAGTGGAACACTGATTTCAGTGACTAGGGTCGTTCTACCCACTTGCGTTAAATGTTTTTGGGGCTTAGGAAATGCGGCATGCGTTGGTATCTATTCAGAAGGTGGGGACATCTGCTGTCTGTCATGTAATTGGGAGACTTTATCTCGACAGTAGACAATAATAATATGGTAAATCAAACCTCATATTATCACTGATGTATTAAAACTGGGATTAATCGAAGCAATAAAATCAAAATAACAGTAAATGCTTATGCACTGCGTTGGGTAAGATTTACTTTGATATCAGAAATATCACAGTCCTGGCACATTCCATGATACCTGTTTTTACGAGGGCAGAAATGAGACAAAAAATCCATACAAGATGCTAATAACAACTCAGTTGGCCTTGAACGAAGGAACATTGGATGTTGAGTCTGTTTACATTGCACTGTTTGGTCCAACATTATGGGATCTGAGTGCACCTGTTTCTCTTCTCGGTCTGCCCAAGCTTTTACCCGCGTAGGGTGGTTGAGGAGAGGAATGCCTGTTTTCCTTCCTGAGTTAGATTTGCTGTCCTGCTGGCTTTCATTTACTTCCCCTGATCTGTGTGGCTCTATCGGCTGTTGTGGTTTAAGCCCGTGTAACCTGCATGCTGTGTGCAAAGGACAAGTGATGGACAGATAGTCCCAGGGTTAAACAGGCTCCTCGTGCCCCCGCCACTCGATGACCTGACATCTCGTCATCCAGGTGGCTTTGGGGAGGGCCTCCTGCTAAGGTACCTCTGAAAACGTGTCTCCCGGCGGCTCTGGTGTCATTGGCTGCTGGCGTTTGTGCCGTGATGCCAGGCGGATTCTAGAGGGCACGGGTGGGTGGTGGGAGGGAGTGTGGGTGGCGGGTTGGGGGCAGATGGGGGGACCTAAAATTCAAAAGTTGGTCCCTTTTCCCTTATAAGCACAAGGGCATTCAGGGGTTGTGGTTATTTCTCAACTAATAAAAAGAAAGAAGAAAGAAGAACAAAAGGAAGGGAAACGGGACGAAACAAAAACAGATTGACCTTCCAGCCCACTCGGGTCCTGCAGCCATGGTCTAGTGCGCTCGTGAAAGTGACCCTGTACCCAGACACCCGGAAGGCGAATGCTGTCATTTCTGAAGTGGATGTACATCAACCTGTTGAGCACTGCTTTCTGCCAAGGTCATGGGGGTGTCTGGGAACTGTAGTTCCTGCGTAAGAATGACCAGAACTACATACAGATATTACCAGAGATAGAATCCCAGAGATCGGTTAAAACAGATCATTGCTGTGATAGTTCCTGGGCATCACAAGGGGTGGAACCAGAGCGTTTGCTCTGGAAAGCAGCTCGATGCCCCTGAGTGTGTTCGACAGTATAGAAGGATGTACGCAGCGTCGTGTCATGGAAATAACCCTGGTTTTTAGAGTCAAGGCTGAATGTGGCATCCGGTTCTACATGGCTACACATAAGAGCGAGCTTTATGACTTTGGGCGGGCTACTTAGCCCGTGATGAATAAAATGGGAGGTTTAATAGCTACCTTATACTAATGAATAGGCAGTATTTGTTTATTTATTTATTAATGGGATTTTTTTGTCTTTTTGTTTTAATTTCTGAGAGAGCGAGAGAGACCACGTGAGCCGGGAGGGTCAGAGAGAGGGGGAGACACAGAATCTGAAGCAGGCTCCAGGCTCTGAGCTGTCAGCACAGAGCCCTACACGGGGCTCAGACTCACGAACCATGAGATCATGACCTGAGCCGAAGTCGGATGCTTAAGCCACTGAGCTACCCAGGTGCCCCATCACTTTATATATATTATCTCTTTGAATACTCACCACTGTCCTCCAAGGTGAGGGTCTTAGGCTCACTTTATAGCTGAGGAAACAAAGGACAACAAAGGAGCTTGAGTAACTTGCCCCTGTGCCGAGTCATCAAGTGGCCTGATGGTTGGCTCTTCGATTTCTGGAACCCTCACCCGGGTTATCGGGAAGACTGATGGCGGCCATGCTGGTCCCCGACGCAGCACTGTGCCTGGGGGGTGCGAGGCACCTACAGAGTGTGGCTTCAGTCGTCTCCCCTTTCCTCCTACTCATGAACGGTGTGACATGGGCACCTAGAGGAAGTATTTCTTGCCCGAGTCATTGGAAATTAGGTCTGTCGTGTCAAGCTCCAGACCCACATGCCGGGCACGTGGCCCGACGTGAAGCCGCGGACCTGTGCACGTCATCTCCGTCGGGGACAGGCACAGGTCTTGTTGCAGCACGATTCAGGGCTCTGCACCCTCATTCCTGAGCTGGGCGACATTAGGGGGCAGCACAGTTCTTTTCCTTCTAAGCTTCAAGTGTGGGACGCGCATCTCTCTACCTCCTCCTCGTGGGAATATCGCCCTCCTTCCTGTAGCGATGCCTGGGTTCTCGGGGAACAGCAACTGTGGTTTAGATGGATGTCCCTTGATCCCCCCAGCACGTGCCGGGTGCAGCAGTGACCAGGTGCTGTGTATTCCAAAGCGATTTGCTGACCCCCTGGAGTCTTTGAGTGAGTGAAGGGAGGTTGCATTTGGAGCGAGCAAGCAGGGGACCCGTCTGAGAGGAGCATCCCCTTGCCTCTGGACGGGCACCTGTGGACCCTCGCCTCTCCCCTCTGCCTGGCCGCGGGGCCCTGAGCACCTGGCCCTTGGCTGATGGGAAATCCGTGCCCAGCCTTGAGTCAGAGGGGCGGTAAGCAGAGACCAGACGACAGAGGTGGCCGCGGGACCGAGGGTGGGACAGGTGGCGTGCTGTGGCCCCAAACCCAGCAGCGCCCTGCCTGCCACCTGACTGACTTCCTGTGGCCGCTGCTCCTGGCCGTGCGCTCAGCCGCCGCTGCTTACTTTCTGAGCCGGGTTCTCGAGGCTTCCTGTTGATTCTGCGAGGCCCTGCGTGTCTGTCCAGTAAATTCCTCTCCTGAGTAGGTGAGCCAGAGTCCAGGCCTGCTCTTTGTAACCCAAAACCTTGACTGGCAGAGGAGGTTAGTGGGGGGATCTCATGCTGTGTCGGAAACCGCTTCCTGTAGGAGAGGGAGTGGGGTGTGGGGCCGGTCGTGTTTTCCAGGGCGGAGGAGGATCAGGACACGGTTCGGAGTGAGTGCGATGGTACAGAAGAGGGGGTCAGCAGGCTGGGGGAGGAGGGCACCCGGCTCTCCTAGAGACGGGAATGTGGCCGGAGCCTGGTTGGGGTTCCGCATGGAGGCCTTTGGGGCGCTTGCCCACAAGGGACCTGCCGAGGCCGAGGCTGAGGAGACTCAAGACACCCGCAGGCTTGGAGAGATTGGCCAGGGACCCAGGACACCCGTGGGGAGGGACCCCCGCCCGGGGAAGAGTGAGGCACCCCCGGCACGACGCACATCTCCTTTGCATCAACGTGTTCTTGTCACTGTCTCAGCCCATAAGGTGATGCCAGCGAAGTCCGCCGCAAGCCACCTCAGTGAAGGAAGAAGGAAGTGGCTTTGTCTAGAGGTCACACTTCGTGGTTGGACTGACGCCCGCGTTCCCACCGCTCTCTTTTCCTGGCTAACAAAGCAGTGCCGCTTGGAGGCACGTGACCCCGTACGGAACTGCTCCAGCGCATTTGCTGGTCAGCAAGCTTCGAGAATTCACGAGATGCATCTATTCCTTTCTTTTTCTTTTTCTTTTTTTTTTTAGTATAGTCTTTTATTTCTAACACTAATGCAGATTGTGGTCTGAGCCTCTAAAATAATGCATCAGCTGGTGGTACTACTCCGTTCCTCTCTGGGGTTTCTAAACTCCTCCCTCACAAATCCTGTGCAGTTACGAGCAGTACCTGCCTTGCCAGGAGGCTTCATGGAAGACTCTGCCGTGCTCCTCCCGGGGAAGACAACCAGGTCATGGGCCCATTGCAGTGGCTCAGTGCTTATGACAGCACTTGCTCACCTTCTTGAAGTAAACATAGGCGGGAAGGAGCCAAGAGAAAGAAAAAATCTCTTCTCTGGTTTTCTCTGTATCCACCAACTCTTCCGTGTTGGACTGAATCCTTTCTACGTTCAACCCCCGCCACCATGTTCTTAACCTTTCTTCTTGAGCATCCATAGTGGTGCGTTCTGAGCATTCATGCACGACCCCAGCAGAGTTTGCTCTCACCCACGTGGCCGAAGGTCACTCCGCCCAGTATGAGCTATAAGGGTACTGCGGTTCGTGTCCACACAGACATCTCCACATCCACAGGGAGAGCCTGAGACCCTTTCCTCAGTGGCCACCCACATTCTTACCAGAAACCAATCTCTTATATTGATCATTGTGATTTTGTTTTTGGTATCCATGCATACATGACCAGCGCAGTGGAAGTGAAAGGGAGTGTCAGCTCTTGTTTTAGTTCAGACTTTTGAGCAGAAGTGGGTAGGTTGGTTATAGAATTAAAAGGGGGTAGAAAAAAGCCTAAAGACCTAAAAGAATACACTCCCATAGAGAGCGTCAGTTTTATGAATGGGTTCTTCTTAAATACTCTCTAAATCCCATTAAATCAATTCCTTCCAGACTTGAAGAAAGAGCCTTTTTTTCCCTTTTTTAAAAAAATACTTCCTCGGTATGCTTTTGGAATGTGGAGCCTGACCAGATGTCAGGCGTGTCTAGGGAACAGGGTTTAGGCAGAGTTCGCAGGATGCTTGAAGGATACCTAGAAGCCCTGGGAAGCTCCGGATGCATCCTCTGTACCGCCACCAGCACCCCATCAGTCCCAAGCTCCTGCGGTCAGATGCGGTGGTCTGGCCCTGCATGATGGCACGGGGTCAGAATAGACACTTCCCGAGAGCCTGGATGTCCCTCCCCGCCTCCGCCCCAGACCCTGGGTGGGCGTCCCCGGATCAGGGTGTCCCGCTTAGGCTGACGGCAGTGGGATGCCTTTGTTCCCAAGCTGTACTGGTCTTTTCCACAAGTTCCTGGAGTTTGGTTACTTGGTTATGATCCCCCTGTCTCCCCCATTGTTACGTTCTTCTGATACAGAGCTTTATCATTCTGTGTTGTACACACCCACAAACATGCATGTATGCAACTTTTCTTTTGGTAGAAAGTGGTTAATGTGCAGGATTTTGATCAGAATTGGTTTTTCTTCCTCCTGAATTAGAACTGTCTCCTTCCCTTATTATTGTGCTCCTATAAAGAGTTACCTTTCCAAAATGGTAATGTTTTAAAAAATGTTTTAACTTTATTTGTTTTGAGGGGAAGGAGGGGCAGAGAGAGAGAGAGAGAGAGAATCTTAAGCCAGCTCCAAACTGTCAGTGGGGCTTAAACCCATGAACCGTGAGATCATGACCTAAGCCAGAGTCAGATGCCTAAAGCCATGGAGGCGCCCCCAACACACTAATGTTTTAAAATTGACACATGTGGGGCACCTGGGTGGCTCAGTCGGTTGAGCATCCAACTTCGGCTCAGGTCATGATCTCATGGTTTGTGGGTTCGAGCCCTGCGTCGGGCTCTGTGCTGACAGCTATCTCAGAGCCTGGAGCCTTTGTTTGGATCCTGTGTCTCCCTGTCTTTCTGACCCTCCCCTGCTCATGCTGTCTCTCTCTCAGAAATAAATAAAACATTAAAAAAAATTGACACATGATATCATGGAAGTGCATTGGTGCTAACACAAGCACAACTTGTAAAAATGTGCCTGCCCAGCCTCGTAACTTTCAGATGCCTCCCAGAAGCCACAACCACGCACACGTGTCAGCCAAAGGGATGACTTAAGCAAAATGTAAAGTGTGCTTTTTTTCCCCCATTAAATCTTTTATCTTGAGATTTGGTCAGAGCAGAAGGTATCTTAGTGGGATTCCTCTCCCCATGGATGCAAAATGATCTGGTGTAATAATACGTTCCTGTTCACAAAATGTAGAACGTGTTCGACATGATGGGCTTTGGGCTCAGCCCGTAGCTTGCCTGATCGAGGCTCTGAACATAAAGATACTTATCATCGACACCCTGTGTGTTCTTTAAAAGTAAAGCTCTATCAGAGATACTTACATTTAATGAGATGATTGCACCTGTCTGTCATTGCAATTAAAACATTTATGAGATCATCAAACACCTTTTGAGCGCTCCTCAATGTATTGCTCTTGGTATGATTTCCTATCCATCATAGTCCTATGCAAATAATTACATGAGCAAAATATGGGGAAGTGTGTTGGCGCCTTAAGTAGAATATCAATTGCCAGGGAAGTTGGGGTGAACCCTAGGCCACCTTTCATAGTACAGCTATGACTAATCAGAAGATGCATAAAGTTAATTACTCTTCCCAGAAGCCAAGAGTGGAAGAAAGTTAGACATGGTGGTCCTGTGTGCGGGAATCCGGGACCCTGCTGAATGGTACCTGATGATTTTGTTAAGGGGTTTCCAGCAGCCTCCCCGCTTGTGACCGGTAAATCCTGAAAGAGCAGAACGACTGCTTTGGCGGTCAGAAACTGGCAGCCACTTTGCATGTGGGGACTCTATTGAATGACTAATATTAATCCACATAACCAAGGGAGGTGGCTGTAAGGTGGTGAGAAAGATGTGGATGTCGCAGTGAAAGTTGATGAACTTCACTGGTCATGGAGCTCAGGAAGTACAAGTTTCCCTCAACCTCCACATGATGAAGTCTTTCCTTCTCATTAGGGCTGGACTTTAACCAGCTGGGGGACCTTGTCCTGGTGTCCTTTTAAGGCTCTGTGTCTTCTGTGAGATGAGGGACCTCTCGGAGGTGGGCCTGACCCTCCAGTCACATGTTCACGTTGCTTTTGAAAACGGGACATAGCAGTGCCAACGTTGGTCATTACATCCACCGACACAGTGTATTAGAGTTTCCGGCTTGAGTCGCACCCCTTTGTGACAGACAGGTCCTAGTGTACTTGCGTGTTTTGGGGAGCTTTGTGATGGCACGGACTTGGAATCTGTATTAATAGGATCTTAGAAGAGAGCACTTTCGTAACGGGTGGGGGAACAAGAGAGATGGTCCCCTTCCTCAATGGACTGTCAACGATGGAATGAATTCTGTGAGTGGTTTAGTTAGGAGATGGTTGTCTAACGGGCCAGCAGAATGGATGAGGCCATTTGCATTGGAATTTTTAGTTCATTAAAGACATGATACACGCTGGCTACTCTAAGCAGAATAAGAAGTGGATTTAAAGATCTTGGGTTTAAAAACAAAGGTGGAAAATAATACACGGGATGCTGGTTAGCGCACAGAACGTCGGGATGGCCCGATGGCCTGTGTCGGCCGCTCCGAGCGGAACCACAGAGGCTCATCCAGGGGAAGGTCTCTGCCTCTGCTGCTGGTGACCAGGATGCATCGGATCTGCTGCCGGTGCTTCGGCCACTTCTGCCCCTAAAGATCCACTAAGGAGCCACATGCCTCATCACCATGGTTGTCAAAACACCCAGTCCTCTGAGTTTCAACCTCTCCCCTTCCACATCTAAGCTGCGGCAATCGGTGGGACCTGTTGTATCTGCCTGCATCTAGTTGCAGTTGAGGTTTTAAGTCTTGTGGTTTGGCTTCGGGAAGGTGGGCTCATAATGTATAGAATCATCACAATCGTCACAAAAAGACACTTGTTTGGCAGCAGTGAGACGTAAGGTGTGGGATTCTCAGTTTGGAGCAACTCTGGAAGGGAGGAGTGCAGCATACCAGATGGCATCGGGGGACTCTGGAATGTGGCTTTGGAGGGCTGTTCACAGTCCTGTGAATGAATGCCTCACCCTTAGAGAAGGTCGCCATTTGCCATCTCCTTGGGGGCGAATGTCTAACTTGGTGGCTCCCTCCTGCGCCTTTTTCGGGTGCTCATCCCTCCCTCCCAATAGCATCAAAGGCTGGATGGCCCGGTGGAGGCTCTGTTCGTTTCTGCATCCGGTGGGCACATTACGGATGCTAAAAGGAGACTTAAGTCCATCATTATCATTATTCTTATGTGATGCTTTTGTATATAAATATGCCTAAGGTTCCAAAGATTCAGTGATGTATTTAGCTAATGCTTATGTTGTTATAATGTACTAGTGTGTTCGTTTCTCAGATTAGTCTGAGAAAGAAAAATGAAATAATGATAGCTGCTCTAAGAAGCCCGATAACAGATTCTGACTGATGGAGCAGATATTCTGCAGCTTGATAAGCTCGGTAGAACTGTGGGGCTTTTGTTATTGCTATTCTGTAACAGAAATGTCCCTAGACTCGTTTCAGAGAATATCAGTTAATAATGCCTGGGAGAAGGGGCTGAAATAAATACAGAGGATGAGGGATGGGGACGCGAAAGAAGATTCCTGAGAGTCACTGGATTTTAGAGTGGAGGGAGTCGGACTAAACTCCTGCACCCTCCCCCGAAAGTAGCAATAAATAATACAGGAATGATCACTACCTTTTATGAGTTCTGATGGCAGGCCGAGGGCCTTATTACGTTATCTTGCTTAATCTGCTTCACAGAACTCTTTAAAGAAAGAAGGCATTGTTCTTCCTTTTCTCAGACGAATACGCCGAGATTTGGAGATTGTGTGCACCCTGCCTTCCGCATGCAGTTGGTCCTGGGTGGAACTGAGGTTTCAACCTGGATTTGCTTGGAAGTGCTAGGCCTCACCTGCAGAACAGAGTCTGAGCTCATGTCTGTCCTGGGAGGGTTCTAGCACTCTAGGTAATGGCTTCCGGGCTTCGTTGCTCTCCGCTCAGACTGACATTGCCTCTGAAGGCATTTTTAGGCCTGCCTCTCCGTTTTCGAGAACACTTGGCCTTGTGAGCGTCCCTTCGTCTTGCTGATCTCATGTTGATCATCCAGTGTGTGTGTCTGTGTGTGTCTCTGTGTGTCTGTGTGTGTGTGTGTGCGTATTTAGTTTCTGTCTTCACCTAGCAGCGAGCTAAGTAAGGAAATGCAAGTATTTGAGCAAAGGTCCTTGTCTTGTAGAAGTTTGTAATCTGCAAAAATAAATATTGGCAGAACAATATGTCTGACTCTCTTGGAAACAGAAGACATTTGGACCAAGACCGGAGTGTTGGGTCATGGTCACTGAGCTGTATCTCGGACCTTGTGGGGCGTTACTTCAGGCCAAACACATTTTATGGACAAGACCTCCGTCATTATGTGAGAAGTAGCTATTCATTTAAGCACGTGCAGTACCCCCTTGATATTCAGGGATTTCATATTCTTGGGTTCAGATATTTTTTTTTTTAATGTTTTATTTATTGGGAGAGAGAGAGAGAGAGACAGCGTGAGCAGGGGAGGGTCAGAGAGAGAGGGAGTCACAGACTGAAACAGGCTCCAGGCTCTGAGCCGGCAGTCAGCACAGAGCCCGACGCGGGGCTCGAACCCACGAACCGCGAGATCATGACCCAAGCGAAAGTCGGACGCTTAACCAACTAAGCCAACCAGGCGCCCCATCTTGGTTTCAGATATTAAAATGACCACAGAGGGGCGCCCGGGTGGCTCAGTCGCTTGAGCCTCCAACTTCTGCTCAGGTCATGATCTCACGGCTTGTGGGGTTCGAGCCCTGCTTCGGGCTCTGTGCTGACAGCTTTGGATTCTGGGTGTCTGTCTCTCTCAGCCATTCCCCTGCTTGTGCTCTGTCTCCTCTCTCGAAAATAAATGCACATCAAAAATAAAATAAAAAATATAAGGGCACCTGGGTGGCTCAGTCAGTTAAGCATCTGACTTTGGCTCAGGTCATGATCTCATGGTTCGTGGGTTCGAGCCCCGCATTGGGCTCTGTGCTGACGGCTAGCTCAGAGCCTGGAGCCTGCTTCGGATTCTGTGTCTCCCTCTCTCCGACCCTCACCCGCCCACGCTGTCTCTCTCGCTCTCTCTCAGAAATAAATGAAACATAATAAAAAAAATTTTTTTAATATAAAATGTCCACAGATGTCTATGGTATATAATCAGCTGCAAGTTTGCAGAGACACAGATTGGAAGGACTTTGAGAGAGTGAGGCATTAGCCAGGGAGAGGGCCCAGGCGGCCGCCACCAGTGGGATTCTCACTCGCAGGGGCCCCCAGAGGTCTCTGGACAACAAGGCTTACTATAAATGCAGTTTATGCCCTTGCGTTTTGTTTCCTGGCCTGTCCCAGTATCAGGTGGTCTGGACAGTGAAATACTTGAGGCCAGCCGGCTGTCCTCACCGAGTGCAAATGGCTCCTGATCTCCGTCCTGGGCGTGGGTACAGTGCTGTGTGCAGGTCTCCCTGATTGATAGGGCCTGTCTTTCGAAATGGTGATTGATGTCCATTTCTACTTGCTTCTCCGAGGTGAGCTCCTCCTTCTTCACGTTTCGGTTAGGAGCTCTGTCACCGTCACCGGCTCCTATCCTCTGTTCCCAACAATTGACTCTTTGCTACATGGTCTTGAGCTTGGACTCTGTGAACTCGAGTACACAGCACTCTTCCCCTCTCCCGCCGACCTGCCCCCATGACGCCTTCCCTAGATGTCCTTGGCTGTAAACCTAAGCAGTCAGTCGGTAGAGGGATTGGGATACTGTGTCGCATTTTCATTTCTCCCCACCAAACCCGATCGCGTCTTGGTCAAGGGGAGGTGGTTGACTCTGAGGCTCAGAAAGGTTTCACGTGTGTAGTGAAAGGTGGCCGAGTGTGTACAGATCCTCTCCCAGGCCAGCCCCCCTGCAGCCAGCTCACCTCCACAAGACTCAGGGTTGCCCGAGTGAGAAACTCATGGCCTCCCGGCCAGGCCCCAGCCGGGCTGGGTTCTGGGGTGCTCTCCCGACAGGGGTGGACAGCAGCGAGCCTCAGAGTCCAGCCAGAATCACTTGGCCGCGGCCCCAAGATAATATTTGAAGTCCTTGTGCTAGAGAGTGTCTGAAGATAACGTCCGCTTCCCCCTTCTGCCTCACCTTCCCCCAGCGCGGCCAGCACTTGACGTCTTTTTATCAGATGAACTTGGCGCTGCCAGGACGGGTTCCTCGAGCCAACGTGGCAGCAGCCACAGCCCCTCAGCTTGTTAGGCTGAAAGAATGTGCCGTTTTAATTAATGATATGTAAATATCCTTGAATGGGCCGCATTTGCATATTAAGAGAGATTTGCGGAATCTGCGGAGTAATATATTTTAATTAAGGATTAATTAAAAATAATGGGAATTTCATTTCGCCTGGCAGAATCCGTTTAGATTTTAGCACACGTCTGCTTGGGAGTCTGGTAGGAAGGCTCTGTGTTACGATTCCCGCAGATGAGAGAGGCACTCCTGTGTTTATCATCTTGGATCCCCGTTCTGGGGAGCGAAGGGAATATAAAAGGGGTGCAGTTCTCCTCGCGCCTTCCCCAACACCCACCCATCTTCTTTCCTCCTCTTTGTGATTTTAGGGCTGTTTTGGTATTCTTTATGGTAAAGTAAGTAAATGGCTCTGAGACACGGAACACTAGTTGTGTTGGCAATTATGTTAATGGGATGCTATTAGGCTATGATTCTATATGAGCAATTGGGGAGAAGAAATGCCTTACTGAGAGAGAATGATACAACAGACGTCTGTCTTATTGATATAGCTCCAGTGGTGCTTTCTGCATAATTACACTCGGCCACTTTCTTTGGGTGGGGGAGAGGCCGCCGCATTAGGGAGTCGGCAACACAAGGATTGGGGTGAGGGGTGCCCCCCATAAATGCACGGAGGACATGGGGGGTGCGGGGTTGGGTTCTCCTAGTAGACGTGGCTGTTGGCAGGTGAGCAAAACCTGGGTCTCAGAAGTCCTAGTCTCTTCCTTTTCCTTCTTCTCCCTGGAAGTCGTCTCAAGTACGGGCCGAGTTCTAGATCCAGTATTCCTTTCCAGAAGCCCCATTCTCTGGAATAGACCCACTGCCTCTCTGACTGTTGGCCTGGGGGTCTACGCCACTGCCCTCTTCTGAGGTCGCAAAACAGTTTGGGGGGTGTGGGGGACACCACTGCTTCACCCTCAGCCCCACGCCCGTGTTTATAGTCTTTGATACTTCCCGCCACACACCTGGCTTTGGCTGTGGTTGTGCCTTTTGGGGACTGGTGGTGGCCCCTCCTGGTGTGGACCTCAGCGAGCCTCTCCCACTCCCCCCACCCCATTCTAAAGCTGATGCCGGTTCTGAGATGGGACCATTCTGAGCTGGGGACGCCCAGCTTGCTCTTCCGGAGGGCTGGAGAGCACCGCTGTGGCGCATCTGACTGCTTCCAGAATATCCAGGGCACAGAAGTGGTGGGCAGTCCCAGAGGAAGCCCGACTCTGCCCCCAAGTGACCGAGGCCCCGAGTGTGTTCTCAGAGAGCCGCCACCACCGAAAAGGCTTGTTTCGTTTTCTTCCCTGACCCGACCTCAGGGGGATCCAGGGGAAATAGCCCAGGACCTCTTTTAGAGCCGATGGCCCGAGGCTTGCGTCTTTAAAGCAAATTTCCGGATTGTTTTGATGACTGGCCCTCCGAGCGATAAAATGCTGGGGAGGAACCTGGGGGGGTGGGGGGGTGGCTGGCAGTTCTGTTTCCACACCGTCCTTTCCAGGAGAATCCCCTGGTGGGGAATTTCAGCACTTCCGCTGGAAGCTTGAACTCTGCTTTCCCCTTACTCTCATTAAAAAATATGTCAACTGTCCCCCTCTGCTCCCCCCACCCCGCTCCGTGTGACTCCTGTAATTCATGAATTTGGGGGGAAATCCACGCATAAGCACTGCTGTGATGGCCTTTCCTGTAGGCATCCTGACATCTCAATAGCCAGCCGGCTGCAGGCGTCGGGGGTCAGGACTGAAAGGAAGATGGGGTTGAGGCTGAATATATGTGGAGCGCAGGAGGGACGGGGCTTTTAGAGCCAGGAAGCCACTCTGGGGCAGAAAATTGGGGTGGGGGGCAGGGCAGAGAGAGGGGCAGAAGTGATGGGGAAGAGGTCCAAGGTGCCAAGGCCTGGGTGCCTTGAAATTAAGGGGACAGGGAACAAAGCTTGGGTGGGGGGGGGATTCCCAAGGAGGGTTCTCTTTCTGCCCATGTCCGCATGCCTTTATGCACTTTGCAAAGGCAGCCGTGCCATATCTAATGCAAATAGAGAAAATGCAGTTTCTGGTAAGTGTTCCCTAATAAATAACATCAAGTCTTCTTCCCTATCAGCCGGTGACATCCCGCATTTCTCTTCCCTATGCGCCAGCCCAAGACATTTAATGATGTGGTGCTCTTTATGGGATGTGAGGTCCATGCTAATATCTCCCTCTCACAAAATGGTGGGAACAGATTCAGCCCGGCTCAATTATTCGGCTCGGACAGAAACCACAGAGGCAATTCATGTATATTTCAAATACACAGATAGCAAGCCTCCACCCCCCCCCCCTTTTTTTTTTAAGTCCGTGAAGTTACTCTTGTTTTTCCTTTTCATTATGTAGAAATCTGTCTAGGGCAAGGGCTTGGTTGCTGGAGGATTTCATTAACGGAATGAAGTAAAAATAATCAATTTCAGATGTTCCCAGTGTTCGTGGTAATGGTCTCCCTGACAATTCTGATTCGCCGTGTGAGATGGAATTTTTCTTTTCGATGACTGCGCATTGACATTAAATATGGGCCAACTTTGGGTGTGCGCGCACACTTGTGTGTGCCCGCCCTGGCTTCTCTGCCCCCGGGGTCTGGGCCTGCCTGGAGCTGGGCAAGGGGCTTCCATTCATCTGCCCTTTTCCTTTCACTGCTCTACCGCTTGCTTCATGTTTAATTTCCCCTGTTGTAACCCTGTCCCTCCGCCAGTCTGGCTTCTGAAAGGCTGTTCTCTGTCCTTTGCTCTCTCTTCATAAGTCTGGGCCATTTCTGGGAACATGTGTGAAAGGCTGATTTTTTTTTTGTTTGTTTGTTAAGTGGTGGGGGAGGGTGGGAGAAGCTGGTGAAATCTGCATTCAAATCAATGGAAAGCCGCTCTGCCAGTGGAGGAAAGGTTTTATGTGAATGTGGGTGTCTGAATCCGCCGTATATATTATCCTGGTATCTCTGCTAAGCCAACTGGGACCTCATCAGAAAGTGCTGGCCTGCCCATATGCCTTACCTTTCCTTTCTTCCCCAGACCTCCTTGTACTTTCAAAGAATGAATAAATTAAATTGAAGAGAGTCCACAGTGGGTTTTCCATTATTAATATGTTTCTTTTTATTTATTTTTCATGTGTTTTTCGTACTCTGGCTGTTTTTCTTTTTTCTTTTCTCTCTCTCTCCTTTTTTGCACTCTCTGATCCCCCCATTGACACGCCGAGGCTCCCGCCCTGCCATCCACCCCCAACCCCCTGTGAACACAGACGGGCGATTTCTCTGCAGCCCGCGTGTGACTCCGTAGATACCCGCAGATGTAAACACGCCACGGAGGGCCACTGCATGTGTGAATTGTTTATACTTCCTCCCTTTGATAAGCTGTCATCCGTGGGCACTGCTCGGGGATTTGATCCCAGTGATCCCTCGACCCCATGGAAGACATTAAACACCCTCCCGGACCCTTTGCTCTGCCTCTGTCTCTGAACCTTTCACTCTCCTTTAATGAGAATTTCTCCTAATTATTTCAGTGGCTGCAGCACAGGGACCGCAGTGTACTTAGATCTCGATACTAGGACGTGACTGTTATGCTGATAAAGGCAAGAGATCAATAATTTAGGCCCCAGCTTTAATGGCAAAGCTGAGAGCTTAAGTGTCTGCATTCAGGTTGAGTCTTAGAGGTTCCTGGAGTATTAATGATTTCCATAGGATTTTCTCCCCCTTCTTCTTAAGCTGCCGCTGATCAGCAGTCTCATACCTGCTAAGTTGTATTTGTAAAGAGATATTTGCCTCATGTCTGCGAACATATGTCTGTATAGCACATAAATGTGCAGAAGCATGCCTGGGTGTCTTGTGTGTACATCTGACTCTTTGCAAACGTGTGGACACACAGGAGCACCCCAGACTTCTATTTTTGTCTTCGGTCACCTTGTCTTGGCTTGGCTTCGGGGCTACCCGTGGCGTGTCCTTTTCCCCATTCATCTGGTAAATGTGCAGGCACTTCAAAGGCAGGGGGGAAATGTCATTCTTTTTTTCTTCCTTTCTTTCTCTCTTTTTTCTTTTATTCTCTAAGTCCCCCTCTGTCTTCAAGCTACAATTGTGCTCGACAGAAAGGAGCACCAGCAGAGCAGTGTGCTCGCTCAGATGTGAGTGTGCATGTGAATGTAATAAAATTCTGAGTTCCTGTCCACGGTCGTTCTTGGAGGAATTCCATCCAGCAAACCTGTTTGGGCCCCAACAAATTTTTACCATACACGCATATTTACCAGCTGGATAAACGCTGTGACCAGGATCATAGGATAGGACACATTTTATGTTAAGATAGCAAAGGAGGTGGCCGGGGAGAAAAGGAACATACTCCAGTTGAGGGATTTTCTTGGAAGATTGGTCACTGGAGGGTTCCTCACCTACAATAATGGAAGGCTGTAAATAAGGAATCAGTGCTTTGCTCAGAAGGTCAGAGTGGGGGGCTGGGAATCTCAGGGGGGGCGCACTTGACCTCCAAGGGCCACTATTTCTCTGTACTTGGCTCAGCCCACCCTCTCTAGCATTTTATTTTCCAGAAAAGTTGCTGACATTTTTAAGTGGTCTTACGACACTAAGCTCCTATGAGTCTGCTAGTATTTTGACATTGTAGATTCAGTAGGGATGGCATTTCATTCAGCCCCGAACTTCCGGATTCCACACGGATCTCAGCATGAGCCACACCAGCCACTAGGGGGCAGAGCGGCAGGCATGCGGTTTGCGAGGTCTCCTGGCCGCGGCCACCTGCAAAACCTCAGCTCAGGCCCAGTGCCGAGGAGGGAGTTCTGAATAACTGTCAGTGTTTTAGACACTGGGAACGTGGGGCACAGTGACAAAGTGACCTGAGCTGAAAATAAGACATGGGTACATGTAGATTTCCATGGTGAGACTCCTTCCCCATCCAGTTGACCTTTCAACACATGGCCGGTTTTATTTACCTTTCACCTGTCAGTCATAGTCAGCCTCCACCTCTGCTTCTCAAGTTTCTTAAGGTTGGGGCTTCCTAACTTCACAGGAGATGGCATTGTTTTTGTGGCTTATTTCTAGAAGCAGACTCCCTTTCCTTGTATCAAGTCGAGATATCCTGGGGTCACGACTTACCCATGGACAAGGCGGAATGAGACGTTGAACTCTAGGTGAAAGAGCCTTAGCATCTTTGTGTTTTCAATACCATTTCAGTTGGTTCGGTGGCTGAGGTACGCAAATAGTTTTCTTCCCACGTTCTTGACTTTGCTCTGCTCTGCCAAGGTCATCATTTCTTTAAGTTGGAATGCTGGACCTTGGTAACTGCCACCAAAACCCTTTTCTCCCGTTAAAAGACATAGCCTAGGGACTGGGAATCAAAGCCCGTAGTCAGGGAGCCCTAAGAAAGCTATAAATAGGCGTGGAATGTCCTGGATAATTCTGTGGTGGAGAAATTAATTCTGAACCACTAAGTACCATTAAGAACTTGATGCCAACTAAACAGGCAGAAATTTTTACAGATGCTGCCAGAATTTAGAAGCCACCCAGCATGCCTTAGCTTCAGGGGAGCAAAACTACTCACTCTAACAAACTGGGGAAAATGAAGAAACACAAGTCTGAATCCATTGACCCTGGAGGCCACTGGTCCTAGGTAAACAGAGACCAAAGTTTGATACGTGGGGAGGGGGGAGGTTGGTCAGAGAAAGAGGTCACAGGCTTACCTTACTGGAAGGGTCTTTAAACTTGATGGGATAGCGTTATGGTTTTATGGTACCCGTGAAGGTAACCCCTTTCTTTGTGTGGTGTTTTATGGTTTACTGAGTGCTTTCACATCTGTATTCCTATTTGATCTTCAAAACACCCCAAGGAGATTGGCAGGGAAAATAGAATTAACTCCATTTCAAGAGGAGGACCCTGAGCTTTGAAGATCTAGAGTGTCTTGTTTAATGTCACACAGCTGGTAGAGGGCGAAGCCAGGACAACAAGCCAAGGTTGAATTCCTTGTCCTGGGCTGACAGGTGATGTCTACAGATCTGTCCCCCAGGAGTTTGGGTGGGGGGAAGAACAGTAAAAGCATTTCATTCATAGAAATGGAATAGACCTGAAAGTTCTCTTCTGGGTCTTTTTTCTACCTCTGGCATCCAACCCTTCACATCGAAGACAATAGGAAATGCTTCCTTTTACTCTTCACTTAAGAAGTATTAATAGTAGTAGACATTGGCCTGTGCCTTCCAAGTTCCCCGCCGGTGGAGGCAACGACCTCTGCTCCATTGCCCACCACCCTGGTGTCAAGCACGGCAGAGATGGAGCCAGCCAGAGCCACGGCGGGCGAGCAGGCTTTCCTCTTCAGTGAGGGCATCAGAAGCCCTTCTGTTGTATGGCTTGCATTGGATTACCCACCACGATGAGGGGTTCATGCACTTTATTGGCCCTTCCTTTCACGTTCTGCCCTTGGAGTGGCAAGATCCTTTTACTTGATATTACTCCTCTCATTCATATGAATGAACCCCAGGACCCCTGGCTGATACGAAGGACTGACTGCAGTCTTCTGGGCATTATATACCATTGGACCTGCTTGGATGAAGGCAGATCCTGGCGTGGATCGGACATGAAACTTCCATATTTCACCAGACTGGGTGTATTTGTCAGCTCGGGCTGTCATAACACAGTACCGTCAACGAGGGTGGCGTAAATGACAGACATTGGTTTCTCACAGCTCTGGAGGCTGGGAGGTTCGAGGTCTGGGTGCCTGCAAATTCTGTTCTTGGTGAGCACCCTCTTTGGCTACCTTTTCCTCATACTCTTACATGGTAAAGAGAGGAAGCTGGGGTTCCTTCCTCTTTGTATGAGGGCCTGACTTAATCCGGTCATGAGGGGCTCCACCTTCATGATCTCCGCTAAACCTACTTACCTCCCAAAGGCCTACCTCCTAAGACTCCCACATGGGGAATTCGGTCTCCAACATGGGCATTTTGGAGGGACACAAACTTTCCATCCAGAACACCAGGTCTTGGACTTTGTGCACACCAGGTTTGTTGTGATCTGTGTGCTGAGCCTCCTTCCTTGTTTGCAGTTGGGGGTCTGGTGACCTCTCATCCCCTCTCCCTCAGTGGCACCTCCTTTTCCCCTTAATGGTGCCTTTGGAGGAGGGCTGTGCTGTTTCCACTTAGCATGAGCTGCTGCAGTTTACAGACCCTGGCCCCTCACCTAGGTTCTCGAGCCCACCTTGACAGAGCAAGGCTGGGCCAAAGTAGCTCACAGCACAGAGGGGAGCAGGAAGGAAAAGGGGGGCTTTGGATTCTGCATGCTGCCAGTGGCCCGCGATAAACCAGTGTCTCCATGGGCCCATGAGGTGTTTTTTTTTTGTTTTTGTTTTTGTTTTTTTTTTAAATGTTTTATTTATTTCTAGGAGAGAGAGAGAGACAGCGTGAGCAGGGGAGGGTCAGAGAGAGAGGGAGTCACAGACTGAAACAGGCTCCAGGCTCTGAGCTGGCAGTCAGCACAGAGCCCGACGCGGGGCTCGAACCCACGGACCGCGAGATCATGACCTAAGCGAAAGTCGGACGCTTAACCGACTAAGCCACCCAGGCGCCCCCCATGAGGTGTTTTTCTAACCGTGGTGTATTTGCCCTGCCCAGTGTCTGGGCTTCCACTGTCAGCTCCGTCTCTGCTTTCAGATTCCTTCCTGAACAAGCAGATCCCTTGAGGTACTGGAATTTTATAGCAGAAGTTGAGGAGGGCTGGCTCTAGACCAACAGAGAATGGAACCAAGGACGGACAAAAATATGAATTTAAAATCAAATCCAGGTGGACCAAAAGGTTACCCAAGGAGGCCGGATTGTGTGGATGAAGGTAGAAACGGGAGCACGCGGCTGAATCTGCTGGTTCCTAAGGATCGGAGGATCCAGAATCTTGAGCCCTGGAGTGTGATCACCATGAGTGCAGAGTTTATTTCAAGGACTTTTTTTGGGTTCAGACACCAAGTCTTGAAATGGATTATAGTGAAGGGTTTAGAAGGAGAGCCCATGGAGTGGGGCTGCCTGGGTTCAAAGCCTGGCCCCTCAATTTGCCAGCCTCTGTGATGTTGAGGTTGTTGTTTTTTTTTTTTAATACCGTTTTTTAAAAATGTTTATTCATTTATTTTTGAGACAGAGCGAAAGAGAGAGAGCGATCAGGGGAGGGGCAGATAGAGAGGGAGACAGAATCCCAAGCAGGCTCCACACTGTCAGCACAGAGTCTGAAGTGAGGCTTGAACCCACGAACTAGGAGATCATGATCTGAGCCTAAACCGAGAGTCGGCTGCCTAACTGACTGAGCCACCCAGGTGCCCCCTGACACTGAGGTGTTGTTCTTTTTTTTTTTTCTTTTTAACTGTCCTGCTTAAAATGTGTTAATGTTGTTGTTTTCAAGGAGCCCTGCCTGACTCCCTTCCTAGCTGCTGTGGGTCCCTTTTCTCAAAGCTTAAGCCTTGACCTTAAGCCAGGGGCTGAGGTCCGCCTTTAAATGGCCTTGCTGCCCTGGAGTCCCTTCTACTCATAGCAGTGACTGCCTGGGTATTTTCGTTTTTGCGGAAGACTGTCACTGCCAAACTGATCACTGATTACCCATCACTGATCACTGCCACACCTGTTCAGATACTCCAACCAGGATTCTTGACGTAATTTTGATCCCTTGCCCAACTGAAAGGTCCCGCGAAGGTCCCAACATGAGTAATAGCCAAGCCTTCGTGGTTCATGGCAAGTAAGAATAGCTTCCACGCATACCCTGCTTGACAGTTTACAAAGTGTGTTTATTTGCACCATTTACTGACAGTTTTTAAGGTGTTGTGCGGTCTACAAAAGTATAAAAAACGGATATCTGCCTTAGGGGAGCTTTGAGTGTTTGGGAGAGAAGACCACAGTACGTAAACTGCAGACAATAATGTTCAGTGAAGTTGTAATTAGATGTCAGGGATTAAAAGTACAGTGATATTTCAGAGACCGAAGCAGTGGCTTAGAATTCGTGGTAATTAGAGTTGGCTTTGTAGGGAGGAGGTGGGGCGGGGTGCCTGGGGGAAGTGCGAGGGTGGAAGAGGAGGCAGTCACCAGCACTAAGGAGGTGGCTGGAGTTAGGAACTACTTCTGCATCGGAAGGGAGTGGCAGCGAGGACATGGACTTGCCTGTTGGGCAGGATTTGGGTTACGTTAGCAATGGAATAAGATGCTATGGATGGACTGTCGGTGCCCACTCACCCTCCCCCCACCCCCGGCCCCACTCAAAAGTCATGTGTTGAAACCTAATTATCAATGTGACAGTATTTGGAGGTAGAGCCTTTGGGAGGAGACTGGGTCATGGGGCTGGGGCCCCCATGAATGGAATTAGTGCCCTTATAAAAGGGATCCCAGAGAGTTCCCTCACCCCTTCTGCCATGTGAGGTTGGAACAAAAATGGCCTTCCATCTGTGAAAAAGAAAGTGGGCTCCCAACAGACACCACATAATTCCCTGGCACCCTGATCGGGGACTTCTCAGGCTCCAGAACCCTAAGAAGTACGTTTCTCTCGTGTATAGACATGGCCACCGTCGGTGGTGTTTGTGTTACAGCAGCTCAAACAGACTAAGACAGATAAGACGAGTTGGGTCAGATTAGGGAAGGGAGACCAAGAGAATTTCAAGTAGGTCGTTCACATATGTATTTTGTCATTTAATCCCTATCCCAACAGCCCTTTCCATTTAGTAGTACTGGCCCATTTTATAGAAAGTATACATGACAGAGGGCCCCCCTGTGTCTGTCAGAGCCATGCTTTTCCCCTTCCAGCAGGCACTCCTTCAAGACAGGCTTACAAGCTAGACGTGGTTGGCAGTGGGGAACCTTTGTGGCTTTCTTACAGAGGAAGTGTAAGTGCGCGGGGGGCGGAGCGGTTACGAGTGACGTTTCTTGCACGTGGATGCGTCTGTTTATAGAGAATGAGGAAATCCTCTGGGGAATATATAGAGCAATCCAAGAGGCAGATCCGAACATCAGATTATGAGCTCGGCTCTCAGGATCGGCACCCTTTTCCGGTGTCCCAGCAGCAGGCAGCCTACTCATAGCCACACGGGGCTCTCTCTGAATCACATCCAGCCTCAAAGGCGAGCTCCTTTTTGGGTCTCACATCTCTGCAATTTATGATGCTTTCACATTACCAAACACAATTCATTTGGCAATGAAAGAAGATAGTTTTGTGCTGTTGCCTCCGTGTGTGGGGAAATTGCATTTTTGATGAGCAAAGCTGCCGGCCTTCTTCACGCTTCTGGTTGAGAACATGAGCTGGTGGCGGCCAGGGCCTCGAGTGAAAACTCCCCGGAACCAGTCACCCAGCTGCCACAGCCCATCTAGAGGGAAGCAGACCTTATCCCTGCGATACGTTAAGCTGTGTTTTGTAATCTGTTGGTTTTCATTCGCTGATGTGTATGCTAAAAACTATCTGAGTAAAAGGACTCTTATTTTTAAAATATTTTTAAGTTTATTTATTTATTTTGAGAGAGAGAAAGAGAGAGAGAGAGAGAGAGAGAGCAAGCAAGGGAGGGGCAGAGAGAAAGAAGGAGGGAGAGAATCCCAAGCAGGCTCCACACTGTCCGTGCAGAGCCGAATGCGGGGCTCAAACTCAACAAGCGTCGAGATCATGAGCCGAAATCTAGAGTCAGCCACTTAACTGATGGAGCCACCCAGGCGCCCCTAGAATAACTCTTTCCTAAAGATTTCCTGTGATAGATTTTGATGTCAGAAAGTAGGAGATCAGGGTTGTTGAAGGTGTGATTTCTTCCCCGCGCTCATGGTTTTCCAAGTTGTCTGGTTGTCAGTCACAAAGAATAGGCTGCTGGGTCTTCTCTACAGAGTGGGCTCTGGTTAATTCCAGTCCAAGACATTAGTCCCCTTAATCCCTGATGGTCTGGCTGGGCGGCCCCTAGAGGTGATGCTTTTTGTTTCAGTTGCCCTTGAGCTCACCAAATGGGAGACTTTTTTTTTTTTTTTAATCAGCTAGAGATCATTTCCTTTTCTTCAACCTTTGCTACCACCCACCCGATGCCAAGGAGACCAAAGTTAAGGTCACCATTTCCACAAGCGCCTCCCCTTGCCTCCGGTCTGCAGGGCAGTTTTACGGACAACTGTTTTTGGTACTGACATCCTCTGTTAATTAGGACTTGCTGTATTCCAGACTCCGCGGGGGGGACCTGTCTGGGGATAGAGGGAGCGCTAAGGTCATTTTAATTTAGATTTATCTGCGATGGCCGAGAAATCACGAAAGTGGTGAGGAAACTGGCCTCACATAGTTGGGGGGTGGGGAGGGGGGAGGCGGGAGGGAGGAAATAAACAAAATCAAATTCTCCATGTATCTTCTTGTATTGAGACCAGTGTTTTGGGAAACTGACTTGCCAGTAACTGTGAAAAGCTTCCCTAGGTTTTCCTCCTCCCCTCATCATCCCTGTAAAGGTTACGTGGCTTCCATGTTCTTAATTAACCACATCAAATACTTTGTTTTCTGGGCTGGGCTTTTTATTCGGTTGATGAGTGATACCCAGACAGGGGATGATGGCAAGGGAGGACGGAGGACTAAGAAGTCCTTGTCAGAAACTGTGGGCACTTTGAAAAGGATAAAATGACTCACGCAGACAGGCGGGGAGCCAGCCTGCTGCTGTGGCCATTGGAGTGGCAAGTGGCCACTGTCAGGACTTAGGGACCTCAGTAGGGCACATGCAAAAGTAGCAGGTAGTTGAAGGGCTCCTTCAAAAGTATGTGATGTGACACGGTGTGTGCCGTCCTTTGGGCTTTCACTAGAAGTTGGCAGCCCTTCTGGGCCTTTGGATTTTTAAGGTCACGCTGTGAGATCCACAGATTGTCAGCCACAGTCCGATCATTGAATCCGAGACCTTACGTTGCTTTTAAAAAAAATTTTATTTTAATCTTTATTTATTTTTGAAGGAGAGAGAGACAGAGCATGAGTGGGGGAGGGACAGAAAGACAGGGAGAGATAGAATCCGAAGCAGTCTCCAGACTCTGAGCCCGATACAGGGCTCGAACTCACAAACTTGAGTCGAAGTCAGACACTCAACCGACTGAGCCACCCAGGCACCCCCTTACATTGCCTTTTAAGATAAAGTCAGCCAGACTGTATTCATTTAATAATTGCCTAAGTAACTAAAAGACAACATTCAGTGCTGCTTTTGTAGTTATTTTTAAAATTTACCTGAAAAACAATCTTCCTTCTGTGAAAAATAGCCCTAGAGGGTTTCCTTCGGTGTTTGTGTCCTCATTCATCTTTGTAGCCGCTCTGTGAAGTATAGGATCTTGGGACAAACATGGATCCCACCCCGTCTTCAAGTTGGCAGATCTGAAGCTTGGAGGAAGGAAACAATGGCACGGAGTTCACAGATTATGTCTCCTGACTCCAAGCGCCTCTTGAAAACAAAAACAAAATCAATTCAAGCAGCCACTGCTCTGATCTTAGTTGGACAAGGGAGGTGTCATTGGAAATACCAATGATGGGGGCGCCTGGGAGGCTCATTCCGTTAAGCGTCTGACTTCGGCTCAGGTCACGATCTCATGGTTCGTGGTTTCGAGCCCCGCGTCGGGCTCTGTGCCTGGAGTCTGTCTTCTGATTCTGTGTCTCCCTCTCTCTCTGGCCCTCCCCAGCTCACACTGTCTGTCTCTCTCAGAAATAAATAAAACATTAAAAAAAATTTAAAAAAAGGAAATATCACTGATGATGTGAAGTTAATTGTTTCTTCCTTCCTGGTGGGAATGAGATCTCAGAGTAGAGCAGATGCATTACTTCGTCACATGTGGAAATCTGGCCCCTACCTGTGTGCTGTTGTGGGCTGGACCTCGACGGTTTAACAAGTGCAGACAGAAAGCCTGTTTCCAGGCAGATGGGTCTAACAGATATCCCGTAAGGAACTAGAAATTAATTACTAAAAAAGTGTATCTTAGAAGCTCATGAAACAAACATTTATTTTATTCATTTGCTTCTTCTTTTCTTTTTTTTTAAGAGCACAGCTTTTAAGCTTGTTGAGGGTTGTCTGGAAGAGAGAACATGAACCGTTTTAGAAGTACAGATTCAAAAGGGATCCAATGTTAAACTTCCCAGTGGACTTAGCAGTACAGGCTTTAACAGGGCTGGCTGGCGTCAGCTAGACTTTGTCTAAATACTCCTCGAAATCAGTAGCAAGAACACAGAACTTTTGTATCTCAAAAGGGCCTTTGCGATAATTATTATTTAACAAAAAGTCATTAGGCTATTCTGAGTATCAAACGGGTTGTTTTTTTTTCTCCTGATGGACTGAATCTCCCTCCATGAGATTTTCTCTCAATCATCTGAGGTCTCTCCTTGGACACAGTGTAAAAGAAATCCACTGCTCTTTTGCACAGTGGCTGCTCAAAAAAAATTTTTTAAGCTTATTTATTTATTTTGAGAAAAAGAGAGCAAGAGAGAGAGAGAGTCAGAGGGAGAGAAAGAATCCCAAGCAGGCTTCATGCCGTCAGTGCAGAGCCTGACAGGGGGCTCAAACTCATGAACCGTGAGATCGTGACCTGGGCTGAATTCAAGAGTCGCGCACTTAACCGACTAAGCCATGCAGGCGTCCTTGGCTGCTCACATATTTGAAGACCACTATCTTTATCCCTTCCTCTTCTCTTCCCTAGACTGAACACTCTCATGACCTTGAGTTTCTGTGTATTATTTGTACGTAGTGTTCCTGCTTCCACAGACACTTATGGAGCACCTATTGTATGCAAGCCTGGCACATTAAAGCACGTAAACTCTTTTCTTGCGATACGAATGACAACCTGAGAACTAGGGAAGAGAACACCGGTTGTATTCATTTCCTTTGTGCTTAGAAAATAGAAAACGAAGTGTGTGTCTGTGTGCACGTGTGTGTGTGCATGTGTGTGCACACACACGTGCACACATGTATGTATATGCACCGATGTATACATACGTAAAATGAAAGTATATTTTAACAAGAGGGAATGGAAACCAGAAGGTAGATAAATGAAAAAGAAGTTGAAAAGTTAGTTAGGCATGTAAAATAAGTCTCTCTAACATTAGATGGTTTAAAATGTTAATTAATTGTGGAGTTCCTTACAGCCGCCTCTGAGAGACAGAACGTTCACAGATTACATCGCAGTCGGTTGTGAGGCCTCGAAGCCTGTGAGGGGAGAAAGCCAGCCTTCAGCAGCTTGCTGGGTTTGTTCCAGACCAGTACATAGAAGGCACGTGAAAACGTGGTTTTGGGATTTTCTTTGGCAGCCTGGGGACAGGTGGAGAGAAACCCAGTGATCGCACCAGGCTGACTCTGGGTTGGTCGCTAGGTGACACGGAGCTTTAAGGACAAGGGAGAGGAAATAATGAAATGAACCATGAGGGCATAGCTGAGGATGGGGGGAAAAGAAAGAGTAAGTGAAAACCAAATTATGAAGAGACGCATTAACTTACGCTCTGCCATGCTCAAAGTGTTGATCTTTGGTCTTGAGCAACTCAGATTTACCTTTGTCTTTGCCGATAAAAATATTTACCCAGAAAGAAAGAAACTCATTGAATAAATCAGTACTGTAAAGAAGACTTTGTGGAGAATGTTTTAAGTATCCCAGCAAACAAAAGAAAACCTTTAAGTGTTTTCCTGGTATGGAATAGAAATACTCAATAAAAATGCATTAATGTGTCACTTACATACAATGACAATTTAATTATAAGTCTTTCTTATAGATTTATCAAAACAGATGTGATGGGGGCACCTGGGTGGCTCAGTCGGTTAAGCATCTGATTTAGGCTCAAGTCATGATCTCTCGGTTTGTGAGTTTGAGCCCCGTGTCGGGCTCTGTGCTGACAGCTCAGAGCCTGGAGCCTGCTTTGGAATCTGACACCCTTCCTCTCTGCCCCTCCCCAGTTCACGCTCTGTCTTTGTCTCTCAAAATAAATAAATCCTAAAAACAAAAACAAAAACAGATATGATCTACCAAGAGTGTTGGGCCCAATGAAAAGAAATGGGAAGAAATCATCTTACTTTTCTTTAACAAACTGTCTTAGAGAGCCATCCATAATTCAGCCTGGCCCTTCTAGTTATTCCGAATTGGTAAGGAAATGGCTCATAAATTGCATTTTGGGATCTCACTTTCTTTGCAAGTGTTTAGAAATGAGAGTGCTTTGGGTACGGCTCTTCCTGACCTACAGGAAAGACCTATTCATCCATACACCCTCCCATCTGTCTGTCCATCTGTCTGTCCATCTACACATCCATCCATTGAACAAATATTTATTGAGCATCTATCTACTAGATGCCAGGCACTGTTCTCAGTGCTTGGAATACATTAGTAAACAAAGCAGAAAAGAAAAAAAAAATAAAAAGCCTGACTTCAAGGAACTTTTATTTTAGGAATGATGACTTTTAGTTGCTTAATAGTTGCTGTTTTCTGTCGATTATCAAAGTTGGTTACTTTCAACTTGAAAAAACAAAAAGCAAGACTAATCTTGCATTTGTGGGCAAAGGACAGCCACGTCCCAGGTTCTGCCCCACATTTTCCTGTTACTGTTGGGAAGCCACCTCCTTCCTTGCACTTTGGGGGAAATTGGTGGCTGAGGCGTCAGGCCGGGGTGCTCTGGGGTCTAAATGCCCAGGTCGCTGCCCTACAGGGGCCACCATGGACAGGAGGCCCTCCGCAGGAAGTCACCTGAATGGGAGGAAGAAAAGAAGTTCCTCCCTTTCCTCTTCTGCTCACCGTAGCACCCTCCTTCCCGGGGTGTGGAGGGGTCCCTGCAAGCGCAGAGCAGCTCAGGGCTGTCCTGCTTTCTGCTGTGGCTCCGTGCTCCAGTTCTGCTCAGAACCCAGCCTGCGGGGCTTCTGATGGGGAGAGCAGCTCCCTAAGCGTGTCCCGGGGGAAGAGCCCAAAGGGAGACGAAAGCCTTTAAGGGAGGGGCAATTCTACGACCCTCATCAAATTTGGGTTTAAAACTCAAAGTTGCAGGATACAGATCCGTAAGCGGAAGGTGGTAACTTACATTTGCGTGACCCCTGTTAGCATCTGGGGAGACGTGTACAGCTTCCAGATGTACTATCAGGTGTTCCCGGACTTGATCCCCACCAGGGTGCCTTGAGGCAGATGAGAGCTCTGTTCTGTAGAAGAGGAAACCCAGCATTTCAAGGAATTGTCCCGGGGTCCTGTAGAAGGCATCCAAAATAGGACTTTTTTTAAGAGTTAATTTTTTTAAGTTTATTTATTTATTTTGAGAAAGAGAGAGAGAGAGAGCAAGCACATGAGCAGAGAAAGGGCAGAGAAACAGAGAGTGAGAGAGGGGGAGAGAGAGAGAATCCCAAACAGGCTCTGTGCTGTCGGTGCAGAGCTCAATGCAGGGCTTGATCTCATGAATCCTGAGATCACGACCTGAGCTGAAATCAAGGGTTTGGACGCTTAACTGACTGAGCCACCCAGGCTCCCCTAAAGACTATTTTTTTAAATTGTTATTATTTCTGAAAGAAAGAGAGAACACGAGCAGGGAGGGGGCAGAGAGAGGGTGACAGAGGATCTGAAGCAGGCTAGGCACTGACGGCAGAGAGCCTGACGCGGGGCTTGAACTCATGAACAGTGAGATCATGGCCTGAGCCAAAATCGTTTGCTTAACTCACTGAGCCACCCAGGTGCCCCTAAAGACAATTTTAAAGTAATCCCTGCATCCAGCGTGCAGCTTGAACTCATAACCCGAGATTCAGACTCAAATGCTGTACTGACTGAGCCAGTCAAGTACCCTCCCCCTCACCCCCCGCCTCTCCCCACCCAAATAAGACTTTTAAGTCTGGCCCTATGGTTCCAAATCCAGTGCTCCTTCTAACTGGCTACATGGCTTCCTTCTGTTATCTTGACTCACACAACAAATGAGACAAGCAGGGTTCGTGTCATTATCTTCCCTGTGTTACAGCCGGGAGAACCGAGGTGCAGAGGCTAAATGCTTTGCTTGGGGCTGCTGGCGTGGGTGGGGCTAGAAGTGACAGTCAAACCCAGATCATGTGAATCGAATCAAAGCGTTTCTGCTGTGTCATCTCGCTCGATGTGTCAGGAACCACCACCCCACCTGCCGGCGCACGACACGCACACGCCCAGTTTGGATCCATCACTGGGTAAGCTAGTTGCAGGGCTGTCGAACGCGGTCCACAGACTTAACCGTGATGGCACAATAGTTTTGTGTTTGACACGTGTTTGTGTGGTACGTGCAACCTTTCTCTTTTTTTTTTTTAGTATTGATGCAAGATCACGTTAAGGGGTGCCTGGGTGGCTCAGTCAGCTGAGCATCCGACTTTGGCTCAGGTCATGATCTCCCGGTTTGTGGTTTCGAGCCCTGTGTTGGGCTCTGTGCTGACAGCTCAGAGCCTGGAGCCTGCTTCCGATTCTGTGTCTCCCCCTCTCTCTGACCCTCCCCTGCTCACGCTGCCTCTCTCTTTCTCTCAGAAATAAATAAAACATTAAAACAAATTAAAAAAAAAAAGATTTATAGTTACTCTTAAGATTTTTCTTCTGTTGTTTATGTGCCGAATATCCAATGGCCAGACTTACATTTAAAACAGCCTTATGAATATACTTGTGAATTCCTCTCAAGCATGCTCTTTGCTTTTTGGAGATGAATCTGTAGATACATCTACCGATCTCTGGCAGATAGCATTATCATCGCGTTTTCCCTGTTTCTCGATACTTTGTGAAACTATTGCAGAAATAAAAGAACTGTCTTTATACTTTGATCTCTCTTATGCTTTATGGATTCTGAAAAACGGAAGGAGAACAAAGGAAATCTATGCATTAGTGCTTTCCCTAGGTTTTGAGAAGCAGGCTTAATTTTTTTTTTTTTTAATTTAAAACATTTTTAGAAACCAGAATGGACAGACACTGGAAATAAGGATCCCATGTGGTCAGGGCAGACCAGGATACTTCTCTGACCACAGCGCTTGGGTTGAGAAAACTGTATTTAAATGTTTAAATGTCCTAGATTCATAGATCTGCCTCTCTGGGCATCAAGATGTGTATGGATGTTATTTCCTAAGGGTAATAATTTTGGAAAGAAAATGAACACCTCACATATTGAGAAGTCACTTACAACGGGAGGAGCCTCCTGAGATAAAGTCTTTCTTATATCACCTGCATTGGCAAAAGAGATTTGAGGCACTGTGTTCAATAATGGAAATTTTTTGTTCTTATACCTAAGTAGTCATATCTATCATATAGAAAGTAAATAAACTTCCTATAGCATTTTACGGTTAAGAACCACTTAGTCCTGGGGCGCCTGGGTGGCTCAGTTGGTTAAGCGTCTGACTTTGGCTCAGGTCATGATCTCACGGTCTGTGGGTTCAAGCCTCGCGTTGGGCTCTGTGCTGACAGCCAGGGATATAAATTACCAGAGCCAGGTACTGGTGGGGAAACTGAGTCCTGGAGAGGTTGAGCTACTTCTTCAGGGACACAGGATATTACTTGCCAGGATCAAGACTTGACCCTCATTTTCTGACCACGGAGTTCTAGCTCTGTCTGTTAAGGGATGTCGAATCATCCAAAGGGATTCGCAGAATCTTCCAGACTCTTCTGCAGCCCCCTTTCTGAAGGCTTCCACCGTCACGGCTATTCCTGGGAGATGGGGATGGCTTCTCCTAGATCTCTCTGCATCATTTTTGTTGTTGTTATTTTTAGTTCTGTTTTCATGAAAAATGTCCGTTTAGCTCATGAAAATAGCATAGCAGCAGCTTATCACAGCGTTCCGGAATGGGGAGGTCTTATCTCACCTACAGAGTAGGGGCACCTTCATGCTTCCTAGGTAGTGGAAGGAAGCAACGGCAGCTTTCCCCCAGTGGATGACTAAACCCTGCAGGTCCTCATTCTAACCTGGACCCCAGGCTCTGCTCTTTTCTCCCTCCTTCCTCTTAGAAGCATGAAATAAGTGTTTTCCATTTCCCTTCGAGGCAGAAGGGGTTCCAGAGACCAGAGGAGAATTACTGTTCATTCATTCTGTACTGAGAACAATGCTAGGACTTCCAGAAACATTTTTCTCAATTATCACCACAGTTCTAAGGAAGAGGTGGACGGCATCTCCATTTCTCAGATGGGGCATCTCGGACCTGAGTCTCATTTCTAAACTTGTGCAGGTGGTGAAGGGTGAAGCCTGGATGGGCGCTCAGACCTGTAAGGGTCCAAAGCCTGTGTGCATCCTGTCTACACGGGGTGCCTTCCCGGGTGCCGGAAAACACCTCAGACTGTGGCTTCCTGAAGCCTTCTGGGTGGAGGCCGTTAGGTGCCCATTGCCTGTAGTGACGTAGAGCACAGCACCACCCGGTGGGAAGAGCCTGGACTCGGGAACTGGACAGGCTTGGGTTTGAATCCTGTGTAAGCCACTTATTACTGATTGCCATCAGCGTGCTGCTTAACCTCCCCAGACCTCTGTTTATTCACCTGTGAAGGGGCAGGTTACCAACAGGGCAGGGGACCCATGAAGATTAGATTAGAGGGTATGCACAGAGCCCTAACCTGGTAGGTGTCCACTGAGTGATTTTCCTTATTATTATCGTGAGTCCTACTACATTTTAAAAGGTAATTAATTTATTTTTACTTTATTTTTTATTTTAGAGAGACAGAGAGTATGAGCAGGGGAAAGGGGCAGAGAGACGGAGAGAGAGAGAGAGAGAGAGAGAGAGGGAGAGAGAGAGAGAGAGAGAGAGAAGGAAAATCCCAAGCAGGCTCTACACTCACTGTGGAGACCAGTGCAGGGCTCGATCCCACGACCCTGGGATCATGACTTGAGCAGAAATTAAGAGTCTGACATTCAACCCACTGAGCCACCCAGGGGCCCCCTCCAATTTTTTTTTTTTTTTTTTAGATGACAGTGGTAGGTCATCTGACAGCCCCAAGGGTGTGTTCTTGGCCTCAAGGCTTTTTTGATCTGTGACAGAACTATTTGCCAGTTTCCCAGCCTCTCCTCTCTGCGGGAGATCCAGATCTTATCAGGCTTCTCTGCTTTGCCCAACCTGTCTGGTCTGGCTTCTTGGGATGCTTCCCTGGCCTGTCTGATGGGACTTAGGCTGGTGACAAGCAACAGAGGTAGCCTCAGAAACTTTCACACATATGAGAGTTGCTTCTTCCTTCCTTAAGTGAATGCTAAGGCCAGTTTCTCCATGTATGTTTCCTCGGCTGCCCGAGGGTGCTTGGAAGGAAGCGTGCTTTAAGATGTCAGAAGGAAGAAAAGAAGGGTGATACCTCCCTCCTTGGGTTCACAGAGGTGAGTCAGTGAGAGAGACCGGGACTCCACTTAATGTCCCTGGTCCCCTGAGCGCAGGTCAGATACACTCTCAGCTGTGGATAGTTTGTTGAACAAATGAGTGACGTGTTGACTGTACATAAGCTTGGATGCAGAAGTGGTATCCAGACTATCTAACAACAAGCAGGGTGGCATGGACACCAGGCGGGCAGAGTGGACCTAGCCATAGCCCTAGAGCAGGGCCCTTGAGACTACCTTCTGTGTGCTGGATATTAACACACAGCTGCTGGATATTAACACATGAGCTGCTGGATATTAACACGCAAGCTCCTGGATATTAACACGCGAGCTGCTGGATTCCTGGAAAGTGCAAGCAAGAGACTGGGCAAAGAGAGAGAGGGGGGCACTGGGAGATGGGGTGCTCTCTCTCTTTCAGAAAGAAACATTTAAGACATTTTTAAAAAACTGATATATGGAGGAACTGTGAACTTAGCATTCACTTAAGGAAAAAGTAACTTTGATAAGAACCAGGTGCTGTTTTCTTTGTTCTTGTTAGTTTCGTGTTTTTCAGATCTCACTAGCTCTCCCAGCTGGGTCCTGCTCTGGGTGCATATTTGAGACCCTGGGTGTTGTGATATTTCCGAGGTACCACATGGGCCCTGGGCTCCTCCCGTTTGTGACTTCGGTGCTCCCTTATGCAGAGACGTTGGGGGACGCCTGCCTCTCCCAGCTGCCGTCTTCATCTTCAGTTTTCAGCCTTACGGTTGTATCTTCGAAACATGTGTGCACCTCCCTTTAAATAGTTTATTATTAATTGGAAGTTACTGTTTATTTATTTATTTATTTATTTTAATGTTTTATTTATTTCTAGGAGAGAGAGAGACAGCGTGAGCAGGGGAGGATCAGAGAGAGAGGGAGTGACAGACTCTGAAACAGGCTCCAGGCTCTGAGCTGGCAGTCAGCACAGAGCCCGACGCGGGGCTCGAACCCACGAACCGTGAGATCATGACCCAAGCGAAAGTCGGACGCTTAACCGACTAAGCCACCCAGGTGCCCCGGAAGTTACTGTTTAGACAGACCTTAACGTCATTAAAAAGGATTCTTCCGGTTTGATGATGTCTTCGCTAGCCGGCTGCCCATGTGTAGAAAGATTCTCTGCTGTGGGTGATGGCACGTGCAGTTCACTAGCGGCTTCAAGAGAGGCTTGGCACAGTGCAAGGAACTTTATGCTAAAGTTGCAGATGCTATCAGAAATGGAGAGAGGGGCACCGGGGTGTCCCAGTCAGTTAAGCTCCAACTCTTGGCTTCGCCGCAGGTCTTGATCTCCAGGTTCCTGAGATGGAGCTTCACATCAGGCTCTGGGCTGACAGCATGGAGTCTGCTTAGGATTCTCGCTCCCTCTCTCTGCCCCTCCCCTGCTCACGCATGTGCTCTCTCTCAAAATAAGTACGCTTAAAAAAAGAAATGCAGGTAGGAATGAATAACAAATAATAATCATGACTAATAAAATGAAATTTGTTGAGTCGTCTAGCTTTGCAAAGCCCATGTGCTCACTTGCTCATGGATGTAGGAGGCCTCCTTCCCCAATCCTTTGCAGGATGGAAGGCAGGCCTGCTGCAGACGTTTCTGACAGTGGAGTGGCTGGAGGCTGGCGGCAGGAGCCCTTCCAGGTCCCCCAGGACCACGACCTCTTCTGCATCCATACTTTAGGTCTTCAATGGACACATGGCCCTATGTCCATTCTCCCATTCCTGCCCCAGTACTTACTTTTCTAGATATCAGGGCTTTGCTCTTCTCCACGAAGTGGTTGGCATCCTCAGATTTAGGCCAAGAAAAAAAAATAGTATCTGACTTCTTTTTCCAAGTCCTGCGTGCACACAGCTTCTCGTAAAGATGGCAGTAGCGGTGCAAGGCCAGGTCTTGCCCGAAGTAGCCCCTCTTGTCAAGCTCTGTCTGCGGATCGGCGGGGTTACAACCCGTCTCGCCTCCTTCTGGCTCTCCCCACTTGGGAAGAGCTGTGACCACTGGAGGGCAGAGCCGCGCCCAGGGGGCCGCACCGGGAGGCGCGACCTTCCTCCAGGGCTCCTGAAATCGAGCTGGGGAATGAGTAATTGGGACTCGCCAAAGTGTTTAAACACCAGAATTGAAATTAATGTCCCCTCATTGCTGGCTACGCTGACAATACATTACAGCAAACACCTTCCCAAAGTGAAATGAATGTTTGTTTATCCTCATGAAATATACATCAAAACATGTTGGTGGGAGAAGCCCTAATGAGGGAAGGAGCCCAGTTTCCCGTTAATTCCAGGCGAATCGTTAACTGAAATGGAGGGGTTTTCTCTTCTTTCCTCTCTTTTCTTTCTTTCTTTCTTCCTTCTCCCCCCTTCCCCCCCCCCTTTTTTTTAGAATAACCTGTCCACAGCTGTGTATCTAGGACATTAATATGGGTTTAATGAAAACTCCAGTTGATCTGTCCAAAGATATTGATGAGCATTGCCCAGTGGTATTAATCATCTCCTTGAGGGAGGAAATGAGGGAATGGGCGAGCAGCTTTCTGTCAGATGCCAATCCAGATGAAGAGAGGTGAAAAAAAAATGTTTTTAACCCTCCCTGGCCCCATCCATTTCCTGGGACACGGACTGGGCCAGGAGGGAACGAGAAGGGCCCATGACAGCACAGGAAATTCTGGGCCACGTTTGACGTGAAATCATTAAGCTACTGCCAATAAATCCATTACCGTTAATTATATTGAGATAGCCAACGATCCACTGACAATATTCCTTCATTGATTTTCATTCGCAGGGAATCGATGTTCTGGCTTTAATCTCTTTGGCGTTTTCATTTGCTGGTTTCCTTCTTCCTCTCATCTCTTTCTCCCCAGGTCCCCACCCCCCACAGCTCTGCCTCCCCCTCCCCCCACGAGCTCCCACAGTAATATGGTTCCCCTCTCTCTGGTGATACAGTTCTCTCCCTAAGTGCCAAATGTTTCTTGATAGGAACAAGCTACATTTCTTTATGGCTTATGGCAAACTGCCTTGATTACTTCTACTGCTGTACCCATTATGTGAATTAAATATGTATTCAGTTGCATGCTGCTTGCGATGTTATTGCAGGGTGACATATGGTACTGACTCAATTAGAATGAAACTAGCATTAGATAACCCTTCTGATTACATGCATCCTGACCGGCTCCTCCTCGGCCTCCCCTCCGTGCACCCGCTCGCTCCAGTGTCTGCGGGCTGCAGGTTTTCATGATTGGTTATCATCTCTGCCACACAGGGTGCGGGAGGGGTTGGGGGTGGGGGGAGGCTGCGGGTCTCTGGGAAAGAGGGCGCATCAGACAGATATAAAAAGGTTGGTGGGGGAGGAATAGAAGAGACTGAAAGCTTGGATTTGGAATTAACCTTTAAAATGATACTCTTTGGAAGAGGTCGTCAGGCCTACTGTGAGAGGAGACCACAGAGGTCCCTGTAGGGTTGGAAGATCAGAGAAGGAAAAAGCAAAATAATGTGAAGTGGCTGCTGGGTGTGTGATGAGTTGGTTTGTACCTTAAAAATTCTTCATTTAAAAATATTGCCCTTAATTTCTTCTCCGCGGGGGGAAAGGCAGTACTTGTTCTAACACCAGTACCCGTTTTCATTAGAGCACGCGTGTATTAGTGGACGTTAGCACGCTCGCTTCTCCTTGGCAGGTAGAGTAGGGATTGTCGCCCCCATTCCACAGAGGGGAGCAGTGGCGACCCAGAGGCGCTGCATTACGTTGGTTTTTTTTTGTTTTTTTGTTTTTAATATTTTTATTTATTTCTAGGAGAGAGAGAGACAGCGTGAGCAGGGGAGGGTCAGAGAGAGAGGGAGATACAGACTCTGAAATAGGCTCCAGGCTCTGAGCTGGCAGTCAGCACAGAGCCCGACGCGGGGCTCGAACCCACGAACCACGAGATCATGACCTAAGCGAAAGTCGGACGCTTAACCGACTAAGCCACCCAGGTGCCCCTGCGTTACATTGTAATTCAAAGTCGCAAAGTCATTCGGTGGCCACATGAGGAAGACTCCTTGTTCTGAAGGACAGCTCAAGGATGTGCTATAAAGCAATTGAATGTTGCTAAATCTTAAAAACAAAACAAAAAAGAAGGGAAATGTTTTGAGTGATGGGCACAGGCGCAGGAGCTGCTGGGATGCCGTGTGTTCCTGCTGTCGCACGATCCACGGCCCAGAACTGCTGATGCACAACATTTCCTTCCGCCGAGGAGTTTTCTCTCGTTGGTCATGTCGCCATGTTGGAAGCCGTTCTGAGAGCCTGTCCTTTTGTGTCGGCCGCTCTGTCCCTTCTCACCGAGTGGGAACCTAGAGACTCATGTTCTCAGATCTCATCTCTCCACAACCAGAGGCTGAGGTGGCTTCCTTCCGATCTAGGATCACCCCCGCCTCCCACCTTTTTGGATTTTCTCACCACTGATGGAAAGGTTGCCAGACCCCAGGCTCCCGGACTGACTGATGCAACACCTTCCAGTGGGTCTTCTTGTCCGTGGCCACGTCAAGTCTGTTTTGAGTATCTCCTGTATGCATTTGGGTGTACCACGCCGTGTGCTTTGGGAAATAGAAAAAGTTTTTTCGGTATCTGGTTACTGGTTGTAGGCAGCTCATATCCAGACAGAAAATTAGTATGAGGGTGAGACTAAGTATTAAAGAGGATGGTATGAACTCAAAAGTGCTGTAGATGCACTTATTAATCTTAGCGTTCCTAGAATTATGCTGTCACTTAGCCTTGAGTCTAGGTGGCACTAAGAAGTATTGCTTGGATGGATGGATGGATGGGTGGATGGATAGACGGATGGGTGGTGGGTGGGTGGATGGATGGATGGATGAATGGATAGATGGGTGAAAAGGATCAGTGTGAACTATGTTAATAACGAGGCAGGTTTCCGCGGAGGAAATGGGGATCCTGATAGACAATGCAACCATCCACCCCCATCCTACTCCTCACCACGTACTTTCCTACTAACAACAATGATCACTACTTTATGTAGCACTTTATATTTGAAACAATCCTTTCAAGAAACCCTGAGGAGATAAACAAGCAACGAATTTAAATGGTTACCTGTAGAAGCCAGGTGTACAGGGGTGTGGGGGGTTGGAGACAAGGATGGGCGCAAGACCCAGCAGCATATGGGAATCATCACGTACATACCATAGAGATGTATTTTTATATTGTAAACCCATCACCTATTTTAAAATAATATTAAAATCAAAAAAACTTTCAGGAGCATTCGCTTACCTAATCTTCACATCAATTGTGAATATGAAGGGAGTGGGTATTTTTATTTGGTTCTGATTTCACATAAGGAAACTGAGGCACAGAGAGGTTAAGTCAAGTACGCAAGGTCATACAGTTAGTAAGGCATAGAGCTAAGACTAAACCCAGAATGGGCTCTTTCCATCAGCGCACATGGCTTCCGTGAGCCTTGGCCCAACAGTGACAATCCCAAGAGAGGTGCCTGAGTGACTGGGGCCTTCCTTGGGACCTCTGTCCCTGCAGAGGAGGGGGGATGTGGGGCAGGGACCCCTGTTACAGGGCAGAGTTAAACATCCAGGACAGATCTGGCTTGGACTGAGAAGAAGAGGTGTCTCTTACTCCCTGCTGAGGGAGGGAGGAGACATCAAACAGGCAGCCTTCACCCGACCCTTCAGAAGGCACTGCTATTCCCGGGGTGCCTGCTGAGGGACAGGGAGGTACAGATTCACCTTTTAAAAATCCACATTGAGCCCCTTCACTTCGATGAAAGACCTACCTTGGAACCCAGTTTTGCTAACCGAAAGATCTAGAGGGGGGATTTTTGCTTCTACAAGAAGCGGCGAGAAATGCAGGTGTCCCACAGCATTGGTTTGAGGCAGTGCGCTCCTGGGCAGCGAGGGGCGCCCCCAGCTCCTTCTCTGGGACCCACACTCAGCGTCTCAGCCACAGGCCGCCGGAACTCTGACCTGTGTCTCTAAGCGCCTAAGCCTTGTCTCCATGTATTTTGTGTGCCCCTTAGCAAGCTATGTCCTAAGGTATCATAAGAGCCTCAGAGAGGTTATTTTTGGGGTCTTGAAAGTGCTCAAAGAAAATCCCATAGAAATGAATGGTGATTGCCTCTTCGCTTTATGCCCCAACGCACATGTTTTGGAAAGTTTCAGAGGACTCTGCTTTCAGATCGTGGGGGAAACCCGTGTTACAGTGATGATGATACCCAAGAGGGCCGGGGAGAAGTCCGGCACCGGAAAGTGCTGAAAGTTGTTCATCTTGTAAACAGAGTAAAACACGGTATATGTTTTTGAGGACCCAGCATGACATTTTTGTGGCCTCTGTCATGTTCCTGTCTCTGTTACTCTAGAGATCTTCACGCTGAGGGACACTTAACCTTCTTGTCATCCCGCTCCCGTCCTCTCCTCTTTTGCCTTGACCTCTACCTGGGGCTGCCTCCCTTGGCTGGACCGAGGGAGAGCGGTACCGTGGGCCGTTCTTGTGTCGTTCGTGTGTCTGTTGTTACATTTGTAGCCTTCACAGGCATGTGCTCTCCAGGCCCAGCGAGTTCAAGGGCAGGCCTTTCCCCGAGCATCACACAGCCAGTGAAGAACGGATCTGCCCATAGATTCCCTGGGAGCATCTATAGCCTCGAACACCAAGAGGCCTTCCTTTTAGCAACAGGCTTCTAAGCAGAGATGTCTAAGGCCTCTGCTTGCCCTTCAGAAGAGTTAGAGCAGTGTTCTCCCAGCCCAGCCTTTTCATGGGTCATGTTCTGTTTTGACTTCATCTAAAACTGTCCATTACATCTTCTGTACTTCCTGACCCACGTCTCACCTGGGGCTATTCCAGACTTTCCAGCTACCCTCTCTATTGATTCTGAGATTTCCAACTTCCTTCAATAACTTCTTGAAGTTTTTTTGCCTCTGCTGCGGTGAGATTTATGCCTCTCCAGATCATGGAATCTCCCAGTTGACAATTGCAATCTACACTCTTTCTAATTCTGTATCCTTTTATAAAGGTTTTTTTTTAGTGTTTATTCAGTTTTGAGAGAGAGAGAGACAGAGAGAGCACAAGCTTGGGAGGGGCAGAGAGGGAGACACAGAATCCAAAACAGGCTCCAGGCTCTGAGCTGTCAGCCCAGAGCCTGGCACAGGGCTCGAACCCATGAATCGTGAGATCATAGCCTGAGCTGAAGTCAGACACCTAACGGACTGAGCCACCCAGATGCCCTCTAATTCTATACTCTTGCTGTATTCGATACCCATGACTTTTCTCTTATGAAACCTCTACCCCCCTCCCCCCCAATGATTTCCATTTTGTGTTACTTGCTTCATAGTTCTTTGGTTAGGACTTCTCAGTTATCTTCAATGGTGCCTCTGTCTTGAGTTGTCATTCAGATGTCCCCCACCATCTCTCATGACTGTATCTCCTCACAAATGTAGCTGCTTGTAATCTCACTGAGGATGGGGGCCTTACCTTTCTTGTCAGCCTCTGCATCCCCAGTGCATAGCACAATGTCTGAACCAAAGCAAATATCCAGTAAATGTTTACTAAACAGATAGTAAATTACTAAAACCTGTTTCTAGCCCCAGTGGATTCTGTGAGTTTCAGATCTGCACACATAACTACCCAGCAGGCATCTGTACCCCCATGTTCCATAGGGTCCTGCAGCCTTGCACCATCCAGGGTGGACGTCCTCAACACCCCCGCCCCCACCCCGCCCACATCAGATCCTCTTCCTCTGTGCTTGCTTTCATCTGCCCAATCCAGAAATGTCATATTTGTGTCAGACTCTTCACTTCTCCTCCCCTCCCCCACCCCACCTCCATCAAATCATTGGAAATTTGTGTTGATTCTAGCAGCGGGCATTCACTGAGTGTTTCATGCCAGGCCTCGTGCCAGATGAGAAAGTACAAAAGTAAACACAGCCTAACTGTGTCTCATATCATCTTCTTCCCCCGTCTGCCACAGTCCTGGGTCAGGCCCTCACCATCTTTCACCCAGACAGCTACGTTGACCTCCTAGCTGGTGTCTCTGCCCCTAATATCTTACAGCTGTTCCTCCTCTCTGAGGCCCACCACGACACTCTTAACATGCAAACCAGCTTGCCACACCCCTATCGAGAGTTCTTCCCTGGTATCCCCGGTGCCAAAAGCCATAGTCTCGAATTTGCAGTTGTGAAGCATATCGCAAAGTTTTGATATTAATAACACATTATTTAAAATTCTAGACGAATTCAAATTATCAAGACTCAGATGTTCCTTTCACTCACTTGAATCCCTGGATGCTTTCCTGAGTCGAAGAAAAGTAGCTCTGCAGTCTGCTGGGAGTCGTGCATTTCTCTGGGCGCACCCTCTGTAATATGCCCTGAATCTGATCATCATCGAGGATGTATGTATCACAGACACCACGTGGAAATCCACAGGATGAACTCCAAAGTCCTTGGTGTACGTCCATTAGCCTTGTGATCTAGCCCTAGTGTAACTCACCAGGGTTAGCTCTTACCATTTTCTTCTAGAGCATTGTAGGCTACAAATATGTGGAGTCACCTACAATACCTAAAACTTGCCGCTTTCCCCCCATACCTTTGGAAGTTGTCTCTTCCACCAGGAATTTCCCGTACCTGCCGTCCGTAAACTACAGCTAACTGTTGAAACCCCAGCAGAAGCCTTTTCCAAGTACTCTGACTCAGTCCTTTTATTCCTTCTTTGTATCACTTTGCCTTATAGATTCCTTCATGTTAACCTATATTACCCAGTCTTTGTAATTTCATTTTTTGTATGTTTATTTTCCCATTGGACCATAAGCACTTTGAGGTTAATGCCTGTTTATATTCCTCTTCCAGTTTTTTTTTTTTTTTTTTTTTAGTACAGCTTGGGCATTTAGTAGGTGCTCCATAATCATTCACTGTATGAACTAGGGAGTCCCATGGGTACCGTCTTACCCACTTGTCCCAACATTCTCTAGAGGCAGGCAACTTTAGTACCATATCATATTTTGATGGACTTCAAGAGACCCCTAGACAGGGAGTCTGAGAAGTGAGTCCTAGCTCATCCATGAGTGGCTATATGGCTCTAGACATGTTACGTAAAACACATACACCTGTTTCTATGTGCATGGTCTCTTTGTGGGACTGTCCTATGCAATGGTTGCTTAGACCAAGTTGGAAGATATATACTGGGAAGTATGAGAAACAGGGTGTAATAGGTGAAGTGGTAAGTGTTGATAGTGTGGCATTGAATGACTAGCAGAGGGGTTCAGGCAAGAAGTGGAGACCCTGCGATTGCTTGAGCACAGATGACATACACTGAAACCAGAGTTAAGGACTTTTATTCTAATAAACATGTGCGGGGTGTATACTAGGCTGAAGAGAGACTGAAGGCAGGGGAGTGAGCCAGGAGACCGGAGGACCTGGGGCCTGGGTAAATGAATGGCATTTTGGGAATGAAAAGTCTCAGGCTGTTTTGAAAGAAAGATTAAGAGTATATGGAGACCATCTGGATATGGAGGTTGAAGGGAAGGTGGGGCTCAAGCATAGTTGAGTCATTTAATTCATTGATTAATTTGGATTCCACAAAAAGTTTGAGATGGGAGATGACTTAGCACAGTGAATAGCTGTTTAACAATGACAACTGCCCCCAAATAGCCAGAGGGCGTGGTCATAGATGTCACTGGCATGTAGTTGTGGGAGATGAGCCTTCGCCAGGATTGTCGTAGAGGCGTTTGCTGCATTGTGTGCAAGTTTGAACTAGACTCTGAGTTGTCTTCCATCTCTTTATCTATGTATCTGTGTTTAAGGTGTTACCTGGGAGAATAGGCTTGGCACTAATAAGAACAAGGAAATTAGGAAAGGGAGGGAGTTTGGATGCCTGGTAGAGTTTTGTTCATTTCAGATAGCGTGAGATCTTTCAGTTTCGTAGAATGCTGTGATTACTTCTGTGTGTTGATTTTCCTGTTGGCTGTGTGTCTGACATTCATTTGACTTTTCTCTCCAGAGACTATGTGTGATCTGCTAGAGTCCTGCTCTATTTTCTGGTGATTTCTGAGACTTTGCCTGCTAGACCCTGCACCTCCTTTCTGGGAGGAGCCAGTTTCTTGTGGACCAGAGTAAAATAGAGTGAGAAAGTACCTTGACTTTGGAGTCAGATTGACCTGGGTTTGTGTCCCAGATCTTCCATCTACTGTGTGACATTGACCTGATTTCTCTCATGTCTGTTATTTCGGTACTGGAGTAAAGATGGTAATATCACCTACTTCATGAGGGTTGGAGAAGCATTATATTAATTATAACCAATCTTCGTTGAGGGGTTGTATACCCGGCTTGGTGTTACTTATGTTCACTTAGCCCTCTCTGAAAAGCCTAGAACATATATCGTATCATTGTCCCCACCGTATTGACTAGCAGACTGAGCTCAGAGGCCTTTAATTAGTTGCCCAAATTACCCAGGTTGGAATTGGTAGAGTAGGGGTTGACCACAGGTTGAATGACTATGTCACCTGAGCCCTTAACAGCTGAAAGTTCTGCAGCCTCCCAAGCATCTCTGTTTCGGTGAAAATTGAAAGCTCTCCTAAGACTTTCATTCAAAGCAGTCACTCCTTCTACAATGTTCCTGTGACGAAAGCCTGTAGGTTTAATTAGCATGTATTTTCTAATTATTCAATGCCTGATTTTAGTCACTTGTTCATATGTCCCTCTTTCTTCCCTAAGTTACCAACTTTTGAATGAAGGAACTGCACCTACCTATGTCTTTTCCCCTCCAGTACTTTCTTTATACACAGGCGTTCTCAGTGTTAATTTGTTGGAAAGAAATTATATGAAAGGCTGAGCTCCCTCTTTCCCTAGGGGACATCTTTGGTACTGTGAGGTCACCTTTGCCTTTCTGTCACCAAAATAGAAAAATTAAAGTGTCAGGGAATACTATAAGCAGCACTAATGAAATGTCATCATTTAAAATAATGAAACAATGTCACTTAGTCTGATTATGGTCCTTACATCCACTCTCCCAACCCCCCAAACAAAAAGTCATAAAAGCAGAAGTGATCTTTGCCTCCGTAAGTTAGATTGTTTGTGATATTTGGAATTGAACCAGACAAGAAATGAATCAGGAACCAGTTCCTCCTGGCCTCAGGGCATCAGACATGCTGTATCCCATTTGGTCTTAACTTTTTTTCCCCCATTCACCCCTTCAGTTGGAATGCAGGCGTTATTCTGAAGCATTGTAGTAAGTGCCTTAGACGTCCTGGGGTCTGACCGTCCCTTGGTGGGGAGCAGGTCTGGGGAGTCAGTGTGAGTCGTCAAGAAGGTTGGGCCCTGAGCCTGCTCTTTTCTCCATTCCACCACAGATGGAGATGGAAAAAGAAAGCCCGTGGCCCCTTGGGTAGCACTCGAGGAAGAATAAGACTCCCACTTCTGAATGCCTTTAGGGTTAGACGTACTTTTTAACGGCTCTAGGGTGCACAGTTCAGTGGTGATGATGGTCCCATTGGTAACGACACTAGTGCACAGAGTGCTTCATTCCATCCAAGCACTTTTATATGTCGTACCTCTTATTCCCGTCGAATGGAAGGAATTCCACGACTGTTTTTGGCAGTGTTCAGTGCAAGGCCTTAAGCTCTTCTTCCAGTTTTGTCCCATATCCTCCTCCTTTCCTTATCCCCGAGTGAGTCTCTCTGTAGTCACATCTCACCTTTCAGAGCTCAGCGTCGGCAGCTCCACCCGTCTGGAGTACTGGGGAGCCTGGGCGTTCGCATAGAAGGCCTCCATGTGGCCACGATAAGGCGCCGTGCACTTGGCCTTTGCAGCTGAACTATCAGGGTGCCCAGGGCCACCACCCAAAACCTCTTCACTCTTATTTCAAACCTGATTCTGTGTCGCTGTATGGTTTTCTAGCTCCTGCCAGAGCATATGCATGGTAACCGCGAATATGGACCGAGCACAGCGAGTATTTGCTAACTGTACACATTGTCTTAAATGCTTGCAGGTCTTAATTCCGGTGATCTTCGAACCGCCGCATTGGTCTCCATTTCACAGGGGAGGACGGAGCATGCAGGGGCTTGGAAACAGGGTTCCGTGGCCAATAGTTGGGTTTGGCTTCCGTGATCGGGTAGCACAGCCATGTTCTTGATGTAACACTGTACTGCCTTTGAAGAAGAGGGTACTCCGGGAGGCGTTAAAACCGTACGAACGAGAGGAGAGAACTTACGCGGCCCAGCAGATGGAGTTTCTGTACAGTAGACAGGCAGACTCCCATCTAGCCGTGGGTCTGGGTGGTAATTGGCATTCATAATGATAAACGATTTGGGTCATGAAGAGGAAGCCAAATTATGTTCAAGATTATCCATCTACCTATCTATCTGGATAGCTTTTAAAGAAGCTAGATGGAAATATAACCTGTTTTTAAATGATTCACATCCAAAATGATGAAAATAAACACAGTTTTGGTACCTCCCCCCCTGGAATACAGAGATTAGGCAGCTTTCCAGAGTGATTGATTCCTCGGGAGTTCATGTTCCCTTGCCTTCCTGCCTGCGGTTGGGTGCCAGAGTTGCTGTTCCCTGGGTGTCTCCCCCACAACAAAGGTTGCAGACCACTGGACTGCCCCTACCCCCCTCGTGCTCTAGAAAAGATGACAGGAATTTATGAATCGCCCTGCACCATGCACGGGGTGCCGCGCACTCTCTGCTCTGCGTTGCTCTGCCTCTGCAGCGGCAGGTAGAGGGAGTGCAGTAAATATCAGTCCTTTTGTGAACCACTGTGGAAAGGGAAGGGGGGGGTGGTCAGGGGATTCGAGAGGAGAGAGGGGAAATCACTTCTTTGTCTGAAAGGGAGATGCCGTGACTGTCCCTTCAGGTCCGTTAAGTGTCTATTGGATGAGAAGGAAATTCTTCTCTTCTTTGCTTCCACCTCCCCCGGCCCCTTTATTTTTTTTTTTCCTCCCTTTGTAGAATAATATAAAATAAAAAAGCCCAGCAGAAAGGGAGCCGCGATGCTGTCGTCCCTGGCGTTGATGTTATTTATTTTCCTCAGTTGCTGCTCTGGAAGCCCGGAGTTGACAGAGCGGTTTTGTAGAATAGAAACATTATAGACTGTTACTGTCAGAGTGTTAAATGTGATGGATAGAGAAATAGAGGCGAAGGAGGGGACTTAATACTGAGAGCCAGGGTGCTCATGGGAAAATAAACCATCCGCATATAAGAAATGAATGAGGTAATGTGGCGGGAGGTAATGGGCTTTCGCAACATGCCGGAACAGAGATGCTTATTACAGGGTGTGCTTAACCCTTGGCACGCTGGCTCCCCTTTGTGGGTTCTGGGGCTGCTCGCGGGTCCCTCGGCGGGAGCACGTGGGTGGCTTTTCTTCAGGCGGGGAAGCAGGCGTGCTCGGAGCAGTGGAGACAAGCGTGTTCTTCATGACGCTGTATTAACAGCCTGCACATCAGAAAAGTGTCGGCAGCTCCCGAGGGGCCCGGGATCCCTGTGGCTGTGGGGAGAACGTGCCCTGCTTGCTGGGGTAGGGGAGCTGGAAGCTCCCTCAGTTTCTCCAGTGGAACCTGACGAGGAGCTCTTCGATTAGTTGGGAGAGATGGAAATTCGCATTACTGGGCTCCCTTGATGAGCCCCAAAGATTCCCTGGGACTTGATGTAGCCAGTGCCTAGCTGTTTGTTTGCCCGCTGGCCAGAGTGTGGTGCTTTGCTGTAAGGGGGGAGAAGGGGAGCAGAGAGGGTCGTCTTTATTACCTCCTTGCCAATTTCAGCACCTGCTGTAGGGTGAGCATGTCAGGTGGGGACCCTGCATCCGCTGGGAGGATGGGAGGGATCCAGCCAGGTATGTGAGGAGTGGTGTGAAATGAACTGAAAGGTGGTCAGTTTCAGTGTTCAAGGTGCTTGTCCTTCGCACCGGGTTCCTGTGACGTCTCCCGCCCACTTTGGCATCTTAGGTGTGGTCAGCCCCGTTTCTTACGTATGACAAGCATTTAGTAAATTACGAGGACTCAGTTGATATGGTGCCCATCTAACACTGGGTGGTGACCTTGAGCGAGTCATTTACCCTCTCTGGATGTTAGTTTCCTCATCTATAACATGGATAAGTTTATTAGCAAGAGTAAACAGGGGCACCTGACTGGCCCCAGTCAGTCAGTTAAGCATCTGATGTGTGATTTCAGCTCAGGTCATGATCTCACAGTTTGTGGGATGAAGCCCTGCATTGGACTCTGTTGAGTAGAGAATGTAGAGCCTGTTTGGGATTCTCTTTCTCTCCTTCTCTCTCGGCCTCTAAACAAACAAACAAACTTCTTTTTTTAAAAAAAAGAGTAAACATAGAGGCACCTGGGTGACTCAGTTAAGCATCTCTGGGTTTCAGCTTCGGTCATAATCTTGCAGTTTGTGGGTTCGAATCCCACATCGGACTCCGTGCTGACAGTTCAGAGCCTGCTTGAGAGTCTCCCTTTCCCCCTCTCTCTACCCCTCCCCTGCTTGTGCACACACACACTCTCTCTGTCTCTCAAAATAAATAAATAAACTTAAAAAAAAAGAGTAAACATAATCACACTTATGAAAGTGTTGTCAGGCTATAAAACATTATGCAAATACCAAAGTTATTATCGTTACTTCTGTTGTTAGTAACAAAACAATAAACATGGATTAAGAGATGAGGTGAAGAGCTTCACCCAAGAGATAATGTTTTCAGGCCACCAGCTGCACATGCTTCCACGTCAAGCAGTTGCTATCCTCCTCTGATGTTCAAATGGTGGTCACACGGTCAAGGACACTGCCCCGGGTGGATGTTTATATTGTTGGCACTGGGTCAGGAGGACTCAGGAGACCACCGTTGTCTAAGAGCTGGGGTATTCCTTCCTCTCCTGTTCAGAGGTTTCACAGAACCACTGAATTTTGGAGTGAGAAGGACTCACAGTGAATGTCCATCCTTGGCCTTGATTTAGTGTGGAAAGTGCTTCCTGCTGAAGACCGCCCCCACCTCTAGCCGCTGTTGGATTTTTCCCTGGAGCCCTTCCATCCACGGTGATCTCATCCTCTGAGATCTAGCTGCTGCTTGTGAGAGCAAGCCACCATCCCTATCTTTACTGTGATAAGATGGACCCTGTTCTGGCGAGTTGTATTTTTTTTTTTTTTTGATTGTCATTTTGATTTCCCAGGTCCTTAGTATTTCCGCAGGAGCAGAAGGGCCTAAGTCAGCTGGCACCGTGCACCATGGCCTGGACTCAGCTCACGTCTCCGGTCCGTATGGGGTGCTTGCCAGCGAGGCGAGGGGCCTGTCTGCTTACTTTTCTTACCTTTCTCAGAAACCGCAGCTTGTATTGAATTTTACTTTCTCTTGATTCCTCAGATTTGCGCCACTGTATGCAACAGCTGTCCGTTTAGTTTCTGGTGTTTCTCTGATTGTTTCGCTTGAGGGTATTTTTGTCTTAGGAAGGATATTAATTAAGAATTTCTTGAGAAAAGGGGTATGGACTGTGTATATATTTTTTCTTATAATTGGCCTTACGCCACCCTCTGCGCCAATCACTTCTCAGCTATTTCCCTGTCATGCTGCTCTCCTATATAGCTTTCTCCTGCCTATTTGCAGTCTCCCTCACCGGACTGCCCGTTCCTTCTAGAAAGAAGCGTCATCTGAGGTAATGCTTGTTGTCCTAAGGCACCTAGTGTGTAACCCCTCTTGTTATTTCTTCGACTGATTGCCTGGTTTTAACAGAAAGGCTCTCTCCCTGCCCTTGTCTACTGCATATGCCTTGAATGGAACAGGAACGAAAGCTAGATATACGTGAAACATAGTCCCAACCTGCGACAGGAACTTGTCTCTTAATAATACTGTTGGTGCATCAGGGTAAGAGTAGCTTCGAGGATGGAAGGTGCTGGTGCATCTGAAGAGTCTAGCTGGATGCCTGACACCTGGCCGGCTCCAGAACTTGGTGGTCACGGCCGTAGTAGCGTCAGCGGTATTCATGATTGTTGAGAAGCAGTAGTGGTAGCAGCCATGCCTGATGCCCACTGGAGAGAGCATGCTGTTCCTCGTTCCTGGTCCTACGAGGTGACGACAGCCACAAGACTTGCTAGTGTCTTCTGTACACAAGTTAGACCGTTTGCTGTTCGAACGGGGCCAGGAGAGCACATGATAATGTTGTCTGAATGTTCGTGGAGATGGGATCGTGAGGGGAAAGTAAAAGGATGTCTTGGACTTCCCCTTTGTGAACTTGAACGTGCTCCTGAGCTCCATGGTTTTCCAGGATCACTGAGATGCCATTGTATTTACTGTTTCACGTGCGTGAGCTCATTTTGGTGGAGTCGCCATATTTATAGATTTCATTTGGGATTTACCCTTCGACACCAGAACTTCCCCATTTGAGTCGACTGTTCATTCTGAGTTGGCTGAGTTGTGTTTGAGTGTGAGTGTGTGCACTCGCGTGCGTCTGTCTTGCATGTGTGTCTGTGAATATGTGGACGCCAATGTTCAAGTGACTAACTGACCATCCTGTTCTCGTGGTCTCTTGAAGGGACTCGGTCTATTCCAGAATGCAGACGTAATTAACTACTGTGCCGGTTCTGTTGATGTCCAACCATACAGTGCCTTCTGATTTTTAAACACTTGGTGTTTTCAAATATCCTTGTTCCTCTCTGACTTTCCCCACTGCGTAATTCTAAATGTGGGAAGGAAGAAGAACTTCCAGATGATGGTGTCGAGGTGTGACAGAGAAGAGAATGCATCTAGTACAGCTGGATTGTACATAGTGGATTGGTTGGGAAAGGTTTGCATATCTGGTGTTGGATTGTAGTCGTGGAATTGGGGGAGCGAGAGAGGGAGACCCACAGACACAAAGCCAGACACCCACACCCCCAAATAGACAGACACACACACACAGACACACACACACTCAGATACACCCACAGACACGCACACAGACACGCACACGCAGTGTCTTTCCTGATTACCACGAGCCTAAGCTCATTCCAGCGCAGATGACCTGTTAGCCAAGAGCCCAAGCCTCCATGCGACATCTTGGGCGTCCCTCCTACTGGCCATAGCCACTTCTACTGGCTGGACTCGGCTTTCTGTCTGAACTAAGAAGCACAGAAACTCTCAGACCCGTGACAGGTCGGGGAGGAAAAGGGATGGCTCGACCTCTGACCTTTCCTAAACCTCTTCTCCACACAGACCCAAAAGCGCCCACGAGGCTCACACCACCTTGTTACAATGGGCTCTGGCATTCAGGGCAACGTTCCTACAAATCTCTTTTTATTGGCATTTCCTCCAATGGAACCATCCCTGAATTGCATTTGAATCAGCTGAGAGAAAGAGAGGAGGGAAGGGGAGAAGGCTCCCCCTCCTCGCTCTTGGAAAAGCAACTCACAAGCAGCTTTATTTGGTAAAATACTGCAATAGATGCTTGTCAGAAATAATTTATTCCTGTTAGCTGTAATCTGAAGGAAAACAGATACAAGTCCTATAGTTAAAAAAAAAAAAGTAAAGTAGTCTTGCTTTCGCTGACAGTACAAAGGTGTCATATACAAGAAGGATTGACACAGACCAAGGGGTCTTGTGGGAAATATGATAATAACTATAAAGAAGACAGATTATTCCCCAGTTGCCAACATTCAAACCTTTTTACAGTCAGTTCAAACATATAAAACTTTATTGCTCTAGCAGAAAGGGGAACAATTTCTGGTTGCACAGCTTTCCCAGGGCTGGGTTTATACTGTCTGTGTTATTGCTCTATAGTGGCATTTTAAAGTTTATTGAACAAGACTTTTACAATTGAAGGAAGTATATAAAACTGTAAATTTATTAGATTTTTCAGGATAAGTGCCCTTTCTAGTTGTGCTCAAGAATTCGGGGCTACGAGAAACCGCTAGTTACAAGACTTATTAATATTAAAGACTGAGAGTACGCACATTTTATACCTTAACTGATCTCAAAAATAATATTATTATATTACTGGGCGTCAGAGCTCTGATGCTATAGAATTGGATGGATACACACGTGTAGGACTCTAAATACCAGATGCGTTTATTCTTCGCCGGCTAAAAAGTTGGCTTTTGTGGTCTCTTACTTTATTTGATTTTAACACAGTCGGTCGGGACACACTCCTCTGATCACTGAAGGATGGCTCGGGGTGTTTTTTTGTCATCTCCTTGTCGATTTCCCAGAATTTCTCAGTGTCTGGCTCTAATGTGAGTATGGGTGGTGAGTTTTCAGAGCATATTTTAGGCAAAGTAATATATGGTAACATCCTGCCCACCTCCCACGCAGCTATATATTCAAATAATCGAAACGTTACTAAAAAAGAGTTCTCTATTATGGCTTTCAACTGCTCATGTTTTATTTCTTTTTTTAAAAATGTTTTTAATGTTTATTTATTTATTTATTTATTTATTTTAATATTTTTTTAAATTTATTTCTAGGAGAGAGAGAGAGAGAGAGAGAGACAGTGTGAGCAGGGGAGGGTCAGAGAGAGAGGGAGTCACAGACTGAAACAGGCTCCAGGCTCTGAGCTGGCAGTCAGCACAGAGCCCGACGCGGGCCCGAACCCACGAACCGCGAGATCATGACCTAAGCGAAAGTCGGACGCTTAACCGACTAAGCCACCCAGGCGCCCCAATGTTTATTTATTTTTGAAAGAGAGACAGAGCACGTGCAGGGGAGGTTCAGGGAGAGAAGGAGACACAGAATCTGAAGCAGGCTCCAGGCTCTGAGCTGTCAGCACAGAGCTGAACGCATGGACCATGAGATTGTGACCGGAGCCGAAGTTGGACACTCGACTGCCTGAGCCACCCAGGCACCCCTCATGTTTTACTTCTTAAAAGCCTTTCAGGGACAGCTGACTTGAGGAATTTGGAATGTTTAATCCGCATCCTGGTTTCTCCGTCTCTGCACTGTTACTTTTTAGGCCAGGACGTTCTTTGTTGTGGGGGCTGTGCGCCGTAAGAGGGTCAACGGAATCTCTGTTCTTTCCCATGGTTGACAGCATCCCCATTACTTCACTGGGACAACCAAAGGTGTCTCCAGACATTGTGAAACACTCCTGGGGGCATAGTCATCCCGTTACGAAGCACTCATTTACACAATATTAGAATGTATCTTGGAAAAATTGTTTTTACTGTAAATAATATAATAATCTGGGTTCTATCAGATAATTACAAGAACTGTAGTTAATAGATATGATAAATTATAGGATTATTTACTTTTAGACACATCTGACTATGGACTTCTCTTAAATAGTGTGTTACCTAAAGAATATAACATAACTCAGTCTGTAAAATGTCACGTAGAGGGGCACTTGGGTGGCTCAGTCGACTGAGCGTCCGACTTTTGATTTTGGCTCAGGTCACGACATAACTCAGTCTGTAAAATGTCTCTCTCTCTCTCTCTCTCTCTAGAGGGGTCACACACTTGGGTGGCTCAGTCGACTGAGCGTCCGACTTTTGATTTTGGCTCAGGTCACGATCTGAGGATCATGGAATTGAGCCCTGCATGGAGCTCTGCACTGAGCGTGGAGCCTGCTTGGCACTCCCCCTACGCATTCCCCTGCTGATACCTGTTCTCTCTCTCTCTCTCTCTCTCTCTCTCTCTCTCTCTCTCTCTCTCTCAAATAAAAATAAATAGCGACACCTGGGCGGCTCAGTTGATTAAGTGTCTGACTTCATCTCAGGTCATGATCTAACAGTCCGTGGGTTTGTTTAGTGGATACATTAAAAACATTCAAAGAAGTTGTTTATAGCACCTGTTCACCTTCACGCCGCCTAATGTCATGCAAGTATCTATGTGTGAATGGCACTTTGATCTGGGATTCCGTGTTAATTTGCCTAATGGCCATCACATTTACAGAATCATTAAGATAGAATGTTTTCAAAAGGTAGTAAATTATAATAGGCCTTTCGTTTTATTCTGCCTGCATTTTGGAATTCTATGTTTGCTTTTTCCTCCTCTTTTTAAAAATCCTAGACACTTGTGACTTTGTGAAAGGTACCTTGAAAGCATCTTGATTTTTGTTATTTTGTGAAGCCAGTGTTCTTTTCAGTCTTTGTGGTCTTGGGTGGTTGGTGATGTTAGACACAAGGCAATATGTCTTTTCTCCTCTTCTTGCGGTCTTTATTGGTCATTGGACCCCTACCCTATAGGTAAATCAGAGATTTTCTTTTGTGAAGATGTGCGACATCCTTAAGAAGTATGGTATAATCCACTTCATTTACCAAATGTTTTTCTGATAACTGCATATGAATTATATGATTGGGGACCAGATCATACAGTTGGAAAGTTGGGGGGTCTGGTGATCCTCTTAGCAAATCAAAAGATTTGTTCAACATCAGCCCTTCGGTTACGTTTGGTTCCTTAAACTATAATCCACCTTGCTTGAGGTTTTAAACTACGAATAGCCGTAGCCATGTACTCATGGTGTAGGACAGCCGTGGAGTCACACGGCAGTGTGCCTGTCTTTGAACTTGGCCATCAGAGAATGTGCTCGGCTCCTGTTTGGTGGGCTGCGTGCCATGCCCACAGATGATAGCGCCCCCACTTTGTGGAGTTGAATACTGTGCACAACCTCTGATGTAAATCGTGACGAGAACCCGAAGGCGCAAACACACCGACTCAGGCGAGGGAGCCCCAGTCACAGCAGCTACGTTCCCGGGCAGAGTCGGGTCCGTGCCTGTCCCGAGTTAGTGGCGTCCTCGGGCGGCTCACCACCTGCAGCGGTGGGCGGGTGGGTCACGGCGGGCTGTGGACTCTTCGGAGGCCGAGAGGGACCAGCAGGGGCGACAGGAAACAGCAAGTGTCGGAACGTCTGGCAGCTGGAGACCTTGGCTTTTTTGATCACAGCCCCGCTGTCATGGAGATCGGAGTACGGATGAGGGAGGGAGCGGCTGTGACACGAAGCCCAGGCTCAGATCTCCCCAAGGCCTTCCCGTGCCTTCCATAGTAGAGGTCTGCTGTTTCCCTTGGCACCGTTCCCGGGGGAGGCCAGGAGCCCGGGGGCGGCCCAGCCCCGCAGGGCGGGGCCCCAGATGTGGCTGATGGCATTCCCACCCTGCGGGGGTGTGAGCGGGTGTGTGTGCATGTGACAGTGAGTGTGAGTGTATGAGAGACCAAGAGTGTGGGAATGTGTGTTTAGTCGCGTGTGTGCCGTGAGAACGAGTGTGTGACTGTGAATGTGTATGAGTATGAGTGTGGGGTAGGTGCAAGTGTGTATGTGGGAGACAGCGTATGTGTGAGAGACACTGAGTGTGTGATGATGGGAATGTGCGTGTAAGAGTGTGAGGGAATGTGTGTGAGTGTTAAGTCTGAGAGACAGAGTGTGTGAGCGTGAGGGATGTGTGTTTGTGAAAGACAGTGTATATGTGGGAGACTGTGTGAGAGGGAGTGTATGTGAGAACGGGTGTGCGAGAGTGGGGATAGTGTGAGTGTGTATGTGAGTGTATGAGTGTGAGAGGGAGTATATCTGAGAACGTGTGTGCGAGAGTGGGGGGGATGGGAGTGTGTATGTGAGAGTGTGCGTGTGCGAGAGAGGGTTGCGTGTGAGAGGTAGTGTGCTTCTGAGAATGTGTGTGAGTATGCGCGAGTGCACAGACCCCCGCCCCGGTCCTGCGAGGCCCTGGGCGGACGTGAACTCCGCGCCCCAGCGTGTCAGGGGAATGCACGTGGGGCACGCGTCTCCAGACGAACACGGCTTCTGGGGGAGGTGGGGCCTGGAGGGACCCGCCGTGGCGGAGAGGGGTCCGCGTTAGCCGACCCGGTGGCTTGATGGCCAGCAGGGGTCTCGGGAAGGACGGCGGCCGAACAAGCGCCGTGCAGCGTCCGGAGCGGAGGCCCCGGTTCAAGGCCAGAGCCTTGGCAGAGGCCCAGAGGGCGGCGGGCGCCGTGGGGCCCCGAGCGAGGGCCGCCGCGGGCCCGACTCGAATCGCATTGCCGGAGCGAGACGTGGCGGCAGATTTGACATCTGGATTTCGTTTTTCCACGCGCACCCGCATCTGCTACGCGGCCTTTTCTGGGGTCACAGCAGGAGGATGGCCAGAGAAGCTCTGTAAGAGGCAGCGGGGGTGGGGGGTGGGGGGGGGAGTGAGGGGTGGACATTCATGAATAGGGACTGCTTATCAGGGGACTGTTACCGGTCAGGCTCTAGGCTAAGTGCTTTATATTTTGAAAGTTTATTTATCGCAAGCAGGCTCCTGATGATGGGTACAGAGCCCAGTGGGGGACTTGAACTTGTGAACCGTAAGATCATGACCTGAGCCTGAAACCGACAGTCTGATGCTTAAATGACTGAGCCACCAGACGTTCCTGGTGTCTGGTTCCTGCAAATCATTATCTGCAAAGTCCACATATTATTTTTAGTTGCAATATGGTTTTTTTAGGTTTATTTGTTTTGAGACAGAGGGAGAGAGAGAAAAAATGAGTGGGGAAGGGGCAGAGACAGAGAAAGAGAGAGAGAGAGAATGAGTACTGGAGGGGCAGAGAGAAAGGAAGAGAGAGAGAGAGCTCATATAAGCAATGACAGTGCAGAGCCCGACATGGAGCTCAAACACATGAACCGTGAGATTATGACCAGAGGTGAAATCAGGAGTCCGGCGGAACCACCCAGGCGCCCCTAAGTGCTGATAACATACATAATCCCAATGATTTCACGGCACAGGTACTTTATCCACAGTTTAGAGATGGAGAAACTGAGGCCAAGGCAGAGTTAGAAAGTGGGGTGGAGCCAGGTTTTGAAAGGAGGCTGTCTCCAAAGAACATGGCCTTGAACACCCACCTGGGCAGGTTTGGCCTGAATCGATTCCTCACTTGAGCCGCCATTGATTGAGTGCTTACTCCATGCCAGGTTCCATGCTAGGCGGCGGGGGTTACAGACGGGAGGAAGACAGGGCCCTGGGCCTTCAGGTGCCCATAGCCAAGGGGACACCCAGGCAAATGGGCAACAGCAGTGGTGCCATAGACGCGCTTGAGAAGGCTGGACACGGCCCACCATGCTGGCCACTGAGCAGAGGCAAGATGGCGGCGGCCCACCCCACTTTTTGGGATCCCCTTTGTCCAAGTCCAAATCCACTACCCTGAAGGCCCCGTCTGCCTCCGCCCTTGACACTGAGAGGACTGCCTTTCTTTTCTACGCAAGTGGAAGCTTTTCAGGAGAAAAGGGGGCTGTGGACAAAATGGGAAGCAGACCCACCAAAGAAATGGGCCCGGCTGCTTGTTGCAGGAAATCCTGCGGGCCCCAAATTATAGCAGAACAAAGCAGGATCCATTGAAACAGAAAGAATAAGTAAAAAAATAGAAAAGGGGGGGGAACCACTTTAAGGTGAATAAACTGCTGCGGAGCCCGCTTATGGGTTCAGAGGGGGCTTCTCAGGTTTCCAGGATATTTTCAGATTCTGATGGCAATTAGGTGAAGACCGTTGTGACCTTGAAACGTGGTCCGGAGGGACTGAGCTGAAGACCACCAAGGCACTGTACACAGACCACCCACCGCTGAGCCTTGCACAGATCTGCTGGCCAGTCTCACAGTGATCCTGGGGGGCAGCCTAAGCCACATCTCATAGGGTGGGAGGAAGAGCGAGAGCACGTGTTGAAAAGGCATGGAAAAAAAGAATTAAAACAAAAATATGCCTCAGGCTCATTTCAGCTGGCAGCAGGGTTTCCCTTCTCTCTCTCTCTCTCTCTCTCTCTCTCTCTTTTTCTTTTGATTTGATATTATTACAGGAACATTATCACAGATGTAGTGGTCACTTGATAGTGAAACACCAGAAGTTTCAGGGGCCAGAGTGCTTCTTGGTCAGTCCTAGGGTGGGCTTCTCCTGAGCCCCTGTAAATCCGCGCAGGACGGCATGGAGGAAGAGAGATGGGGGTGGGGGGCCACTCCAGGGAAGGGTTTACCCTGGATGGGAGCTCCTGGCGACCCAGGACATGCTGGCGGTGTGTAGATGCAGCCGGGGAGCACATCACCTGGGTGTGAGTCCTAGGACCGTTGTGAGGATTGAATCGGCAAGTGCGCATGGGGTGCTGTGGTGAGTGCCTGGCCTGGGCGCCGGTGCTCAGGAACTGTGAGCTGTTGTTATCGTTTCCTCCTGGGCAGAACCATACCATCCTCTCCCTGCAGGATGAGAAACTGACGTCAAGAAAAGACAGACACCGTTGTGGGGAGGAAGGAACGTCTGGGTTCACTTATCATCTTTCCTTTCTCTCATTTCGGTTCCCCACCTGCGTGCTTCTTAGAAGGCCACCACGAGTTGAGTTTTAACTGGGGACTTGTCGAACGTGTGCACTGGTCGTGGGCGGTGCCGCTTCCGAGGGGAAAGGGAAAGCCCTCCTGAGGGGTTAAGGGTGAGCGTTGGGAGACGGGAAGAAAACAAAGACCAAGTTGAAGGTCATGTCTTGCAGTGTTGAGCGGAAGAATGAACAGGGACAGTTGAGTCCAAGGTGGGGGAGCCCGTCCTTCTCTTCCTCGGAACCCCACCTGCCCTCGCCGACCCATCTGGGCCACCACGTGGGCGCCCGTGTGCCAGGACGGCGATGGCGGACCGCGCCTTCTTGCCATCAGGCCTTCCTCCCCTTTCCCCAGCTCCCTTCCTTCCACTTGCTTCTGCTGACACGGGAGGGGAAGTCGCATCCTCCCGTGAAAAGACAGGGTGGCTGTGGGCCACGTGCCAACAGCAGCGACCCGCGGCCGCGCTGTCAGCCACCGGGACATCTGCTGACCTGGAGGCGGAGCGACGGACGCCTGCGGCAGAACTTTTACCGCCGAGATTCACCTTGTGTTCTGTCCCGTCCCTCCCCTCCAGTGCTCCGGCTAGTGGACTCTTCTGGGAGAAGCCTGAGAAACTAGTCTGTCACGAAAGAGCATGGGGAGAAACCGGGTTTGGGAAACCGCTTTGAGGGCACCAAATCCCCACAAGCAGAGGCCTGTCCCCTCCGCCAGCGGCCTCGCGGCTGATGTGTATGTCTGGGTGTGGAACGCCGAAGGGCATGGCATCGACGCTCCGTTGTAACTCTCCAGCCACTGTATGCCAGGCCCTGCTCTCTGCCGCGCACTCAGTGGCGGGGGTGGGGATCGGGGGGGCCTCTGAAGATCACGGCCGTGGGGACGGGATCAGGGTGGGGTGAGCAGTGAGCAGACAGGTTATTGAAACTGAATTGGGGGCTGAAGAGCAGAGAGTGCTGTGTGGCTTCCCCCTTTGCTGTGGTGTGCGTGTGTGTGTGTGTGTGTCTGTTTTTCCTTTTCTTTTCCATGAGAGAATCAGAAAGGTCCCATCTGCCTTTTAGGGGACGGTCATGCTTGGTGACTGGTAGCATCTGGGGTAGGGTCCGGTTCATTATGCCACCCAGAATATCAAAGCGGTTTTAGGCGTTGGAAACCAGGGAAGGAAGAAGGGATTTAAAAAAAAAAAAAAACCCAACCCTGCTGCCAATCGGGGGCTCTCGGTCTGCTGTGTGCAGACTGCTGCTATCCACTCGTTACAATTAAAATGAAGTGTCCGTCAGCGGCTATCTTCTCTGTGTGGCCCATATGTTTCTGAGCTGATACTGTCCGGATTATTCTGTTCGGGAAAACGATAACGGCTGTTTATAACCTTGGCAAAGACTGAGGCCTAATCAGGCTGGAGCACATTTTCACCAACTGGCTGATAACAGGCTGTTAGCAGCCTTATCGCTGGGGAGAGATAGGCCAAAATAAGCAGATCTGTGAGCACAGGAGCCCAATCGAGTGGTACACACTCTGGCCCCGGCTTTATTTTTAGATTCCCTTTTCCCGGTTTGATATCAGAAGGCGCAGAGGAAGGAGGTGGGGCGGGCAGGACCACGCGCCCCCCGCGGGATGTTAATCAACACGAGAGGCGGAGGGCTCGGAGGGTCAGCCCGGCTCCCAGCGCTCAGGGCTCCCTTCAAATGAGGGAAACACATGCAGGTCTTAGGAGACAAAGGAAGGCAAGGGGCTGTTTCCTGGCCTGGTGTGCGGGCCCTAATGCCTGCTCGGCCTGGCGACTCCCCCGCCCTTGGGAGTCTCTGTCTGGACCGGCAGGCATAGAGGTGCCCCCTTCTTCCCTCATCCCCTCCTGCTGCAGGGACCGACTTTTGCTTTCTGTCTTAATCCACTTGGCCGGGGCGTCTTCGTGGCATTCCTCCAGAATGACGTTCCCTGCCCAGTGCATCATCCGCACGCTGGCTTAGGGACCACACAGTGGGTTGGGGGGTCCGAGAAACACAGCCAGGCCCACAAGTGTGGAGAGAGGACGTGGAGTGAGGCTCAAGGATGTCTGTGACCTGAGGCGCTGTGACGTTGTGGCTTAATGGCTGGTACTCAGCCCCCAGGGAGGGACTGTGTTTTCAGAGAGGGGCAGGTTTCGGGTACAGCCTTCAAGGAAGAGCCCTTTGAACTTGTCCTTCTACAGAGATGGATAAAGGCCAAATCTACAGCTTTTGCCTCTAGACCCAACTCTCCACAACAAGTTACATCTGGGCCTTGATGTGTGTGGTTCTAGAACAGTTAAGAGTTTGAGACAAAAAGATAACATGTGAGGCCGTCAAACATGTGATGAAAATAAAATGCAGGGGGGAGGCTATAATAGTGGTGGGCAGCAGATGTCATAAGCAGAAGGGAAGTTTGAAGGTACGGTTTGCCGAAACCGTGGAAGTCTGGTATTTTTTTTTTTTCTCTGTTCATTCTGCAGAAACCTTCCTATCCTAAAGCGCATTAGGCATTTTCTTTTCTTTTTTTTAATGTTTATATATTTTTGAGAGAGAGAAAGACAAGAGTGGGAGCAGCAGAGAGGCAGAGAGAGGGAGACACAGACTCTGAAGCAGGCTCCAGGCTGACGTGGGGCTCGAACCCACGAACCGTGAGATTGTGACCTGAGCCTGAGTCGGACGCTTAACCGACTGAGCCACCCAGGCGCCCCAAGGCACTTTAGTCTCTGCTTCTGTCTGTCTGTCTCCATCTCTCTTCTCTGCTCTCTTCCTCTCCTCTTCCCTGCTCGCTGTGCAGCTGCCCAGTTCCCAACTCACTTTTGTCTGCCTAAGACTGAGCGAGTGGAATCGGGTGGCGGGAAAGGGGCAGGGGACCAGTGCATGGGGGTGGGGGGAGGCGTTTTCAGGGGCACGCAGATTCAAGTAAGCACAGAAGGCAGCGGAGAGCATTATCACCATTATCATGCAAATCTATTTACAAGGCTCCCTTTATTCATTAATCTTTGAATAGCAGAACCCTTCCAACAGCCTGAAATACGAACCACCTGTGCTTCTATGACCAAAAAAAAACAAAAACAAAAACAAAAAAACACCAACCAAAAACCCAGAATGAGCTTTAAGGACAAATGATATGTGGGAGCAGGAAGGGAAAAATTAAATATAAACGAATCCAGTCTGCCCATCATTTAGATCTCCACATACATGATTTTACATCTCGCATGTTGCGGAATGGCCAGCCGATTGGCAACTTTGGAGACATCCCCCCACGTTGAGACAAAATCTCTGGGAGAAAGTCGGAAATGTAATGAAATTATTAAACAGTCTGTTTTTAAAAATCCAAACGGAGGGGTTTTTATACCAGCTTTTAGTTTCCTTTTTGGAGATAATCCGTAATAACATACGGTATAAGAGAAATGAGTTGGGTTAACATTTCAGAGTCACCGGTGAACTCGGCATAACGGGATCTTTTGCAGTATCGTCCCTGAATTCATAGTAATGTAATACAGAAAGCTAAAGCTGGAAGGGGCCTTACATATGATCTAGTTCGGTCCTCTCACTGTCTAGTAGACCTTTAATTAAGAGTTCTCTACACGTAGTTCAAGTCCCCATTTGTCACATTGCACATAGACTGGCTACATTATCTTTGGAGCAGTTACTCTTGCAGGGGGCAACAGAGCTCTTGCAATCACTTATTACCCTGTGTTAGGGGCAGTTAGCAGGGGCTGCAGGGGGAGGTAGGGGAGGGCTCCAGCTCTCTTTGTCACTGCTGCTGAGATGGAAGAACACCAGGTTGCAGATCTGCAGAGGAGAACTTAGCCCACCTAGGGTTCAGCACCTTCTGAGAAAAAAATAGAGCCGTGTCAATGGAATGGAAGGGCTTCCATATTCCTTTTGGTAGGACTTTATGTAAGCGGAGTAACCATTGCCATTAAAATTCCTTCCCCATGAGAGTCTTAACTACCAAGCATCATTGGTCATATGTGTTAGAGTCATAGTATCTTAGAACTAGAGGGACCCACTCTAAAGAATTATCTCCCTGTTGTAGTAAATTGAAACCCCAGAGAGGGGTACCTGCCCGCCCCGTAAGCCTGAACGGGGGCTCCCAACTAGAGATGAGGAGGGTGGTCCTGCCTCCTGGCTCAGTGCTTTTTCATCCTTATGATGACCTTATAGGATGATTTAGTTGCAGGATGAAGAATTTAAGGTAAAACCCTGAACTGTCCGTGCCACTGGTCACTCCTCTGTAAAATGTGGATTGTAATTTCCCCATTGATTTTTGTACATTCCTCGAGAGCTGGGACTCTGCCATCCATCTCCGTGTTCCCCAGGGTGACCAGCTCACACGTCGCCCTGCACGTGACGCTGCTTAGGAGATGTTGACTATTGAATGGTGGAGCGAGTGAACGGGTGACCAGGACTTGTAATTGGACTTTTCCGGCGAGGACTCTTTCATGAGATGATTTCTCTAAGTTGTGTGCACCTCCCCAGCCACGCATCTCTTAAGTCTCTTTCAGGAGAGACGGTGAAAAATGGTGGTGGGGTCTTGGGCAGTTCTGATGACTGACCTCTCGGCACTTCCCAGCCCCGATGGTAATCCGGGAATTTTTATTGGTGTGTGCTTGCCTTGCGGTCGGTTGGTCACGAAGCTGTGGGAAGGCCCCATGCTCCTGAGGGTCAAGTTGACTTGAGGGTCTCAGTAACAGGAGTCCAGTGCGTTCTTGAGTTGTCCAGGAACCTTCTCCAGTTGTGTTGCTGTGGGATCTTTCCGTGTCTCCCGTTGATAGAAGGGGAACTTCTATGGGACCCCGGGTGGAGACCTTATTTAACTTGTTCTTTTCTAGAGTCTCAATAACACCCGGATCCCAGTAGATACTTGAGACGTGGGTGAGTTAAATAGAGGTATGTCTCCTTTTGTTTTACTAGCCTGTGCCTTCAAAGTGAGACGCCGGATTGCAAGTCTGTGGATTATCAGAGTCTGTTCCTCTGACTCAGATAATCCTGGCCAGGATAGACTTTTCCCCTCAAAGCCTAAATTCTGCCATTTGGTTAAAAATTCATATCTATGGACCTTAACTCACCCCACCAGGGCCCTTTGTATCTGAGGGGCCTTTCCTCATCACCCTGAGGTGACTACGCACAGAGGCTGATTGCCCACGCGGGCTTCCAAAGGCCACCGTTCAAAGGGTCCAAATCCAAGGCAGAGAGATTACTTGGCAACTGTGGGTAGGTTATAACAAACTGCAGATCTCTTGAATCTCACTTGCTTCTCAGAGGCACGTGACTGGCATATTTGGGTCATTAAATATAAAGACATTCTGCTTATGAATTATGCCAGCAAGATGTTTTCAGATCACACGAAAACGGTGTGTGTGGTGACTGCCAAGTGGTGTTGCTACGCACACGACTCTGAACGTGCCGCCCACTGGTCTGTGGAAGGCGGTGGCACTCCGCGCTCAAGGCGGCATCATTTACTCCAGGGTCTCCAAGCCTTCCATAAACATTCAGTCGCTTAAGACTCCTGTGACTTAAATAAATAATAAGATCCTTACCCCCTTGAACAGAATAGGAAGACTAAATATTGAAAAATTAGGCAATTTAGCCCAAGGCAGAATGTGCAGAGAAAGCACGGCCTGGTGAACCAACCCCAGAATGCCAGCAGCAAGAATTTTTCCTGTGAATTATTTCTCTACTGGCAGATAGGCACGTGGCTTTGCGAGGGGCTTTCAGTCTGCCTTCAGACTGGCATCCGGCACCCCGTGCGTGCCTGGTACGGAGTCACAAACATTCCAAGAAAACATACGTGGTTCCTTTCTTACAAGACTAAAAGACACGGCAGGCGTGACAGCTCAGTGCGGAACATAGTTCAAATATTAACTATTATGATACAGGCAATATTCGGTTTTGGAGGCAGACGGCAGTCATTTCCCAGGGGAGTGGTGGTGGGTCATTGCTGGTCAGGGAAGGGAGCTGGAGCGGGGGGTTGAAAAATGGATAGGTTTGGGGCGCGCCTGGGTGACTCAGTCAGTTAAGCGTCTGACTTCGGTTTAGGTCATGATCTCAAGGTCCATGAGTTCAAGCCCCGCTTCGGGCTCTGTGCTGACAGCTCGGAGCCTGGAGCCTGTTTCCGATTCTGTGTCTCCCTCTCTGTCTGTCCCTCCCCACTCATAGTCTGTCTCTCTCTGTCTCTCAAAAATGAATAAAAGTTAAAAAAAAAAAAAAAAGAAATGGATAGGTTTGGAGTCAGCAGAAGGGGGAAGAATGGTTCTTGCACTTGAGACAAACCGAGTAAATGCAGAAAAACGGAAAAGCGGGGGACAGTTTTGTAGCAGCTCCTGCTGTGTCTCAGTTTTCCTTCCGGTAAAAAGAAAGGAGATGATACCGGCCACCGCGGGGAGGACAGCTGAGGGTGTCTGGTGTGTTAATACCCACCCAGGGGTGGGCCGCGCTGGGTCTGACCTGCTTTGGCATGGCGCCGGCTTCAGGTCCTTGGGTTTCTTGAGAGCCTCTGTTTAAGTACCTGGCGTGGGGGGCCCCATGGGTGGGGCTTAGTCAGTTAAGCGTCCGACTCTTGCTTTCAGCTCAGGTCATGATCTCGCGGTTTGTGGGCTCGAGCCCCACATCGGGCTCTGCGCTGACAGCACGGAGCCTGCTTGGGATTCTCTCCTTCTTTCTCTTCCCCTCCCCTGCTTGTGCTCCCCCTGCCTTCCCCTGTCTCTCAAAATAAATAAATAAATGTTTTTTTAAGTGGCATGGGATGTGTTTTCTTTGAAGATTTTTATCCACCTGGTGTGTGGTGAGGTCAGAACCAGACTTGGGGAAGAGGACGGCCCTTAAGTGACCACAGGTCGGCCACAAAGGCAACTGTATTGGGAAGGAGTCCTTGGGTCTCCAGGCAGCGCCTCCCTTCCAAGACTGAGCTCTGTTAGGCAGGTGTTCAGATAAATAATGCATCCAAACCTCCTTCCAGCAGCAGCTGGGACCATCTTAGTAGCCCCAGGATAGTGGGGGTACAGCAGCCCAGCTACTTGGGCAGGTGTGCGTTGGCTCCAGAAAGTTAGAACAAACCCTCTCTAGACATATCCCCGACATGGACGGGGCCCCCGTGTCTGACGGAGAAACAAAATGAAGCATTTATTTCATCTAGCCTCGTCTGGAAAGTGTGCCTTTGGCGGTTCCAAAACAAACATTTTAATAGGCTGCCACTAGGGGGAGACTGTGGTTTCAGAGCGCTGAGTGGAATGAATACCTGCTCCTCTCCTGTTCTTGTCCATCACTAACAGTACGGTATAACCTTAAGGAGTTGACTCTCCATTAATAATCATAATGACGGTGGCTTAACATATTAGCAATCTGTTTAGCATGTAGCATGTGTCAGACAGCACATTTGTTGTTTTACTTAAGCCTCAAAATAATATCAAGATACAGGTAACATTATCCCCATTTGTATGGATCTCAAACCTATTCTGGGCAGTTCTTATACGTCCAGATGGTTCAAGATAGTTAAAGACTTTAGGGCGCCTGGATGGCTCAGTCGGTTAAGCGTCTGACTTTGGCTCAGGTTATGAGCTCACGGTGTGTGGGTTCGAGCCCCGCGTCGGGCTCTGTGCTGTCAACTCAGAGCCTGGAGCCTGTTTCAGATTCTGTCTCCCCCTCTCTGCCCTCCCTCCCTTGCTCGTGCTCTCTCTCTCAAAAATAAATATACATTAAAAATTTTTTTAAAAAAGTTAAAGACTTTGCCCAACAGTGTCTAATGCTTAAATCATGGACTTAAGTCTGATTCCTGAGCTATGATACTGTAGTAAAAATGTGGACTTGCCATTAGTAGAATGTTTCACCTTTCTGTTTTGTTTTGTGTGTGTTTACTCTAAACGTAGACACATAGATCAATCAAGAAAAACATCTTGTGTTGGGCATGTTCATGGTAACTTTGGAGAAGGCAGGTTATTTTTTGCAAAAAGATCTGTCACCCCCAACCCCCATAAAGTCAGCCACGCCTGGGGTGAAAATCTGCCGCCCATTGAAGATTCCCAACTGGATCCCATCCGGGAACTCTGAGAGGTCAAGGTGCGGTGACCTTCATTGTTCTGGATGGTGCTTCGGTAGGGCTGACTCTGGTACGTGTGGGTCTAAGGAGGAATATTTGACAGCCAGGAATATTTAGGACTTGGGTGAAAAATACAATCTTTTTTCTTTTTTTTAATCACATTTTAAAAAACATTTTAAATTTTTTAATGTTTTATTTATTTCTGAGCGAGAGAAAGAAAGAGTGAGCAGGGGAGGGTCAGAGAGAGAGGGAGACACAGAATCCGAAGCAGGCTCCCGGCTCTGAGCTGTCAGCACAGAGCCCGATGTGGGGCTCGAACCCACAGACCGCGAGATCACACCTGAGTCGAAGTCGGATGCTTAACCGACTGAGCCACTCAGGCGCCCCGAAAAATACAGTCTTTAAAATGATTTTAGAGGTTCTCATTTTCATCGCGCGATGAGTATCCATCCACATGGCTGTGCCTGAGGACTATTTGATCAGCCAAACCTTGAATTGCCCGGGCTTCGGGGATGAAATAAGCCACCTCTGCTCCCTTGTGAAATCAAAGCTGATGACAAGAGACTGCCTGACTGGAGGTCACCAGCAATTCCGCCGTGCTTTTTGACTCTCTGGTCATCTGAGCTTCATGTAAAGATGGCGGACAGAGCCACCCACTCCTCTCTTTGTGGCAGGCACTCGTTCTGAGAGAGGGATCTGCTTTGGAATTTCGGGTTCTGAAATGTAAAAATGTGAATTGCAAGCGAGGCCGAGTTGAGGCCTCTTTGAAGCTGAGACCGAGGCCCTGCGTTCCCAGTGTTTGGGGTAAAGGCCCCTCCCTCGAGTTGAATCACACTTGCATTTGTGGAAAGAGGAAGGGCTGACCCTCAGGAAATGGCCAAATGACACCCTTTGGGTTGATCATGAAAGTGTTTCAGAATCCTGCTCAGCCTTGCTCCCGGCCAATGATCCCGTCAGATCTGATAAACCAAACAAACTGGGGGTACCAGGTGCCGCCGAGGACCCACACAGGCGTGCGAGTCCGTGAGAGGGAGCAGACGGTCAGGGTAGCCCCCCACCAGCGCGCAACTCCATGCTGAGCCATTTTTCTCCACGCTCTCATGCAGGTTTAAATCGGAGGTAGGGTTCGCGGACATTCTTCTGTCTGCACTTTGTCGTGTGAGCGGGGAGGTTAGGAAGCTGATGGTTGGAGGTGTGCAGTAAAGTATAGAAGATGAGCCCTGATCCTGAAGGTGACGCAATTCGGTGACAAACGTTCAACCAGAACGTGGACGTTTTCAGTTGGCCTGATAGTATTTGAAAGCTTTAGGTTGTTAATTGGAGTTATAAATACAGTATTTACAGGAAACCAGGGAGTAGATGTACGGTGTGTTAGAATTGCCTGGAGATCTTTGTAAAAGTTGTACATGTCCCACATCATAATCTCAGGACTTGGGGAGGCCCAGGCACGCGCATCTTTGAAGAGCTCCCCAGGTGATTCAGTGCTGTGTCCCGCTGCACGGATATCCACTGCTTTATGAGATTATACTGGAAAATTGGTTTTTGTCCTGCTCGCTGAACGTACCAGTGAGGGCGCACTGTTCCCGTCTTTGAATTCGGAAGTGTTTTGGCTTCTGCCAGCACATGGGGGTATGTGTGTGTCTGATTGTGTGTGTGCACGCGTATAAGTGCGTGCACGCGTACATGTGCGTGCACGCGTTTGTTTGCTTTCTGAAGCACACGGTCTGCTGCTGCCCCTGTGACGTGTGATCAGAGCGATGTGGACGTGCCAGCCCGGGCAGACCGACTGCCTCCGCTTCACCCTGCCTGCAAACGCGGTTCACATCCTCAAGGTAAAGCTCTGAAAGCCCACGCTGACCTTTTCGTGACGCATTATGATCAGGCTGAACATTTCCAGTATCGCAAGTGCCTGCCCCATGGGAAAACACTTCCCTACATTTTATGACAATTGATTCTGATTTTGAGGAACTAATTTGTATTGAATGCAAAATGTCCAGCCTCACACAGAAACTGGAAAGTCCCCGTGTCTGGACGGGTCCAGCGCTGTGTTTTTATTATGAGGACAGAGCAAACAATGAAAGATTGTGCTTTGTGTTTCGGAAAATCTTCCTTCACTCTTCTGCATATTTTAATTTTCTTTCCCCCCCCTTTTTTTTTTAATGACAATCCTATGGGTCTAATGATAGCGGGCCATTTTTGTAGCTCTCTGGACTCATGGGAAGTTTCACCCTGTCTGGATTCTCAGCTCCTAGACAGGAGAACCTGCTAGATCTTTTCCTGTGCATAAAGCCCCCCATTGTGCCGAGGATCCCTGTGTGAACACGCCGACCCCTTGAGGAGATTCTTGGACATGTGACTGACATTTGTGCCCTACAGTGAAAGTCAGCATGCCACTCCCCACATGATGGTCCTGGCCACCCAGGAAGTGGGGCCCCTGTGACTCTGGGATGTACCCAAGAGCCCTGGGGTCTGCTAACTTCATTTGGAAGAAGACACAGAAACAAAAGCTACTATCTCTCAGGCTACTGTCTGCTGTCATGAACAGGAGCCCCTCAAGAATGCTTTCTGCTAGTGATCAAACCAGTGGTGGGGGGCCCCCATGGGGAAATATCGTTGAAGCTTGAGTACCCTGCTCCCCAGACCCAGCCAGTGCCTTCTTCAGTGTGAATTCTAAGTGCTCTTTGGGCAGGGGTGTGCTAAGATGCCTGTTCAGGTAACAGAGATGCCCAGTGGGACATTGCTTGTAGGGCTTTGTGATCTCTGGTCCAGGGAAGGGACTTCCCTCTCCTGGAGCTGCGGTCGGCGTAAGGCTTCTGTGGCTTCCTGTACCTTCCTTTCTGAGGTATACAAGGGATACCGTGGTTGTACCGTCATTGTAACCAAAGACGGATTTTAGGGGAATCCTCTTGGGCAGGGCGAGGGGATCACTTTGTCCACAAGAATGTCGGATGTCTTAAGTATGCATCATACTCCACTCGCCCGAACCGGTAAGGGGACGACCGAGTGAATAAGGACAAGTGTGGACATCTGTAAAGGCTCCTCCTAACCCCAGGGGTCTGTAAGCGTTCTCACGTTCATGGCAGACCGCCTATGCCTGTGTCTGGAATTTCCCTCTCGGCATTGTCATGCAGGGGGGCGCCTCTAGCTGTGCGTTGCGGCAGAAAGGTCAGCTGTGCACCGAGGAGTATGGGACTCACTGTCGTTCTCCCCCTCGGGCCCTGGAGCAGGCTTTTGACTGGGTGGCATGTGAATTTGGGAGCTAACGGGTCTTCAAGACTTTTTCTCTGATTCTCAGGGCGGCCAGAATTCTCTTTAGGGCACTGCTTTAAATCGCAGGGACTCCATCCCTAACGTTGGGTGGCGGTGTTTGCTCTTCTTCGTACGGGATTGGGACAGGAGAGAGGTGGGGATATAATGACTCGAAAGGGAAAACCATCGAGTCCTTTGCACTGTGTGCTCTGCTACGACAGCTTGGTTGTTTCCTTTGTGGAATCCCTCCCAGGACCTTTATCTGGATTGTCTCACTTTCCCACTTGTTATCATTAGCATGGAGGAGCACGTTCCTGAAGGGTCACTCATGTTCCCGCAGGTGTGAATGCTGAGCATTTTACAGGGGACCCTTCAGCTCTGCAGGGAATAAAGGCGCAGACCCCCTTCCCAGTTGAAAATCCACGTATAACATTTGACTCCCCCAAAACGTAATAGCCTACTGTTGACCTGAAGCCTTACCAGTAACATACAGTTGATGAACACGTATTTTGTATGTTTATGTAATGTCTGCTGTATTCTTACGATAAAGTGAGTTAGAGAAAAGACAGTGCTGTTAAGAAAATCATAAAGAAGAGGAAACACAGGGGCGCCAGGGTGGCTCAGTCAGTTAAGCGTCCGACCTCGGTTCAGGTCATGATCTCATGGTTTATGAGTTCGAGCCCCACATTGGGCTTTCTGCTGTCAGCGCAGAGCCTGCTTCGGATCCTCTGTCCCCCGCCCCCTCTGCTCCAACCCCCCTCATGCTCTCTGTCTCAAAAATAAATAAAATATTTTTTAAAAGAAGAGAAAATACATTTACAGCACTGTACTGTAAAAAATCTGTGTACGTGGGCCTGCACAGTGCAAACCTGGATTCAAACCCGTGTTGTTCACGGAGTGGCTCTTCTTTAATTTCTCATTAGTAGCTCACCCGTGTTCCACCTTCTCTCCCTGCCTGCCCTTGGGATATGGAGAGCCCCACCCAGGGATTAGCCAGGGTGCATATATTCACTTAGAATGCTTTATTTGTTTGTTTATCTATCTATTCATTTAATAAAACTTTATTGAGCATCTTTTTGTGACAGGCTACGTTCTAGGTACTGGAGATACAATAAGAGTGAAACAGACAAAAACCCTCACCACGTTAGTGAAGGAAATAGACAATAAATGTGGTATAAACACGGTGTAAAGTGGTATACCATCCAATAAAATACGAGTATCTTCAACCCAGTTTTGCATCTTACCCTGGGACTGACCCTCAGCTCTAGGCTCCAGGGCAGGTGGGTCCCCTGTGTGGCTGTCGCCGATTATACACATCTGGAGGGCTTACGCTCGTGTTCTCAACCATTTCTGTTACAGGATCCTCATGCTGCTCACTGAAGCCTTCATCTCTTGTGCCGGGATCAATGGGCGTGCGGGTTTCCCACTCGGACGCTCATTTTTTAATCCTTACTGCCTCCTTCAGTGTCATCCTGTTCCATTTTTCTTTATGGACTTTCGGGTCTCCTGTACCTGCTGATTAGTTAGTGGAGAGTGCTGGCCATCTCCCTTAATTAATTCCATCGATTTCAAATCCCACAAAGTTTGAGGTCCTTAGATTTCTGAAGCAGCTAAATGGAATGTCTACATTCCAGCCTTTTCCTTCTACAGATTGTTTTTGCCACAACATTGCTGGGAGGAAGTGCCGTGGTTTTATTTATTTGAAGGAGTATATTAATCCCCAGAGGACTCTGCATTCTTTTCTTTTTAAAATTTTTAATGTTTATTTATTTTTGAGACTGAGCATGAGTGGGGAAGGGGCGGGGAGAGAGGGAGACACAGAATCTAAAGTAGGCTGCAGGCTCCAAGCTGTCTGCACAGACCCCGAAGTGGGGCTCAAACTCACAAATTGTGAGATCATAACCTGAGCCGAAGTTGGACGCTTAACCAACTGAGCCACCAGGCGCCCCCAAGGACTCTGCATTCTTAACTGGGTTCTTTGTATCCACTTGCGGCACTAGCAGTCATCAAAGAGTTAATGTTGGACAAGTATGGGCGGTGGGCGCATGGAAGTGGCTGGAGAGATCTCTCTCTCTCTCTCTCTTTCTCTGTCTCCCTTACTTCTCCCATTTCCTTCCATATGCTGGCTGAGCTGGGACCTCATCAAGGGTGCCAGGGGTTTCTTGACTTCTCTGAAGAAGGATGTGGCCGTCAACCCAGGACTTCTTTTTGAGGAGTAACTGCCGCGGTTTTTCCAGGAGGAAACAGCCTAAAACCTATGGCAGTGATCTTGCTGAGTGATATAAATGTGATTTTCTAACCCTCCCTGTTAAAAGGAAGCATGAAACTTCTCAGAAAGAGTTATCGACTGCCTCTGCATCATAAGGTTTGTAAGTTACAGCACTCCTTCCACACAGAAGTGCAGAAATCAGCAGTCGTGGGAACTTCAGACATTAGGAGCTCATTTCCCTCATTTTATAAACTGTGAACATGAGGAGTAAGGAATTGCGCTGACAGAGTCCTTAACACGTGCCGGGCCCTAGATGAGGCATTCCGCACATACGATCTCCAGTGGGGTGCTTCCTGGCCGGACGGGGCATATCAGGAGCTGCAGCTAAAACCCAGTCCCTTTCCAGTCATCATACTGCTTCTCCTTAGACCCAAAGAGCCAAAGAAGAGGGAAGAGAGACTCAGGGCAAAGATGTATGTTGGGCTGGCTCCTTAGAGGCGTATGCTCTGCTCTGCCTGCTAGGCTGGCAGCCGTTGTGGCCCCCGCTCAGAAGGTGGCACTCGCAGATGCTGGGTGATGGCCAGCCTGGCTCCGCTTGGAGCACTGGCAGTCATCAAAGAGTTAATGTTGGATGAGTGTGGGTGGTGGGCACATGGTAGGGGCTGGAGGGAGAGATGGACAGATGAACGCCCCTCCCCCCGTGCCGTCTGACCATCTGAAGTTGTGTGCGTGTTGGAAGGGCCACAGAGCACATTCGGAGAAGGGCGTGGACTTTTCTCGAAGGGACTTTTCCCCTTCTGCCTGGGGCCAGCCAGGCAGTTCAGCCCGCGGCTGAGGAAGGCTCTGTTGCTATGCGCCGGAAGCTTAATTTTATTATTGCTCTCCCCTATTTAATGTCTGTCTCTCAGGCAGCTGGTGATGTTTTAATGAAGCTGGAATTGTATAGTCTGTAGCGCTGGATAATCATAAGCTGCCGAGTCAGAATCAAATTAATAATTCATGAAATTAAAGTGTATAATTAATTTGCACCGTGCAGATGAGAAGAAGGGCCAGCACCCACAGCCTGGAAGGTGCCGAAGTGAGGGAGGGTGTTGCCTGAGCTCAGCTTCTGGCCCCAAATAGTGCAAGTCGGCAGACACGTTAGGTGTCGCGAGCCTGCCTGTCTGTCTGCACACAGACGCTTGCCCGCAATAAAATCCTTTCACCTAAAACTTGGACCAACCTTAGACGTGCCAAGCATTTTTGTTGGTTTTGATTCACCCTTCCGAAGCCCTAGAAGAATCTTGCTCCAACTGGAAGTGAGATTATCAGACGTCATTGGCTTATGGTTCCCAGGAGCAGGGTCCCGCTGAAAGCTTCCATCAGAAACTTCACCCTTGGGGTGCCTGGGTGGCTCAGTAGGTTGAACGTCTGACTTTGGTTTAGATCATGATCTCACACTTTGTGAGTTCGAGCTCTGAGCACAGAGCCTGCTCGGAAGTTCTCTCTCTCTCTCTCTCTCTCTCTCCCTCTCTCCTTCTCTCTCTCTCCTTCTCTCTCTGCCCCTGCCCCACTCTCACGCACACACACGCTCTCTCTCCCCCTCTCAAAATAAATAAAACTTAAAAAAAGAAGCTTTACTCTTTTGTGCAGATCTCAAGGATGTAAATCAAATCCAAAAATGTAGGCATTTTCTTGAGCTTCTAACTCCTTACATCGCTTCTCATGAGCGGGCTCTCTCACACACACAGATACACACACAGCAAAGGCAAATGACTTCCTCTAGACCACAGTGACGATGTTGTTTCAAATCTAGCGTCTTATATTTTTCTTGCTGAAACACTCTTCATTCCATTCCGAGCAACCGAGTGCAGGAAGAGGAGGCCATGTGCCTCATCCGGGGGTGGGGATGTTCCATGGGTTTCCGAACTGCTTCGCCTTTCCTCTGTGCGACTTTCAGGAAACTGACGTTCGTCTCTGTGGCCTTTCTAGGCGTAAGAGTCACAGGCCTTGCCTGTCACTCGTGGTGCTGCCATGACTTGCTGGGCATTTTGCCTGCATTCTGCATTCTGCCGACTTGGGATCCCTCCATTGTACGTGTAAGGATGCCTGCACTGGTCCTTCGTTTTATTTTTATTTTTATTTTTTTAATGTTTTATTTATTTCTGAGAGAGAGAGAGACAGCGTGAGCAGGGGAGGGCCAGATAGAGAGGGAGTCACAGACTGAAACAGGCTCCAGGCTCTGAGCTGGCAGTCAGCACAGAGCCTGACGCGGGGCTCGAACCCGCGAACCGCGAGATCATGACCTAAGCGAAAGTCGGACGCTTAACCGACTAAGCCACCCAGGCGCCCCTGGTCCTTCGTTTTAAAAGATGAATGTGAGGGTCCTGTAGCGGCAGAGGGATCTCGGGGTCGTGCTTTTCATTAGAAAATCCCTTCTGGTGTGTAAGCCTCCTAAGTCTGGCATCTTTTCCCAGCAGAGACTTTCAGAGAGCGAGGAGGCAAAATGGGGAACTGCAATTGTCCGTTCCTCTTTGTCAGGCCTCTGAGAGTTCTTGTTCTAGAGGGACTGGAAGCCGTGATACAGACTAATAACGCATAAACCCCCAAAGGTTTGGGTTGAATTGAGGCTCAGTTGACTTCACATCCTTGAGTCTTCAGAATGTTTATTTACTCCTCATACAGGCGCTTGCTCTGTCTGCCAGAAACTGCAGAGATTTTCTGAGATCCGAAGACAGACATTGAGGCCACATGTTAAACAAATACGTAAATAAGTTACGGTAATTCCAAGAGGAAGTCGTACCAGTGGGAAACCTCCCTCGGTATCCAGGGCCTCATATGCAACCTCAATTCTCTTTACTGTTCCTACATTTTTGAGAGAGAGACGGAACATGAGCTGGGGAGGGGCAGAGACAGAGAGGGAAACACAGAATCTGAAAGAGGCTCCAGGCTCTGAGCTGTCGGCACAGAGCCAGATGCGGGGCTCGAACTCGGGAAGTGCGAGACCGTGACCTGAGCCAAAGTCGGACGCTCAACCAATGGAGCCACCAGGCGCCCCTCTTTACTATCTCTTGATCTACGTGCTTCCTCTAACTTGCCTTTGCTTGCATGACCTCAACTTCTGTAGCACCTCACTCCTTTCCCACAGGTAGGGTTTCAGCCACTGGTGGTTCGCCAGACTGGCTGATTCCCTGTGTACACATCCCGAAGTTCTGTCTTGCTCCTAGCGATCATGAAACCATCGTGTGTCTAACACGCTCAGACTAAGGCACAAATCGGAAACATCTGATGCCCAGCACATAACAAACACATTTTGGGGCAAAAATAACGGTCCTGTAATATGTCTGGCTTCCTGTCTTCCAAGCACTTTTCCTACACAAGAAACTCCTTTTTTGATAAGGACGCCAAGACAGGGAATTTCAGTCTGTAGAGGGAGCCTTTCACAACCCTTGGTTTGGAAATGAAATTTAGCCGCCTAAGAGCATCGGGAATGTCCTAGTCTTGTGCTCAGTTGAAAACTGTTGACTGCCCTGGGTGATTGGATGGTATCTTGCTGGAAAAGGGTTACGCTACATACATTCGTGTATGGCCCTGTTAGCCTTAAATGTTAAATCTCTTTTTGGTGAGCTGAAAAATCATTTGAGACGACTGTGGAATGATCAGAGTTTGTGCGCTTACTTGTGATCTCTGTTTTTACATACAAACATTTTGGTCAACTTGCCCGGCTACCTCTCCAGGCAATGAGATCTTTCTGAGTTGAAGAGGTTGATTACAGTTTGCAGAGGATGGCTTTTTTTTTGTTTTTTGTTTGTTTGTTTGTTCACCCATGGCCTTAGTGTAGAGAGATGTGACATGGTGGAACCATGAGTCTATTGTAGGTCACCTGAATAACTGGACAATGACCTTGCCTGCCCAGTTATTTTAACCATGCAAACAGTGATTAAGCTAGATTTCCATAGGATCAGTTTAATTAACCAGGTGGAATTCAGCCGTGAATATGGCTGGAACCACTGAACTAACAAAACACACACAAAAAAAACAGAAAACAAACCCAACTGTGGTCACATCTGGGCTTATGAATAGATGCATGCTGAAGGCACATCCAGGAATTATATAAAATTGTGAGCGTGGCCACTCTTTGAATTAGCACTATCTTTGAAGTCTATTGGGTATGAAGTGGAGGTCTATGGAGTATAAAAATGGTCTTTCAAAAGTCTTTTAGGAAGAGAAGTACTTCCTAAAACCCATAATGACAAAATAGTGCTTTCCCAGTAAAAGCAGCTCTACATGTCCCGCGGTGCCACGATACTTCATGGTCATTTTGTGCTTGTGTCTTTATAGCACTCTTGGTGCTTGGCAGAGTCATGTCAGCGTTGAAAGGAACTGAGACACATCTAGGGTGGTGACATCATCAGCATCCTTTCGGGCGGACACAGAGTTGGGGTCCCGCTTCCTTCTTAGTGCTGACTTTCTCCAAGAGCCTCTCTTGTGCGTCCATGATGTAGGAAGAAGCCTTCCCCTTAGTTTTCTGGGTTCCCTCCAGCTACTTCTTGATCACTTCATTTTGGTCAGGTGCTCAGACAATGCAATATGTTCTGTTACGGTTTTGCTAAAGCCTAACACTAGGCTTAGGCTTTATTAAGTTACAGACCCCCGGGGATAAATATTCTGACCTTCTAGCAGCTCCTGAGTGAGTTACTGCACTCACCCTTGGCATGCACATAATGAATACGTAATGAAATTCAGTAATTAACTTATTTAATTTATGTGTTTGTTTAATGTGTGGCCTTAATCGTGTCTTACGATCTTAGGAAATCTCTGCAAGTGTCCGTTGGTTTTGATTGGAAGATTCTAGAAGTCAGGGACTATGCATGTGCAGTTTTATTTGCTATTCACTGCCTCATGTTAATAAAACTACATTTGGTTACAATTCAAAGTAATACAACTCACATATAGGGCATTTTAATAAAGTGCACTTTTCGAGAACTAACATACTATAAAAAGTAAACAGGGCAAATGGCCTTCTTTTAGTGACTCTGAGCAGAGGGAGTTAGTCCTTGGGTAGGGTCTTCTGGCCCTGCCACATCCGCTCACATGATTGCAATTGGTTTTGTTTTTCAAAAAAATTTTTAAACATTTATGTATTTATTTTGAGAGAGAGAGAGAGAGAGGAAATATGCCAAGCAGAGAGAGAGAGAGAGAGAGGAAATATGCCAAGCAGACTCTACACTGTCCACACAGAGCCCTGAGTGGGGCTCGATCCCATGAATCTTGAGATCATGACCTGAACTGAAATCAAGGGTCGGATGCTCAGCTGACTACGCCACCCAGGTGCCTCTTAGAATTGGTTTTTATTACTGAGATTTAGAGATTCAGTGTTACGTACACCTATAGCGTCAAGCTCTTGAGTTGGTGTAGAGCAAAAGCCAGCGGCCCCGTCTCGACTCAGGGCTACTTTCCTTTGGTGTGTGAGGAGGGGGCCCCAGCCCCACGTGCCAGGGGGTCTCTGGCCTTTGTTGGCAGCTAGAATTTGGTTGCAGGACACGGTGGGCAGGTTTCTTTTTGTTCGAGCCCCAGAGGGTTTTGCACCCCCTTCCCCTGGATTCGGCAAGTGGGAGAAGGTGTCTGTCCCTCGCCCAGCGGGAGGCTCATGCCTCGTTGCTATTTCTAGTGGGATTTGTCGGCATTTGTGCCCTCCGTCCATCATCTGCTGAGCGTCTGAGAGGGGAAACCAACGAAGGAGAAGTAGAGACGGCTCAGTCCCACGCATGTGGGTGAGAATGGGTGTGGCTAATGAAGATGGGCGAACCCCGTCTGAGACTGCAGTTCTCGGAGATGCAAGCGAGGAGCCCACAGGCTGCGTTCCCATTTCTTGGGCAAACTAATAATCTATGTGTTTTCCAAATGGGGCCAAACGCGTAGACGTCGTTCATAATTCTCTGAAATTATTTATTATCATTATAACATTCCTCCACAGGCAGCAGATAGCCCATTATTCAGAATTATAACCTCTCCTGGATTTAGACATGGCCCGAATAATGAAATTGAGCAGGGGGGGAATACAGAAAATACAGGTATTCAAGTGAACTAGACCTACTTCACTCAGCAGAAGGAGGGGACCTCTCTCAGCTAAAGATTTGTTTATTTCTCCCCAGAATGCATGTGTTTTGCTCAAGACCTCTGGATTTTAACTTTGCACCTGTTGAGAGTCACTGAGTAATTTTTAACTGCAGGATGTATCTCTTTCCCCATAGTCTCCCCACCTACTGAGACATGGTTCGGCTTAAATGACCTGTTATTTTTCTTCACAGAGCCATGTCTCTGCATGGGTGAGGACTACCAAACCGTTCAGGAGCAATTTGATATGCCAAGTGGGTCAGCTCAGTATAACTTCGCAGAAACCACAAGATAATTGTAGGGTTACTGCTGGTAGGCATCTCAGCCCCATGTTAGGTGTTCATGGTCTTCTGTGCTCAGCCTTCAACGGCCACTTCCCTTCTTTGCACATTTGCTAGGACATCTGAATAAAGGTGGGGAACGTGCATTTTCAAGGCAGCCTCCGGGAATATTGGGTAACTGACCTTAGAGGTTTACAAAAAGCAAACGTAAAATAGGTGATGGAATTCTTACATAGGAAATAAATTTTGGACAGTCTGCTTCCGATGCTTGGAGTACGTTTGCTGATGCAAAATGAATTTTCCATAAATGATGTCCAACTGTTAGATCGACTCACTGTACAATGGACAAGGTCCTGCTGAAGACATTTAGCCATGTGCTTATATTTGTGTCTTCATTTTTTTCTTCCTCCTTTTCCTCAATGTATCATCAAAAAGCATTTAGAATTCACCTATGAATGTAGAAATAGGTTGAATCAGCTTTCTAGGGACTCATGAGTTAATATAAGTGCTTTCACTACAGATCTAGAGATTTCAAGGTATTGCATACATGCACATGCATGTGTTATATATGTCTTCCTGTGTGTGTGTGTGTGTGTGTGTGTGTGTGTGTGTATACATACTACTACTACTAGGCAGCATTTAAAGAGCAGTTACTATATGCTTAGGGCGATTCTCAGTGCTTTTTAGACAGTTAATTTTAAAGAAACAGAGGAAGTAGGTATAAATATTATCCGTCTTTCACAGTTAAGGGACCTAAGATCCATAGAAGTTAACTGACTTATCTAAGGTCACACACTTCATAAATGGTGTATTTAGTCAATGTAGGCAGGCAGTCTGGGTTGGGAGTCTGTACTACTTCCCATATAAGTATAAGAAACAAAGGGAAGATGGTAATAATAATAATAACAACAAAAGAAGTAACCATTCCCGGATATTCCCTACGCGCCAGGTACTGTGGTCAGCATTTCACGTTCATTGCCTCATTTAATCCCGTTGATAACTTGATGATGTAGCTACCATCAGTGCCTCCCCAGCTTGGAACATTTAGAAACAGACTTCGTTTTCTAACTTGCCTCCCGTGGCACATCAGGTAAGCAATAGATCTTGAATATTGTTGGGGTCCATCCTAGAGGGCTTCAGGACATCTAAAGCCACATCTAAGTCCCTGTGAGGGTAGCAGACGCCAAGCGGGGACTGTAGGGGGTTAGAGATGGCAGGTCTTATTAGCTTGTTAAGCATAGAGTCTGTGAATCTATTTCTGATCGGTTTGTTTTGCTTCACTCCGTGAGCATAGCCCTGAGTATTAGTCCCGGCGTTGATGGCACTGGTGAAGAATGACAGGGTGAATGGACGGGTACAGAGCCACCCCTCTGCCACATTAGTCCTGTGCCTTGTTGGCCGTGGCCTGGCCATGCCCACAGGTCAGCATGTGGAGGTCCTGACCTCTCTAGTGCTACCTCAGCGCGTGGAAGTGTGTATCCTGGGACCACCCTATTCATGGTGAGGATGGAGGAGTGTCACTTTTTCGCCCTGGGTCTTCCAACCTAATTAGGTGTAAGATTTGGGGGAAGGAGAGGATTCTCTCCCCCGGCCTCTTCCCCCCAGCCCTCTCCTAGCTCTCAGAAAAAGTTCAACCCCATCTCCCCATGAAACGTTTTGCTGGAGCAATGGCATCTGTGACCCCCTGTGTTCTCCTTCATTTCGTCGCCACAACTGAAACGGGATCCGGACAGTTGAGGCCACAAGATTCATTATGCAGATCATGTACTGCTTTGCATAAGCCTGGTCCAGTCTCGAGCAGCGATAGGGCACAGAGTCAAATTAACTCAACTAGCACTGCCCCCTTGGTGTTAAAGAAGCAACTAGAATAACCTTTTGTGTCAGTGGTTTGCCCTATTTTCTCTCCTTTTAATGTTTGTCTCTCCCTGGATGGTGGGATTTTGAATGTACCCTTTTGTTGAAATGCACAAAAACGGGAACGCCTGGGTGGCTCCATTGGTTACGTGTCTGCCTTGTGATTTCGGCTCAGGTCATGATCTCACGGTTTTGCGAGATGGAGCCCCACGTCGGGCTCTGCACTGACGGTGTGGAGCCTGCTTGGGATTCTCTCTTTCTCTCTCTCTCAAAATAAATAAACTTAAAAAAATAAATGGGCAAAAATGTAATGCATACAGGAAGGGTGGTTCTCATCAGAATGAGGTCAGAAAAACGGAGGACACTAGTGTGTTTCTTGCCAATGCATCGTGTGTGTGTGTGTGTGTGTGTGTGTGTGTGTGTGAGCACACGCATGCATGCATGCACACACACATGTCTGTGTCTGTGACACATGGCAATAGGTCTTCTGAAGGCTGGACCCCCTCTCTGTAGGCTCTAAGAATGTCTTTACAAACGATGACCCATTTGACTTATTTTTCTAAGTGTCTTTTGCCTTTTTCCACTCTTTGCGTTCCCTTCCCCCATCAGACATGTTAATGGCTCCTATCATCTTCCCTTTTCATCAGCCAAAAAAAAAAAATAACCTCGCTTGGCTTCTCCTCTTGATTTCAGCCTGTCACTTGATGAGGTCCCTGCTATTTATATTTTTGTTTGTCAGGAGGGTGGGGGGAAACATATAAATAAAGCCCCGGCAAACCCGACCACCCTGCTTGGATGTGAAGGGACTCCCTCGGCTCAGCGGCAAGGCTGCCTAGCTGGTAGTTAAGCGGGGACCAAGAGGTCCGCACTGTGAATGCCATTGAAAGGGTTACTGGGAAATGCAAACAAAAACAACATGCAAATGAGGCTGCCAGCAACAGGTAGGCTTAATCAGATGCTGTCAGATGAATTCAGCATCTCCGCGATTGTCGCCTCTCTTTGCCTCCCATTCGGAAGCCCTCATCTGCTCCAGATGTGGTTTAATTTACTGCGACTTGGCTAATTACTGTAATTAAGGATTAATTACTGTTAATTACTTTCACATAAACTCAACGCCAGTCAAAGAGCGGAGCCTTATGAAGTCTGCCACCGAAGTGAGCACGGCTTGGCGGCCTGCGTGCGTTCCGCGGGGCCACGGATGGCGCCCGGGTCCCCGCTGCCACAGATCTCCCTGACCTTCCAGCCCCACCAGCGGGACGGGGAGGGCCAGAGGTGCGGGAAGGGTCAGCGCTCAGGCCCGCACAGGGCATCAACTACCAGGCCCTTCCCTGCAGCCCGGGCGTCCAGGAGGCCAGGTCTGATGCTGGGGAGAGGGCCCGGGCGACCCGCAAAGAGATGCGCCAAGCACCAGCCTTCCCGGTGAACGTCGGAGCCGGCCTCGCCTTCTCTTTCTCTTATCGCACGGTTGGCTTTGTGAGCTCGGGAGGAAGCTAAGCTGCATATTGGGGCTGGGGTGCAGGAAGGGTTCCCCATAGGTAAGTTGGAGCAGAAAGAAAAGAGGGGGCTAGAAATCAGAAGCAGGTGATCCATTTTTGAGTCCCACCTGCCCTTCTTAAAACACGGGCTTGTTTTTGTCACGGGGGACGGATCGAGGAACGGTTAAGCATGCTGCCTGTCCGAGGTCACACAGGCGCAAGGTTACTGGCACCCCAGATACCGGTTCCCGAACTTCTCCTGGGCTCTCAGCTCTGCCAGTTCACGGTTTCAGTTGTAGAGAAGCTAGTTGCCCTAGTGACAGTCCAATATGTTACGCTCCCTTCTTAGCCTTGAATGGAGCCTCTTCCTGGCCGAGGACATTGCTTTCTACTTCATGAAGAAAATTGAGCTCTTTAGTCTGAAAAATCCCTCAGTCTCCCCCAATATGGTCTTCAAACGTGTCCGTTCTCTACCTTCCTCTTCTGTTTCCTGAGACATTTCCTTTCTTTTCTAAGAAATGCTTATTTATTGCTTTTGAGAGAGAGAGAGAGAGAGAGAGAGAGAGAGAGGGAGACAGAGGATCTGAAGCAAGTCCTGTGCTGACAGTAGAGAGCCCAGTGCGGGGCTCGAACCCACAAACTGAGACGGAGACCTGATTCGAAGTCGAACGCTTAACCGACTGAGCCACCCAGGAGCCCTGAGATATTCCCTTTCTTTCTTATTTATTTATTTATTTATTTACTTACTTATTTATTTATTTATTTATTTCTAGGAGAGAGAGAGAGAGACACCGTGAGCAGGGGAGGGTCAGAGAGAAAGGGAGACACAGACTGAAACAGGCTCCAGGCTAAGCTGGCAGTCAGCACAGAGCCCGACGCGGGGCTGGAACCCACGAACCGCGAGATCATGACCTAAGTGAAAGTCTGATGCTTAACGTCCGACTAAGCCACCCAGGCGCCCCTCCCTTTCTTATATAAAGGTGACCCTTCGACCTGTGCCCCTTGTGCTGTGGCCTCTTCTCTCTTCTGTTCCTTGACTTTATCCAGGGTTCTGTTGTCTTCTATGTCTTCGTGGGCATTTTTAGGTCTTCTCTAACCTTTCTGTGGCTCTGTCTTTCCAGAGCTACACAGGCTTTCCCTTCCTTATATCATTCAAATGCTTAACGACAGAAATCTACCTCTCATCTTTCTTAGCCTACTTCCGTCTTCCTTTGTCTTCATCCTTGACTGAGACTGTTCTAGATAAGATCACCAGAGCCCCACAGCTGTTTGAACGTGGGTATAATTTTCAGTTCTTATCTTACTGGACTTCTTTCTTTGCTGGGTTTAAGACTTTGTTTTGTGACCTCTTCTCAGAAGCTGTACTCCCTTGGCCTTTATGATTCGGAATGATTTTGTTCCCCTTAATGGGCGTCTTTCCCCACCACACCGTTAGATACTGGTATTTCTCTAGAGTTCCAACCTCAGATGGGCTCTAGATGGACGTCATTCTATACACTAGGTGGATGATCCCATCAATCTTGGGGTGTTTGTGTCTCACCCAGTAGACTAAGAACTCCTTGATGCCTGGTTGTGTGTCTCATTCACTGTTGTGTCCCGCAAGGGTGTAGTGCCACCATTAACACAATGGGCGTCTCCTCTTGTTGGACCACAGAACCTTGGGTCATGTGCATCTTTGGGTACCCAGCAGGGCAGCTTTCAAGAGTCTTCCATGTTTCCAGTGCCACCTTTATCCTTACACAGGACTTACCCTGACACAGGTAGGTCTTTGTATCATCTAAGAGAACCCTAGGACTGGAATCGTTTCAAAGTTGGACTCAAAGAACATGTTTTCTGGTTGTGAAATTCCAAAAATCGCATTGTTGGTGCCGAAAAAGAATCCTGGAATACCACATAGTATGTTTTTATCTGTGCGCAACCATCTGTTTGTAAAAAGTAGCCTGCTACTAACTAAAATTTAATTTACAAAAATTAAAGACTAAAAAGTAACCTGCTTGTACAGAAGTAAGGTCATCTTCAAATTGACGGAAGGGTACTGCGCAAACATAAAGGGAGCCTCAATTTGGGACTGAAGGGACACTGAAATGAATGTTTTTATCCATCTAAATAGCCATTAGAATTTTTCAATAAATTAGAAACAAAAAATATTAAACAGCTTTATGCTGGAATTAACTATACGGGAGACTTTAACTTCTTTTTAAAAATTTTTTATGTTTTGTTTATTTTTGAGAGCAAGAGAGACAGAGCACAAGTAAGGGAGGGGCAGAGAGAGGAAGGGAGACACAGAATCTGAAGCAGGCTCCAGGCTCTGAGCTGTCAGCACAGAGCCCGATGCTGGGTTCGAACTCACAGACTGCAAGATCATGACCCAAAGTGAAGTTGGATGCTTAACCGACGGCGCCACCCAGGCACCCCTGAGATTTTAACTTCTATTAAATATTCTTAAATCTTAACTAAACCTGTTTAGGAAAGAAACTTTTATTCAGTTAAAATGTGCTCTAACAAATATACCCTTTTTTGTGTTTGTTTCTTACTATGTCGCAGAAATATTCTACTCATTTTTCTTTAGTTGACTAATTTGCAAATGGATGATTGGACTTTACTGGGCACATGCGTGTACTTATGTACTGTATATTGCTGTATTGTGCAAGTGTCAACTATGTGTGTTTGTATTTTTCAGTGTGTGTTTGCAGATTGTGACTTTGATGGACATTCAGATGTCCGTGATTTCAGTGGTCATGCACTTTATGTACAGCACTAAGACATCAGATACTAGAACCTATATTTTGAAGTTATCTGCTTTCTCATTTTCTCCTGGAATTTTGTTGTAAGAAGTATCGTCTTGTGGGTCCCAATTACTAGTAATGGTTTGTAGGAAGCATTTTTTGAATGTAATGGGCCCAAAATCAACTTCAATGGACAACTCATTTGCACATTTAAAATATGGGAAATACAGGGGTGCCTGGTGACTCAGTCGTTTAAGCGTCCGACTTCGGCTCAGGTCATGATCTCACAGTTCGTGGATTCGAGCTCCGTGTCCAGCTTTATGCTGACAGCTCGGAGCCTGGAGCCTGCTTCAGATTCTGTGTGTGTCTCTCTTTCTCTGCCCTTCCTCCGCTCGCGCTCTTTCCCTCTCTCCATCTCTCTCTCAAAAATAAAACAGTAAAAAAACTTTTTAAATACAGAAAATATAGAAACCGCAATGCTAATTAACTACTGCAATTATTTCTTGTCTGAATAATCAATTTCATGATTTGAATTCCTCTTTTAATGTGATTTTGTTTGTTTTGCAAGCCAGTACCTTCAGATGATGTATTTGCCATGACCCGCCATGTACTGATTCTTGAACTTCAGGGATTAGATACTTTTCCCCCCATTACACGATACGACTCTCATATAAGGGGTTGACATAACAAACACTTTTCGGATGCCTGTTGTGTGTCGCACACGGGACTAGGCCCTGAGGATAACACGGTATTTATTACCCTATCTGTACTAATGAATTATAGTGTGACAAAATTAATAATGTACCATTACCCTGAGTAACAAAGTCTGACATATTGAACATTTTTCTCTCCTGTGGGAGAATTTACTTAGGTGCCTAGACAGCATGTAAAGGGCGAGAAAGAGAAAATTGTACATGAGGGTACTGGGATCTGGAGAGAGAATGTTCATGGGGCTGCCTTTGTGCCAATGAAGTCGATTGCTTTAGGAATATCTCTGAAGTCAGGAAACGTGGAATAAAGAGATAAGATCATGGCATTATTTCCTGAGCTGGATAGCACGAGCTATAGATATCAGGTGATAGGTGACACAGAGAACATTCTGAATGCTTCTATAATTCATTAATACTCTTACCAAAGCATTCTTTTCCAGTTAGAATTTAATTTAAATGCTTAATATTTTTATTATATGTATTATGCAATTATTTACATTATATTGCATAAGCTATATATATATATATACACACACACACACACTATAGCTTAGCTCATGTCCGTTCCAGCCACAACATAAATATATTCCATATTTGCAACACCACGATCATTTGAAAAAATAATAAATATTGCTTTTGTAAAATGAAGTATTTGGGTACACGTATTCATTCCACGCTTGGCGGCAGGAGGTATTGATTGCTCAGAGAGGCCAAAAATAAGCATGCATAGATACGCGTCATCTGAATATAATGAGATTAAATTCTGTACGTGATACAAACATAGACGCCGCGTGTTTCGGCTCTTCGGAAATCTGTCGGAAGTCTTATAGATGTGCGCGCCTGGACGTGTGTGCGTATATCCGCGCCTATGCGGTCGCGGGGAGGGATGTGGGGGCCTCACCGCGCAGGGAGCGGGGACAAAGCTGAAAATGGAAGCAATTGAGAGGGAAGGAAAAAGAAGAGTGATTAAGCGGGCATTGTTCTAGCAGATCCCGGCTGCCTGCTATTGTGTTCCAGCCTTTGAAGAGGAAACTTACTCTTGTAGCTTTCAGAACGAATGGCTTTAATAAGGGCTGCGCGGAGAGGTGGGGTGGCACCCCCTAAGGCCATTCCGTCAGAGCCGAGGACCACATGACCATTAACTCCGCAATCAGGACAAGTTTTCAGCATTCCGGGGTATCCTTCAATGGCAGAAAGAGCCATTTGGAGTCAAGAGAAGATGTATATCAGCAGTAATTGGATTCTGGCCAAGGCTCTTAGGGCTGTGTTATCAGCGGCGAGGGTATGGGAGGCGCTGGGCTCAGTGGGCCGGGTGGGATCCGAGCCCAGTAACTAGCCCCCACCCCCACCCCGCCCTCGAGGCAGAGAGAGGGCGGCCACACAGAGCTGAGGGTGTGCCCAGGAGTCCGCGTGGCCTGTCTGTGGGTGTAAGTGACCTGCTCCTCCTTCCCCGACGGAGACCGGTTTCTGGGCGCCCCGCGGGATGGAGCTTGGGGTTCCCCGGAGGAGGCCGTCCTGGGTGCACTTGACTAGACAAAGCCACCTAAGGCCCGAAAGTGCCCCATCGTGTCTTCCCCTGAGGCCCCCTCCCTTCCCTTCCCCCTGACTACTTCATTACAATCTGCCTTCAGGCCCGAATTGCCCTGCTTAAGCCTCAAATCATTATAATTACCATTATTAGAAATAGCTGCGGGGGAGGCGTCGGAACACCAAGTGAAAACGTGTGAGTGTGTCCGCCGGGCCGGAACCACTCCTTTTGAGCTCAGGGGACCACGAGGCACGGGGGTTCCACCAAAGCCAGCTAATGCCACGGCTGTCAGCTCCACTCAGCCCACCTGTCAAGAGGGGGATGCGGTGGGGTTCATTTTTTTAATTGACACCTTCCTCTCTCATTCCACGCTCTCCCGTCTCAACCTAATTCTTCCTTTCATCTTCCCTCTTTGAGAAAAATCCATTCCTCTGCCACCCGAATAAAGAAAAGGGAAAAGGCCACATGAGGAACAATGACATATGCATTATCCTCCAGAAAATACATAGATTTTCACAAAGGCACAAGCCAGGAAGTGCGCCGAAAGTCAGAAAAATAATTGTCAACCTAATATGAGGCCGACGATGGACAGAGGGACGGGGGAGAGAGAAAATGCCAGCAAAGCCGAACGGGAAGAAGAACAGGGTCTGCTGCACCATCGGAGGAAGAAGGAAGCGGAGAAGAGAGGTTGAAATGACTGTTTCTCAGGGTCTGATTTCCTTCTAGTCCCTCTTGAAGGGAAGCCCAGAGCTTCACGTGAGGGATGGTGGGTGGGAATGGGGAGCAGGGGGGTGGGGGAGGACCGGAAAGGAGACACCCTGTGAAAGCCTTGTGAGTTTTCAGCTGTAAGAAGTACTTGCTGTAGAGATTCAGGACAATTAGGAGGTGACGTGGGTTGTCATGCTGTTGACCGCGATCCAAGGAGACAAGGAAGAGAGGTGTGTGTCCAAGTGGCCTCTACCCAACGGCCACACCCCAGGTTCACCCTTGACTTTGGGCAGCCCTGAGAAGTGTGCCCACTGTGTTTTCTTGGCACCTGATGGCAGAGCCCCCCCCCTCCCCCCAGGAAAGTCCTTCCATGAACTTTGGTTTGTTAAGCTCTCAGGTCCCTGAATGATCATGTACTTGAAGTGAGATTAACTTGTGTGATGTTAGTGATATTTAAAGGTGGGGTGTATCAGTCGCCTAAATCAAGAAATAAAGTGGGATGAGATTAGGGAAATATGTCAGAGTCTTTATTTCAATATTGAAGTATGAATATTGTTTCTTTTCAGTTTTTATGGTTATCAACTTGAGGTATAATTTATTTTTTAGCTTATATTTGTTTAAAGTTTATTTAGTAATTTATTTTGAGAGGGAGACAGCCTTCATGAGTGGAGGTAGGGCAGAGAGAGAGAGAGAGGGAGACAGAGACAGACAGACAGACAGGCAGGCAGAGAAAATAACCCAAGCAGGCTCCTCACTGTCAGTGCAGAGCTTGATGCAGGGCTCGATCCCACAACCTCAAGATCTTGACTGAGCCAAAATCAAGAGCCAGATGCTTAACCGACTGAGCCACCCAGGCGCCCCGAGGTATAAGTTATACAAGTAAATACACTTGTTTTAAATGTAGAGTTTGATGACCCTTGACAAATCTATATATCTCTCCGAGTCGCCACCTCCATGGAGAGAAAGAACTTTTCCATCACCTCGAAAAGTTGTCTTAAGCCCCTTTACAGCTACGTACCACCCACCACATTCCCGCCCCCGGGCAGTCTGCTTTCTGTCACTATGGTGTAGTTTCTCTCTTCTGGAACTTCCCATAAATGAAATTGTACAGAAAGTAGCCGCCTGTGTCAGACTCCTTATATATAAAAATCTCAAAAGTAGTTTTTCGAGATGCAGCCACGTTGGCACTTGGCTCTGTGATGTGTTCCTTTTGTTGCCGAGTATGATTCATTGTGGGAAAAGACCACAATTTGTTTATCCGTTCCTCCACTGATGGACACTTGGATCATTCCCAGTGTGAGAAATGTGTTCTTATGAATAAAGCTACTGTGAACACTTGGGCGCAGACCTTTGTGTGACACATATTTTCACTTCTCTTAGGTAAACACCTAGGACTTGTACTCCTGATCACGTAGTAACTTACATGTTATTTTATAAGAACTATCGCACTGTTTTCTAAAGTCGTTATTCTTCTAGCTCTTCTTGAGGGAGACCATACCATCCACCAAGGAAAAGTTAGATGAGATCTTACTTACAGTGATAGAAATAGGCCAACGGATACAGACTTCTGCTGTTCTACAAAGTTGTCTCCATGCTCTGATAAACGGCTCAAATTATTCCATTTTTAAAATTAAAAATAGCTCACTTAATTCTCATTCCTTCCGCTCTCGTTTATGTAAATGACGCTGTAGTGCTGTCCCACTTGGTCAGTATTTTTGTAACTATCCAGTTTCTAGCTGGTGTGATGGTTGGTCTGTTTGGTGATCCTTTCTCCTTTTCCCAGTCACCATGCTGCTTACTTGTGTCTTGCACACCCTAGGTGCCCAATAAATAATCCAATAGGTGAAACTGGTCCCCGGAAGCTGTAGTTCGGAAACTCTCTGTCGTCGAAGGTAAAATATCTTGCATCACGTGCGTTGCGCTGGTGTAAATCGATCACAGACCTCCGTTCGCACGCACACTCCGTCCCCGCGGTGTTTGCTGTGAAGGCTTCTCACCCGCTCATGTGCCTGCAATGGGCTCCGCATTCAGCTCCCTGCCTTTCTGAGTAAATGCTCCTACAATAAAGCTCCAGAAATACTTGGTTGCAGGTTTTATTTTTCCACCCCGGCTGCCGATGTGTTACCTAGCAGGCTGTATTCTCCATGGTGGCGCTTGGTTCTCCCTCGCAGCTTGTGGGAAGGGAAATTATTCCAAGACTCAATGAATACCTGCTCTATTGAGCGGCGTCCCTAACCACCCAGACTGGTCCTTTGTTAGTGGTTATTGAGAGGATTGTCACAGCCATTGACCTGCTTGGTTTCGCTTCAAAAGAAATGAGCATTTTTCTTCCCCTTTCATTTCTAAAAGCAGATATGGCCATTTGCTTCAATTGCTGTCTTTAAAAGTTTAGACGATTATACGTTTTTCCCCCCTCTTGCCTTTTTTTTCTTCCTTTTCAGTTAAGCTGCACAGCGCCGTCTCTCTTTTTCTGGGATTGGACGCAGTTCCTGCTGGAGCAGTTATGAAGTAACTGTGTGTGTGTGTGTGTGTGTGTGTGTGTGTGTGTGTGTGTGTGTGTTTCCTTACACATTGGCATTTACCTGAGGCCTCAGAGACAAAGTACATTAGATTGAAATAGTTGAGTAACATTTTATATTTTAGGTAGAGGGTCCATTTCCTTTAGGCATCAATACCAGAGGTCTGTAGCTTTAAAAAAATACGTAAATGCACCTCATGGAAGAGTTTCCATTTCTTTGTGGAGAAAGATAAGGTAGCCGTTGACCTCAGTGACTTCAGAGTAAGCAAGGTGGGTTACGTTTTACAGATTTTTATATCTCAAGAAGAGACAGTTTGATCCACATACGAGGAGAGGAAATAACACATTTCAAGTGAACGACTCCCTGGGGACGGAGACCCAGGGGAAGAGTGGATGGATGAAGTCCTGTGCTGGTTGGCAGAGGCCAGGAACACCTCCTGGTCACTGACCCAGTACCAAAAGTTCGGGTCCCACGGGTCATAGTTTTCTTTCCTGTGATCCATGGCCGTGGCGACAAAACATACTGAGCCCTTCCTCCACACCGTATGTTTTATATGTGCTGAGCCGTATGACGAAGAAAACACATTTTAACCTATCGTATAGAAAGGATAAAAAATCTGAGAAGACTCCGTTCTAACTTCGGAGAACTCATAGGCTGGTGGCTATGCACTTGACGTCCATATTGCAAATAGGCGACTGTGTCGGAGAGAAGGCCAGTGGATGGAAGAAATGAATCTGCGACTCATTCGAGGAGGGCCCGCACAGCGCAGACCCCACTGATGAGGGTTCATGTAACACAGAATTAGTATATTTACCGAGTACCTGATATATACCAATGATTTGTCTGAGGTGCTTAGGATTCAAATATGAATTCATTAATTTGCAGAATAGTAAATATGTATCTGTTTTGTGCCAGGCATGCGTAAGACATTATCTTTGCTCTCAAAGAACCCATAGTTTATGTAAGACAGATATTTAATCAGCTGTTTTCAGTACATACTAATAAGTGCTTTCTAAGATAAATGTTTGCAGAATTCTGTGGGAAGACAGAAAAGGGAAAATTAACTCTACCTGTAGATATTGGTATTTGATCACTGTTACTGGATATAGGATAAAGATTTCAAAACCGTCAGACTGGGAACATTATTCAGTATCGTAAGTGAACTATAAAAATTTAGCAAGAGGCAATCTAACGAGCTGGTAATGTACGTCTGTGTGAGTATTGGTGCTAGCGTTAGGAAAGTGCTAATTCTTCCCCTTCTTCTTTGCTACTATGTGGTATGAATAGTTTTACTGATCCCAGAGCAGGGATAAACTGAGAGAAATATTTTCTAAGACTTAAGCAGAAAAGTTGGCCGAGTAGCCCTTGTGACTATTTAAGGCTCGTGGAATGCGGGCAGCATCTGTGGGTCGTAAGGGACATATCTCTGGATTCACTGGGCCAGGATGACGTTTGGGTAAAATTCTTCTTAGTGATCCAGAATTCATATGACTTAGAAGCATGCTTTTTCTGCTGCAAAGAATGCTGGACAGATTTCCAAGGTTATAAATTGCAATTCCTGTTAACAACTGGCCAGGAAGGGTGCTATAAGTAAAATGTATTTCAGATTCAGAGGTGAAAGAATGATGGTATAGTGGATCAGTCTTTCGTTCCTGTCACTGAAACGTAATGCCTGTACAAGGAAGTAACGGCAGAAATGGCCATGAGTGCCTGTTGGTTGCACTGGTAGGGTGTTAGCCAAGCTTGTTTTTTTCTTTTTCACTATACTGATCTCATAAATGGTGAGAGCGTTTTAATAAGTCCCCTGGCCATTGCCATCGTTATGATCTGTAGATGAAGACAACTGTGTGAGGCTGGCATCCTAGGAGGCTGCAATCGTGTGTGTGTGTGTGTGTGTGTGTGTGTGTACATGTACGTATGTGGGCTTGATTTATGAACCACCAAAGCCACAATGATGTACAAGGGTGAAAATCACCTACATGAACAGCAAAGAAATGTCACCATCAGTGCCAAGAGGGACTTGTAAACCTGGAGCTAACAGCCGATGGTTTAATTCTTCTAAAATAGAAATTTCTTTAACCTTTCTAGGCGAAACCATATCCCATCTGGAAAAAAATGCAAATTTATGGGCGAGAAGAAAAGCTGAGAGTTGTAGTTTTCATCTAAGAGCCAAATAAAAAAATACCCATCTTTGAAAGACAGTCTTCTAGGGAGTCTTGAAAAGTATTTTTTCTACTTGCAGTGCAATCATTTCTAGAGAAACTCTAGAATAGGGAAATGTAGAGATATTTGGTATTCGTTTTATACTAGGCGGAGGGAGAAAAGTCTTCAAAGCCTTCAACTACGGAATGTCTGTGTTACTATGGACCAGAGGACCTGTCTTGTATTTAACACTGAGGATGACAAAATTGGATTTCTAGTATAGTAGGACACTTGTGGCAAACAGGGAACAAATAAGTAAATAAATGAAGAATGAATGAATGGCACCCTGAAGCCAATATTTCTGCATTAGAACTCAGGTATCTACTTGAAAAACCTGCTCTATGGAAACAATCCATTTTTAACTAACCTTGTTAACCTCTGACTTTTATTTTATTATTAGTTTTTAAATTTTTTTGAGAGAGAGAGAGAGAGAGAGCACAGGGGAGGGTCAGAGAGAGAGGGAGACACAGAATCCGAAGCAGGCTCCAGGCTCCAAGTTGTCAGCACAGAGCCGGACGCAGGGCTCAAAGTCACAAACCACGAGATCGTGACCTGAGCCAAAGTCAGACGCTTAACGGACTGTGCCACCCGGGCACTCTGACCTCTGACTTTTAAAACAAGGAAATCAGAGAGCTGCAGCTTGCAGCCGGGCTCAAACAAAGACCACATGGAGATCATTTAACCAAATTTGGGCGTTTATTTAGAAATCTACAGAAAGGGGGTTTCCAGTCCTAGCCAGCTTGCTGCTTGAAAATGCTAGAGGCATGGCTTCTGAAAGTGACTCTAGAGCAATTGACAGTGATTAATGTGAAATGGTAATGAATGACTTCATCACAGAGCAGAGATGCCACGATTTTGCATACTACTTACTGGACAGAAGGAGTGGCACCAAGCTTTGACTCCAATAATATGACCGACTTTCCTGCTACGGGATCAGTTCCTGGCAAACAGCAGCGTAAAGCCCTTGGAGAGAAGATTCCTCAGGGGCCAAGACTCATGACCGAGCAAAGCCAGAGAAACGAGCTAGCCCGAAGGGGGTGCTCCTGGCGATATTGTAGCTGTTGCATTCCTTCCACGCAAACACCCAATCAATGGCAACATAATTAGATGACCATGATAATAGGAATATTTATTGCCATGATAACGAATTTGATAACGGTTCTATTGATCTGTTTTGTTCATTTCCTTCCTCCAGTGTAAAGTCGGTCTTGGTTGTAGAGTTCAGACATGTTCAGACATGCTGAACTCTTCCATTTTCCTTTCCTTCTTTCTCTCTCAGTGTCTCTCTCTCTCTCGTTTTGAGTAAGGTATCCTCGGGACTCAAGGATCCAACACTCCTAGCCCTCGCTATCCACTATTTTGATCTTCTTACTCAAAAACTTACTTTCCTCTGCTGCTGTTGGAAAGGATATCTGCCCAACCTGCACTTTTGCATAGCCATATATGCTAGACCCCTCAGGGTTTACTAGGTAGTATCTGTGAGACCACGCATCATCTTTCATGTATGTTTCTGAAATTGAGTCCAAGGAAATCTAGGATTCTGTTAGACAGTTTACTAAACCTGTATCGCTTAGCATTAGATCCATCTGGCAGGAACATTAAAAATAATGGTGGCTTCAACAATATCTTGTGGACTAGAATTCCAAAAGTTTGTCATCCAAGGCTCAAGGGCCTTATAAAGCTATCATTCTGCACTTAACTTCCATCCCCAAGATCGCCTCATAATTTAGCATTGCTGCTGAATTTTCAGACATCACATCAATGTTCCAGGCAATAAGGAAGGCTGGGGAAGGTTAGAAAGGTCATACTTCTTATCTGAATTACTGCTTTAAGGAGCCTTTTTCAGGGCTCCTTGTATATATATACTTTTGCATACATATTATCCAGAACTTAATTCCAAGACCATTGCTAGCTTCAAGGAAGCCTGAGAATGTGATCATTTACCTGGACATATTTTCTAAATACACTGCACTTCTCCTCCTAAGGAGGAAAGGTAGAATGGATATTGGCTCGTCAACTGCAAGTCTGATGGGACCGTCTGGACTTGGGGTATTACCATCTCACATTTGTCCCATACACCAGAAGATCACACCGAGAGATAAGGTCACAGAAGAGGAGAGAACACTAGCAGAATTCAGAAATCGCAAAAGACACTGGCAAATGACACCCATGTTCAACATCAAGTTGAAATCAGAAATTCCAAGTCATGTGTCTGACTCAACGGTAGATTATGTTTCCTAGGCTCATTTCTAGCCTAATCTTGTAACTTCTGGAGATTCCCTCTTCGCTATTCTGTAGCTCCTTACTGCTTCCTGTTTCCTCTTCGCTATTCTGTAGCTCCTTACTGCTTCCTGTTTGGATTGGGATAGCACAAATCATCTACACTTAGTACTAAAGATCTTCCAACCACAACCTCTAATGTGTCGAATGAGCAAATAGTGACTGAACACAGCTCTCTTATGAGAAGTGACTATAACACTCATGGCTGTTCTGATAGACGTATACAGCCTCCATACCCAGTGTCTTTAGATCCATTGCCTTCTTGCATCTTTGCAACAACCCTGTAGCGCAGGGGTAGTATCTCATCTGTGGGAGAACATTCTGATTCGTCTCTTGGTTTTGTCTCTCCGGTGGCTAGACCAGTGCCTGGTACATGACTGTTGCCCAATAAATAATTTCTCCCCCTTCTTCTGTAGTCATGCTCAGGGGTGAAAGGGTTAATAAACAGAGGTTGTAGACATGGTCTCTCTACTCTTAGATAGCTGTTGAGCAGGACGGGGGTGATCTATAGGTAATCTGTGGAAAGTTTATTCATCAGCACAGATGGAGATTTTACGTGGGTCCCAAATCTTAGTTGAGCTATTTGATCTAATGTTGTATCTTCAAAAGATAGGGTGTATGGGGACTCGGGGGAAGTTTGGGGGGGAAGGGAGGGGTGGCCTCTTGGCTGATTACCTGTCGCTTGCAAGATTCTCCTCCATGTAATATACCAAGCTTGTGAGGTAATATTTTTATTCTCCACACCAAACTTAGATGGTAATATTTTATTATCTGCATCAGACTTACCGGTTAATACTTCTATTCTCATTTTAAAGATGGAGAAACTGAGTCGGAGAGATGAAGAAAGTGGCTCAAGGTCGCGTATCTAGTAAATGGCAAAGTTGATATTAAAATCCATATTTTTGTTTCCACGGTGCCACATTGCCTCTCCAAGGAAAAATATCAAAGCAGGAAACTTACACTTTACAGTGAAAAATAGAAGGAAAGCACGGGCCACAGACTGAGCAATGGCCTGGAAATTAGAATTACTGAATTCTGTCTTTCCCTGACGCTGCCCTGGGACCTTCCTTTATCATCACATGCTGCCTGCCTGAAAGGGCTTTATGAAGGATCGAGCCTTTATTATACAAATGCTACTTCATCTTAATAAAAACAGTTATATCAAGACCTACACTTCTGCCCTTAGCAAATTGGGCTAATAGTATTGTTTCTTGGCCAAAGCGCTGTAATAATTAATGTGTTGGGAAGCACACAGAGAACTACAGATGAGGTGCCTCGCTGCTTATCAACACAGTCAGTTTGTTAAGTGGTTTTGAATCTTCTAGTTGAGTTGCATCCTCTAAATGCAAAGCACCCAAAGAAAGTAAGAGTAACAACATCAATTCAGTAGTCGTTAGTAGCAAACTTAGTCAACCAGCTATAGGTGAGGGCAAAGGTTCTAAGCATTTTCTGCCAGTTCACTCCTTCTGTGAAGGGTCTAATCAAGACATGAGCAGAGTGAGAGACCATCTGAGGTCTGACCTCTCCAAGAGCCCCCAGATGTACATATGTGACCAAGTGCCATGACTATCGATATCATATCCCCAAGTTCTGTTCTCCTCCGGATACTTTTACTGTCCAGTCCAACCCGAGTGGACATTACTGGGCCATGTGCTTCTGAAGGGGCCTCCCAGTTGACTTCCATGATACATCCTCAGTCTCAGAGTTGAAACCATGTCTCACGGATCTATTGTGCCACATGGCCCTTAGCAGTGCCCGGGACAGGACAGCATCCAGTTATTTTATAACAACACCATATGGGGCTTCTGACTCTTGATTTGGGCTCAGGTCATGATCCCACTGTCATGGATCGAACCCCATGTCAGGCTCACTCTCTCTCTCTCTCTCTCTCTCTCTCTCTCTCTCTCTCTGGGGCATCTTGGTGGCTCAGTCATTTAAGCATCTGACTCTTGATTTCGGCTCAGCTCATGATCTCATGGTTCATGAACTTGAGCCCTGTGTCAGTCTCTGCATCGACAGCACAGAAGCCTGCTTGAGATCCGCCCCGCCCCCTGCCCCCCACCCCGGGCATCCTCTCTCTCTGTCTATCTCAAAATAAATAAACTTAAAAGAAAAAAGATTCTCTCTCTCTCCCTCTCTGCCCCCATCTCTCTCTCTAAAATTAAAATAAATAAATAAATAAAAAGAACAGTATAACATGTGTATTTTATGTGGCCATCCTAAGTACTTGGAAGTAAAGTATTGACTCTCATTTTCCTATGGCCAAAGAAAAGCTAAGGAAGCCAGCTTTTAGGTGTCAGAAGTATTCAGAATTATTCTTCCTGTGCTTGGCATCTTGGTGCAAAAGGTTCTGAATGGATAGTAAAAGAATAGGGAGCATTGTGCTCACATGTCTTAGTCACTAGCATGGGATTTGTAGGTAAAAGTGCTAACAAGTGGTCAAACTCTTAAGTATCACTTGAGAAAGTTATGGTGAACGGTTGTCTTTTTTTTTTTTTTCTGTGTGTTTCCTGTCTAGATTTCCTATCAGCCTTCCTTTTAGCAACAACAGGGTTGTTGTTTTTTTAATGTTTTAATGTTTATTTATTTTTGAAGAGGGAAGGGCAGAGAGAGAGGGAGACACAGAATCCGAAGACAGTCTCCAGAGTCCAAGCTGTCAGCACAGAGCCCGACACGGGGCTCAAACCCACGAACTGGAAGATCAAGACCTGAGCTGAAGTCGGACGCTAAACCGACTGAGCCACCCAGGCGCCCTGACAACAACAGTTTTATATTGCTTTTATATGAATTATCTCCCAACGTTTCTGCACAGGATTCCATTGGGTCCTCATGGTTGCATGTGGGGGAATGGGGTGGGGCTGAGGCGATGTGGGGACAGGATCCCCCTTCTCTCCTGGAGTGGAGCCGCCTTGGTCTAGGTTATATATCGTGCTTTCAGATAATTCTAAAGGAAAGAGTTCACGTTTCACAAAACGTGAAAATCACCGCATTGACTCATTTTATTATCGCCTCGAATCCTTGAGGGGTATTGTTCCCTTGGTGCAGAAGAGGAGCTGGGGCTTAAGCCGACTGTTTCCAGGGATGACCTAACTCAAAAGTGACTTGAGTGGCTAGCTCGAATTCTGATCTTCTGCCTCTAAATTTTATTTTACCCTTGAATTCCTTCTTCCAGATTTAAATACTTGTGAACTTGAGAATGATCTTTTTCCTTTCTAGCAGATCCAGACTGTAGAGAGTACTGTGTGTGTTATTCTCCTACTAGTGCTAATATGGCATCCATATGTGTGTGTGTGTTTCATGTATATATTTGAAGGTACGAGAAGAGATCACAAAAGCTAGAGCAAAGACAAGCTTGGCCATGTTTATACTCTTGGCCTGTTACGGATGTAAGAGGGCAATGCATTTTGGCATACTTTGTGTTCTGCTCGCTCAGTCTTAGCTTAGAACAGTCCTCGACTCTGTGTAACCGTAAGCAAGTAACTGCACTTCTCAGAATCTTGAACCACCGTGGGCACCCTAGAAATGAAAGCGTTGGCCATCTTGCACGTGAAGAAGAGGCCAAGCGGGATTTTGTTTGCTGCGTCTTCCTGGGCTAAGGAATAGAGCAGTTGTGAGATGATTCACGATCCTTTGAGTGGAGGCCCTTGCTGGCCCTTGGTGATGCTCCTGTATCCTAGAACTTGCTCTGAGTTCCAGTGAGACCAAGGAGGACAGCAGGCTGCATATTTGTGGAGGAATTGTGTTCCATGGTGGAGGGTGGGGGAAGGTCAGACAGCTTTAGAACTTTGTTTAGATTTGAGGTTGACAGCTCCAAGATAAGGTTTACATATCAGAGCAGAAGCATTTCTTACTCCATCTCCTAACGTATACACTGATCGTAGGTATTAACGTAATAGATGCCAAACAGCCCGTGAAGACCACCGCTTTCACTTCAAAATGAAGTTTGGCCAATGTAAGAAATAGTAAGGACACCATTCATTCCTTTTTTTCACCTTGAGTTTGACAAGAAAAGTAAAGGTATCACAAATTATACAAATCATTTTCCCTAGTTTGGGTCCCTGCCAGACCGGCAGGATGTGAGATGCAAAGTGTTAAACGCTAAGAGCCTCAGATTCTTTATTCAAAACAGAAGATACAAAAAGACTCTATCACACCATAAATAGTAATGGTGTGATCCAACGTGTGTGTGTAGGTGAGTGTGCGTCTCCGGGGATGGCGGGGAGAGGGCAGTTCACGGGGGTTCACCTGACTTCCACGGCTTTGTGGTTCCTGCTTGCTGGCTTCTAGAAGCAGCCATGTGTATCAGAGGACAGGCCAAGAGAGAATTAAGTGGAAATAAGAACTCTGCGTCCGGCCTCTTCAGAAAGAGGCAACACATTCGCCTAATCAGTTCTGATTCCTGCTGGCTTTGTCGCCTAAGGTCAGCTTAATAGTCATTAGAAGAGGTCATGGCGGGCTCCGCGACCTCGATCATCGAAGGTTAAATAATACGTCATTAAAAGGGTCAGTCAGAAAAGAGCAGATGTTTTCCCTGTGATTCACTTACTTTGCAGAAGCCTCTGGCTTCTTGGAATTTTTCTATCACAAATTTCGAATCTCAAGGCAGAAATGTTCACACGTCGCAGTTTGGCTGAATTCAGAGGAGGCTCTCCTGGAGCTGATGAAAAGCGGGGGCTGTGGTCGTGGGGGAGCAAATGGCAGTGACATTTGTCCTTCGTTCTGGAGGAGGAGAAAGGTCACCACACTGCATCAGATCTTGTATGAGGATTTGAAAATACCACCCCAATCTGATGGGAGCACCTCAGGTTGGAGTGGGGATGTGGTAGTAGAGAAGCCAGGACATCTTTCTCCGGTTCAAGTGGGATCAGAATCAAGAGGAGGAAGCCAGAAAGAAGCCACGGGCAACTCTAATAATAGGTTTGATTTTAGCCTAACCTGGACATTGCTGGGTAGGTCTTACTGCGTCCGGGAAAACTTTTTTCAGCCACCCAAACTAGGGAAAATCAAAGTAGCCAAAGCCGTAAGAGGTCCTGCCTTCTCTTTGTGATTATCCAGATGATATTAAAGCAGCACAGAGAATTGGGAAAACGAAAGAAAAAATACTGACAATCCTCTCCTCCCAGATACAGCAGCACGTTGCATTTTTTAGTAGCTTCCCTGTTTTTATCCATTTGTAGACTAGTAGATGGATAGAGAGATGGATAGATAGAGATGTAGGTTAGATCGCTAGAATTGGATCATACACCAGTATCTTGCGTATGATTAAACTAACACAACAGCATAGAACTTTTCCATGTTGCTATATTATTTTCAAATGATGACTTTTAACAACCACTTAATATTCCTTAGTTAGAGTTTTAAGGGTAATTGCCCTAAGAAATAGGTGAAAGTAGTGATGGATAGCATTTATTATTACTAGTCCCTGGGTGGACACAGGGAGATGAAAATCTGTTTTTGTTTTTCCTTCATTTCTGCCAAATGCTGCTTGTCAGCCAAAGAGAAACGCGCTGAAAGTATAGATTCAGGTATTTGGTTTGAGTTCCTGGAGATTTTGGTAGATTTGATCGTTCACATGAATTTGCTTTCGTTAAGTAAGTGAGGCCCGGACCGTTTGCCCACACCAGAAGCTTTCTACAAGGACAGTAGCTAAGGGATGGTGGGCCAGATGGGTGAGTGGATGGGAGTCGGGAAGCAGTCTTATCAGTTTTCAAAGCCCAAGTGCGTGGTTTAGGAGAAACACAGACCAAGCAGGCCAGTACAGGCGGTCTGCCTTGTATGGTGGTTTCCATCAGCTGACAGACCAAGAGTCAGTATGTAGGAACGATGATTTGAGTGAATACGGCCACACGCAAGCCTTTTTTGCTTTTACATAAAATGTTAGGACTTAAGCAAAAACATTATTGCTTAGAGGCCGATGTATATTCCTTTTACAGAATGCAATTCCAGGGCACCTGGGTGGCTCCGTTGGTTAAGCATTCGATTCGTGATTTTGGCTCAGGTCATGATCTCAGGGTTTGTGGGATCGAGCCCCGTGTCGGGCTCTGCACCGGCAGTGCGGAGTCTGCTTAGGATTCTCTGCCTCCCTCTCTCTGTTCCTCCTCCGCTCGCACCTACTGACGGTCTCTCTCCAGTTAAATAAATAAATATTTAAAATAATAAAACAAAATGCAGTTTTATCGCTTTAAAAAAATACTTCAAAGGTAGAAAACATTGAGCTAAAGCCAGTAGAGTATTTGTTTGCTAAAGTTGCATTTAAAAGATTTCATGGGCCCCTGGGGTGCCTGAGTCCCTCAGGAGGTTAAAGGCGGGACTGGTGATTTTTGTTCAGGTCCTGGTTCATTTCATGGTTTACAAGCCCCGCATCAGACTGTACCGACAGCACAGAGCCTGCTTGGGATTCATTCTCTTTCCCTCTCTGTCTCTCTCTCTCTCTGTCTCTCTCTATTTCTCTCTCCACCCCACCCCCCGCATTGCTTGTGCACATGTGCGCTCGCTCTCTCTCTTGAAAGAATAAAACATTTAAAAATAAATAAATAAATGGAACTTTCAAATTGAGGCTGGGTGGCTATGCGTGTACATGTGCGTGTGTGTGTGTGTGTGTATTCACAGAGTACTCATTGTCGTGTGGTGGCCTTTCTTACTAAAAAGCGTGTGTGTGTGTGTCTTTGTGTATGTATGAAATATCTGAGAATACAGTATTTAGACCCCATTAGTGAAGGTAAAAATGTACAGATAAACTGTATCATTTATGGTTATGATATGGCTACTGTCAAAATAACATGCTATTTTGACAGTTGCTTTATCTTTACTCTCACTGAATCTACAATAAGAAACTAGTTTCTTAGCAACTAAAATATATTCCCAAACAAGGGTATTAAAAAAGAAAAAAGCTCATAAAAGAAAAACTACACTCATATGTGATGTCTGGACTGGTTCTTCTTGGTTGGGGAAGGCGGGGGGAGTGAAATTGATCTGAAATAGTATGATGTTCTCCTGCCACCTGGCTGCCTTGGGGCCGTGTCCCTGCCTGAGGCGCTTTTTCTCAGCCTGGATGCTAGAACAAGAGGTAGCTTTCAGGAGGCTTGGAGAAGACTTCGTTTTTCCTTTTTCTTCTGCCTTTCAGTGTCTTTTTTTAAATTTGTAAGTGTTCCTTATCTTAGCTCTAGGTAAGAAAGTTCTGTAAAAACTTGCACAGTAAGTTCTGGAGCAGAAAGCCTGTGGTCAGATTTGTCCTCATTGTAACTTGTAACCAGTGGTTTCTGTATCATGTACTTAGCTACGATGGTCAGAGTGGAGACTGGGGGAGTGAAAGGCGAATTGACCTAATCTGCCTGTTGTGTTTTATCCATAAAACGTTTTGAAATTCTCCAGTGCTACGTACAGTCCTCCAGGCATGGTTGGGGGTCCTCAAACCCTTTCAGGGAACCACGAGGTCAAAACTTTTTTGATAATGATACTAAGACATTATTTGCTTTTTTTTCCCCCCACACTCAGTCCTTGATGAGTGTACGGTGGAGTTTAGTAGAGGCTACATGGCATATGATATTGTCAAGGACTGAATGCAGATATGAGAACCTACCTGCCTTCTATTACGTCACATATCAAAGAGATTTACAAAAATGTTGGGGCACCTGGATGGCTCAGTTAAGCGCCCGACTTCAGCTCAGGTCGTGATCTCACTGTCCGTGGGTTTGAGCCACTCATTGGGCTCGGTGCTGACAGCTCAGAGCCTGGAGCCTGCTTCAGATTCCATTTCCCTCTCTCTTTACCCCTCTTCTGCTCGCACTCCAACTCTCTCAAAATTAAAATAAAAACATAATTTTTTTCTAAATTTACAAAAATACAGACTATTCTTATTATTTTTATTTCAAAAATACCATTAACACGTAATGGGTTTATTACTGTTTTAAAATGGTTTAATAAACATTTAAACATTTTTAGTAATACAGTAAACACATAAACAAAAACTCTCCAGGGTCCTTAATGAACTTTTGAGGAATGCCGAGGGGTCCCAAACCCAAAATGCTTGAGAACCACTGGTTCTAGAAACTAGTTTAACCTTTGTGTGACCCTGGCTGTGGAGGTTTCCAGGTGGTTCCCCAAGAAGTGAGCAAGTAAGTTAAAGGCGTCGTCAGTCAACATGTCAGTCTAGCTCACTTCCGTTTTGCACCCTGAGTGCTTGGACTTGCAGGCGGACACAGAACCAGCTCTTCAGAAAGAGGCTTCCTCGTGATCTTTTCTCCTCATGCCCCAGCCAGTGCCTTTCTAAGGAAAATTGGCCTCGGGTGTATAGGAGCCACCCTACTGGACACTGTGAGCCACGTTAGCATTCCAGAACAAGACCTGAGAAATAAGACGTAGAGGAGAGTGCAGAATACTGAAGGCGGAGAGGGGGGAATTGTTAATTGAGCTCTATTAAATATTAATTGAAATATAAATTCAAAACCTCACTAACTGCTGACAGTTCTGTAATCTAATTAAGTGGTAGGGTCTGTGGCCCCATGGTGTTGTCGGGTGTATTAGGGGAATAAAGTGGTCTGGCGCTCATAAACACCACGAGGGCTTTATTAATCCAAGGCATTTGCCAGTGAAGTAGATGGGAAGGTTGACAATAATGAGAATTCTGTGGAACACGGAAGAATGGAAGGGGCAGTTTGATCCGGAGGGGAGTGTGGTGAATTGGCTGACGTGCTCCATGTTGGGGTGGTTTGGCCTCTGCTTCCCGGGAAAGGAGGTGAGGACTTTCCATGATCATGCAAGCGCTTTCTGCACTTGGGAAAAGTCTGTGGCATCCTTGGGGCAGGTATCAGTCTTTCAGTCACTTTGCAGGGGGATCCTGCAAAAGGAAGTGGGAGAGCGGGAGTTTTGGTGCGAAAACTTCGAAAGACTGTGACTTGAAAGGTTTGGGAGAATTTGATTTCTTTTTTTTTAAGTTTATTTTGTTTATTTTGAGAGAGAAGGTGAGAGAGAGCATGAGCAAGGGAGGGGCAGAGAGAGAGAGGGGATCCCAAGCAGTCTCTGCATTGTCAGTGCAGAGCCCGACACGGGGCTGGAACTCATGAACCATGAGACCATGACCTGAGCCGAAATCCAGAGTCTGGCTGTTTAACCGACTGAGCCACCCAGGTGCCCCTGAATGTGATCTCTTAATAGCAGACGTGAGTAAGTTTGTGCTCTGCACAGTTGTTGTTGATGGAGTCAGTGTGAAGACAGTGAAAATGATGTGAATCTGTACACACGGCCAGAGAAAAGTTGTGAAAAAGCACAAAATACTGTCTAGGCTTTTTTGTTTCTTCCGATTCTTTCGTAATTGTAAACAAGTGCACGGCGTGGGGTTCTGAGTTTTCTTAGGTGGTGCAACCCCGCTTTGAAAAGAATGATCTCGAGCTAAGTCAGCATCTCTTCGCCTTTGTTTTTAAAAAGCCATTAGATGGATGCTCCCATCGCTTCTGTATGAAAGCAGGGCTGTTCGAATTCTCCTCGTTCTTTGGCCTGGTGTGGTTTAGTTGGGTGGTGGCTTCACGTCGCTTTTAGCAGGACTTTCTCCTGCCTCCTTGTTTTGCACTTGCCTTCAGCACCATGGCCCCCATCCTTGCGAACTGACACTTCAGTTTTAGAAAAGGAGCTGCCTGGAAGTTCACGTCCTGCGGACGTCAGTGTCTGGCTCGGTCCTGCGAGCGCCATCTGTGAGCGACACAGCCCGTGTGCGGTTTTGACCCTGTGGGTTCTCGGAAATGAGAGCGGGCCCCCTTCCCCCCTGGGCCACTGTGGCTGGCTGGGTGGGGACGGGGGGGGGTGCACAGGGTGGTGGTGGGGGGAGCCGGCGGGGGGGAGTGTCCTAGAACCATGTCATGCTTTGCTCCGTTACTCCCCGTATGTTAGCAATTTTACTGTGGTCTCTTTTCTTTCCTTTTCAATTTGGGCCTGAGCCGTTTGCTAAAGGAATGTGGATAAAGGCTCCCAGTGTTGGGAGCAGGGATAAATGCAGTTTGAACAGCTCCCTCCCGCTCCAAAGGGGCCAAGCAGCCTTGAAAGGCCCCTGAGAAGGGGAGATTTCTGTAGAATGTGGCCACGAAGGGTGGGGGTGGGGGGGTCAGCTTTCCTGGTCCTTGGGGACTAGGTAACAAATAAGAAAAGCGTGTCCACTTGGCCATGAGAAACACGAGCCTGGGGACAGTGCATATCTCTGCAAGATTGGGTTGGGCAGGTGGGGGGACATCCTATCTGGACCCCGATGACGGTGCACCTGCCGCCTTGATGCCTCAGTGCGCGGCTCGCTTGGGGACGGGAACACAGGCCTGTGGCTCACGGGGAAAAGCAGAGGCTGGGCACCCTTTGAGGACTTGGCAGACGCTTCCCTGATTCACTTTGGAGGGTTTCTTCTCGTGAAGCCGGTGCCGGGCCTTGGGTCTGTGCTGCTGACGTTTGAGAACATGAGAAAGAGGCGCGGTAGGAGCCAAGTATCTGCCAGCCTCTGTCGGGAGAACCTTTATCATTTCTGTCAGATACATCACAACTCGCTTGTCGTACCATACATCTTCCTAAATGTGACAGAATATTCAGCTGTTATTAATTGAATACTCTCTAATTTAACTGCTTAGCGGGAGAAAGAGTGACTGGTTTGTTTCAACACGTACAACTGGCATCAACCTGTATGTGGGTTTCAGTGCTATTGCCTTGCAGGGCCTGAAAAAAGTCGTTGTGCAAAGAGAAATGGCTACCCTACTTTTCGACAGGGTAACGAAATGCGGTTTATTGTTCTGAAACAAATAGAGGGGTGTGTGTGAGAGAGAGATCTACATATTAGGGAGATTGATTCTATGAGCGTGTTAGATTCCCATCATTTTTTGTGATGCGTGCGTCATAGATCGTACTCCTGCTCCTAAAGTAGCTCAGCTCACCCAGAAGGTTCCGTGGCACCGTGGATCTCTTTTATCTGAGGGTTTTGCAAGTGCGCACTCGATTCCTCCATCTTCATCTTTTCCATCAATAAAATGTAAACAGAGAACCCTGCACGTTTCTGAGTAGTATTAAGTGTGATGCTAAGAATTAAAAATCATCTTGTTTTCAATGTTTATTTTTTAGAGAGAGATTGAGAGACAGAGGGAGGGAAGGAGGGACAGAGAGAGGAGGAGACAGAGGATCCAAAGCAGGCTCTGTGCTGTCCTCAGAGAGCCGGGTGTGGGGCTTAAACTCTGAACTTCAAGATCGTGACCTGAGCCGAAGTCGGACGCTTAACCAGCTGAGCCACCCAGCCACCCTTAAAAACCATCTTGATGAGAGAAATTAAAGAGATTCAGATTTCAGGAGCTAAGGATGAATCTGGGGAGACTAAATGCAGCTTCTCCCTACTCAGACCTTTAGGGGAAGAATAGAGCTAGTCAACCGTCGGCTTCCGCAGCTGCCTTCAGAGAAACACTGGAAGATACCAATTCACTGATGTAGAGAAAAACCAGGGTGTCAACTGGACACCCTACTAAACCCGTGTGGCTCTTAAACGTGTATTTATGTATATGTAATTGTGGGGGTATTTTTTTTAAAGGAGATAGAAAAAGGCACTCAGTGCCAGAATGCCTCCAGGTACATGTACAGCATGTTCTTTTCTTAAATGAATTCAGAGCATGGCGATAAGTAGAAGCCAGACTTGGCTTGAACGGAGCACCCTCACGAAGTAAAGTGAAACAAAGGACGTGTCCCCAACTCTGCCATGAAGGTCGGCGGAGTGTGGCCTCGGCACTTTGCAGAGATGGATGAGAGTCTCAACACCGCACACAGGGAAGAGCGTACCTCTAGTCCTTCGAATCGCCCATCGTGGGACTATTAGGCTGAGCGTTCTGGAAAATATTATTACCCCCAGGGCGCCATGTAACTCCCTGGCTTCTGACAAGCTGCCAGCATGGCTCTCTCTGGGCTGCATCGTTGAACCTTCCCTGGCTGGCTGCCAGGGTTTTAAGAAGGCTCTGGGGGCCCAAGGTAGCCTCCTGGTGCCAGTCAACATTCATTGTAAAACCCACTTCAGGAAGAAAACTCCCTTGCCTTCCCCTCTGGCATACAAGGACTATCTAATGCTGGCACCGTGCCTCTCATTCTGAGGGGCCGGCTTTTGCTTGGGGATGGCATGGAGAAGGGGATTATTTGCACTGTGGCTTTTGATGTAAGCCATCATTGTCATATTATACGAATAGCACTACACAGGGATGGCCGGGCACAAAGACGAGCCTCCTTCCCGCCCTCACGCTGCCCTGCATAACTCAAGTTCTGTCCCAAAAAGGCTTATGCATTTCCCCCTCCCCTCTGTAGCCTTCTGGAAAACAGTGGGGTCAGCTGAAAACCTCAATTTAAAAATTTTTTTTTAATGTTTATTCAGTTTTAAGAGACAGATCCCAAGTTGAGGAGGGGCGGAGAGAAAGGGAGACACAGAGTAGGAAGCAAGCTCCATGCTCTGAGCTATCAGCACCCAGCCCAATGCGGAGCTTGAACTCATGGAACTTGGGATCATGACCTGAGCCGGAGTGGACCGCTTAACCCACTGAGCCACCCTGGAAACCTCAGTTTTTGAAAAAGGACCCTTTAATCTGGGCATCACAAAATAGGTTAAAAATTAGAAGAGCGTTTATTTTTTTTTCCAAAGACATAATTTACACAATTTTACACAGAAATGCCATGCACTAGGCTCACAGTCATAATCACTTCTTCTTTGCTGTGATTAAAAAAAAAAAATACACTCAGCTACAAGACACACTAACATTGCATACATAGTCCAGAAATTTAAAAAGCATCACATAAATTCTGATCATTCAGAATAGAAGCCTATGTACTGAAAATACCAGAACCCTAAAATCTACTCACTAGAGGAAAACCGATTTGAGAATTCCCGGATGTTGTTTAGCTCACCAGATTCAGGGTTTACAAGACAAATGGAGGAACATAATGTATTTAGTACTGCCTTTGGTGTCTGTATACTTATTTATAAATCTATGCACTTAGGCTCACCATGACATAGGAACATACGCGCAGAGAGGAAGGGTAAAGATTGGGATCCATGGGGGGCCTGGGTGGCTCAGTCGGTTGAGCATCCGACTTTGGCTCAGGTCATGATCTCGCGGTCCATGAGTTCGAGCCCCACGTCGGGCTCCATGCTGACAGCTCAGAGCCTGGAGCCTATTTCGGATTCCGTGTCTCCTTCTCTCTCTGTCCCCTTCCCTACTCACATTCTGTCTCTGTCTCCCTCAAAAATAAATAAACATTAAAAAAAAAAGATTAGGATCAATAAGTCGTAATGTGATGATACAACAAATATCATAATTCAGACAGGTATCAAAGATACAGTGTAGATGAGGAGAAAACATTTGATGTTTTTGTGGCAACTCGCTAAAGAACTCACCCCTCTCAGGTCGGTGATGCATTATGGGTTGCCTGGTGTTTGGAGTCGGTGAAGCGAGGTAAAGTTTGTAGCTAGATTTCTGAAACTCACTGATCTAGATTTTTTTTTTTGGTCAAGAGGAAGATGCATCAGATATTTATAGGGCTTCTTTTTTTGCACCAAGAACAGAAGATATAGCGATGAAGAGGACGGAGGACATCACTGCCCCCTGTGGGACTCAGATTCCTCAGATTCCTGGAGGGGAGACGTATATAAACTACGCTGAGTTTCAAGGATATAACCTGATAGGGGACTCTGGTGATATTTTTGATGTGCTGACCATGACTTTGAGATTCAAAGAGTACAAGTGGAAAAAAGTGACGGAACATTGTAATTTTTCAAAATGTTAACACCATACCTGAACAGTTCTAAGGGAACAGCGTTCTTCGTAACCTAATAATAACTGATCCTTATTAATAAACGTAACTCGGGGCCCCTGGGTGGCTTAGTCGGTTAAGCGTCCGACTTTCGCTTAGGTCATGATCTCGCGGTTCGTGGGTTCGAGCCCCGCGTCGGGCTCTGTGCTGACTGCCAGCTCAGAGCCTGGAGCCTGTTTCAGTCTGTGACTCCCTCTCTCTCTGACCCTCCCCTGCTCTCGCTGTCTCTCTCTCTCTCTCTCTCTCTCTCTCTCTCTCTCTCTCTCTCTCCTAGAAATAAATAAAACATTAAAAAAAAATAAAATAAAATAAACGTAACTCTTATGCTTATTAAGATTCACAGTTTCTATGGCTGTCTGAAGTGTGACCAAATGGGGAACACAAAGGGGTTGATTTTTAAATAGCAGCCCCAAAGTAATGTTTCACCTTCCAAACCATCTTAAAGAGGTTTAAGGACCTGAAACGTGTTATCTCACCCACCCTTATAATCACATAAATTATATTCCCCATTTTGCATAGCTGGCCCATGAAGTCAGTGCGTTCCACCTGCAGTCAATTGGGTATTGACAGAGAAGGAAGAAAAGACTTTTAGTATATGTGCTGCCGAAGCGAGCACAAGAAAAGACTTTTAAAAGGCATTTTTCCAAGCTGGTTTAAGCCTTTTTTTTTTTTTTAACCTCTAAATCATGCTGTTTCTATTTTGTAGCCCAGCCTGCTCTGAGTCAGGCTGTCACACCAGGTTGCATTGACCCAACGAAACCCCTTGAGGTCTGCGGGCCAGGCCGAGCCAAACCGCAATCCCAGGCCGGGGTCCGCACCTCTGCTGGGCTGGTCAAAGCGAACCTTTGAGTCTGTTCGGATCGAATAAGACTGAGCATATACTCCTGTAGTTCCTCATCTTCCACCGCAATGCTAATACTTTCGTAATTCAAAACGCTCTTTCATGGCGTCTGAGCCATTGTAGACCTGCTGAGCGCTGGGACACATTGGGTTATTGGTCGGGCAGCGGATTTACTCCGACCGTCCGGTTGGCCACTTGGAGTCATGGCCACGACCACCTGACATTTCTGCAGCATTTTGTGTTCCCCAGCAAGTTTTCCTATCTGGTCCTACAACTTGACCCCCCTCCCCCCCACCACCCCTCAAAGCCTGTGTTATTTTGCTTCTTACAGAATCTGGTCTGCACGTAGCACTTTGTTCACAAAACACCGTTCGTTATTTTTACCACTTCAATGGTTGTTTCAGACAACCACTGTTTTCTTGTTCATTATTGCTTAAATATATCATTGCATGGTGTCATGGCTTATGGCTAATAAAACTCCCACTCCGAGTGACTGCAGCCTGGCTTGGCGGGAAGTGACATTGCGAGCTGCAGGCAGACTCTGAAGTGGCAGGTTTTAGATGTGCCCTGATGCTCGGGATTGATCTCAGCTCCACGGAGTCGAGGACATGGGAAAAGCAGGTGACAGAAGGGTCCCTGCCTAATGATCCCTATCAGAGCGTGGCAGGAAGGGGACTCCCAGGGCCTGTGGCCAGTTGGAAACCTGCCTCCCTTCACTTCTTTCCTACTCCGTCACCTTCAGAATCCATGATGCAGCCTTTCTTTTCCCCTCCAGCAGCCAGCCAAGTGCAAGACTAGAGTCGGATTGCACCTAGCGTCCTCCAAGTGTGCTAGTTCCATGACTGGCTGTTTTTCTCACACTCTTTTCCCGCCAGCAGTCAAGATGCCTGAAACCAAAGTCTGTTTCTTTTTCCTTTCAGTTTGGTCAGTTCCATGGGCGTGTCTTGAGTTGTCTGTTGGGCTCTCGGTGCCTGGCACATAGTAGATCCTCACTAAACACTTGCTGAATGACCAAATGATGAGAGTGCCAGGCCCGATGGAGTGATGAGGAAATGTAAGGGTACATTAAGTTCAGAAGCAGGCCAAGCGAACCTCTGCTTAAGAGGAGTCAGGTTGGGTACCCTCGAAGGTTAGGGTTACCAGGGCGAGGGGCTACCCAGGCTTTGGAGCAGGGGCTGCTAATTCTTCTTTTTTTAAATTAATGCAACTTTGCAATTGCTTTTTTTTTAAACTTATATTTGAGAGAGAGAAAGAGAGAGTAGGTAGGGGAGGTCAAGATAGAGAAGGAATCCCAAGCAGGCTTCGTACTGTTAGTGCAGAGCCCGACAAGGGGCTCGATCTCATGAACAGTACGATCATGACCTGAGCCAAAATCAAGTCGGAGGCTTAATCAACTGAGCCACCCAGGCGTCCTGCCATTGCTTTCTATTTCCTGTGGAGGAAACCAACCTTATACATCTTATGTTTATGCCCAGTATGGGACTTGAACTCATGATCCCAAGACCAAGAGTCGCATACACCACCAACTGAGCCAGCCAGGCACCCATTTATTCTCTTTCTTGATCCTGGTTCTGGACACTGGACACTAATGGCTAAAGGTCATTAAGCCAAGCAGCTAGGACGTAAGGTGGAAGTGGCAGCTAATACACAGGCAGTAGATTATAACATTATTTTGACTGAGCCCAAGCTCCAATAATGTGCTGTGATCAGGGCATAGCGGTTCATTCCAAGCTCTGACCTTATGTGTGGCGTTAAGAGATTTCAAGGCTGGGGTCAACCGAGCTGAGACCCCCAAGTCTAACACACAAGGAAGTCCACGTTCAGTGCTTGCCTATGACTCAGAAGCCTGGGTGGCTGGTTCAGCTTTGTCTGCTGGCTCCCATTTATGATTTTATTTTTTTTTAAAGAAAGAAACATAAGGAAAACATTTGCTTTGACATTGAATCCACCCCCACATGTAACAGTAATTGCCAGCCCTGGAGGGGAAAAAAAAGTATCATTCCAATTTGGGGCCAACCAGCCTTGACAATATTGTGTTAAACCTTCTGAAGAGACAAAACCAAGCTGTAGCAAGGCACAGGTGGACAGCTGAGGGCACAGAGAATCATGGCGGCTAGAAACTTCCAGAACCACTAGATGTAAGTGCGCCCACGTCCCTTTCCGAGGCATTTGCAGGGAAGACGGTGTCTCTAGACTTAGCCCTTGGCAGGCTTGTGCTGCCAACCTTCGGGTTTGGGGCTGTGAGCGAGTCAGATGCCCAATTCACGGGATAAGCTACAACCACTTGACCTGCGCCTGGAGCCTGCCTAGATCTCGCAGAACCGACAGCTATAAAAGCACCATAGAACCAGGAGCCTCTGTGCAAAGTCCCAGAGCACACAGGCTTTCTCTCCCAGTCTCCATGTGTCTGTAAAAGTTCAAATACCGAGTCAAGTTTATTGTTCCTATCTCGTTTATTTTAAGTATAGTTTTACACTTTATTATGTGCAGTGACATCTTAAATGGAGCCTGTCACTCCGTCTTGACTACTGCTAGGGGCTACAGCCACTTACCATGTCACACGTTTCGGCAGCCCTGATTAGCGGTATCAGAATGAGCTGCTTCAACTCCACCCGCACCCCCTCCCCCAAAGAGTGCCCCTGTTTACACAAAGGAAGATAGGAGAACCGCGGGATTTTGTATGTAAAGAAAGAGGATTCTAAACTGATGAATTTGGGGATAGCACTGCCCCCCCACCTATTTTTCCTTCCTTTCTTCTTCCTTTCTTCCTCACTCCCTCCCTCTTTCCCTCTGTCCCTTCTTCAGCTTTTTCCAAGAATAATAATAAATACATTAATAATGCCCGCCACTCCCAGGCTTGTTTTTTCTCTCTTTGAGAATAACATTTTTTTAGGTTAATTCTTGCCCAGAAATAGCAACAGTTAAAAAAAACGAGAGAGAGAGAGAGAGAGAAAGAAAAGAAAGAAAGAAAGAAAGAAAGAAAGAAAGAAAGAAAGAAAGAAGGAAAGGAAAGGAAAGGAAAGGAAAGGAAAGGAAAGGAAAGGAAAGGAAAGGAAAGGAAAGGAAGGAAAGAAGGAAGGAAGGAAGGAAGGAAGGAAGGAAGGAAGGAAGGAAGGAAGGAAGGAAAACAGAGGCACCTGGGTGGCTCATTTGGTTAAGTGTCCAACTCTTGATTTCGGCTCAGGTCATGGTCTCCCAGTTGGTGAGTTCGAGCCCCCCTTCCAGTTCTTTGCTGACAGTGTAGAGCCTGCTTGGGATTCTCTATTGTGTCAGTCAGTCAGTCAGTCTGTCTCTCAAAATAGATAAACTTCAAAACAAAACACAAAAACTTTCTTTTCTTCATTTGCCCCCTGCCCTGCCCCCCTCAGTTACAAGTCAGTTTCTGTAGCCCTGTCATTATGCGAGGTAGCCTAGAGTAATTTGAATATTTCATTCTCCCGGCTGCTAATGCAGCATGCGTTACAGATGGTACTTGCTTCATCCTTCTGGACCTGGTTCAATTATAAATGAAAGTCGGGAGCTCAGATTTGTCTTTTTGTCTCTCCTTAGTTGGAATAACACAATAAAGCTTGATGGGTAGGAATTTCTCAAACTGCCTGCGTCGCCTCGGACAGTCCCTGTTAGATCTGCCCTCAGAGTACTGGGTCACACTGGAACCCAAGTGAATAATGGTCATGATTGTTTTCTTGGATGTTTTCTTTCCTCTCACTTGGGCTGAGGCCATATTACAGAAGGACAAGCGGCCTCAGCCCCCACCCTGCCCCTTTCTTTCTCCTTCCAATTTCTCATCGACTCCTTGACTCCATGGCTTATTCAGGAATCTTCAGTAAAACCACTTCCCCGCCTCTGCGCCCTTAAAAGTTCTGCCCTGTCGCATCATGCCACTTAAGGACACGTTTGTGGTCAGGGACAAGGATTTTTCTTCACAGTAACACATGTATACCCAGCTCACTAAGTCAGTATTTAAAAATAGAACACACGTGTACAGCACATTATGCAAGCTTATGAATGTCATCTTATATGCACATATTTATTAGACACTAGTAGTAGTTTAGGTGTGCGTGTGCACATGTGTGTGCGGGCATGTGCATGCCAGAAGCCTTGGGTGTGAGTGTTTTGGAAGTCTGAAAAATAAACATTGGATATATTCTTTTATTGGGGTATTATTTTTATGAACATTTAGATAAAGAGTAAAGATTGCTGTTTACTCGGCCTGTATTTATTTGGGATCAGCGTAAGGTGTACTTTTCTCTGTCAGTCTCAAATTCATGAGTGCTAAGTGTTGGGCAAATGCAGCATTCTAGTTGCATCCAAAGGAATAACTAGTTCAGATATCTACCGGTCATTTCAAAGAATAGGGGGAAAATATTGGCCATGGTTCCCTTTGATTGATTGATTGATTGAGATTTCATGAGATTATGTGGACGTTCCATGAAGATGATTTTTTAAAAATGTCACTATGTTCCTCACCTGCTGTTGGAAGCCAGTTCTGTGCGATCACACTTCTATGTCTGTTATTTTCTCTCTCTTCACTTGGGGAATCTGCCCTTGTAAAGTTAAATGGGGGCACACATTTAGGCTATGTCCTCCTACCTACCTGCATTTTCTTGAAGTCATTTAAAAATTTTTTTTAATGCTTAATTATTTTTGAGAGAGAGAGGACAGAGCATGAGGGGAGGAGGGGCAGAGAGAGAGGGAGACACAGAATCCGAAGGATGCACCAGGCTCCGAGCTGTCAGCACAGAGCCCTCTGTGGGGCTTGAACCCATGAACCGTGAGATCATGACCTGAGCCAAAGTTGGGCGCTTAAGCGACTGAGCCACCCAGGCGCCCCTGTATTTAAGTCATTTAAGATGAAGGATAACATGGTCTACAAGAGAAATCGCTGATGTAGAAGAGTGTGAGCATGTGGCAGCAGGAGCTGAACCCAGGTCCACATGGGTCAGCACCAGCAGTGTTTAAGGGACTCTGTTCTTTTCCTTGTGAGCTGCAGCACCTCTCAGCTCAGCGTCACCCCTTCTTTTTCCTATAAGTTAAATGGATTCCAGAGAACAGTGGTGAGTAACCCAAAACAGAGGGTTAAAATTTTCAGAACCATGACATACTCTTAATTTTTTTTAGTTTATTTGTTTATTTTGAGAGAGAGAGAAACAGAGCAAAAGAGACAGAGAGTGCAAGGGAGTGACAGAGAGAGAAGGAGAGAGAAAGAATCCCAAACGGGCTCCTCACTGTCAGTACAGAGCCCAACACAGGGCTCGATGCCACAAACCTTGAGATCATGACCTGAGCCAAAAGCAAGAGTTGGATGCTTCATTGACTGAGTCACCCAGGCAACCCTTACATACTTTTAAAAATAAGGAGTGCTTCATTTTCTTATTGATTTATGATAAAACACTTGTTAGAGGTGAACTAGTAGTTGGAGATCTGGTTCTCGGGTGTGCTGTGAATGGATTCTTCCATGGGTCTCAGTCCAGCTTGATTCCTGGCTCAGCTCTGTGTCCAAATGACTTTAGGTGAGCAAGCGGTAGAAACTTGGGACCTAAACGGAGTTAGACATGCCACTGTCCCCTGTTTTTCAGGTAACTAAAATAATGTCTTTATAGCAATTTTCTAGGAACACAACAATTAGAAATGTTTAATAACCTGTGTTCACTTTCATACAACTAATTATCTTGGACTCACTTTCTGCCAATAAAAAAATCTTGCCAGAGAAATGAAATTGGAGTTCCTATTTTTAGCTCGCTTTAATTTGTCAATCATCGACCTACTTATGTCTGGTAATTTGAAGTAAACTGAAAAATAATACCAATGATACTAATATTGGTACAATAATTTTCAGTGTGCGAAATACTTTTATTTTATTTTATTTTTATTTATTTCTAGGAGAGAGAGAGAGAGAGAGACAGCGTGAGCAGGGGAGGGTCAGAGAGAGAGGGAGACACAGACTCTGAAATAGGCCCCAGGATCTGAGCTGGCAGTCAGCACAGAGCCTGACGCGGGGCTCGAACCCACAAACTGCGAGATCATGACCTAAGCGAAAGTCGGACGCTTAACCGACTAAGCCACCCAGGCGCCCCATGTGCGAAATACTTTTAGTATGCATTATCTCTGTTTTTACCCTCACGATAACTCTGAAGAAGTATTTTATTTTTCTTAGATTATGGATTGGGAAACAAACCTAGATTAAACGACTTAACCAAAATCACAATTCAAATCCAATGTGGATGTGTTAGGATTAGGTTCAGCTGTAATAGAAACCACACTCACCCCATTTCAAGAAACAGAAGACAAGTGTAATCTTTGGACATACTTGTGATCCAATATGACTACTAAAGCGCCAGCCATCCCATAGGCATTCCAGGCAACAGAATGGAGGAAGAGGTAAGGAAGAAGAGTGGACTTAATCCTTTTTAAAACATTTTTATTTATTTTTGAGAGAAAGAGGCAGAGGGAGAGAGAATCCCAAGCAGGCTATGTACTGACATGGGGCTCGATCTCAGGAACCATGAAATCATGACCTGAGCCGAAATCAAGAGTCAGGAGCTTAACTGACTAAGCCACCCAGGCACCCTGGGCTTACTTCTTTTTAAGAGGACTTTCTAGGGGTGCCTGGGTGGCTTAGTTGGTTCAGCGTCCAACTTTCGCTTAGGTCATGATCTCGCGGTTGTGGGTTCGGCCCCGCGTCGGGCTCTGTGCTGACTGCCAGCTCAGAGCCTGGAGCCTGTTTCAGTCTGTGACTCCCTCTCTCTCTGACCCTCCCCTGCTCACGCTGTCTCTCTCTCTCTCTCTCCTAGAAATAAATAAAAACGTTTTTTTTTAAAAAAAAGAGGACTTTCTAGAATATTAGCTATACTTCCCCCTGTATCCCATTGACTAGGACTCACCAATATGGCTACTCTTAAACTGTAAGGAAGAGCCTTGGAAATGTAGCTACATGGAAATGGTTCAATTATCTCTTAGAAACAGAGAAAACTTCTAAAATGGCACCGCACCCAGGTTTAGAAGAGAAGTGGAGCCTTAGCCCCCAAATATCCCTTGACCCTTGACCAGGTAAGATAAACCGGGTAGTCATTTTTATTGTCTAGAGCCGATTTGACACCTAAGTGTCACATTATACCAGAGAGCCTGTTTGCTAAAGGCAAAGGCAAATCTTGACCATCATGTTCTTGAATATTTGCTAAATTGGTGTAACTAAGCGCATTCATGATGAGGAGGTAGTATGCTTTTAACCACAAGACTGATGAGGCTCTGACTCTGATCATGCCACTGGCTGCCAATCCATGGAGATGGGAATGAATGACCTTCAAGCTCCAGTATAAATTCTTAAAGTTGACTTTGTGTGCTTCTCACAGAATTAAAAAAAAAAAATACATAGCTGCTAAATCCACTTACCCCCTTGGTGTTACTTCCACGGAAATCATAAAAGAATGGTTTATAGGATTGCAGAGATTTAAGGATTAACTCCTTGGTTATTCTACTGCCGGAGGTCAAGGAACCTGTATTTTTCCATATGGCCTCAGTGGAGAGGACTTCTTACTCCTGACTCTGTTTCTAGAGAAAAAAAAACAAATCCCAGTTTTCAACTACTTGGGCGTGTATGTCTTGCTTTGTAGTCCAAATATCACTCAAGTCCTTGGCTGAGCGAGTAGGGTGTCTTCCCTCGCACCTTGTCAGTTAGATTAGATGCCCGTAAGGCTTTGGAGTTACGCCTCATAACACGTCACATCTCCCAGGTACTGACGGCCAGTGGCTGTCTTTTATTTATTCATATTTTCTAAAGGATAAGATGAAAACAGAGCCCATATATGTTTGTGACAGAATTTTATGTGTATTTATGCATCTATGTATAATATTTCACATTGTATATCATGTTAGCCTCTTAATAGGGTTTTCCTTAGGTCACAAATCCATATAGAATATCGGACAGTGTAGCCTGCTTGAATATTTTCATTGCAGTAATGTGGGGGTGACCACATCATGAGGGAGCATTGCTGGTGTCTTCAGAATGTCAGGAGAATCTTTACAGTGTTGCCTACACCATCACATATTTAATTTAGACCCCAGATGTTTGGTCTCATAATTTAGATGTCTTATTTAGTTACATTTTCAGCTGTATTTTTTCCCTTTATTTTGCCTTTATCATTCTCCTGGAATTTGTCAACATAACTGTAGTCCACCCACCTGGAAAAAGACTTAAACACCATGGGAGCGTTGGTGCACAGATCTACATAGAAAGTAATTTGAGATGCGTAGTGAAATCTCTCCAGATACTAAGTCTGTTTTCACAAGTCTATGTGAGATATGTAGGTAGTCTGTTTCTTTACCACCATTGAAACTGCTGTCTGTTTCTTATGTCTAAAGACCTTATTCTTATGATTCAAAGCTTTTTTTCCCCCTTTCATTTTTTGTTAGTCACGTCATTATAATTCTTCTTTGAATTGATTGCCTTCCTTTGGGAGGGAATATTCTAGCACTCAAAGGCAGATATTCATATAGTTCCAGATTTAAGATACTTTTCCTCCACCCTGGCCATTCTGCCAGCAACTATGTATGTGGTCATCACCAGTATATGGATATTGATTTAACCCTCAGTTCCAGGAACATAGAGAGATGATATCTTGACAAGAATTGGCAGGTATATAAAGACATATATACATATACTTCTGCCATTAATTCGCCCATTATTTTGTCTCTGCCCAGCAAGATTAAATGTTACCTTTAAAAACTTTGTCTTGGGTGTATCGTGTGTGTGTGTGTGTGTGTAGGCACCCTAGGCAGTGGAGTGGGCATTCAATGTCCGTTAGAAAATACGACACTTTTGCTCTGATTTGTTTTGCAAACGGCACCCAGGGAAATGGAACACCGGCTTTATCTATGGAGGTGATTACCTCCTGACAGCAACTGTCTTTCGGCACCAGAATTGGGGAAGGAGGAAGCAGATACTTAGTAGAGTCCTCACTGTTCAAAGTGAATTTCACCCAGTGAAAGTCAGAGAGAAAGCAGCTAACACAGGCTGATGCCTTCTGTGTCCCAAGCACGTGTCTAATGACTTTACACACGTTCACTCATTTAAACCTGATAGCAATTCTGCCCGATGAATGCAATTCTCCCCAGTTTACAGATGAGGAGACGATCTGAGGCTTGGAGAAGTGAACTAACTCACCTGGAGCCAGACGGCTAATAAGAGGCAGAGGAACCAGAATTGAACTTGGGTCTGTCAGATTATAAAGACTTCCAGTTTCTAGAGCTCTGTAGAAACCTGTGTCCCTGTCCACCAGATATACTCATTCTCTCAGGGTAAGAAATGCCCCCTAAAATACTGTTACATAAAATCATAGCAATGCTTTTATGTGCTCTACCCACTGACTCAGCTTACCTTGTTTGAATAAATTAGAAAGTATTTATGAACTCGTCCCATGCCCCTAGCAAAGTCCTAAATGCTGTAGGAAGACAAAGGAGGGGTAAGGTATGGTCCCCACCCTTGGGTGGGTAGCTCCCAGTTGGCAATGAGCAAAGAGCATGAAGAACAACTGATAGCCTTGGTTTCTTTCATGATTATTATTTTTTTAATGTTTATTTGTTTTTGAGAGAGAGAAACAGTGCAAGCAGGGGAGGGTCAGAGACAGAGAGGGAGACACAGTAACTGAAGGAAGCTCCCAGGCTTCGAGCTGTCAGCACGGAGCCCGACACAGGGCTTGATCCCATGAACCTTGAGATCATGACCTGAGCCGAAGTTGGACGCTTAACCGACTGAGCCACCCAGTTGCCCATCCATGATTTTCTAATAAATCCGTGATGCGTGGGGCATCCACAGTACCTATCGAGCTGTGGGCCGTTATTTGAAGTCCTGGAGAAGCAGAGGAGAGGGAGACAAGCAGAGCCTACTTGAACAGAGCCCTACAAACATACTTTCCATGTGGCTGGACGGGGCGCTCAAAGAAGTCCTTGGAGGACCACATGGACCGAACATGGACCAAGCATCCTACATCCACACAGACTTGTGGCTGGCCGGGCTTTCTAGTGCAGAGCACTTCCATTTCCTTATCTCATCTACCCGCACTGCCTCTCTTATTGACGTTCGCTTATGATCCTGCTCACCGTGGTCACCATTGTCACCCCCGTGTTGCAGATGGGGGGCACCAGCCAAGCCCAGCTCCTCCTCACATGCTGCTCTGTGAAAGGCTCGAGAGGAAACGTGTGAGGGACGCTGGGCTGGGAGAAGCAGACCCAGCCAGTGGGTTGCAGAGACTTGACGTTATCCCTGGTCTTCTCATTCCAGTTTGGATATAAAAAGTAAGGGCTCTTCCGGAGTGTGATACCCCTTGGGTTCCAGTTGATGAATGGGTTGTATTCTAGGCATTTCCTTTCATACCTCCTGCCCCCTGCTTTTTTTGCTTTTACAATCTCTTCTGATGCCGATCTCCTGATAATAGCTCTCTCATTTTCGGAAGGTGTTACACAGCTAGGTTCCCAGACCCAGACATAGATGCCTGTTTTAAGGCAGAGTGTGCCTTGAGGATGATGTGCTGGTCCTATTTTGGTTATATCAGATCACCATTTACAGGATCGTTTTTATTTTTTTTTTAATTTTTTAAATGTTTATTTTTGAGAGAGAGTGAGTACGAACGGGGTAGGGGGCAGAGAGAGAGAGGGAGACACAGAATCCAAAGCAGGCTCCAGGCTCCAGGCTGTCAGCACAGAGCCCGACGCAGTGTCCGAACTCATGAGCCTCAAGATCATGACCTGAGCATAACCGACTGAGCCACCCAGGTGCCCCTATAGGCTCGTTTTTATTTTTATTTTTTTTAATTTTTTTAATGTTTTATTTATTTCTAGGAGAGAGAGAAACAGCGTGAGCAGGGGAGGGTCAGAGAGAGAGGGAGTCACAGACTGAAACAGGCTCCAGGCTCTGAGCTGGCAGTCAGCACAGAGCCCGACGCGGGGCTCGAACCCACGAACCGCGAGATCATGACCTAAGCGAAAGTCGGACGCTTAACCGACTAAGCCACCCAGGCGCCCCCCCTATAGGCTCGTTTTTAATAAGAAAATACATTCTGAGGCAGGACCAACTTATATAACTTGTTGCGGTCTTGAGTGCAAAGCAAAAATGTGAACCCCCTTGTTCAAAAAAGACTAAGAATTTCAAGATGGTGACCTGAGAGTGTGAAAGCAAATGCAGGGTCTTTACTGAGCGTGGGGTGCTGTGTGACTACATAGGTGTCTCATCCATAAGGCCAGCCCTGTTTGGAGGTTTGGCTTAGGATACAAGGAATACCTTTTGCCCTAGAAGCTTCTCAGGGCCTCTCTCAACAGGGAGTGGGGAAGAGGCAGGTACACCATGTCAGGGCTGGAGAGGAGCAGAGTTCAGGTGCAGGATGGAGGTGGTTTGCCACATCTGCCTGTCTGTGTAGACCTACCAGGAACGTGTTAACTCTCCATTGCATGAGGAAAGATATCTCCGTATTAGTCATTCCTGAAGAATTCTGATTTGGAGCAGAGGGGAGCGTGGAAAAGTGGGAGGGAGCACACATCAAAAACTGGGCTTCTGTGCTCACTACCAACCCAGATTTGGTTCCATTTCAAGTTTGTAAGTTTGTTATTATAAATGGAGATAAGGCCCATCCTTCTGTAGAAGTCCCAGCACTTTCCACACGCATTTCTGGCACAAAAACAGATGGAATAGAAACTTACACAAAAATCACATCTGCCACTCTGGACAATTAAACAGAACATGAAATTGCAGCTAAAACCACAGGGTATTTAAGTAGAACAAGATTTCCAACAAAGGACCCATGGTGTTTAACCAGAGTGTGGTTTAACTCTGCATCTTTGGGCGGAGGGGGTATTATTTTGTATTTCCATACGTAGGGGGCTTTTTTGTTGTTTTGCTTTGTTTTAATGTTTATTTATTTTTGAGAGAAAGAGACAGAGCACGAGTGGGGGAGGGACAGAGAGAGAGGGAGACATCTGAAGCAGGCTCCACGCTCTGAGCCATCAGTACAGAGCCCAACGCAGGGCTCGAACTCATGAACCGTGAGATCATGATCTGAGCTGAAGTCAGATGCTCAGATGACTGGAGCCACCAAGTGCCCCAATGTTTTTTACATTCGTAGATGTGCCTGCTTCACAAAGACAGCTTTTCTCATTCTGGAGGAGACTAAGCCAAAATTTTGTACTTTATTAAAAAAAATTTTTTAGTGTTTCATTATTGAGAGACAGTATGAGCACGGGAGAGGCAAAGAGGGAGACACAGAATATGAAACAGGCTCCAGGCTCTGAGCTGTCAGCACAGAGCCCAACGCAGGGCTTGAACTCACAAACCGTGAAATCATGACCTGAGCCAAAGATGGACACTTCACCAACTGAGCCACCCAGGATCCCCAATTTTGTACTTTTTAAAAATCCTGCTATCAGAAGGGACATGTGAAACCCCTAACATATATTTCACACCAGCCATGTAGTAGGAGCTCCCCAAAGCCACAGACCGAGGTCCTGCCAACTTTATTTTACAGTTGAAAAAACAAGTTCCAAGATAGCGCCTATGGCCTTCCTATGAATAGTTGATCCAAACAGGATCAACTAGAATTAATTCCCAAACCCATATCCTCCCCACACACCAGATTATTCCATCTCTATTCCAGTCCCGGAAGCCAGAGACAGGGAGAGGAACAGAGGCTTCGAGGCCCTCCAACCCTCTCGACGTCATAGGAGCCATGATGGGCCTCAGCTGTTAACGTTCTCCGGGTCCCCATAAAGCCAAGTACTGCTTTATACGTTTGCCTCTGCTCACTGAAATGGTTCTGAAATGTGATTTGGATTTATAGCTTACATCACCTTTCCACTGTGTAAAACCCAGTGGGCCCCAGTAGAATGGCTCCTTTCAGTAGGAACAGTTCCCTTGAGCCAAGTATAGTGCGGTCCAGAGATAAGCAGACCAACTCTTCCATAAGAGAAACTTCACTAGCTCACCACTGTCTTTGCCCTCTCCGCTCTGCCTCACCCCCCTGAATAGTTGCTTATTCGTGTGACGTAAGGATGCTTTAAGTCTGTTCGGGTTGATTTAAACTTCAGATCCATTGCCTCCACCTGTACATGTGGTTTGATTCCCTCACAAATAAATGGAATTCACCAGCTCAAGGTTTTGAGGGCATCATGAAGAATCCCACAAGTGTTGAGTGAGACTCTGGCCCCAATCATGGATCTAGTACCCTGGGTTCATGTCGTTTCCTGGCCCCACCGGAGTTGAGAAGACTCATTCCCTTTGATGTCAGAGGCGCCTCCAGCTCTGACTCATGTTCCGTCCGGGGGGAACTATAAACAAGAGCATTAGGTTCAGAAGACCCTTCGATAAAGTGGGCAAGGCATGGGTCATACTCTCTTCTCTGTCCCTCACCTAACAGAGTCTCGCTGTGTCATTTATTAACAGAGCTAGTCTTCCCCTACAAGGCTGTTTGTAAGGATCAGATCGTGTGCTGCGTGTGCTGTACAAAGAAAAATTATATCCTCATAACTAGGAAGCTGGGGCTTGAAGGGGCCATGGAGGGAACACGTGCCAAATGTGGACCTTAAGCCAGCGATTGGCACCAGATGAAGTGGTTTAGGAACAACTGTCCTATAAGTGAAGGGGTGCTTATTACTAAAAGGGAGTTGGGGGCTGCCTGGGTGGCTTAGTCGGTTAAGCGTCCGACTTTCGCTTAGGTCATGATCTCGTGGTTCGTGGGTTTGAGCCCCACGTCGGGCTCTGTGCTAACTGCCCGCTCAGAGCCTGGAGCCTGTTTCAGAGTCTGTGACTCCCTCTCTCTCTGACCCTCCCCTGCTCATGCTGTCTCTCTCTCTCTCTCCTAGAAATAAATTAAAAAAAAAAATTAAAAAATTAAAAAATTAAAAAAATAAAATAAAAGGGAGTTGGGCCAAGTTGCCGCCATCATGCCCCACTCGTTCAGGCTCTATAAGAGTCCGTGTCCTTGAGTATCTCCACATATTCTCTCAGCTCGCCTCCACCTGCTGGCACCCCTACCTTTCCCACCAGCTCACAACACGGGAAGGGGCTTGAGAGCAGTACACCCATCTCCCTGCTTAGACCCAGGCGCTCCTTGTCTCTCCCAGTACGAGGGCAGAAACCTAGGATGGTGCAGAGGGCTTGAACTTTGAAGAACTGTATTACAGTGATCTGCATAAACATGGGCTGAGTTGAGCATCTTTGAGGCAATTTCCAAAAAAAAAAAAAAAGGGGGGCGGAGGGCTACATGTGATCTACTTCTGAAGAGTGATGTGTGGATTAAATGCGAGCATGTGGATGAGGTAATAGGAAAGTTCTTGGTAGAGCTGAGAGCTCTGTAGCAGAAAAGCAGTCCCAATCTCTGTTCAAAGGCTGGCTTGCTCACTAGCTCTTTCAATTTAGAAAATGGCTGCTTATTCTTTTTAAATTCCTTTTTTTTTTTAACGTTATTTATTTTTGAGAGAGACAGAGAGCGAGGGAGACACAGAAACCAAAGCAGGCTCCAAGCTCCGAGCTGTCAGTACAGAGCCCGACGCAGGACTTGAACCCACGAACCGACAGATCATGACCTGAGCCAAAGTCAGACGCTTAACCAACTGAGCTGGCCAGGCGCCCCGAAAGTGGCTGGTTTTTCAGAATCGTGGGTTAATCACCAACATCTATAAAAATGACCTGATGAGCCCTCTGCGTGCCATCTTCCCTTGTTGCAAAGAAAAGAGGGTGACTTGCCCAAGGTCACCCCGATGAAGAGTGGCTGACCAGGTACATCACCGGACTGGAAAACCAGTGCTTTTCTGCTGGAGCCGCCTCCTGGTGGCGAAAGCCCCATGGCCACTCACAGTCGGTGGACATTTCCTCCCCTTGGTGACCAAGGCAGCCTAGAGCCATTCCCTTCCCTCTCCCTGCCCTGCTTCTTTGCCCAGGTGTCCTGCAGACGATGCTGCTGGCATTCTGCATCTACGAGGCTCCAGTGGTTTCCAGGGTCTTCCTCTGTAGGGCGTGGGCAGGCAATTCCCCTGCTTGCCCATCTCCTCTTACCGCTGGAACCTTTGAGGACTGTCACCATCTCTAACAGTTCACGCCGCCCGCTCAGGGAATCTTCTGGAGCAGGCTGCCTTTCTGAGGCCAAGCACTGGTATCACTAGGTCTTTTGATGCCCCCAAATCTGTTACTCAAGTGCACGGTGAAAGTTTCGGTGTTTATTACACACGTGTGAGGGATGTGCAGAGGAAAAGGCGAGGAGGCCTGTGACCTTTAAAAGAGGGACACAGGCCTGTACAAGCCGCTTGTGCACATTCATTCATTCCAGAGACTGCTGGTCCTCTGTGTTTGCCTGATCCTTTTAGCAAAGCGAATTAAAAGTAGGTACCTCTTAATCCTGTTGCTTTAAGATCCCAGCTTTCACAAGATGGGCACACTTTTCTCCCAGGACTCCTTGGGGGGTGATGGGGGGGGGCTCTTTCCTCCTTGCCCCTCTGTCTTCCCTTTCTCTGAAAACCTTGAGGATTTGGAATACTTCCTGACCAACATCTTCAACCAAGGGACTGCCAGGGGATTTGAGTGTTTATTGCTTTTTTCTCCGGGATTGGAACAGCTCCGACCAGCTACGATTTGAAAAACATAGAAGTATTTTTTGCTTATTATCAAAAGGAGAATAGAGTTTTCTTGCCAGAAAATGAGAACTTGCTATCTTTCTTCCCCCAGGGGTGTGTGTGTTTGGGGGAAAGGGGTATCCAGCCTTCCCTTCCCTGTTTTCCGTCTCTCGGTTGCCTGGCACGCTGATATTCTCAGCCACCAAGGATGCTGGTTTGCCCGGCAAGTTGAGTACTTAGCTTTTTGTCTACCTACTTCGTCCGTCCCCCGAGCCCGGAGGGTTCCCGTCGGTCAATCTGTCTGTTGTCTGCACGTGGCATTTGTCTGGGACGCCAAAGTCCCTGCACTCGACAGTCACTACAGTCTTTCTGTCTTTTCTCTTAAACAGCTTTTTTAAAGCCCCCAGAGACCCTTTAGGAAAAAAAAAAAAAAAAAGAATGCAAATGGAAATCGCTCTGGAAGCTAAAATGAACGTTGTTGTAAGTCATGGGATCCTGGCCACACAGGGACAAACTCTTTTTTATTTTGGGTAATATTTCTCCTTTGGCATTTATTACACCTCTGTTAAACACAGCTCATGTGACACAGTGTTACTCATAGGCAATCAGAGAAAAAGCTGCAAGTGGAGCCATGGGGGAGGGGAGGGCAACTCACTGTTAATAGCAGCCATTAAAGCCGGATGGAAAAATTACCCACCTGCCCCTGCCGGACCTGTCTGCTGGGATGGGACCCACGCGTCCTGGCCCAAAGGGGGGCTGGTGCACCCGAGGGCAGGGGAAAAGAATGCAGAAACCCGATACCAGGGCGGGGAGGGGAGACAGAGCTGAATTCAAGTTTCGGCCGTACCCCAAGCATGAAAAAGACCCCACCGCTCATCTGTTCTCACAAAAGCACCTGATCGCCCTTCCCCAAAGATCCGCCACAAGATCCATGTCAGTGACAGATCGGAATCTCAACAGGAAGATTTGTACAGCAGCACCGCCTTCTCACGGCAAAGCTGTCCACCACAGGATAGAATCTATTACAGGTTCACGAGACCTTGGGGTTCAGTGATGCGATTTTTATTTTTAAGTCTAGATTTAAAAGAGCATGTGGCTTAAAATCCTTTCGGACGTTTTCAATCCTGGTCCAAGATGCGACCACCATCTGCCCAGTCAGACAAGCCGCCTCTACAAGTGTCCCTGTTTGGTGTGGCCGTGCAGGGTGTCAGCCAGGAAGATAAAGTTGAGAGGGCTTTGCAGGGAGTGTGTTTATAAGACTTACGACAGGTCTGGAGGGGAAAGGTGGCGGCCCATTTTGCAGATGGAGCTACACTCCCCCGGGGTACAGAGTGACTGTTGGTGTTGGGACCCTGTACCGGTTTGGAAAGCTGTGACAGAAACTGCATTTCTGGCTTGGGGTGTGGCCGCTCCCCTCCCCCGCTGCACATCCTATACCTCAGGGTGGCAGTGTTACAGCTTCGAGTGTTTTTGGGGGTGGGGTTGGGGTGGAGATGGTAGAGTGAGGTTTGCATGGCTAGTTGGATGGCCCCACGCATGACCTCTGGGGCTGGCTAGAAGTCTGAGCAAAGCTGGCAGTACTTAGTGTTTAGCCAGCCCCGGAGTGTAGGCCTGGCTCGAGATAAGTGGTTGGGCCTGTCAGCAGGGTGGGGGTTGGGGGGGAGGGGAGAAGGTGCCAGCTGAGTCACACCAGGAGAGGTGCTTGTACTCAGAGTGTCTGATTTTCCAGATATGACCACGCCCAGCTCTGGGCTCCAGCCCTAAATGCTTCCTCGGGTGTCAAAACCAATGTCAGCTCAGATCAGCTGAACTCATCACCGAAAGACTTCTTTTAAAGTTTAGTTTTATTTATTGAGAGAGACGGAGGGTGGGAGGGTCAGAGCAAGAGGGAGAGAGAATCCCAAGGAGACCCTGCACTGTTAGGGTGGAGCCCAATGCGGGCCTTAAACTCCTGAACCGTAAGATCATGACCTGAGCGGAAATCAAGAGTCAGGCACTTGACCGACTGAGCCACCCAAGCGCCCCATCACTGAGAGACTTCTCGATAGAGCTTGGCTCCTTCTTGCATTTGGTGGCTTTGTCCATGAACACTGGTGGTTCTTAGCCTCTTTGTGGTGGCAGCATAATTTTGAACACCAGCATTATTCTGGCTGCACTTTGGCAGGAATTAGAAGCTCCCTCAAAGGTTCTTCACCCCCATGTCACATTCGTTAAGTAGAAGCTCTTTTCTCCCCCGACCCTGCTCCCAAATACAGTCACCACACAGTCCTTCTTGGTAATACTGTATCTCTTTCTTACCTTCTGCCCTTGGTGGATGGATTGCCTCCTGTTAGATAGAACGGGGTGACCCCTCAGTTCAACAGTTGCCATACTGTGTGTCTTACATGGGCTTTGGGGGGCATGTGGCTTACCGAATACCATGGGACTGGTAGGGCAGGTGGTCCAGGTGCATCATTTCCGAACCCATGGATAATCTCCAGAGGGGATTCGTGATGTCACCTTCAGACACCTGCTGAGTGTACTGGAAAGACTTGCATGTTGGAAAGGCATTGAAAAGCGTGTGTGGGAAAGAATTAACTGAGGTGCGATTCAACTGCAGAGAAGCGAGCGCGTGGAGGGTACGGGTAGGTGAGTGGCAAATTTGTACCATCAAGGTGTCTGCCTTAAAAGCTAGGTCTGGGACTCAGGAAATTCAGGAAGTCTTTTTTCCCTCCATGGTCCCCATGTTAATGCAGGCAGTTTCCTAAAGTAATGTGTCCGTTTTGGATTCTTTGATCTTGAAGAAACACGGATAGAAAAAAGAGGTAGACGACAAGGTAGATGAGGAGTTTCAAAGGGGGCTGTGATTACTCTTCCGAAGAGAAGGCCAATGGGCTGTTGACTTGCTGTACAAAGCAGGATTCTGTGCAGAGGATGCTCGGGAAGGTCCGTCATGAAGAAATGGCAGAATAAGAGAAGATAAACTTAAAATGCCTTCCTTCTCAAGCACGGTCCTTTGGGAAGCTTCACAAAGTTCAGAAGTCGTGATATGATTTAGTACATAAAGACCTTTTCATATCATAAAATGCCAGCTCTCGAGTATGATGAGGAGTCTCTGTCCGGGAGATGGAAAAGGCAACTCTTGTCTGGGTTGAGTTGGCTTGGCCTCTTCAAGGTGAGGATGGAATTCTTAAATTTATGTACTTGGGTTTCCAAGCAGTTGCCCTGGTAAGAGGCCATGGGCTCTGTGTCACAGACACTGCCGAAGCTGCTTCCGTGGCCAACTGAGGGAGGAGTTTACCCTGGCTCGTTGTGATTCAGGGGATATTGTATTTTTACCGGACCCGAAAAATCTGCTCAAATGCAGCAACTTCGAGACTTTCCAAAGACCAGAGGCAGTAGACTGGGCATGTGGGCATCAGTTGTAATCTCATTTTTCTCCCGTAATACTTGCTCTTCCCCATTTCTCAGTTGCTGCCTCCCAGTGTAATTACCACCAGAAGCATTTCCCGTTTGTCCCCTGTAGGTCCACCACATTGCGCCAATAACCCGTGGCCCAGCAGGAATATACAGTATCCTTTGCCAGTGTCGATCAGGGCTTGATTACACTTCACGGCTGTAATTCAAGCCTGCTAATCCTCGTCTGTGTTAGGAAAAGAGGCCTGTTCTATTAGATAAGCTGATTACTGTCTGGTGTGTGCTTCATGCCTAGCAAGAGTTGTTTATATGTGGAATTATTGCTGGTTGGAGTCTGTGCTTTGCTGCACTGAGGAAGCTTGCTTAGGGGTCAGGGGTATCGGGCCTCACCTCAGATGTGGGATGGATGAGACATGGAGACTTGATCATAGCTGCTTTTCTCTCAACCTCTGCGCCACAGGCTAAGTATTTACTTTTCTTCTCTGTTCCCGGAAGGAACCAGATAAAATTTTAAGAGTCTTGAGACGTTCGCCCCCAGGTGTCTCTGTCAAAGATCACAGAGTGAAAGGTCATGGCCCCAGACTTTCCTGGTAGCTTGTGGGACCATCCTCCTGGTGTGCTGAGGGCCAAGGGAGGGAGCAATATGGCGGCGCCAAGTTGAATGTGTGCTAAAGTCAACAGCCACAGACGCGAGGGTGCCCCACCACAGGGCAGGGATGCCTGCAGAGACCAGTGAATGCTTTTTCACATCCAGAGATGTTTTCTTTTCTTAGAAGCCACAAAAGCCTTGAAAGCACCTTTGTCTCTCCCTCCTGGCCCATAGCTGGTTTGCTGTGCAGCTTGTCGCTTGGGTGCAGTCTATGAGACCCTTGATCTTCGTGGAGGAGGAAGTACACTCATTAAGACTGTCTGCCAAGCGATTGATGCTGGCTGCTCTCTTGGCACCCCACTCCCCCACTCTTTCCACAGGAGCAACTCTCCAGGGAGAGGGCAGGGATCCTGACCCCGGATATGGAGGGGACGTTCTGCTTCGTAAGGGCTCTTAAATGTGTAAGTTCCACAAGTGGTTGCCAATTTAGTGGCGTGAGGATGACGTGAGTGCTGGTCACGGGTGGACGCGAGCACCTGGCCCCTGGCCTCGTCAGCCTCTGTGCCAACATATGTTGGCATCTGTGTGTCTAGTTGTGGCAGTCTACACTGCAGAGAGGAAATTACGATGAACGTCAGGCACAGTTGATTGTGAAAATATCACAAGTGGGGAGGCGTTTGTGTGAGTAAACTTCTTCCACGCTTCTCTGTGTTAATGATCTGTTCGTCTGCCTTTCTCCACGAAACCATCCGCTCCTTTAAGACAGGCATTTTGTCTTTGATGTCTGTGTCCCCAGTATACCCGTACTGCCTGGCACATGGTAAGCACCCCGAGAATGACGTTCTGGATTTAATGAGTGAATACACTAATTAATATATTCCAGTAAAAAGGGGCCGACCCAAGAACAAAGGCAAGTGAAAATTATTGAGTGTTTCGTACAGCTCCCTGCATGTGTGTTCCCCCTCATACACCTTTCCTGCTCTTCTTAATGTGTTTTTGCTTTCTTAAATGTTTATTTATTTATTTGTTTTGAGGGAGCATGACAGGGGAGGAGTTTGAGAAGGGGAGAGAGAGAATCCCTAGCAGCCTTCGCATTGTCAGTGTGGAGGCCGACGCAAGGCTCAGACTCATGAACCATGAGATCATGACCTGAGCTGAAATCAAGAGTCGGACACTGAACCAACTGAGCCACCCGGGCACCCCTACTTTTCCTTCTTTGAAGTAGACTCCAAATCTCCACAGGCATGAGTATTCCTTAGACAGAAAGGACATGGGGAGCTGAAGAAAAGATAGAACACAGCAGAGCCAAGTCACATGTTAGGAAGGACACTGTGACATGAGATTTAGACAGAAGAGCCACTGTGTTACATCCTAACCACTGGGCATGTGGTCTGTGTAATGCATCTTGACCCATGGACGTCTGGAGACTTATTTGATCTCCTTCCCTTCTCCTCATTTTTCCCCCTTCGCTTTTCCTCTCTTAATCATCTTCCCTCTCACCTCAGCCCACTCCCCAAACTCTCCTTCTCCTCTTCCCTTTTCTAGGAAAATCATTGTCTCCTAAAGATCAGCATAGTCTCCAAATGGATGAGTTGTACCCCCAGGGAGATTTGGTTTTCTTCTGAACTTGAGTTAATTTCTACTTGTAGCATAAATCCAAAGAACCACGCAGAGGGCCATGGCCCACTAAAACAGAGCTATGAAAAGTACCTGCCAAGTTTGAAGCCTCATTTGAGCAATGGAAGTGTTCTTTGATGTGCGTTGATGAATTTTCTCTTCTTTATTTTAAGGGATTATAAATCTCTGAGTGTAGTGCCCCCGTCATTGCATGTATGGCTTTCGCTTCTAAGTCACAGTGAAAACTTAATACTGGTTGTCTACTCTCGATCCTGTGGTCATGCGTTTGTGTGTGTTTCCTGTGTGTACGAGAGATGGGGTATGTGTGCCAGCATTCAGAAGCTGGTGGTACAAGCCTTTTTTCTTCCATACATGAGGTTGAGTAAAGGCTTGACTATCAAAAGAATAGGTGTCCAGGAAAACCACATGTTGAAACTCACCTTAGCATCTTTGAAATGATCTCAGAGATTTTCAGAGTCATAAAATGAATAGTGATGTTGCATCCCAGGGACTCAGACTGTCGAGCCAAGACTGAGCATTTTCCCGCAGGATGAGCAGGGACCAGACTAATGCGTTTTGAAAGTCTAGGGTCATTCCAAACACAGACCTGCACCAGGAGCAGGAAGGCAGAGACGAATTAGGGAAACCCCTGCTTTTTATTCTGTTCATAATTCTTTACATCCTTTCTGATCTCCCCTGGCACCCTGAGTTTTAGGACCAATACCAACAGTATCATTTGAACGTTTGCTTAAGGTAGAAATCTCTAGGTCTCTACCTAGAGTCGGTTCTCTGGGATCCTCTTTCAAAGAGGAAACAAATACATCAACATAATTTGCTTCGGTTTATGGGATCTTAAAATGTGCCGGGTTTTGTCCTAATGTTGTCATGGTTATGTCATCACCTGTTGGAAATATTCTTTGAAGATGAGGAGGATAGGCTGAGATGGCTCTGGACCTTTGAATGTTCTTTAGGAAAAGGAAATTGACACAATACATGCATTGAGCGACTCGATCCAGGTATGTGACACCTCTTTTGCCAGAGGACTTCAGAGCATCTATCTTGCTTTCTCACCTGTGTGAGCCCATGTGCCATTTTGATCATTTGTGACAACAGAGAGGGGGCCCATGCTTGCGGTTTGCACACTGGGGACAGAGCCTGAAATTGGAGGGCGTCTCCCACCGTGTGGTGTCAAACCCTAGAACCAAGGTCTTGTCCCAGCAACCCAGTGCCGTCGTTCCCAAACAGAGGAACAGAATGGCTGCCAGGATCTCACCTCCACGTCCTCTGTTCTAAGAGGTGAAAACAAATCAAGGTTAAAAAAAAAAAACTGTTGGCACAGCTGTAATTGTGACAGCAATTCTGTGCCTTTGGGGTTTAACTCCAAGACAGAACGGGGTAGAGGGCGTTGGACCCGGGAAAACCACCTGTGTTGTCCATGGTTCTCCTTGGTTTAGGCCAGTTCAGGAGAGCGGAGAAACAAAACTCTGCAGAAGGGCGGCATGAAGGTTCACCTTGGCCTTCAACCTGTGCAACTTGCCAGCTGCTGATTCAGACCCTGGTGTCCTGGTTCAGCCCTGTTGAGTGTTTCGGGGCATGGGCCCTTGCTTGCTACTGGCCTCATGAAGACTGGAGGCAGCTGGGATATAGGGAGAAAGCCCTAAAATCAACGACATAACCACTTGTGTGGCCATGAGTTGATCTGACCCCCCTGTGCGTCTGTTCTCTCATCTGAATAAAGGGTTTCATGATACCCCAGAATGTTCATGCATACGAGATCATTCTTGATAAATCGCTTGGTAAACTTTAATGCCCACCCAAGAAAATACCATCCCTTTCTCTTTCATTTGTCCACACGTCTGTCCGTTTCGCTTTGTGTTATCCGCTAATGCTTCTTTCTCCCATGAACCTGCAGACTTACTTCTGGTTCAGTCTCCCCAATGGAAATAGAGGACATCGCAGAGGGCGGATACACAGTCTGTTTGAATGAATGGCGGATGGACCCGGGTCCTTGGCAGAATGGCAGTGTGGGCGAAATCGTGCAGGCCAGTAACAGTCTGCGCAGGCCGAGAGATTTTTATTTTAACTGAGCTGTGAGGCTGTCACTAAACATAAGTGGACATGACCAGTTTGGCAGAGTCAAGCAGGCGCCAGGCGGCACTGAAAGAGAAAAGCAAATTTGGCTTCTAAGATTACCATGTGTCTGTTACCCCGGGGAGGCTGAGCCCCCGCAAAGGCCTTTAGTGATGCGGGGACAGCTGGCGTCTCCTCCGCAGGGCGCTGGCTGGAGGCTTGGCGCTCTGGACCTCCGTGTCCTCCTCCACCTAGACGCAGCTTGCTAGGGGCTCTCCCTGAGGCCAGATGTGGCCCAGGGAAGTAGCTGCAGTAAAGGCCCTGAGTAGGGCCGTGCTAACGTCTGCCCGGCGGCACAGGTGGGGAGCTTCTGCACCGCGTCAGCTTGAGAGCAGCTCTTTGGTGGGTCAGCGAGAGATGTTGGCTCATCCAGTGAGGGAGAAGACACCTCTTCAGATAAATATAGTAAGAACCACAGTAAATAAGGCCCAGCCTCGGGGAGGCGGATCTTTAAAGGAAAATTAAGATAGCCTGTCATCTGTCTCTCTGTCAACCGTTGATGTATTTAGCTAGCGCCTTGCGGTGCTAAATGCTTTTTGATGATGATGGTCATGATGGCCACTGTACCGCCCCACTGTGGGAGGCACCCCCCATGTGAGAGCGCTTGGTGGGGGGTGGGGAGGGGGCTCCGTCTCAAGTGCACCGAGAGAAGGGATGGGCCGGAGGACCCGTCTCTCCTCTTCCTTTCTGGATTTTACCAGGATGTAAAAGCAAGTGGAGACGACAACAAAATGCTCGTCTGAAACTCGGAGCCTAATCGCTCCCATCTGCTCCGGCGCGCCGGCCCCTCGCTGCCTGCCAGGATGTGTGCCACAGACGCTAAGTAGCACATTATTTTCGATAAGTTGCAATCATTTACTTGAAATCTACTTCTCCTTTAAAATGTCCCCCTGGCAACGTGAGTCGGCATCTGCGAAGCTCTGTTCAGGATGGGATTTGAATGCTTGCACTCAGGTTCAAGAGCAGCGAAGCCCATTTGTCCGCCAGGTGTTTATGTACTCAGGGCTGCAGCCGCCTGGGCTCTGCTGAGAGGAGAGGGGGAGGCGCCATGGAAGGCCGTCCAGGAGGTCAGGGCCACCGTGTCTCGTTCCCCAAGGAAAGGCACGGGTCCTGAGATGTCAACGTTAGGAAATGATGGCTCGTGGACTCTTCCCCAAAGCAGAAATGTCATGCCTCCCTTAAGACACCAATCCAAGACCTTTCTTGGTCCCCAGGAGACGTTTCTCTTTTATCCGATGACCGGGCTGGCAAAGGCATGTTTCGCGATCTGGAACTCATAATCTCAGATGCCCTCCCCCCATACTTCTGCCACCGCCAGCAGCATTTCGTGCTCAGCACCTCTTGCCTAGGACGCGAATCTACACACGGCGTCACAGGCGCCATCTGACTTTCCCTGTCACTCAAGACTTAGAGCTTTCAGATGCTACTTGGGAAGTTTTGAGAAGCAGTAAAAGCCTCCTGCTTCTCATGCGGCCTGTTTGCCTGTGGATCCCGCAGCTCCATGTGTCCGAGGCTGGCACGGGTGACTCATTAGCAGCCAGCATGTGCTCGGGGGGGGGTTTTCGTAACGAGCGGTGATGGATCATCCGTAGCCTCTCCCTGAAGGACCTGCCTGACCTTGGATGCGTTTGTGAGATGGCTGTCTGGGGTCACAGGTGTTGTCCGTGGTCATGGAAGAAGGAAAGCTAATTGGCATGTGTTTTGAAATGGACCTGGGGCACCCATAAATACACCCGCTGCCCTTCAGCGGCGACATGTCTGCTACCGACAAAGGGAACGGAGGTGATTTCTTCTGTAAGTGGGCTGCGCTGGGATCTCCCTTTCCTTCTCCTGTGTCCCTGTTCCGGTCCTCTGGAACACACAGATCCTGTAGGCTGCTTAGGATGCAAACATTATTCTACTATAGTGTAAGGAAATGTTCTACTATGAGCTGGATGTAGGCGGGCGAGTTAACAGCGGCCCAAAGTAATTTGTTAGAATCCAGTCACCCATGCTGCTCCTGCTGCTATATTTGCCTCCAGGTTTACAGTTTAGTCTGGCCAAGCTTTCCTCTGGTCAAGACAGAGCCTCCCTTTGCTTTCTTCTTCATCACGGAGGCAGTAGAGTGTTCTTGGCGGGTTTCCATGTGCAGCTACCTCTCCCTGCAACACCGTCTTCCCCGCTGTATGCTGCAGGTCACCCAGCACCCTGATCAAGAGGTGCCTCCTTGCCTGCTCCCCGGGCCCCAGACTTCCTGAATCTTCTCCCCGCTCCGCTCACTAGCCAAGGCAGTTCCCAGAGAGGCCCCTTTAATGATCAGCCCTCTCTCTGTCTGTTCTAAACCTTCTTTTGCAGGAAGAAATTCTCCCCAGTAGCAACTCCGGCTTTTCTGTGACTTGCTTCTGGTTCTTAAATCTGCCCCTTTGTAATGATCTCTGTAACCTGCAAACCAACATGAAGTCTCTCCACCTCGCAGCATTGTTCTGCCTCCTCCTTCTTAATAGCTTGGATTGGCCAGGCTGCCAAAAACACACAAAAACTTCCAAAACCTTCAAAATAAGTGACTGAAACAAAATACAGGTACAAGTGTATTTTTGCTCATTTTCATATAGACTATCTAGGCTGGTCTCTAGAGTATGATAACTTCTATCTGGTTTCTCTTCCTGGTGTGACTTCCATCCCCCAGGCCAGTTCATGGTACAAAACGGCTACTAGAGCTCCAGCCATTATATTCATGTTCTGTTTAACAGAAGAGTAGAGAAAGGGACAAGAAATACATTCTTATACATTCTTTCTGTTTAAGGACATTCCTAGAAGTTGTATATCATCCTTTAATTCATCTGTCTCTAGAATTTTGTCACTCAAGTCGTGACCACATCTAGCTGCAAGGGAAGCTAGAAAGTGTCTGTGGCCATGACCTCAGCTAAAAGCCAGTGTTCTGTCTCTACGGAAGGAGTATTTTGGAAGAGACTGACAGATCAACCTGAGCCTTCACCTTTGCGTCAGCACTCTTGGCCAAGCCCTTTCCCAGGTACCGGGTCCCAAGTAGGAGATGGACACAGGTTTCATCATATCTCCTGTCTCAGCATAATATTAGCATAGTCAACATACATAGTATTGTGAAATGGTCTCATCATCGATGGCAGTTGCAGTGGCAACAGTAGTTTTGAGCTTCAGGGAATCCCCTTTCTCTTGTCTTGTTCAAGATAAGCACAGTAGTCATTATTTGCTCCCGCACTTCAACTTCTCCTTTATAGAGTCAAAGGACTCGTGTTTCTAATGGAGAAACAGAAGGACCAGGTGAAAGCGGCTAAAGGGATGCTGTGAGCTAGAATATGGTACCTCATTTCTTGATTCCAGACCCTGTATCTACCCTACTGGAATCTGCTGCTTGCCATCTCTGATGGCATGGTCTGTCTGTCCTTGGGGTACACACCTCTGTCAATGGCGGTCATCTGGCCATCGACAGGTGTGAGCTAACTTGAGCAGGGCAAGGACGTACTATTAATACTAGTATGTGACTCCTGTGATTGGTGGAGTTGGAAGTAATCACGGAGCAGACTAAGTAAATTACTACTATCTCATGGGGAAGACCCCTTAAGGTCAGTGGCCCACTGCCTTAGGAAACCTCCCTTTGAATTATTCCATGGTTTTCAAAAACTGGGAAGGACTCTGTATGAGAACAGGATGTTCTTTATTTCAAACTACATTCTGATGAAATTGTCCGAAAAGTTGGAGGAATAAAATCGTTCTGCCATGATTGAGTTCGTAAATACAGGCAAGGAAATCCCACTTGTCACCAGGAACCGGAAAAGCACCTGTAGTCCTTACACAGTGACATGATGTCAAGATGGTAAGACCACACATGATCGACACGTGGTCACATCTAGTTGGTTTTAACATTTTGAGTGTGGGGCTTCTTTAATGCCCCTGCGGCAAAGGACGATCGTGAGGTCTGAATCCCACCCCAAAGGAAGCGGAAACAAACCTTGCTCGAACCTTGATGGTGAATAGCCCTTACTCTCTTTGGTTATAATTTAGTTTTTACATGGAGATGAGAAGCAGCCATCTGAGAGGTGACCTCCAGCCTAGCTTGTATGACACAAGTGGAGGCTGCGTCAGAGCTAAGTGGTGCCCAGGAGGGTCTTTTGGTTTCTAGAAGGACCCAATCTTCCTGAGCGAGCTCTGCCAGGTCAGGGAGATGCAGATGTGTCCTGACTTGGGAAGACTGAAGCCAGGGGCTCTGCGGAAACAGGGGGACTCTTCAGGCTTGAGAGGAAGCAAGATGCTTAAATGTGCTTGGGAGAAGAATAGTCATCTTGGAACATGAAGGGGTGGGGGAAGGGAAGAGGCCAAAAAAGATGTTTGAAATTTATTCTGTTGGCTGAGGATTGATTTGTTGGCCTGTGATGGTGTGAAAGTGAACCTGCCTGGAAGCACAGGATGGTGGGGGAGAGCGTGCGTGTGCAAGAACACTCAGTGACTTATCCCCGTTCCTTCTGCATTGCTGGTTCCCGAGATCCAGAAACCAACCTCTTAATTCTAAATCTTTCTTGCTCTCTTGTTCCTCCCAAGGGACGTTTTTCAATGGGATTGATTCAGGTTTAACCAACAGTTGAAAACCTACCAGTTACTAAGCACAGACATTTGCCTTTATAAAAACGACCTTATTCCATCCTTAATAAGAATTATGGCGCGGCTGATATTATTATCGACTGTGGGGTGATAAGGAAGCTGAGCTTAAGGGAAGGGCCAGGTCACAGCGTGAGAATCCCGAACCTGACTTTGTACCAGCGATCTCTCCTTGTGCCCTGGTATGGAGCTGACGGAAGAGAGCCCCGGGCACATCTATTGTGTATTAGCCCTTACAGGGAGGCAGAGAATGTACTGGAGACTCCAAGCCACAGAACATTTTCGTCTTTAGGCAAGTGAACATTGAGGACTGTCTCTCACTTCCTCAGTGCTCTCCTCTTTCAGCAACTCCCATGGCAGAGAATGCGTGCATCTCTGGGGAACGCACTGCGGGCCCCCATCCAGTCCTGATGCTTTCTGTGTACAGCTTGGTAGGAAACCCTTTCTTGTGTCATGGGTTACCTCGTGTGGTGCGGGCCTCGCACACCCAGCGCTCCTGAGTCATGCCTTCCTACCAGCGTCTGCTGCGACTCTTTAGGCAAAGGGGTTCCCCAAGCCGCAGTCCAAGCTTGAGCTATTAAGGACCATAGCCCCTTGCCCAGGCTGCAGGCGCCCATCCAGAAAGGCAGGAGCCTGCTGCCCAGCACATGAGCCTCATCTCTGCCAGCTGGCCCGGGGAGGCTCATGTACTAAGCAGGGGACATGTGAATGGGATCCGTGCCCGAGCATCGCCTGAGAAGGAGCAAACACGTGTGACCAGCACCGCCGAAGCCCAGCCCAGAAAGAGGTGACAAGAAAATCATGATGTGTTTCTCTAGAGAAAACCCGAAAACATAAACTCCCTCAAACAAACAAACTTCAACATCATCTCAAGAGTGGCATAGAATTTTATTTTCATCCCCGCCCACAAACCTGCCAGGAGACCCCGCACATTTGGTGGCTGCTGGCTGCGTGTGAAGCCATGAGTACATCACGTCGTATTTTGATACTCAGCACGGTGCCTGGCACCAAAGGAAATGCTTCGGAAATATTTGTGGGATGAGGGGTTTGAGGCCTCTCAGAATCTTGCTGCTGATTCATGAAGGCCCTCCGTCCCCTCGCTTGGTCCACCTGCCACCACACAGAAGGAAAGGGGAAATAGCCATAGGACATCTTATCTTCGTAGCTAAATCCCTGGTGGCCCTTTAGGAGACCCCAGACCTGGGGTCCCACGTTCGTGTCCCTGAGCTTCTGAAGGGCTGAGACACAGACAGCACTGAGTCCGAGCATGCTTTCCAGCACCTGCAGATTTCGTGAACTTGGACTTCTCATCTGGCAAGGCCGCCCCAAGCTCATCGTGGCGCCCAGCACTGCCCCTGGAGGGTCTCGGCCTCCATGGCCGCTGGTCCCCCCGTGCTAACCAGAAGCACTGACCAGTAGCCATGTCGAGTACAGGTCTGGAAAATTCAGGGCATTGAATTGCTAATCATTTCCAACTGTTTGATGGACACTCATGCAAAAGCACACAAAAATAAGCCTTTCTGTGAACCAAATGAGGGGTTAAGAGCTAGGAGCCAAGAACATCAGGATGCACTACCCTGAGCCTCAAGCCACTAACTGGAGACTGCAGTCTCTCCTTTGGCGTAGAAGAATCAAATTATGTCACAGTCGTTTCTCAGCTCGAGCTGAGGAGTTCCTGATTTGCGGGTGTGATCGGGCTTGTGGGAAACGGAAGAGCCCAGAGGACGGGGAGGAGGCTGTGCATTGGTTGAGAGTTTTGTTTGCCAACGACCTCATCTTCTGTGCCTCAAGGCAGCTCAAGGCCTCAAGGCGGCTGGCGTCAGGTGTGAGAAGGGACCTGAAGATTATGACTCATGGGCTTCTTGAACCAGCCTGTGGCTGGTTCATCTCTCAATTCCCAGCACCCACCTCGTTCCTGGCACCTTAGAGGGGCCTGGTCAGTAATGGAAGTGGACCGAGCGAGCATTCCTCACAGGGACCATCTGTGGTCACATCATGTGTGTGGCCCCTTCACCGGGGGCCTCTGTTAGCCCTTGGGGGAGTTCTTCCCAGGTATTGGTCACGTGCCCGGTTCTCCACAGCACCCAGAGCCTTCCTCATGGGTAACGTCGGCTTTCTGGGGTACCCCAGGCTCTGGGACCTGGAGGCCCTGGCTTAATGACAGCATAGATTGATTTGTTTGGAATTGTCGGATTTGAAGAGGCAGACTTTGGACATGGGTCATCGGAAAGGTAGCAAAGGAGAAGGCCTTTGGTGCAATAGCATGGTGGCTGGGGTCCAGCCTGGCACTAGCATGTAGGGGTACACGGGAACCCATGGCCTCCCTACAGGTGTGCTGAGGCAGAAGGCTTTGCGGCCCGCCATCCCCCATCTTCCCCTCCCTCACTCTTTTTACATACTAAGAAATGCTTGGATAGGCGCTTAGTGCCCAAGTCTCTGGGAGGCCATATGGGGGAGACACAGATACAGGACAGGTCTTCTCTGCCTTTCAGGAACTCACGGCCTTGCTGGCAAGCTGGTAGGTGGGACCTGGGGTGTTCCGAGATGCCCTGTGGCCGCGGTGTCGACAGCACATTGTCTGGTGGCTCCGAGGTGAGGGAGTTTGGTTTGGGCTATTATTAGGTTAGGTTTCATGGGGAGGGTGCTGAGCTGAGAGTCGAAATAGGATAGGACTGTGATAAGTGGATTTCTGTGGCCGAGAGAGAAGGGGGCATGCTGTCCGTGGCACAATGGCTCTAACCGTGTAGGGTGCTGTTGGCAGAAAGAGGTAATTGAAGGGGATCAGATTTGGAGGAATTTAAAGAAATTAAGAGGTCAGTAAGAAGACCTTCCTTCCTTCCCTGCCTCACCTCTGGTTGTCTTCTCCCTAGAATAGTAGTCATCATCTGTGGGCACGCATGCGCACGCACACACACACACACACACACACGCCAAGTTGACGTCATGTCCATTTAGCTACTGCTTGTGAGAGAGTCAGCATCCTAATGTCGTTCTCGAGAATAAAGTGTCTAAGAATCCAGATTCTGGTCTTGGCTGTGACCCATTTGTTTTGATTTGGGGGGAAAGTTACTTTGTTGTGACATTTACTTGGTCGTCCTGAATCATCCGCTGTGATTTGGACTTCATGTTTTATAAGGTGACACAATTCAGTATGTGCAAGTCCTTTATGAACAATTACAAGGGGTGTCTGTGCTATTTTCCGGAGCCAGCTCTTGGCTCTCCTTCTGAAAATGCAAGGACACTACATTTCTGCCCCACACGTCTCTCCTGGAATGGCAGAACCGTCTTGGGCTGGGAGAGTCCCTCTCTCTGGACTCTTCCTCGTCATGTGTAGGGAAGATGAGTCCATGGACAGTGAGACGCCCTGCATGGGGGTGTAAGTCTCACCCTTTCAAGCAAAGACATTGGCCAGAGAGTGTGAGGGGATCCACCCCGGGGACACCTCCTCATCCCCTTTCTCAAACCACCTGTCTCCTTCCATCTCTGTTATCTGTGCACTATCTCTATCTCTATATCTCTGTCTCTCTCTGTATCTCCGTCCCTCAGCCCACCCTTGGGGCCCTGGACTGCTGTCCAAGTCTGAAGACAAACCTCTCTGTAGACCGGCCCTCCTTTCCCGCCACCCGCCCCCACCGTGAAAGTTGAGTCTAAGCAGGGGCATCACCCCCAAGCCTAACCTAGGGACTGACAACTGCCCGGCCCTGCCTGCAGAGCCCATCCTTGGTGAAGGAAGAGTGCCCTCTAGCGGGCATGGGCTGGAGCTGCTCGGGATCTGTGTGGCTCAGACAAAACAACCAGCATGCAGCCCCCCACCCCCCCACCCCTCCCGCCAAGGATCTTGAATATGCCTTTGGGTTTGGTTTGTTTTTCTCCTTCTCCGAAGCAAAAGAGAGAAAGAAAGAGCAGTGGGAGACCAGTTGTGAGAGCAGCTCCGACTGTGCAGTGACAGTCCCCTTATCTTGGGAGTTCTACCGAAGAAGAATTAACCCCGGGCCAGCCATGGCAGCAAGGTGGATGTGACATCAGATGCTTTTCAGAGGGCTCGTGTGACAGTTTCTACATAAGTCACTGCCCTGCCTTGAGTGGGCTCATACAAGAGGTGCAAGGAGGAGACTCCTTTCTGGATGGTCATTACCAGAAGGGTTAACTGCCTCTTTGGGCAGCCCACCCCCACCCCCCGGGTAGTGAGCCCACTGCAGTTGATTACGTCTTCTGGTGGTGGACGAGTACAGACCTGACTCCTGACGGTTAACACCCTGTTATACACTAGCGTAAACTGGGGACTTGGCCCTTTAAAACCCAGTTCAGTAAAAGCCGCTGGACTGGGGAGCGGGTAAGGGGGGGGCGGTGAGGGGAGAGAGTGCAGGGCTCCCGTCAGAGAAGCAGACCCTGATCATATGTGATGGCTGCTGGATTAGGTAACAGCTCCGCTGGTGGAAATTGGATCTTGGAGGATGAGTGTTAACATCTCTGGTGTCCTGGCGAAAGGTTCATTTGAGACTTGCATGGTGCCACAGAGATAAAAAGGAGCTTTTAAATAATCATTTTGTCTCCTACACACCAGTGTGCTGGCTGCAAGCAATAAATAGGTAGCATCAGTTCTGCTTAGACATATCACCCTTTTCATTTATTTATTTAATGTTGGTGGGAGTTGTTTTTTTTTTTTAACCAGCTAGCTGAACAGTTTCCGTATCCGTGAATCCCAGCACCCATTTTTATAATGGTTCACACGGATTCTCCTTCTGGGTAGAAATAAAGCGCATGCAGTTTATTGGTCTATGCATGCCTCCTCCAAGCATATAGACATGGCCCCAAACTTTCAGAACCAGAATCTTCTATGTGAACTAGTGGAAGATGAATATGTTCTCTTGCTTATGTTGTTCCTATATATGCACATACTATACACACACATATATGCATGTATATATACACACATTATATATTTACATTATACATTTATTATATACACACATACATACATTATATGTACACATATACACACATTATATACACATTATATATAGATTATATACACACATTTTATATACACACATTATATATTGTGTAGACACATATATACATTATTTGCACACACATATGTATACATTATATATACAGACATACACACATTATATGTACGTACATTATGTATACACATATATACATTATATACACATTACATATACACACATCATATATGTATACATTATATTTGTATGTGTGTATACATATATACACACGTATATAGTGGGGGATTCTGACACATACCCTGAAGGTTTTTATTCTCCTAATGATTTCAGTATAATTTAAAGAGCATAATTTGAAGAGGACTGCTCTCTTCCCCCCATCTTTATATTATTTTATTTTCATCAGTTCTCTGACTTGGGACCTATTTATGAGTCTGAACTCTGAGTATAAATGCAAGCAGTAGAGGCACCGGGGTGACTCAGTAGGTTGAGTGTCCCAACTTGGGCTCAGATCATGATGTGGTTTGGGAGTTCAAGCCCTGCATCAGGCTCTCTGCTGTCAGCCTGTGAGTGCAGAGCCCAGTTCGGATCCTCTCTTCCCCTCTCTCTGTCCCTCTCTCGCTTGTGCTCTCCCGAAAATAAATATTTTAAAAAAATAAATAAAGGGGCACCTAGGTGGCTCTGCTGGTTAAGCGTCCGACTTCAGCTCAGGTCATGATTACTTGGTTCATGGGTTCAAGCCCCACGTCAGGCTCTGGGCTGACAGCTCAGAGCCTGGAGCCTGATTCAGTTTCTGTGTCTCCCTCTCTCTCTAAGCCCTCCCTCACTTGTGTTCTCTCTCTCTCTCTCAAAATAAATAAATAAACTTAAAATTTTTTTCATAACTAAATAAATGCAAGCAACGCCTAGGCTAAGGTATATTGTATTCCATCAGGCCAGTTTCTTATTAGCCACATTTAGAAACTAACTGTATTAAATAGTACTAAATCCAAATTTCTTTTTAAGGAGAATTGTTTACAATGACACATAGGATTAATATGATGATATAAAAGCTAAGTGAAGTGCTAACCTCTGCATTGTGTTTTTTCCCCGCAACTAAAGCTGTCCTCTCTGTGTGAGCAGGAGGAAAAAAAAAAGAGCCAATACAGATGAGTGCTTTGTGCTCTGTGACTGACCTGAAATTTCCATGGTGGTTTGGGGCTTGCAGTGTCTCCTTCAGTGTGCCTTGTTGGTCTCAACAATTTTTTGTCTTGTTTTATATAAAACCAGTTAGATTTCAAGACCAACAAAATGTTAATCAGGTAGGTGTGCAGAGTCTGTGCGGAAAGTTTGTGTGTCCCAGTGATTGTTTAAAAGAAATGGTGGAGGGGCGCCTGGGTGGCTCAGTGGGTTAAGTGTCCAACTCGGCCCAGATCATGACCTCATGACTCGTGAGTTCAAGCCCTTCATTGGACTCTGTGCTGACAGCTCAGAGCCTAGAGCCCCTCTCCCACTCACATGTGCTCTTTCTCTCTCTCTCTCTCAAATATAAATAAACATTAAAAATTAAAAAGAAAAGAAAAGAAAAGATGGAAGGGCACCTGGGTGGCTCAGTCAGTTGAGCATCCCGACTCTTGATTTGGGCTCAGGTCATGATCTCATGGTTCGTGAGTTCGAGCCCCACGTCAGGCTCTGTACTGACAGCTGCAGAGCCTGCGTTGGATTCTCTCTCTCTCTCTCTCTTTCTGCCCCCTCACTCTCACTTGCTCTCTGTCTCTAAATAAATCAATAAAATTTTTTAAAAAATGACTTAAAAAGAAAAGATGGAGCATAGGGGTAGGTGAAAGTGTGTGGCTCTGGAAAGGGAAAATATTCTCAGAAGTTAACGTTGGTGGTGCTAACATGCCCACAGCCCCCTGCCTGGCACGTGAAGGAACCAGGCCCAGAGCTCTGGCCTGTGACAATCTATCTCCACTTCTCCTACTTCTCTCTTAACTGAACTTTGCTGGAGAACTTTGCTGGCAGAGTGAGGAGGCAGTCCTGGGCTCCCGTGCCGTCTCAGCACCTTGGCCGTCATCTCAGGCCAGCCCTCGTGGGGCAAGTCCTGACCATCAGGGTGACATTGCTCTCTTTCTCTTTGCTACCTTCGATGAGATCAGAAATTATTACAAGATCTTTCACGTGCACGAGGGATCGGCCATGGAGTGGCCGGGAGGACCCATTGGAGGCATTGCCACGGACTCACCACCTTGGGGTGGGGGGTTCCTGTCAATCTCGGGGGGGCTGGGAGAGGGGCACTGGGAGGGCTGCTCTCCTAGAGTCGGCAGCCTTTCTGGAAGACATGTGACACCAGATTCAGTAGAGTGGATGAGAGAGTAGAATTTCACCCCAGCACAATTTAATTAATGCCCAAGCTAAAGTGGAACAGATACATTTTTTACGAGGAATGACTCAGAGGGACGCCTGGAGGCACCAAGTCTGTTAAACACCTGACTTCGGCTCAGGTCATCATCTCACAGTTCACGAGTTCAAACCCCGCATCGGGCTCTGTGCTGACAGCTCAGAGCCTGGAGCCTGCTTCGGATTCTATGTCTCCCTCTCTCTCTCTCTCTCTCTGGCCCTACCCTGCTCGCGCTCTGTCCCTCTCAATAAATAATAAACATTTTTTAAAAAATTTTTTAAAAGAATGGGTCAGAGGTGAATCTTTTATTTTTGAATGACCCATAGATATTTTTGTTGATAAAGCAATTGAAATTCACCAAATGAAATCCAGTAGAGAAACACCCACAGACCCCACACACGAACGCCCTCACTTGCAGAGGTGCGGAGAGAGGGGCTCTGCCACCGGGTGCTTGGGCGGTCCCGTTCTTCTCCTCCCTTTGGGGACGGGACAGGTGTCTAATTCAGGAAATGGGTACAGTATTGAATTATTTTCTTAAGGAACCCTCTGTTCGCAGTGAGGTGTTCTTCAGAGGACTTTGGAGGTTTAGGTAAATAAATCCAAGGAACAGAGTAACGTGACTAAATATTATTCAAAGATCAGTCAAAGGGGCAATTTCCCAGTTAGTCTCCAGGGCCTAGAAAAGAAGGATTTCACTGGGGGGAAAAAATGTCCGCAAAGCAAACTTGACCATGCCATCACCGTGTGGTAATTTTATTTTAGTGAAGCGGAATATTAAGGATTCAGGTGCGAAAGCAGAGCCTGGATCCAATGACGTGTGGGGTTTCGGTACAGGCGCAGGCTGCCTTCCTTCCACCCCGGGGGGCCGTCTTCTCTGCACCCTCCGCCCCCCCCGCCCCCCCCACCGCCCTTTCCTAGTTCATCGCTTTCGTATCCAGTGCCTTTTATCCTCGGCTCTCACTGCCACTCTTGGGTCTGGTGGCCCAACGTGCCACTTGACTGTCCCATATGTCGTGAGAGCCAGGCGGCAGGGTCCCTTTCAGCACAGGAATTGGGATTTCCTTCTGAACGACGCCGGAGGGGTTGCTTCTTGTCCTGCCTCATGGCTGCCAGGAGCGTGTCAGCTGCTGATAGCCTGCGCCATAGGATGCCCTGAACATGTATATTACCTCGTATTGCGCTCATATCCACCTTCCTGGTCTTGAGCGCATGGGGCTGCCTGGCTGGGGCTCCGGAGACGACTAAAACGGACACCACCGCTTTGGGGCTCCCCAGATGGCACCCCACCTGGAAACTGGTCCTGATTCTCTGATCATTCCAGTGCTTGCGTACCCTTCGGGCCACATCGTGCCTGCCATCCCCATCCCCAAATGGAAAGGGACGTGGGACTCCTACTTCTCTGCCTTGAATCACTTCCCTTCTTTCCTACCACTCACCCCCAGTTTTTTCCCATTTTTTTAAAATGGAAATTCTTTTCATGTTCCCTCTCAACAAAGACTTGGCTGCTGACAGCTAAACTGGGTTTAGATGAGTGATTTATTTTATGGCAGGTTGTATGGTGGCAGTAAAGAGGGACTGCCTGGCTCTTCTGCTGATTTACTAAAACACTTGATCTCTTTCAGTCCAAGCCAGTCCCCCCACCCAAATGGCCACGGTGTTTTAATAAAAAGCAGCCATCTCATTGCCCTGAGTCCCATCCACGCTACCTGGCTTCTCTGAATACCCAAAACAGCTTGTTGAATGTTCTCACCCTGGTTTCCAACAGGACAGAGATCTCCCCTGGGATGGAGAGATCTCTGCGTCCAGAGATAAACATTCCCTACTTGACGGCCAATTTGTTTTCTTGCTGTTTTGTTATTGTATTTTTTTTATTGAAGAATAATTGACATACACTGTATTTTCTTGCTGTTTTAGACTTTCCTACACACCCTACAGGTCTATGGGAAAGGTCTTAAGATTTCTGTCCAAAACAACTGGATTTGCGTGGCTTAGGTTATTTTGGAAATGAAAATTCAGGCCGATCAAATATTACAGAGTCAATGGTATAAAACCACAAACTCATGGAAATCTAAAATTAGAAAGGAAGAAGAAAATGTCTTTCCTCGAATTAAAAATTTGGCATTTGGGGATGAACGTGGAGATTATATTCTGTTATAATTAATTTTTTTTTTTTTTTACTTTTGAACTTTCTTGTGGCAAAGTAGACATAAAAAAAGTTCTCACTTCGACCATTTTTCAGCGTCCAGGGTGCAGCTCAGCGGCATTAGGTACGTTCACTAGGGCAGCCGTCACCACTGTCCATCTCTGTGTGAAACTTCACCATCCTTCCCCACGTGAAGCCCTGTTCCCATACAACACTGACTCCCAGGCCCCCGTCCCCAGCTCCCTCTACTTTCTGCTGCCATGAGTTGGACTGTTCCGTGTAGCTCACGTAAGTGGAGCATCATTGCTTTCTGGAACGAAGCAGCTCTCTCCTGGTGTCGTCTCCCCCTCGCCGTACCCTCTCGCCTGACCCCTCACCCATTCTGCAGATGCCATTTTGCAAGCTCTTTGGTGACTTGCTGAGCCAGTGACAGCCTTGTTTTTATTTTTCTTCATTTGCTCTCTTGGGTTACCGCTAAGCCTCCCTTCCACTGTGTCTCCCTGCAGTGTTGAGTATCCGGGGAGCCCAGGAGGAGGAGCCGACAGACCCCCAGCTGATGCGACTGGACAACATGCTGCTGGCCGAGGGGGTGGCGGGCCCCGAGAAGGGTGGTGGCTCCGCGGCAGCGGCGGCAGCAGCAGCGGCTTCAGGAGGCGCAGGCTCGGACAACTCCGTGGAGCACTCCGATTACAGAGCCAAGCTGTCCCAGATCAGACAGATCTACCACACAGAGCTGGAGAAGTACGAGCAGGTAACCGTGGCCATGAGGGCATGAGGCACCGGGGCCCTTCAGGTAGGATGAAGAGCCGCTTAACTCAGGGGCTTGCAGACCCTGGGACCAGCCTCTGCGCTTCAACACAGAGCCCCTGGTCAGAGTAGAGTCCACCAAATCCTCGATCTCCACTATTAAAAACCCAGGCACACTGGACATGAAGGCATTTTAAAAACTTATGTTGTAAGTGATGATTTCGGGAAACATTAATAGTCAGTATAACAAACATTCAGGCTGGGGCTCCAGAGCATTTGGCCATGACCTATAGCCCGGATCTCATCAGGGTAATAGAGGTCATTATCAGAATCACCACCTGACCTGTGGGGAGGTCACTCGGCTCCTAGGGCCCTTGTTTGCTCCTTATTTGGAGAGGATTCCTTATCTTCTGTGCACTCATGGAATCCTGTGGGAAAGGATACTAACACACAGCCTTAAAGTCCCTTGCTGTTCCCAGACTCCATTCAACTGAGAGTCAAACATGTTCTTTTTATATATGATACAGAATATGATCCCTACCTCCATAAGCAGAGTGGAAGGTCTCAGAGGACCCCTGTAGTCAACAAAGTTGGATTCCAGTCCTGACATTTCCACCGACGGTCCCCGTATTCTACCCAAAAGCTGGTGGTATATGGCAAAGAGCTGTAGATTTGGAGTCAAGGATACCACAGCAGGACCATAAAAGCCATATGAAGGAGAGCATAAGAAAGGCTTTAAATTACAAAGCAGTATATAAATTATATGTAACAACAGCGCTCCTCTCTCCAAGACACCCTCCCCTCCATACACACACACACACACACACACACACACACATGCAGGAATTTACATCTCTGTTCTGCTTCCTCTGGTCATTATGAGCAATACTGCTTTAATAAGGGTCCCTTACACTAGCAGTTCCTCCGTGAGTAGGTGACAGATATGTTTGTTGTCACATTTTTGGGTGCAGCATTACCCAGAAGTTCTATAGTTAACTTACTTTCATGGAATTGTTGGCTTTTCGGCTTCCTTTTCTTTTTCAAGAGTCACAAAAGAAAAGGGAGCGAAAGCAAATGAGAAGATCCTCGATAGTCCACTTAGGACCATCTGCGTACAAGGCAAATGCAAACTTAATAGAAAATTTAAATTTTAAAATAGAAATAGGCATTTTAAAATTTAAAGTGCAGAAAGTTTCATTATTGCACTCCCATCTCCCTTTGAAATGGATTTCTACAAAGTCCCTTCTTTTATGAGGGGGAAAAAAAATGCTGTGAAGCGTGAAGCCAAGCATGGAAACTCAACGATCAGATCAGCCTAGAGAGGGTTTGAGGGGAGGAAGAGAGAGGCAGTCTGGTGCCAAGAACCTGTGAGTCATTGCCGTTCACTTTCTCGGGAGACAGTATACATTCTTGCCACAGTGTTGGCTCGTGTAGACACTTGACAAGATCTCAGGAGAGGCTGAGCCCAGATAGTGGGCTGATCCCTGAAGCTTCCCCAACCTGGTCTGTCGCTAGAGAGTGGAGAGTCTGCCCTCACCTGTGGGATAGCTTGGGAAGACGGAGACATTTCCTATAAAGGTCTCTAGCTGGCCTCTTGCGTTCCTCCTACGCAATGCTGTTTCTTCTTGACATTCAAGATTAAGCCTGCTTATAACAACCTATCTAGACCTACCCTCCAGCTTAACTCCCTGCAGACTCCACGGGCACAAGAAGGGCCCAGCGGGTGGCTTCCCCCCACCAGACCCTAACTAAGATGGATATTAGGCTGGAAGGTGTTGAAGACTGGCCTTATTCTTAGCCCATGTTGCCAACAGTATAGAAGAACTGACTGTTTACTTGATTTAACCCCCCTTGTCATCTCGCTATGCTCCTCCACAGTGAGCAAAATGCTGTTGCCGACGTCATTGCACTTTTCCCTCCAGGCAATTTTGTGGCTGGGTACCCAGGACAGGTACTGCCCTCCTCTTCATTTTGATACAGGTGAGGGATGGAGATCAAAAGGCTTAGGTTGTGTGTGGGGGTCACACATCCTGTGAAGGGCAGAGGTTGCCCTGGAATCCAGTTTCTGAGCCTTAGTCCACGGGCTCTTATTAGAACACCGCCTGACTACACTCAATATGGAGCGAGTGGGGACCTGGGTAGACAGTGAGGGAGCCAGCTTGTCCTCTGTTACTTGCATGGACGAGATTACTGGTACCTTAGAGAGGCCAGGGCTAATAATGTGCTCCCGGATAGCTACCTGTTTTAGATAATAAAGATGTGGGAAATCAGAAGCTTAAGGAAAAACTCCCACCAGTATAGGACAAATGATATGGTGGTGATCATCTGTGTTTCTTATTCTTAAAAATACTAAAAAAATCATTTCCTTAGTTTCTGGGTAAGAACTGAATCCTACTTAGAACACTTTGGGTATTTAATATTTTATTAATACTAGTTAAATTGTTCATTATAGTAAATAACAGATTTAGGGAAATTATGCCATTAAATTCCTCTCTTGTGTGTCGGGGAGATGTATCTTCTTTACTTTGCTGTGACCATTCCTCGTGGGAGCTTTTTTTTTTTTAATGTTTTATTTATTTCTGAGAGAGAGGCAGCGTGAACAGGGGAGGGTCACAGAATCCGAAGCAGGCCCAAGGCTCCGAGCTGTCAGCACAGAGCCCATGCGGGGCTCGAACCCACAAACCGTGAGATCATGACCTGAGCCAAAGTCAGACACTTAACCGACTGAGCCACCCAGGCGCCCCAGGAGCTTTTTTTAAAATCAGGAAACTTCAGGAAAGTAAAAATGTCACTCTCGAATCTGGTAGTACCTGGATGACGTTGCCAAATTGGCTATTATTAGCTGGCTCTGTTGTTTTTATTTGTTGGGTTTTCAGTATGGTGGTGATAGACAACCAGGCAACCAATTAGCTTTCTGCTAATTACGTATCATGACCCTCCTCAACCCCACCCCTTAAAACAAAAACAAGACCAAAAAGACTGTCCCTGAATTCACCCTGATTATTATTACATAAAGCAAGCTTCTAGAGATTTTCATTAGAAAGAAAGGAAAGAAATTATTTTATTCAGTAAATGGTGTGGGTAAAATGCTTTTTCGGCAGATCATGTAGGTTGCTCAGGTTATTTAAGAGCTGACATATTCTAATAGACAACACCATGATGTTAGAAAGCTGAATTTTATTCTGACTCGTATTTAAAAAAATGACTCTTGGAGCTCTGCAAGGTTCTCCAGCTTCTGTACGTCATGCTGCTGGGGCGTGAGTGGGGCTGAGTCTGTAAGGCTAAACTTGGGCTGGGTTAATGGGTTCAAGGTCAAGAGGACCCAATACTTTTTGCCGAGATAGGCACCAAATCCAGCTTGAAGGAGGAAGGGAAGAAGGCGGCTAAACAGAGTGCAGGACAGAAGCTTAAAACTCTGGCCCCTTGAGCGAGATGTTCTAGGCAGGGGCTTGTCTTTAGTCTGTGGCTCTCAGAAACGCGATTGCCCTGGAACCTGGGAAGGGTCCCTTCGAAATCCTCGGGTCTCTGGGGCACCCGGAATGGCAGCTCCCAAAAGCGACTGCGTTTATGACCGTCCACCGTGGAGTCGGCTCTGTCACAGAAACTTCCAGCCTCTGAGGGTTCTGTGTAGTTAGCGGGTCGTAACCCCAGCTCTGCCCCATCCCTGACGCCTCAAGAACGCCTGACCCAACAGAGGCAGCCCAGCTCCCGCAGGTGTAAGCTGGCGGGGTCTGGGGAGGACGCGTGGGTAGTTCAGGTCCTGGAAAAACCCAGACCGTTATGTGCTGGCCATCCCCCATGGGCTTGGCAGTCATCTTTGGCCTCTGGTGTGTCTTCCTGCGCAGCCGCCTCGTTCCCCCTCAGCAGCGGTGAAAAGACCCCACTGTCTGTTTATGGCAGAGCAGAAAGGGCCCCAGGATAAAATGCCTTGAATAAACACCAGATATTGTGAGTATTCTTACTCCCTGTAATGAAGCACATTATTATTAGCCCAGCACTGTGGCTTCCCAGTGGAGAGCAAGTGCACTTGACAATGCCTCCTCACGGCCAGCCCCTCCTCCCTTTGAGACCCCGCAAGGTCAGAAGGCTGCAGGCCAGCGAGATGCAGCGTTGGACCGCAAAGCTGGGCGGGGTGCTTGCTGTGTGCCTAAGCCGCCACTCCCCACCCCGTGGCCTCGTCACATCCAGCCAGCTCGATGCCAGGTTTTCAGTTCCTCCCTTTGTTTACACTTGGGGGCTGGGTGGGCAGGAGAGAAGCTTACCATACAGATCTCGGGGTCATATAGTGATTTTCTTAGTGGAGAGAAAAATGCTAGATGGACCTGATCTACGGATTTGTCTTCAGCATTTGCCTGCAGAGTAGCAAGGAGGCGTTTATCGCCCTGTTTATTTTTACCAAGAGGGATACTGGCACCCGGACACATCCTTATGCAGCCACATAGTAAGTCATCCGATCCTCACCATCCCCTTTGAGGTGGGTACTGCCACCCCCGTTTCACAAGTCAGGAAGACGAGTCACAGAGAGGTTAGGCGACTTTCCAAAGTCCCACAGCCACGTGAGCCCCAGAGGCAGGATCTGAGCTCAGGGCCCCTGGGGCGCACTCCACTATGCTTGTGAGCACAATTCACTCCATCTGCAGGTCGCCGTACAGGACCGTGGTTGCTGCAAGCCTTGCTAACGATCGGGAGTGATTAAGTCCAGTCCCTCAGATGAGTAAACTGAGGCACTGGGTAGTGATAGGCTTTGCCCACACACTCACGGAGGTGGGGGGTCAAAGACCCGGCTTCCCAGTCTCCAGTGTAGACCTCTTGTGGTCAGCTACCCAGGTATCTTTGGCCAGCCAACCTCAAAGGGTTTCATAGAGAAATGAACGGTGAATGGGTTGTCTCTGCATTCTTGATAGATATGAAAGACTCTGTGCTGTAAAAACAGAGGCAAGGCAGTGGCCTCATTAATGAGTGTGTTTCTGTTATTGATATTAAGCTGGAACCCCCTGAGTCCTTGACTTTTCTCCTGTCAAGGATCATCTTGCCTTTTTTTGTTACAAATCTAATACAGTTTTATAACGCTGCTGTGAGTTAACCTGCACATAGATGGTTTATTGAACGCTCAGCTAAGGAAACCACACTTCAGATGTTAAGAAATAGTAACCACAGGAAAGATTAGTGGTGTTCAGAGGAGCAAGTGTGGGCTCTGGGAAAGGACAGAAGTGCCCGGCCTGGAATAGAAGGCGTTAGGGTCCTGACTCAGCTGGTCCTTTTGTGCCGTGTGCCTTCAGAAGAGGCCCTTCCTCTCTCTGGGCCACAGTTTTCCCATCTGTAAAATGAGAAGGTGGGAAGAATGGTCTTTAACTTCCCTTCCAGACCTGACAGTATGTTAGTCTAACAGGAGAGGTTTCCTTTCTGCAGGGATGGCTTTTGAATCCTGTATGTATGTCATGTGTTGATGCTGTTTCTACAAGGCCTCTGAGGCCAGATTCCTTTTATGTTGTGAATTCGGTGGTCTTGTGAAGGCCAGCAGAGGAGGGAATTCTCCTAATAAAACTGAAAAGAGAAATGGGTTGATGCGGAATCTCCCACGGGGATTAGCTTTTAATTCCATGAGTCCATTCTTTTGGCTGTTGATGCATCCGAAAATCGGACATTTGGAAGTTCTGATCTATCAGAGATCATGAGCAAGGCAGAAGTTCACGCTGTATCTGACCCCCAGCTCTGTCGGGCTGTTAACATTGGGGTGAAGGGCTGTGGGGTGTGTTTTGTACGAAGATTCATGTTCTCACCCTTCACTGCAGTAAAATCCTGAAAAAAATGAATTCTCTTTTCCCTTTAAAAAAAAAAATTCTCCATGGGGGCCAAAAGTTAGACTCAAACAGGAGGGAAGGTATTTCTAAGCAGCCACTTGTTTCATCCCTCTGATGTGGCAACACCCCAGAACTTGTGCGAGACTCTAGATAAGAGTCTGCGTCCAGGCCCGGAGCCTCCACACGGCCCGCTGTTTGTTGTCCTGCTCTTCCAGGCGTGCAATGAGTTTACCACCCACGTGATGAACCTGCTGCGGGAGCAGAGCCGGACCAGGCCCATCTCCCCCAAGGAGATCGAGCGCATGGTCAGCATCATCCACCGCAAGTTCAGCTCCATCCAGATGCAGCTCAAGCAGAGCACGTGCGAAGCCGTCATGATCCTTCGCTCCCGGTTTCTGGACGCACGGTGAGTCGCCAACGGGGCCGCCCGTCGGCTGGGGGCAGGGTGGGGGGTAGGGGATCCCGGGCCCGGGGTTGGGATCCGCGGCGGGCCTCTGTCTACAGGCTCCATTTTCATTGTGTGAAAGGCCAAGCCAAGGGGCAGGCAGCCTGCAGAAGCCTCTCGGGGCAGGTGAGCGGGGCTGCGAGGCAAGATTAGCCACTGGTTCTACTGCCAGGAACACGTGTGACGGGGGCGGATGCTTGTCGCCACCGCTGCTCACTCTGAGAAGCAGGGGTGACCGAGCTGGGAGATAGCAAGGGCAGCAGCTTGCTTTCCTCCCGCCAGGTCCCGCTGTTACTGGTACCTGTTGTAGCTCTGGGCCCCTGGGGTTCCTGGATGCTGTGAGAAGCACGTTCCCCAGAAAGAGTGTGCAATCTGAGAGCCGGGGTCTCTTCCACATGATGTCTGGGCGGAGACTGCACTCAGTTCAGCTCCACGGATATTTGGAAGTCGAGCACCATGCGCCGCACTCCAGGCTAAGTTCTAGAAGGACAAAGATGAATGGGACATCCCGGGGGCCCAGAGGAGCAGGGGCCGGTGTGACACGCGCCTGATCGGATATGTGCCTGGTCTGATATTTTCTATCTGGCGTTGCTTCTCCTGACCTCACCTGGGAGTTTACAGAATTCAGGCAGAGAAACCCTGGGTAGAAAGGTCGTTTTCAAAAAAAGATAAAAACTGAGACTAGAGACCAAGCAATCCATTCTTGGTCCCTTACTCTGTAGACCAGTGGGTTTTTGCGTATCCCTCTGATTTCTTTCACTTCTGTTACCGGCCTGCAAGATGATGATAATCCTACCTTTCGTTTCCTCCCGAGGAGTGTTTTCATAGTCATCCCGACGGACGTGTGTTCAGAGCGCGGGCGTCCTTTGCGAAATATGGTCGATCTTAGATTAGCCGCCTTCTACAAATGCAGCTTTCATCCCTAAAACCATTACTTCAATCCCTAAAAATCATCCCAATCTGTGATTTTAGTTATTAAAGCTTTAGGTATATCCGGTGAGGAAGCCATTTCTTCATTTCTAGTTTGGTCCCTTTTCCACGCGACAGAAATATTCATTGCTCCTGGCCGGATTTTGTCACTGCCGCAGTCATGCCTTATTCGGCTCTCTTTCCTGTATTTCTCTCTGTTCACAGTCGCGGTCTTTGCCATCCACAGACCTCTTTAAGACCCCCTGGCATCTCCTAACCTCCCTTACTTTCAGTGCGTTCTGGGTAGCACGGAGCATGGAATGAGAATGCCAGCCAGCACAGTGTATCCCTGGGCCCCCAGAATTCCATACAGTTGAGTCAAGAGAAAGGGAAAATGAAAATAGCTTTTCCCAGCTGGGGAAGACTCTGTGGGGAGGCAGCATCGCCCTGAGGCGGGCCCCGTGCACATCTCCCTGGCCCTGTGGCCGCTGCCAGCCCGGTGTCTTTAGAGCAGGCTGTTGTGCCCAGTACGGGGTGCAGGTGCCTGGTGACCTCTGGCTGGGCCGGTCCCCTGCCCGTGCTGCCCGCCACTCTGCATGGCTTGTTTCCATCCCCAAGGGAACCCCCCTAGTTCAAATGGACAAAGAGAAAAGCCGGGGCCAGACTGGACTCTTGCGGAGAGAACCCGGCGAGAAGGGAGGAGCAGAGTCATTGCTTGTTGATTTCTTCGTGCAGGAACGGGGCCGTGTGCAATCGGGGGGCAGACCCGAAATGAGGCAAGCTTCGTACACAGTTGCAGTCCCTTCCCCCAGCTTTTGCCTCCGTGGGTCCACTTGGCATCTGTCCCTTAACAGAGGGTCTCTTTCCTGCTTCGGTTGCAGGACCTTTGAATCCTTCCAAGGTTCAAAACTAAAACGAGTGAGCTGTTGCCATTGTTACTAGCAGCTATTTTGAGGGTATATTTGGTTATCAGTGAAAGACTATAACCCCAAATGCCAGCCCATGGCTGAGCAAAATGGCTTTCTCAGCTCAAAAATGAGTGTGGACCTTTTGATCGGGGTAGTTCGGATCATTGCTTCCAATGCTGTAATTGGGGAGCTAGCTTAACCAACCTTAGTGAGAAAGACAGACAGACTCGGTGCTGGTTTTCACGTGCATGTGATAGCCGGGGCTTTATCCCTGAAAGATTTGGTGGAAGGTAAATGACATACAAGGGGAATTTGACTTTAACAGGATTGTCTTTGTAACATGACAGGTATGTAGGATCGAAGGGTCCCGCTTTGCCACGTAACACTCCTTGTCTTCGTTTCCCGTTACCACTTACCAGATGACTCCAGTCTAGCAGCCTCAGATGACCCAAAGTTATTACAGCACAGCTTCTGTTGTTTAGGAGTCTGGAGACAGTTAAACTGGATCCTCGATCCTGGTCTCACAAAGCTGTAATCTGGGGGTCAGCTGAGGCCGTGACCTCATCGGAGGGACAGGGTCCTCTTCTGAGCTCATTCCCGCCATGGGCAGAATTCAGTGCGTGTGGTTGTGGGAATTCCATCCCAGCTCCCACAGCCACGCTCTTCATGGCCAGCTCTCATCTTGGCTGCTTGTTTTCTTCCTGGAAACCAGCGAGAGAACCTCACTATTTTAAGGCTTTAACGTCATCTCCCTGAACACAGGGCGATATCTTGTTATTGTCACGGCTGCTCTCCACGGGGAGGGCGTGGATGCCAGGCGGGGCTCTTAGGCCTTTCTAGAACTCTACCTTCCATGCCCTTCAGCTGAGCGCTTGGTCCAGACGTGTCTATTCACATCCTATCCTTTTCCTCTTCCTTACGTTGACTTAATTGTGCCAGAAGAATATCATTCATTCATTCACGCCTTCATTCTACATTTATTCCTTCATGCTGTGTACCGAACAGTGTGCTATAAAACTTGGTAAAATTACTGTCAGGATCATAACCACAGTTTTCTCAGTTGAAAGCAAGAGAACTTAGGAATACTCTGAATGATTTTCAGGCAATAATTTTAGCTTCTGTATGACCACATTTTGCTGGCGACAACATTAACAAGATAATCAGAGATCAGAAGAACATTTCACCCTGAGACAGGGATTCCATAAACTGAATCAGTAAAGCAGAGGATGACAGGAGGGTCTGGACCTTACTGTCCAGTAGTCTGGGCAGACTGGCCTGTATTTAGATTTGTGTATCTCATTGAGCTTTCTCTCTGTCAGAAGCTGTCATAGCCCTTGGAATAACTAAGAGGGGGAAAAAAACCCACATACAAACGTGGGTCGCATCTTTAAGGAGCTCATAATCTCGTGGGATAAACCGATACTCGTTTACAAGTGAACGTAAAACTGCATGCTACACGTGCACGTCTCCCGGCTGCACCCGAAGGGGCAGCGGAATGCACGACAGGGCATCTCAGCTGGCGTGGCGTTTGCCAAATAGCTTTTTCCCCCATTGATCAGAGTGAGACGATGTGGTCCAACTCCGACAAGCAGTACTTACTGGAATGCTTCCCACGTGAGAGGGCACTAGGATGAGTGACGTGCGGGTCCTGCCCTTGAGGATTGTGCTGTTGAGCCAGGGAGACATATGTAAATGGGGCAAATGCCATAGGAGAGAAATACACCGGGTGGTGCAAAGACGCAAAGGAGCATGGGAGTCCCCAGGGTCTTCGGGGAAATGGAGAAGCAGATGATGTGGCTAAATGAGGTTATGCAGAGCATGTATAAGGACTGGGGGAAATGAGGCACGAGAGATAGGATAGTTCCACGGAAAAACCCTAAACAGTACCCGTGAAGGCTTCAGAACTTGTCCTTGTAAGCAGCCGAAACCGTCAGAGCTGTGTAAGGACCGAGAATAGTTATCGACAGCGTAAGTTCTCAAAGTGTACCGCGTGGATTCCAAGAGCTACCTTTGTAACTCTGTCCTCCCTGGGACTCCTGTCTGTAAACTGGGGACAGTCCTATACACAGGAATAAATAAGGGAAGAAGAAAACACGAAAACGTAGTATTGTGTCCAGAACGTAGTGTTCACACAATAACTCAGCTATAATATACTAAGGATCGCTATTTTATATGTTACTCATTATTATTATTTTATTTTTGTTATTGCTATTATTGGTGACATGATCAGTGGCTTCTCGAAACCCATTTCAAAAATAGAGTGACAATAGGTTGGAATGAAAGGGTTGGATTTGAAGGACTAGACCTGGCAGGACTTGCTTTCAGGCCCCTCATCTGACAAAGGTAAAACAGCAGGAAAGGCTGAGAGTCACTCCTAAGTTCTGGCAGCTCCGAGTACTCAGATATTTTAATGAATGGATGAACACATTGACAAATACCGAAACACGTCTATGCAGGCACAGATAACGGAGAAAAAGGAGCTGATCTGGGTATGATATGCTGCTGGTTTTGGAGCCACAGAGTGTCCAGGGTATGCAGTGGTAGTTGGGCAGGGATTCTCAGGAGAGACGATGCAGCAGGAGGCAAAATATTTTTGCCGCTGTACGTCCGCCACGCCTGCACTTCTCACCCTTGCGTCACTATGATTCAAAAGTTTCCATTCCTAATGTGCCGCGTTTATCCAGTGCTCTTAAATCAACCTCCACATTTCTTACATAAACAACCTAGATCCCCAACTCCCAAGGCTTTTGATTGGCTCAAAGTCACAAACGTTAACCTACCAGGCTGATAACACTTCCAGCCGAAGCCAGGCGCATAGCTCAAGTAAGCTTATCGTCAGAAGTATATTGTTTTCACCAGGCTTCTTGACATTCTGCAAAGTCCTGATCTTCGGATTCCCAAGGCCCTCAGCAGAGACGGCCACGGAGAGAGGTGATAAGCGAGCCCATCAGAGTAGATGAGACCACCTAGGGAAGGTTGCATATCACGAGAAGGGAGTCGGGAACAGCTGTCTGTACCAGCCCCCACGCCCACCGGCTCATTCCAGAGAGGCTTCCTTTGAGCTCATTTGGAAAACTCCCAAAAAATACAGTGTGATGCTAACGCAGACAGTTGAATGAATGAACCAAGGTTCTCCCAATTAGGGGAGCCTTCAAATTCCATTCCCTAGGCCTGAGACAACTGTTTTCTTTAGGCAGAGAAGAAGCCAGAGGTTACCAAAAACCTGGCCTGGAGCCCTTGTTAGCCACTTGGCTACCTTCCTCAAATTCCCAGCAGGCAAGGACTTTTAACAAATGCCTGTTTTTTGAGTTGGGCTTTTTTTAAAATCCATTCTGCCCGATTTCTGATGTTGGGTGACCCAGAAACTCAGCGTGATTTGGGAAAGTGACTCGGGCTTGGCATAGTCTGGACAGATGTGGTTAATACCTATGGACAGATGGTGTTCATCCAGTAAAATCAGGCACTTTATTGTGTTAATTAATCCAAGTGGGACCCTGAAAATACAATATTAGCTCAATTTCCTGTCTAGCAAGGCGATCGGTGCTTTCTGTTGGGCTAAATCGGGAAGTCCTGTATCCTCTCATAACCAAGGATGTTCTGGAAATCTCTTCCATAAGGAAAAGCTTCTGATAAAGGCAAGAAAGGCAGAGTGCTAACAGAGCTCATTGAAAGATGGGGTCCCCACCGCCTCGAGGAGGGCCAACCAGCCTCTGCTATGAGCCTGGGCTCCCCAAACAGCTCTCCAGATGCCCATGGGCCATAGCTGTGAGGAGGCAATAAAGTGATTCTCACTTTAAAGTAGTTCAATTAGCACTTTCTTCTTAAAGAGAGAAAAATGCTTTTGTTCAAAGGTGGTTCTCTTCCTTTCTGCAAACTGTGTCTTAAAAAGATGTCTGTGGGCTTTTGTTTTACCATTTAGCAGCTGTTGACTTCTCTCCTTCTGAGGGAGGTCAGGCAGTCCAGGGGGGTAGTCCAGGGGGGTGATTCTAGTTTCTTCCACACCCTCTTCCTCAGATGCCTTTACAAAATGTTGTATGCATTTACCTGGGAATGGAAGAAAGGGAAAACGATCACTTATTTTTAACTTGCGGTCACAGAGCCTCTGTGTGATTGCCAGGAGGCGATCCGTATATAAGAAAGAGAGTTGGGTTGTATAGTGAGGCAGACCCGAATTAACATCTTGGCTCTAGAACACACCAGCTGAGTGAGCTCTGGACTCAGAGTTATCAGCTCTTCACCAGTAAATGGAAGGAACCATACCTATCTTGTTAGATGTGCACAATGAGTAATTTGAGTCGATTGCTATGAGTGGGAAGGTCCAGTGCCTGGAGCCTGGTACGAAGATCAGCATCACCTGGCATTGGCCACAGACATGGTGTGGAGCACTTTCCGTGTACGGCTTCACATTACCGTTTCTGTCACCGTGCCAGTGTGACTCTTCACTCCCAGCTGAACAAACAGAGGCTTGGGGAGGCATCCCAGATCCCCGGCTGGCATTCACTTGGTCCAGGATTCAAAACCACGGTGGCTGAGTTGTGAAACTCCATCCTCCTCACCACTCTGTGCAAATATTTGTGGCTGATTTTCTGCTTGATGCCTCTACGATGCACCGTGAAGCATTTAACATTTTGGCAATGGTCTTGGCATCCAGCCCCTTTGTGCAGATTTCCCCTAATTCCACTTTTTGCTCAAAACTTTCCCTTTTCCCAGAAGTAGATCCTCGTCTCTCCCTTTTTATATGCATTCGGTGTGAACGTTTTTGGTCGTTCTTTCCTTTCTCTTCATGAAGGCGGAAGAGACGGAATTTCAACAAGCAAGCAACGGAAATCCTGAATGAATATTTCTATTCCCATCTCAGCAACCCTTACCCCAGTGAGGAAGCCAAAGAGGAGTTAGCCAAGAAGTGTGGCATCACAGTGTCCCAGGTAAGGGGCCCTCGGAAGGCTCAGCTTCTAACCTGGCTGTGGTCGACCCCCATGGCAGGGTCTTGGAGGTGTGGCTTTACCAAGCTTTCATGCCTTGCTTGGTTTAGCATGCATCTGCTAAAGCCCTGTAAATGGTGAGGTAGGCACCTGATGTGTTGAAATAGGAGAGTTCCAGGTAAGTACCTGAGCAAACTAGGGAGGACCCGTAGAACTGGAGGAGTAGAATACAGTATAAAAACAGTGTTGGGATTCTTCTTGTTCAAAGCTCCATCGCTTTAAAAATGGGCCAAGGTTCTACATATCCTGGGAGAGCCATCTGCATTTGTCACACTATTTACTCAAACACAGTCCATTCCTTAGCTCGTCTTTCGCCCAGCCCAGGAAAGAGTCAGTGAATGGAACTTTCAGACGTCCTCTCTTGATGTGCTCATCTCCGTAACTGATGGGATGTAGGGATTTTAACACGACTCTCTGATGGCATTAGAATGGTTGCACAAAATGTCATTGAGTACCCCCTTCCCCCAAAGAGCAGTAACCGTAACAGGTGCCTGTTGACGTGGAAAGATACATGATAAAAATATTTTTATGGACCTGGTTGTTTCTCAGCAGTAGTATAGAGTAGAAAAGCAGGCAGTATCTCTGTGTACATATTTTTTGTCTACTCAGAGGATCCATCCAGAGCTTCTTACTTAATCTGAAGCTCAAATACCACCACCGGTCTCTAGGTGAGAACAGTAATTATAATTCTGAAATGTATCAGAGAAAGTCCCTCTGAATTATGTCAGAGGCAAGAGAACCAAATGTAGTGGCATTTCCATAAAAGGGGTAAGGGGAAGGGCGCCTGGGTGGCTCAGTTGGGTAAGTGTCCAGCTTAGGTCATGATCTCACGGTCCAAGGGTTCGAGCCCCGTGTCAGGGTCTGTGCTGACCACTCAGAGCCTGGAGCCTGCTACAGATTCTGTGTCTCCCTCTCTCTCTGCCCCTCCCTGCTCACTCACTGTCTCTCAAAAAAATAAATAAACATTAAAAAATTTTTTTAAAGGGGTAGGGGAAAAAAAGCTACGAAACTTCACCTGGCATCCTGTATAAACGGAGCATTTGGACTTCCTTGAATTAAATCCTGGTTTCTGTTTCTCCCTGCGGGGTACTGATCCCATTATCCTCTGTTTAGCTAAGCAGAATGAATTCTAGTCAGGATCCAGAATTGCACACAGAGTACAATGAGGAGATGGCCAGGGGCTCCCCCACAAGCTTTGGGGGGATTAGGCAGCAGCCTCAGAAACCCCAGTTCCTTTTCATCTCAGACCTTCCTTAGGTGCTTCGATCTGGGCGAAAGTTGCTCTGGTCTTAACCCTGAGCAAGCAGAACCCCAGAGGTCAAGTTCAGGTGACATGGTTTTGTCTAGGTCTCCAACTGTTCTTGTCCAACTTTAGATCCCTTGTCCATAAGAGAAGAGAAGGGATGTTTTTGATACTTGCTACCTGTTTCAAAGAAGGTTCCAGAGAGGAACCATATCACTGACAGGGAATTTGATACATGGAATCTTCTGCTTCTAAAGTAGAATTAAATCACTATATGGTCTGAATCCTAATTCTGGGATTCAGAATTCTAACTCGCTGTTGAAGATAGCGTGAACTCTCCAGGAGTTAGTTAGTCTGTATTAAATCTAGATCAGAGATGGAGTCCCGGCCCATTTGAGCAACCTTCACTAACTGCATTACGGAAACCCAAGGTGCAAATAATTTGTCCATTAAAATGAGTGTGTATATTGGGGCGCCTGGGTGGCTTAGTCGGTTAAGCGTTCAACTTTTGCTTAGATCATGATCTTGTGGTTCATGGGTTCGCGCCCCACGTCGGGCTCTGTGCTGACTGCCAGCTCAGAGCCTGGAGCCTGTTTCAGTCTGTGACTCCCTCTCTCTCTGACCCTCCCCTGCTGATGCTGTCTCTCTCTCTCTCTCTCTCTCTCTCTCTCTCCTAGAAATAAATAAAACATTTTTAAAAAATGGGTGTGTATATATACAGTATCGCCTTTCCCTTTGCTTTGCCCACCCTAAGGCCATGCCGGTCTTCCTTCCCCATAAAGTGACACCATTCTTCCTTCCCCATCACATGATGCCCGCTCAACAACAATGAAGCTCTTCCACCATTGCCAAACAAGTCCCCATGGGACACAATATGATATGATATCAGAGCAAGAGCATTTGGTTAGGAGCATGTTTTAGTCAAGAATCAACTGTGAGATTTGGGGGAACTCCCTCTTTGGGATCTCAGTTGCCCTATCTCCTAATCAGGGTTCATTGGGCCATGTGATTTATTAAATTTCCCTTTAGTTCCCAAATCTACGGGATGCTGATTTGGGGCGTGTGTGTGTGTGTGTGTGTGTGTGTGTTGTAGCTGTTTTGGGGCTGTATCTTTCTTGGGCTTTGTTTTGTTTATTTTGTGGTGGTGGTTATTGTTGTTTTCTATTGCTGTTGTCATTTTTTTGGTTATAGTTACCCCTCCATCTTGAAAGTCTCCTACCCTGGCTTCCTTGGCACTGTTCTCCCTGGAGTTTCCTCCTTCTGCTTGGGCCGCTTTTGCTTGGTCTTCTTAGGATCTCCTATCTCTGGTTACCCTAGAAATACCATTTTTTCATTCGCCCTCATCTCTTCATGCCTACCCCTGGTTCTTGACCATTTTGTTTAGCCACAGATTCTTTGAAAATCTACTTATTGTTGATTCCTCCCATGATCCAAAACAAAATTGCTGGTGTACCCAAATTCAGCTATAGGCCATCCTCGCCTTTGATCCCTAAACAGCCCTTCCGGAATACCCAAGCTGTTGGCATGTGGTCTGAAAGAAGACAGCACGTGGAGGGTTGCTCAAAATGTAAATCGTTAGATCTCACCCCAGTCGCAAGGTAGAGTCATGGCACGGGCGGGTCGGCATCTTGTAACAAGCACACTTTGACCTGGCGAAGTATTGTTCTACACACTTCATCTGAGTGATCTCCACTATGCTTCTAAGCTGAAAACATTAGCTTTATGTGGATATCCAGATGAAACTTCCAGAGCACCAAACTCCTGCATCTTACTTCCCACTGGACCCTGCCACATCTGCCTGGGCTTTTCAAACTCAACAAGTTCAAAATGCAAGTGGACTCTCCCCCAGAGAACCGATTATTTTTTCTGTATTCTCTGTCTCACACTGTGTCTCTCATCTGTGCCTCGCACATAGTAGGTCCTCCATGACTATGAACAGCAAGTTAATTAACAAAAGCTCTGTTATGTACATGGCTCAGGGCGCCTGATATCGCCTGTGGGCCATGTAGGAAATTGGTGAACTGACTAAGCATCTTGCCTGCCAGTCTGTCTGCTCTTCTCACTGAGAAAGGAATCACTGCACCATCACATCCCTCTCGACCCTCTTCTCTCCCTTCTCCTTTTCTCTCATGTAGCTGATATAACTAGACCTCAGACATTTCTTCCTCAAGCGCTCCCAAACTGCCTTCATCTTTCCCCCTTTCTTCCAGCTCATCCAGCTACCTTAGAAAAATCTTCCTCTTTTTCGTTCCTCTCACCTGAAGAAAGTTACATCAAGGAAAGCATGAGTTTGGGAATGAAATTAGATACACTGTGGTCCTAAGATGGCCCCAGAGTGCCTTTCCTCTCTTAATGTGACTCTGTAGGCACCAGCATTTACAATCAATAAAACAGTTTCTCATGGAATTTCTCTCTCTCCTTTACTAATATTGCAATGGGATGGTTTCATTTTGTTAACAAAGTCTTGGCATGTCTGCCATGGTGTAAGCCACCCAGACCTTTGAGGGCAAGCCTTATAGGAGTTCTGAGTTTTACTTCTACATTTAATTTTTTTAAGTTTATTTATTTTGAGAGACAGAGAGAGCAAAGGAGGGACAGAGAGAGAGAGAGAGAGAGAGAGAGAGAGAGAGAGAGATCCCAGGCAGGCTCCATGTTGTCAGTGTGGAGCCCTATGCCTGGCTTCAACTCACAAGCCATGAGATCATGACCTGAGCCAAAACCAAGAGTCAGACATTTAACTGACTGAGCCACCCAGGCGCCCCTAAGTTTTGCTAATGCATTTAAAAGATAAACATAGTTTTGTGAGAATTATTTTTATCTGCCAGTGCTGGGGATAAATATAAACTAGGTGAAAGCTGTGGTACCTGTGTGTTATCAATTTTGTCTTCCCTCATCAAATTCATTTAGTAACTTTATTTGCAAAAATGCAACATTTTAGTTTGAAGTCACATCTGTAAAATGGGGTATAAAATGTTCCTCACAAGGCAGGGACTTAAGGGTAAAACTTGAATGTCACCACATCTCTGTGTCTCTGGCAGAGGTTGTAGTGTAAAGGGAAAGGGGACATAAAATCAAGTCAGGACAGCTGTTGTGAGCCACATGAAGGAAATACATTAACAAATGAAAGTAAAGGAGGCTTATTTTGTGTATTGCCTTTAATACTTAAAGCCCAGAATTCAAAGGAATAATCTGTGGTCTGCTTCAGTTTTTTCCTGTGTAAGTAACACCAAGCTTTGCATAAAATAGTCAGTGAAATCGATCAGATTGAATTATGTTGAACCTAAGGTCTGTAGTACACACAGCTAAGAATCTAGTCCATATTAGCATTATTTAACTTCTATACATTTGAAATTACTCCATCAGTGAGAGCACCTATATGTTGATAGAGATTTGAGTATTTATTTTTCTATTTCTTTCTTTTTAGGTTAATTTCTTTTTTTTTTTTTTGAGAGAGGGGGAGGGGCAGAGAGAGAGAGAGAGAGAGAGAGAGAATCCCAAGCAGGTGCCACGCTGTCAGCATGTAGCCCAATGCAGGACTCGAACTCATGAACTGTGAGATCATGACCTCAGCTGAAACCCGAAGTTGGGAGCTTAACTGACTAAGCCGCCCAGGCACCCCATATATAGATATTTAAAATTCCGTGCCTCTTGATTGCTCAGTGTTAGCTTTGATAAGTAACAGGCATTTTTCCTGAATTGGTGTGTTTATTTTGGTGTCGTGTTCTTAAGAGGGAAGCAAATTTAAAATGCTTGCGCTATGGGGTGTCTGGGTAGCTTAGTCGGTTAAGCAGCCGACTTTCGCTTAGGTCATGATCTCGCGGTTCGTGGGTTCGAGCCCCGCATCAGGCTCTGTGCTGACAACTCTTGATGTTGTTAAATCCGAATAGGATCCGCCCACGTAGCCTGCCTCTCCTGCTGCCCTTCCTTTTCCTCTGAGATGTTTGCACAGGATGGAATGTTAACTTTCTCCTCTTCTCTTAAACCGCTCTAGGTATCAAACTGGTTTGGAAATAAGCGAATCCGGTACAAGAAGAACATAGGTAAATTTCAAGAGGAAGCCAATATTTATGCTGCCAAAACAGCTGTCACTGCTACCAATGTGTCAGCCCATGGAAGCCAAGCTAACTCACCCTCGACTCCTAACTCAGCTGGTTAGTTTTTTCTTTGATTTGGGGGCATCATTTGTATACGTGCTTTTCCTATCGTGGGGTTTTCTTTTAAGCCTTTAGGTTTCTGATTGGTTCGTGTATGTATTCGGTTGTCTTTTTTTGATGTTGATTACCATTTGGGTTTTTCCTTTCATTTCCAAAGAAAGAGTGCGTTTTACTCTTCATGAGACGGCCTTGCCTGGATGTTTGCGCTAAAGTGTCTGTTTACGTTGAACGGACCTACATTGGTTGGTTTGGATGAGAAGACCTTCACATTCTTCCTTTCAAAGATGAACTCCATCTATTACTTAGAGATCGTCCCTTGGGGCTCTCGCATTTAGTCTGTTTCACATGACGTTTTTAACCTTGTCTCCTTGGCCGTGTCCATTACATAGTGTCTGGGGGACCTGCTAGCATACTTCCTGTGCAGGACTAGCCCTCGTTACAGTGCTCTGCACACCAGACTGAGATCACCCCTATCCACTGTTTATAGCTGGTGTTCTTTACTGTTTTACTTTGTTGGTTTCTTTATGCAGACTACAAAGAAAATTGCCAGTGATGAATTCAGATTATTCACATTCCAGTTTTCCTGGTACAATATCCGTCACATCCACCTGGTTTTACTTTAATGCATTCTGTCACTAACTGCAGAATTTAGGCAAACATAATAGATTTTGGGGTTTGCCTTGTACCACCAATTCTGAATTTCCGTATGTGAAAAAAAAACAGTCAGTAATGCATAAAATCTAACCTTAGTGTTTGTATGCTATGGAAGGTGTGTTGGTCATTTTTTTTTTTTTTTTTTTGGTAAGGGGAAGCCAGAAATACTTCCTTATTAAATAATTGTGGTCTCAGATTATGTGATGTTTGCCCCCATGATGAAACGTCTGCATTGATTTTGGTGGCTCAGTGCACATCTAAGAAAACTGATGCCTGCAACTTAAAGGCTCACAAATTTAAATGTCTTTGACCATAATACGATTAAAAATCGAATTTCTGACATTTCTCGGAAGGGTCTTTGACCCTGAAGCTTGTTTGTTCCCTGAAATACATCCTTTTTCTACCTTATGGTGGATTGTGATTGGAGACGTGTAAGGCTCCACAGGCTACCGTCTTCCGTGAGCTTCTAGATGCACTAATTTGTTATCATAAGTCTCTCTAAGTCACTGGCTGTTCCATCATAGCCTTTTTTTTTTGTTTAAATGGATTCATGCATGAAGAGTGGCCTGAGCTTTGTAAGCACAGACATGGTAAGACAAGGTAGAATTCAGTCTAGTTTTATTTTTCCCAGCATGCCAGGTTGGGTAACCCTGAGGAGCGTATTGACTTTCTGAGGTTTGTGCGTGGGTGTTTCCTTCTTTCCTCATCATGGGATGATTGACAAAGGATCAAGGCTAAGAAGTTCACTAACCGGAGAGTTTCCTTCTCCCCCACCTTGTCCACTATTAAGCCTTTCAGACTCTGGCAACATGAGCTGAATCGCACTGCTCAGCAGACACGTTCATTTGCCTGTGGAAAAAGTGCGATACTGTCAACATTAGCAAAAACACACTCAACACTCCTGCGAAGGTTATCATAATGCAAAACAGATATCAAAATGACTTTTTCCTGTCCCCGATATATCTGCATTGCAGATGGTTGAACATGATTTATGACTAGTCCCTAGAAGGGCCCTGTGAACTCCCTTCATTATTAAAGCCGTAACTTTTTATTCCTTTCTAAAGCACTTAAAGAGAAAAGTAAGCATTTCAAACCCCGCTCCCCTCCACCCAACTCTGTGTTTAAGAATTATGTTGCCTCTCTTGGAGTGTCAGTCAATGATTACAGTTTCCTAAGGAATTTTTCTGGTAGCTTCAACTTCTGTGACTATTCTAAGCACAAAGTAAATTATTATGGAAAATTTGAGCTAAGCCATCCAGTCATGCCTAAGTCATTGGAAATAATATGCAGAGGAACCCCTTTGTAGTGCTTTTTTTTTTTTTTTACAGCAGAGACAAAAGGAAATACTATTGTATATGTGCAATAGCACAGAATTTTCATTCATCAACATTTTAACGAGAAGTTATACGTGGGCTTTTCTGCATTTTCCTTCACTCTTACCTCCACCCAGATCGGTGCACAGATAAAGTGAGAACTTTAAAATGTTCAGACTTTTCACTTAGGGTGTCGATAATGTCGTATACTCACCAGGTCTTTGGTAATTCCAAAGGATAAATGATCCTTGAAGTAGATACGAGTGTTAAATAAGAGGTTAATATGTGAAAATATATTTTGGCTGAGTTTTAAGTCTACAGATCTGGAACCTGGAAACTTTTACATCCTTCATATTGAAGCAGGGTTTTTCCTGCAGATGCTTTACTAAATATAAATACTCATTTCTACTGCAAAAAGGATACTTTGCAAGTAAATCTTTTTCCCTCTAGAGGCTTTTGTGTGGACAAGCAGCACTCAAGTATCTTTATTGAGGTCATTTCTGAATATTCCTTTTTGTTGATGTATGCCTGGTCTCTTGTTTCCTTAAGCATAATTCATTAAAATCACTTTGGGTGAGGACCTATGAGGGGTGAGTAAGCATTTACTTGGCATGTATCGTATCTGACACCAGCAGAGTTGGGCAGAACGGATGGAACAAAAGGAAGACAAGAAAATGAAATCTTCAAAAACAAAAAAGGCAAAAATGGGGACCATTTGAAGCAATAGTTATAATATAACCTCAGGTCCATAAGTCTACAGTCACCTGCAGGGACTCATTCTTGGTGTCCTATTTTTGATGATTTTATAAAAACCAGAATAAGATCTCAGAAAACTAGGGCCCCTCTTAGAAGGTCAGATTATCTACTAGAGACTATTTTAGCTCCAAGAAGGAAGAAATTGGCTTGCACTTTACAGATTTTGCTGCCGCATAGCATCCACATTGGTGTTTTATTAAATGCTATGATTAGCTAAGCAACCCCAGGCTCACTGAGGCTTAGGGTCCCCTCCCCTGATCTGAATTCTTTTGCTGGCTCTGTGTGTGTGTCAGGGTTAACAGTGAGCTTGGCCTTCAAAGTTCTTCCTCTGCCACTAGCGATTGGCAAGCTCTTGTACGTGTGTTACACCCCTAGTGAAGGCCTGGTGTTTTTCTGGATTGGAGGAGGATGATCTTATTAAAACCCCTAGATTCTGGCTTCCTTAGAGAGGTTTATATATATGTAGGGCACACAGAGAGGAGGTAGCATGCTCAGCGAGGTTGGCCAGCACTTGGTAAATCCATAGGAACTCTTACAATTTGGTTTTAAACCTAGTGAAAGAATTTACCACATTGATGTTTTCTGCTATGTTTTTTTTTCTCCTAATTTCTAAGCTAGAAAATGAAAACACAGCCTGCTGGAATTGGAACTCTAGAAACCTTCATGTGCACCATCTAAGGGGGTTTCACACTGAGCCAGACAGCCTCTCTCTCTTGTGCTTTGTCCTGAGTAGAAAGTAGCAATGATTTTTGGAGTTTGGAAGGGGAATAATCATGGAAAGATTGAGAGGCGAGCCTAAGACGTAGTGAACCTTATATCTAGCAGAGAGGCTCCATCTTTTGAGCCTCCCAATGGTGTAGACAGTCCAGTCTGATCAGCTACCACCTAATCGCTCCGAAGCCTTGATTTCAAGACTGCAGAATTAGGACAGTACTTGTCATATAGCCGCTTTATGAAAGTGCTATGAGGAATAATGAGCCAGTACTTTTAAACACATTGCGTTCCTCAGTAAGGAAAAGGAAATCCTCTCTTATGCTACGTCATTGGTTCTCAACTGGGTGAACTTGTACCTCAGGTGACACTCGGTAATGTTTGGAGACCTTTGGCTGTCACAGTCTGGGGAGGTGGGTCCCACTTTCATCTGCTGACTGGAGGCCAGGGATGTGGCTGACCACCCTCCAATACGTAAAGCATTCCTCCACAACAAGGGAATTTCCAGGCCAAAACGTCAATAGGGCCAATGCCTAGAAACCTTGCTCTAAGTTTAGATTTTATCATTAGTATTCTGGTTTTGGGATTATGAAGTTCATTGTTTTTTTTGTTTTTTTTTTTTTTTTTTCTGAACAAACTTAAGTCTCTTAAAGACTCTTCAGAGTAGAAATGCAGTCTTTGGGAAATGATCTTACGAAAATGGATGTTAACACATCTCCGCAATGCCGTATTTGCCCGAGCAGGTGCATTAGAATCCATAGGTGACCCATTATTTCTTGTCTGTCTAGTGGAGTGCAGATTTAGCCAGTTTTTGCCTCACATGTCTGGATGACAGCTTAAATGAGCCGCTTGCCTCCCTTCCCACTGCAAACTCAGAACCTTTTAACTGACCAGCATGTCTTAAAATGTGCTCCTAGCAATTGCCAATTACTTCCCAGCCACCTGCAGGTAAGGTGCCTGACGGACCTTCTTGGCAAGCCAGATATTCCGAGTTAGTTCACTGAGAATTCCACGGCATCTCCGACAGCCTGTCCACCCTTTGTCAAGAGGTTCATCCTCCTCCAGATGTTGTCCGTTCTGGGAGAAGTTTTTTCTAACTTCTAGTGCCCGATGAAGAACGTGACCTCTCCTCCTTACTTAGAGCCTTATATGGGCTTCTGGCTGCTTTATTGCAGCATCTGAGGCACGTGGCCTCTTCTCTCAGAGTCATCAGTGCCTCTAGATACTTACCAGAGCGTTGGAAGCCATGGTGATGTTGTACACGGGTATACAGAGACAATAACATGCAGAGGCAAGAACACAGGGATTATTCCTGCAATTACTGCTCTGATTCAAATGCACTTGTACATGAAGGATGTTGATGTGCACACGTTCATTTCAATGGGCATTCAGCAGCCAGACATTTACAATTTATCTACACACGTATATTTTTTAAATCATCTGTGTCAGTTGCCGTGCATGTCTTGTAAATGACACATTCCATACCTTCCTGGTTGCGCGGATGCCTTGGTCCCTGGTACCTGTGCAGCCCTGTGGGGCTTTCTCCCATTTCTCGGTTTGCGTGCCTATTTCCCACAAGCCATCAGTGAAGCATATAGAGTGGGGTTTCTTTCATGATTATTTGATTGGGAAAGAAAGAAAACACGTGGGCATCAAACTGAACCTTCTCGGAGGAAAAAACATCCTGGTGTTAGACAGTTATCATTTGGGGACCTTAGACCCAACCGTTCTTGGTTCTGATGCCATCTAAATGGTACCATGTATTGTAACAATGATGAAAAAATGGCGGTTATTGTTTAGATGCTATCCCGGTGGTTAAAAGAAAGGTTTGAGAGGGATGTAATTTGGACATGCAAGTCTGGGAATTATTTATCTGCACATGACAGTATGAGCTGTGCTACGCCCTGCTTCACCCCACTTTGGGGAGATTTGCGCCACATTCCTGGAAGAAGCTTCAGGACAAAGCTCCGCCTGGTCAGACCTTGGGCCTCTTTTGCTCAAGACCCCGGTTTTCTAATTCCTTGCAGATAAGTCAAACAGAGAACGTGCCCTGTGCCAAGGACACATTACAGAGCTCTGGAGACATCGTGGTTTTCCATATGGTGCCCAATTCTCCCTCGCCCTCCCCCACCCCAAAGAAAGCATTCCCTTCTTCCCAGGACAAGGGGGAGGGGAAGATCGTTTTATGTAACACACTAGTTAGCTAGCTCTTGCACGTGGAGGGACATCCCCAAAACACAGAAAAACAGAGATGTTTCCTACCTTGAGGACCCCCTCAAGTAAACCATTCGGTTCTTCTAATTGGCTCCTGCCTTGAAAGTAAGAGAATGCTATGAGCAGTTAGGCCTAGGACAGAGTGACAGAGTTCAGAATTCATTGCCAATTAAGGGATTCTTCTACGGGACAGAAAGAGCCTTCTCTTGAGCTCCAGGAGACAGCTGTCTAGGAGAGCGCAGATCCCTATCCAGGCAGACCCCTAGCTGGGGACATAAGGAAGTCTCAGCACCGGGGCATCATTGCTGGGTGATCCCACACGGATGATGGCTGTCCGAGTGTGAAGGCAAGAGTGCAATTTGAACAAGACCGAGTTGAAAACAGAGTGGAACTGACCTGGGTCCCTGAGGTCTCTCCTTTTCTAGGCTAACGTCATGTTTTAACCAAACCTTGCACGTTGAGCTTTCTTTCCTAATGCACTGAGCTGCACGATGACTTCAGAATACTATGAAGCTTCCCCACACCCCTCGTGTTTCGGCGGTGGGTGGGCTGGGTTGCCCACAGTGCAACCTGCGTGCTGCCTGAAGGCTAACTGCCTGGGAGCAGACTGCTTCTCTGGGAGGTGAAAACAGACAGCCGACTGCTCTCCTTGAGGCTCACTTTTATTGTTATCATGAGCGTTACTGTTAGCATTTTGTATTTCGTGCATGCTTCAGAATCCCCAGCCCATTATTCTGTGTCATGTTCGTCCATAATAGTGGGCAGCCAGGGAAGCAGGTGACCATTCTCCCATCTTCTTGCAGTCCTTGATGCCCTCCAAGGCTGCTTGTCACCCAGTAGGGAGCTTGACCTTCCTTCTAGAAATCAGGAATGTCAATGGACTCACATCCCAGGGCCAGCCCTAATGTGTGGCACTGCCTTCATGCACACCACACTCCAGGGCTGCTTCCCACGTGAGCGCAGATGGGTTGGCTATGGCCTGTTTGGGGGGCAGCTGAGTAATAACTCATGTTCTCCGTCATGGTGGCACTGGCCCATATCCTTCAACTTGTGGAGAACCCCTAGAGTTTAACGGGTGTGAAAGAGAGGTCTTGGCTCTGGACACCATCTCCAATTCACATAGACTAAGTTGAAAAGAACAAATGTTCCCTTTCTCAGCTTGAAGTTGTTAAGGGGACACAGGCCTGTTGGCGACTTGCAGTAAAAGGTGGCTTCACATAACACAGACGATACGCACCCTTTATCGCTTGCTCTGTTCTTCATGCTACTAACCGGATTCTGTTGATATTATTTTTATTTTAGTGGGGTTTTTTTGGGGGGGTGTCGCTTTGCATGTCGTTCTTCCTCTTGGCTGTTTAGTTGCAGGGGTTGTGACCCTTTTCCTTTCTGTGATTCAGGTGCCTCACTCTTTCCTTTCCAGGTTCTTCCAGTTCTTTTAACATGTCAAACTCTGGAGATTTGTTCATGGGCGTGCAGTCACTCAATGGGGACTCTTACCAAGGGGCCCAGGTTGGAGCCAACGTGCAGTCACAGGTAGGGACCCAGCCAATGTGCCACCAGGTGAATGCAGTGGAGTCCCAGAGCCCTCGGTCATATTGGCACTTGCCAGTTCTGTCCAGAGAGAGAGGGAGATGGTGAGAGAGGGAGAGATGGGCGGGGAGAGAGAGAGAAAGAGAGAGAGAGAGAGAGAGAGAGAGAGAGGGCAAGGCAGAAACAAAATCTTACCAACCAAACCAAACCAAACCAAACCAAAACCAAAGACAGCCATGGTCGTGGGGAATCTCGTCCACACTTTGTGAATGCATTTGGCTCTGGCTTGTCAGCCACACCGGGAAAGCAAGAGAAGAGCAAGCACAGGGTGAGGTGACCAAGGCCTGCCGGGCATGTGGACCAGCAGTGTATTCGTTCCTTATTGAAGGGAAGGGAGGAGGAGTTCAGTCCATTGTCTCACATCGCAGGCCTCCCTCTTGATCATGGTTTCCGAGGCTCAATATTTGCCAGCTAAGGAAGTAATTGATGAGTAGGCAAATACCTTCATATCTCCTACTTTTGTTTCAAGCTTTAAAAACAGCCAGCCAGGTTGACTAAACTCATCTTCTCGGGCATCTTTGAGGTCAAGGAACTTGGGTTTCTGGTCACTAGTCAGAGCCCGTGCTGGGAAGCAAAAATCAAGTCGTGTGGTGTAGACCCTTGGTACCCATTAGCAAGCAGCCCGCCCTCACTACACCTCAGGAAGCCACCCTCTGGTGTCAGCACAGAGCCTGCTGGGAGAGGGTAAAGTCAAATGATCTGGGTCAGGGTTGCTAGGGAAGTTGGAGGCCACCTTAGCCCACTCCCCGACCCTGCGTGTGGAACAGGAAACCCTAAGTGCCTGGAAGAGACCAACTGGCCAGTGATTCAGCCCCTCGCCCAGGAAATGTTGCGTGGGGACGAGTGTGAGGAGCCATGATCAGACTGGTCAAGCAAACGAGCAGCTGGCCGTCACCCGAGTCCTCGGAAAGATGGTGTTGGTCACAGACGGCTCTCTCTGTGAGGTGGCTGCCCGCGCCGCCTCCAGACAGAGCCTTGACTTGTGTAGGGAACCAGCAAAGGAGAAGCTCTGGTGGGTTATCTGTACAAAAGGAGGGGTGGCTCCTTCACTCCGTCCTCTCTCCCCGCTTCTGTCCCCTGGTCCCTGCCGTTTCATGCAGCGCTGGGAGTCCGTTTCAGCGGCAGGAATCCCAGGTTTCTTTGACCCTTCTCCCATCCTGCTAACTGAACTCAGAAAGCAAAACAGAGTCGGCAGATAGAGAGGCCGGCCTCCTGCTAGCGGGCCCCTCCCGGGGAGGATACCTCCACCATGATCGCAGTTAACGCGGTAGCCTGCGCGATGATTCTCTGCCTTCCTTTGCCTGCATCTCCCTGACTAATCTCCTCTCTGTTGTTGTTCATCTGTTTAGGTGGATACCCTTCGCCATGTTATCAGCCAGACAGGAGGATACAGTGACGGACTCGCAGCCAGTCAGATGTACAGTCCGCAGGGCATCAGTGTAAGAAAACAAGGCACCCCCGCCCTTTGTGTTTCTTCTATCATAACCAATTATTTCAAAGCCACGGGGCTCAGAATGCCACTTAGTAGGACTCATCTTAGCTTTACGGCCGCCTGGCTTCTTGTGTCTGTATCGGCCACGCCGGGGGCGGCCTTCCACCCACACAAAAAGTGGCGACTGGGCAGGCTTCACGCAGGCAGCTGGCGTCTAGGGCTGTCACACGCGATCAGTGTTCGCATAGCACCTGCGGCCACTCGCGTTCAGCCGAGAGGAGCCGCTAAACAGGTGACACCGAGCACAACAGTGGTAGGAAATGTCGCCGCGAGCTGGGGCCTGGGGACCTGGGCAGGAAAACCAGTGGCCAAAATCCATTGCATCCCGGTCTGTGGTCTAAAAAAAAAACCAAGAGCCTTTCTCCTTTCTAAGGACAAAAAGGAAAAAAGAAATTAATACAGAGGCTGGGTGTGTTGAAGGGCCAGGGAGGGTGTGGGCCATCTTGTTCTTGGGCGCGCTGGCGGCTCTGACTAGCATGAAAATTCATAGCGACAAGCTGTGTCGCACAGAGTGAAATCGATCAGACAGACACAAGGAGAACCGAATGTAGATTTGGGACAGCAATCCAACTTGATTTCTCAGATCAATCGTCCGCTGTCTCAGCAGCGGTGACAGCAAGCTGGGACAAGAGGCAGCCTGGAAAAGGAGGCTGTTCTTTAGATCAGGGGGTCATTTCCTGGGCTTTTCGAGGTCGCAGGAAGCGCCATTAGAACTATTGGCTCAGAACAGTGGAAGAAAACTGTGGTTGATTGATGGTGACGATTTCCTGTTTGTTTCCCTTGTTGTGATTCAACTGAATTGGGGATGAAATGAAGCAAAGGTAGGCGGGACATATTAATGTCATCCCAGTCTATACTCATTGAGGTATCGTGTCTGCAGTGAGGAAGGTGATGGCTCCTTCCACCCTGCATGGGTCAAGTCAAATATGACTAAGCCCAGTCTAGAAGGAATCAATGGAATACCAACTGGTTCATCACAAGGCATGGTTGAAAGAGTTAGGAATTCTTAGCCCGTAAAAGAGAAAATGTGGTAGGTATATAGTAATTTTAAACACATTGTTGGTGAGGAAGATTGGATTCATCATGAGTGATCGGAAGAGGAGAAGGATAGAAATACAGAGCTAAAGATGCAGAGAAACGCATCTTACTTCACCATTTGATGGGCCTTTCTCATAAAGCTGTCCAGAGAAAGGATTGGCTTCCTGGGGAGGTTAAGAACTCCCCGTCATCAGAGCATTTGAACATGGTATAGCTAGCTCCTTAGGACGTCAGAGAAAGGAGTCAAGTTACCAGTTTATAAGTGTCTTGGTGACTCCTAAGGCCCCTCCAGTTAGGACTCCTCTATTTTCTACCTTCTTCAGGCGGAATCTATGCCAAAGTTGTATGATATTTATCAAGTCGCTCTCTGGCGGGAGATGGAGGAGATCAAAGCTAACCCTATTGAACATACTCTGGGCAATCGTGGCAATTTTCCAGAAAGGATTTCCAGAACAGAGCCGTGCTTCTCTTCTTATGCTTCTGCTAATTGTTATTACCATATTTATGGCTGACTTGCTGGAAACCTGCTTAGAAAAATACAGGACACTTGGTGGAAGGCTTATGTTCTCAAAGACGGGTTTCAGCTGAATGAAGTTGCCCTGTGCTGCTTGGTGTGGGGATTTCAAGCACATACGCATGTATGCATTTTCTGAAGATAGATTTTTTTGTGTGTGCAGAGAAAGCTTCCCTCTATATAGGTGGAAGACAGGAAGACGAGGAAAGTACCAGAGGGTGGGGGCAAATATGGGCACATTCCAAAAAGGAACTGCAGAAAGTCTATGTGAGTGGGCAGGAAATGGGCTCACACTTCTGCTCTGTGGTATCTTTCTTCCTAACTGGGTAGTGCAAAAGGGGGTGCCACTCAGGTCTGGGGTGGGGGTGGGGGGGGTCAACCTTGACCTCTGATGTTGTCTGGTGGGCTGGGAATCATTTCTGCAAGAGTGTAACCAAACATATGCAGATAATTATATCTGATTATATAAGCTTACCGCAGAAACTGAGCTTGAAAATGCCACACGGAGGAGTCTCTGGTTGTACGTTAATTTTTTCCCTGGGAACCATGTTTGGACACGTGGGAACCGTGTTTATTTTATTTCTGGGTCTTTAATATGCAGGGTAAATAATTCAAAGCCTGATCGTGGTAGGATACGTGTCTTTGGTATCCATTTTAAACTTTATGTTGTGCCACCTGCAGGAGACAGAGCCGGTTAGAGCAAGCTGTGTTTTTAGACCATGGTATTCGACCCAGACACGTGTGTATGTGCAGAGTGGGGCTCTGGCTGCCGGGAGAAGAAAGAGGGAAAGAGGGAGACAAGAAGAGATGAGGGCAGGAATGAGAGGTTTGAGCCAAGAAGTAAAAATAAACAATTCCCAAACCCAAGGCAGCAATGGAATTCCCAGCTGGACTCTGGATTGTGTTTCATTCGGCGGAGGACATTTTCTGGGCAGCCTTTATCTGCTCCCCTGGCTGGGTTTGCATAGCGCTCGTATCTTATCCAACCAATGTCTATTTTAAATCCCATCAAGTTCAGACCACGTGTCTTTCAGTGAGCCCAGGTGGCAAAGGTATGGAAGGTTGGGAAAGAGCTGGGAGACCCTGGCCCTGGTCACTCTCTTGTGTCCACTGGGTAGGCATCGTACCTCTCTTCCAGAAAACGAGGCCAGTAATTCCCACCCTTAATACCCCAAGGGCTGCTTTAGGGAAAATGAGAAAATACGGAGGAAAGGGCTTGGCAAAGCAGAAGTTGTTCACCTGAATGCAGTATGAAGTTCTAAGTGATAACTTTCTAATTTTACCTTGTTTTCTCCTTTTGTGGGAGCAGTTTTTTACAGTAGGTAGGTCCTAGTTAGGATTGGTTAGGACACTGTTGTCACATTTTTCGCTCCTGGTGGGAAGCGATGTTTTCTAAAAGGATGTAGAGTTCACAAGTTCTGTACACCCCCTTCCTTAGTGGTGGCACACTCAGGTCCTCTGGGCTCTCAGATGACAATGGATGGCACTTAGCAGCTTAGAAGGGCCCTGAAGAATGGAGGGAGGGAGGTTATACTACTTCCGGTCAATCAGAGCCCCGTCCGTAGATCACTCAGCTATCACGTTGTTCTTCTCTTTCCTTTCTCACGGCCATTGCCCTCGTTCTAAAATAGTTCATTGGCTTGGCCATTTCACATAACCATTTTTCTAGTCACTCTTACTGCCTTCCGTATCTCCGCTGTCCAGCATACACCCTCTGAATTGTTCCATTCCTTGCCGGGAAATCACCAATGCCAGTCTTGCTGCCTACCTAAATAGGTTCAAACCCCAAGTCCAACATTCAGGGTCTCCCGCACTCTGGCCCCAACCCACCTGCCCTTCTGCCTCATCCTCCTGACATCCAGGTAGAATTTGGGTGCTAGGCAACATGGTCAGTTCATTGTTACCTGGTTACTCACATCCCCCTGTGTTTGCTCATGGTTACCACCTACGTAAATGCCCTTCATTCCTGTGCCACCTTCCCCATGCCTGCCTCCCCACCCTCAACCCTTCGCTTCCCCGGTCACAGCCATCTCCTCCTTGTTGCCTGTGTTTTCCTTCTTAGCCCTTCTCTCCTGCTTCTTTGTGCCCCATCACACATATACTTCCCTTGCATTATAGATATGTCAACAGACAGACTTGATTGGTCTTCGTGCCTTTCACTCCCGAATATTTCCTAAGTATTTCCTAAATGCCTGTATTAGTTGCTCAAAACATGTTTACTGATGAATGAATCAGGTAAGAGAAGACAAGTCGCCACTGGATTTAAAAAGTGCGTTCAGTGACCAATATCCACAGCAGCGAAGTATCTAGTGGTGGTTTTTATTTACTTTATTTACTTTGCTTTACTTTTTATTTATTTACTTTACTTACATGCTTTACTAACCCACAAATATCCCGTGTCTTTAGTTCCAAACTTCGTCCAGTCTACCCTTTTATAAACAGTTTCTGAACCTTTTGGCCAGTGTGGATTCTCAGAGAATATGATTCGATTCAGCATTAAATCCATGAAGCTAGACAGTGATGATATTGTCAAGAAGATGATCCCTTTGAATTCTGCAGAATTTCTCCTGTCCTCAAAGAAAACCTGTGCCAAAACCTATTGGTGGGATACCACCATTGTAGCAATAGAACGTCGTTTCTGGTGGCCTTTTCTCTTTGATATCTCTACCAGATGGAGCGCTGACACCTCCAGGGACAGACATGTTGGGGGTAGAAGCAACTTGAAATCGGGATCCTTCTGTGGCTTTGCTTTCGATAAGAGTCATCACCTCTGTATTTTTGCTTCATCTGTAAAATTTAACAGATAATAAGCCAGCTCCAAATTCCCCTTCAGTTCCATAGATCTAGAGTTTTTCCAGTATGTTCTTTGGTTCCTCTTGTCAGCTCCAGGGATGCCAGACTCCATTGTAGGCTGGTCTCCCCTGAGAACGCTTTGGGTAGACTTAGCCCCTGCCATTCCTTCTAGCCTCCCCCACTGCTCTCCCCTAAAATTGTATCTTGAGGTCCTAAATGGGGAGGAGAAAGAGCTTTCATTACATGAACCTTTCCCTGTGAATTCTCAGAGATCTGTGGAAGCAGAAAGCCTTAATCTTCCCGGGGCGGAACACTTTATTTTTAATTATTTTCAAATGTGAGTTAAGGGAGTGAGTTCACTCCAGCCAATTTTAAATGTACATAGAAACCTCTGGAAAGAGAAGGGAAAAAAAAGCAACCCTTGTAAGAGGTTTCTTATTCAAGAGTTTTAGTGAAGATGGAAATAAAGTGTTAGCGTTCTCAATGTAAAGGCATAGCGCCACGAATGTCAGTTTATGACAGAAATATCTCGTGAGTTTTGCTTTGTGATAATTATAGGCATGGAAAAACAGAGATGAAATGTCTCTCTTTGTAAACCATAGCATACATATTGTTGTTTTGGTTTGCTTTTCTCCCATGTTAAACAAAGGGAAAAAGGGACACTTATTAAGGAAATAAATAAAATATAAATCATGAGGTTAAAAATAGCATCCTATTGAAGTGAACACATTGCAGGCGCTTCGATATCAGAAGGGTTACTTGGTAATACTTGGCCACGTGCCATCATTTTAATTTTTCCTTAACTACTTCTGAGAGACCTCCTTCCACTTAAAGTACATATTAATAAGATGTTGCCACGTGTGAAAGTGTAGGACTGGGAAGTTAGGGTGATAATTAAAATTCATACGCAAATCTTTAAAATCTCATTTTAATTATGTGAAGTTTTAATTCTTCTATTTTGCCAAGTGGAATTTGAAATGTGAAGGTATGAAATCATATCCAGATATGCTCCTTGGTTACCTGCCTTCGAGTACCTTCTGAGGCTTGCTACAAGAGGCCAGTGAACAGCCCCAGGCTAGAAGGATAAAAGGGGTGACGAGAATTGACAGATCTGAACATGGTGACCCAAGCTGCAGAGGGTTTGAAGGCAGCAGGAATGGGGTAGATGGACCCCTGCCTTCCAGAAGCTTCCAGCCTGCCTTTCTTTTATGGTAGAGTGGAAAGGAAATGAGGAAGCCCCTTTAGTTTCTTATCTGATGAGGCCTTTAAACCTTAATACCATGTGAACTCAGCATTTGAGAAGGGAAAAGCATTTTACTTGAGCCCACAATTGTTGAAGAAGCAAAAAAAAAAAAGTCTTAATATTTTAATTTTCTATGCATCCATTGTTTTTCCTCAGTGGCCAGGGGAAAGCCCTTAAAGGTACAGAAAATGAATGAGTCCAAATAGTCCTGTGGCATCTTTGTACACTGACACGCTCATATGTTCATGTGTTCATCCATGCATCGTCCATCCATCCATTCAATAAGTGAGTCATCCGTAGTATTTTTGACCTTGGCGAATGAGACAATATCCTATTATATCCAGGTCAGGTTGGGGAAAGCCTGTACCTGAGATTATGTAAAATCCTGATGCCAGTCAGCACATGTTTCAGTTTTCAGTGTCATTCATCACTTTGTGACCAGGTTTCCTGTTCTTAGAATACTCGAACAAGGGAGCCAGTCAATTCTCAAGTTTAGGAAAGAGAATCTGAAAGTGAGTTCTACAGCAGAAGAGAGGGACTCAAGACCAACCTGCAGTAGTTTACGAAATGTACCCTCCTCCATACTGTGGGCTTATAATACGTATCCCGGTTGTAGAGACGCCTCATCCCTCTGTAGAAGTCGTCACGGAGAATTCTGTTGATCTCAAACCTAGTTTTAAACAAGATCACATTCATAGGATGTGTGGTTGTGCATGTACGCATGTGTGCATATTCTGTTTTCTGCCTGTGTGACCGTGGACAAATCACTTTCCCTCGGTACAACTTGGTTTCCTGGACTCTAAAAAAGACAACTGAGCTTAGATGTCTATGGCCTCTTCCAGTATCATATGCTACTTAGAAGACATGATGTTTTCCCTTTTCCAGGAAAATACAACAGGAAAGGAAATAGTTCTGAGCTACAAATGAAAGGGAAATTTGTCTTTTGGAAAAGAGTCGCATCTGTGAGATGACAGTGTACGCCATACTGTTTTCATTGGAAATTGGTATTTTACAGCTTCCTGTCCAGTTGGGCCCACATCTGGCCCTGTCACCATGCTATCCTTGGGCTAGGATCTGGTCAGTTTTTCCAGACTCAAGGCGGTCCCGCTGTCTGCTCTATAAAGAAAAAATTCACAACCTCAAAAGGGCAGTTTGTTTTTGTAGTTACTCCTGAAAGTGGCCGGGTTCATCTAGACCTCAGTAAAAATTACGCTAATGAATTGGCAGAATTTAATTGTGGGAAACATTGGCATTGGTATCTGCTGATGGCTTCCTTGCCTTGTGGGAAGGAGTTACATGGTCTTAGCTTGTTTTCAGGCAAAAATATGAGACCCGTGTCTTTGATAATCCAGTTGTTATTTTAAAATTTGGTACTTAAAAAAAATATTTGACTCTGAGTTTGGGGAAATTTTTTCCCATATCTCTAAATATTAAGTGTTTATATTCTCCGCTTAAAGAAATAAGGCAGAAGGTAGGACTGATTTGAGTCTAGAACAACTCACCAGGTAACTAAATAAATGAATAAATGCTTTATTAAACAAGTGTTTATTGAGAATCTTCTAATATCCACCACCAGAAATACAAATATCCTAAGACATGGTTCTTGTGCTCTGTAAAGTCACAGAACCCTAGAAAGGCTCGGAGTTAATCTCATTCCAGCCCTGCTTCTATGAGAGGGAATGTCTCTACCTATACCCAATATAGTCACCATAATATTATTTTTAAAGAATTGGGGGAACGGGCCATTGTGAAAGGAATTTTCATATACAATCATACTCCTGCCAACTAAAAATCTGAGTAGCTTATAAACATGGATTGACATTTGCCATTCTTCTACAGATTTTACAAGGAACCGTGCCAAAAGCTGTTCTTTCCTTTTAGACCCAGGCTATCCCCAAGTACTTCCTCACTGATGGCAATGTTCTATCTCAGTGCTGTCTAATAAGTTAACCATTAGCCACACATGGCTGTTGAGCACTTGAAATATGGCTAGTGTGACTGAAAAAACAAATTCTGAGCTGTATCTAATTTGAGTTAATTGAAATTTAAATGGCCACATGTGGCTAGTGGCAGCCATATTGACACAGAACATTCTAGATGCCAGTCATGGAGTAGCCACCGAAGGTGGGATGATAGTGTTGAAGCAGCAGCCGTGCTGAAAAACAGGAGACTTGCTAACACAGAGCACAGAAAAGCATGCTTTCTGCTTAAATAAGCCTTTCTTAATGTTAATAGCACTCTTCATTAAAAATTAACCGTGCACAGGAAGCAGGAAGTTAACTGTGATTAGCATCATATGCTTTAAACAATGAAATAATTGGAGGAAGGTGTAAAATATAAATACATAAATTCCACATTCATATGACTATTTGTAGCATTTTCAACTCTGACTGCCATTAATTCATCTAACCTGATAATTTTCAAGCCTAAGCAGGACATGTCTTTGAACTCCTCTTGAACCCTTTCTTTACCCTTTGTGGCTTATAGGAGATCTCATCTGTTTCACCTTTCCGAGATGCCCAGAGCCTTCTCTGGCAGCCACTGCTTAGCTGTTCCTTCCTCCCTGAGCTGCTGGCCTTGTCAGAGCATGGCCCGCAGATCAGCAACATTGGCATTGACTGGGAGCTTGTGAGCAGTGCAGACGCTCGGGCCCCACCAAGACTGTTAAGTCAGATTCTGTGCTTTAACCAGATGCCCCAGTGATTCCTAAGCACATTAAGTATGAGAAGCTCTGCTCTAGCAAGAAGCACATTTAAATGCTGCTTAAGGGGGCGCCTGGGTGGCTTAGTCGGTTAACCGTCCGACTTTCGCTTAGGTCATGATCTCACGGTTCGTGGGTTCAAGCCCCGCGTCGGGCTCTGTGCTGACTGCCAGCTCAGACCCTGGAGCCTGTTTCAGAGTCTGTGACTCCCTCTCTCTCTGACCCTCCCCTGCTCACACTGTCTCTCTCTCTCTCTCTCTCCCCTAGAAATAAATAAAACATTAAAAAATAAAATAAAATAAAATAAAAATGCTGCTTAAGACTTACCCACGAGAAGAGATTATGTTGTTTTCCTTGCATTAAGGATGTTACCTTTAAAGTTTCCCCCCAGTGTTTTATTTTCAAGTGTTTCAAACATACAGAAGACTTGGAAGAATTTTACATTAAGACCAGTACACCCACTACCTATAATTCTGTGATCAATAATTCATCCTACTGGCTTGATCACACATCTGTCCATGTCTGCATCCTTCTACTCATCTACCAATCCAGCTTACTTTTTCTTTCTTTTTCTTTTTTCTTTTTAATGTTGTTAGGTTTTTTTGGTTTTGTTTTTTGTTTTTTACTTTTGAGAAAAAGAGACAGTGTGAGTGGGGGAGGAGCAGAGAGAGAGAGAGAGAGGGAGACGCAGAATCTGAAGCAGACTCCAGGCTCTGAGCTGTCGGCACAGAGCCCGACACAGGGCTCGAATTCAGGGCTGGCGAGATCATGACCTGGGCTGAAGTCAGGTGTTTAACTGACTGAGCCACCCAGGTGCCCCTTAGCTTACTTTTTGTGATGCATTTCAAAGTTAATTATAGACAGCAGGACAGGTTCACCTAACTAAACATCACTGGTATGTGTATCATTAACTAGAGTTCATTATTTGATTGCAGTTTTTTTCTCTCTTCTGGGGTAAAATGGTACGCAATTAAGTGTGCAAAGAAGAAGTGTATGTTTTTTTTGAGCTTTGACGAATGTAGTGCATTTGCATAGAGGTTTACTATCCTCACTTTTTTGTGTCTGTCCCTTTGTGATCGTTCACAAAAACAAAAAACGAAGGCAAAGGAAGGACAGAGCACAGATTGTCCATAGAATAGTCTGTTCTTCTCCAACGTGTCAGATGCCTCTCTCACCACTACTCACTCGCTCCCTCGACCTGAGAGTCAGACTCTGCTAAAAAGTCCATTTTACATCAAATTGGGTGCTTCGTTCGACACTTGCCTTAGGTTCTGCCTTGATATCACTGCTTTTAAAGAGACTTGAGTTCCTTTTTCCATAATCAAAACTTTTTAATTTTTTTTTATTTTTGAGAGAAACAAGAGTACGAGTGGGGGAGGGGCAGAGCGGGGGGCGGGGGCGGACAGGCAGAGAGAGAGAGACAGACAGAATTCCAAGCAGGCTCCAGGCTCCGCTGTCAGCACAGAGCCCAACGTGGGGCTCGAACCCACGGACCGCGAGATCATGACCTGAGCCAAAGTCGGACGCTTGACCGACTGAGCCCCCCAGGCGCCCCTGTTATCTTTCAAAGGCGCACACCTGTCCAAAATTACTTCTCCTTAGAGAAGCAACCCGTTGTGGGAGTGTGCAAGCCCATCTTCAGCCAACTCCAAGATGGAGGGGATATGGGGGGGGGCGGGAGTGAAGCTCTGAGGAGAGAAGTTCTAGGCCCCTCTCACGCCAGGGCTGGGAGTCAGAGAGAGACCCAGTGTCACAGCTGAACACTGCGCCCATTCTGCGGAGAAGGAGAGCCGAGGCACAGCAGACTCCACACTCGCAATTCCAGCGCAGGTCTGACCTTCCACCAGCACCCATACTGAGAACCCTAACTTGTAACGTTTAGTGTGTGTCCTGGAACAGTCCAGTGTTTTCACTTACACGCTCTTCTCCATTTCGTGGATGAGAAAACAGACACAAAGAGATTAAGTCATTTCCTCAATATCCAATAGCCAGAAAGGGCTAGAGCCCGGATGTGGACCTGCCCAAGTCTGACTCCAGACCCTCTGTTCTTTCTCTTTGTCCAGAGAGAGTCTTGAGCTTCTAGTTCTTATGTTAAGTAAAGGAAATTGGCAAGAACCTTACCCTACGAGAATCTGTTACGTTTCCTGGTCATAAATATTTTAGAGCCTGGCTGATAGGGGAAAGAATGAGAACGCAGTTGTGACTATTACGTTATGTATCCTTTCTGGGCGGCACATGGAGTGCTTAAGACCGGTTGGTTCTCGTACTAAAATTAAATCTAAAAGTTACATAGGAAGCCCTTCCCTGGATATGGCCTATATGACACCACTCTTGTGTCCTATTGGCCTAACCAACCAAGCCAGGGGACCCAGTGATCTTACAGGAGAGAGAGCAGAAACTTTAGATCCAGTGTCTCCTTATGGAGAAATTTGGTGGTTCATTAAAATAGATGGCAAGACTGTTTGAGCAATCAAGGTATGAAATCAAGAGAAATCTTTTTTTTTTTTTTTTTTTTTAATTTGGGGACAGTAAACTAGAAGAAGAGGAAAATTTTACCTGTTAACTCAGTAGCTTACCCACGTTAAATAATGGCTTTAGAGGGGGAAGGTTAGCATTTAAAAAAAAAAAATGGGGAAAGGGCTCCCGGGTGGCTCAGTCGGTTAAAGCGTCCGACTTCGACTCAGGTCATGATCTCCCGGTTCGTGGGTTCGAGCCCTGTGTCCGGCTCTGCGCTGACAGCTCGGAGGCTGGAGCCTGCTTCGGATTCTGGGTCTCCATCTCTCTCTGTTTCTCTCCTGCTTGCTCTTTCTCTCAAAAATGAATAAATAAACATTTAAAAAAAAAAAAAAAAGAAACTAGGGAAACAACGTACAGAAGTAACGCTCCCTCCCGGACCAACAGGAAGGATAAGAAGGGTCCATCTCGCTCTTCCATGGCATCTGCTGGGACCTGACCCCCTCCGAACACTTGGCATTTTCAGTACATTAAGGCAACCAAGTGCAAGGACAATAGAAAATGAGTAAAACTTGAAAATTTTAAATACAAAAAGGAGTGACACATATTAAATTAAAAGAGTTAGGAAATATGTCAACTCTATTTCCATAATAAAATTTTTGTAAAAGGCTAGAAAAGAAGAAGAACAGGATCGGGAAGAAAGAGTATACTAATGAACCACAGGGGAGCCCACAAGAGGGGAAAAATGGTGGGAAAAAGAATAAAGTGCGTGTGAAGCGGGCAAGCAAAGGTTAAAGCAATTAGGAAACACAATTACTAAAGAGAACAATAAAAACATAAAATAAGCTAGGATGAGTAGTTCAAATAAATAACATCAGCTCAGAACATACTTACAAAGATTATAAAACAGATCAAGTAGTAATAAAATAAGGAAGTGGTATAAAGCAGTAAATTAAAGAACAATTAAAAAACACTAAGGACAGAAAATTAACAGGCTAAAATGACATTTAATAATTGTATTAATAACTAGCACTTAGTGACTTCTCATGGGCTAGGCATTTTATATGCACGATCTTATTTAATTCAAGTTTATTAAAACAATTAGGGCATTTAAAAATGTAAACAAAAAATGTTCAGAGGGAGGCAAAGCCAGGCAGCAAAATGATCACAGCAGCAGCAAAATGAAAGGTGAGCAAAACAGGCTGTGGGTACCCTTTCCCATTTCTTGTGTCGCGTGATTGATTTTGCTGTTGAAAATCCCAAGTACCTGGCCTGGCGCTTCCCACGTAGACTGCAGGTTCTGAAAGTGCCTGGTGCTGTAAATGACACTTCTGTCCACATTTTGTCCTACTGAGCTTCCCCTCTCCTAGAGGCAATTCCTAGTGATTAATTTTCTCAAGCAATAGAATCCATAGCCTGGGATCGATGGCGGTGGGCAAAGATTTCATAATCCCACTAAATTTACACGATTTAGCTCAGGATTATCTTCTCCTAGGACTTCCTAGTCCCTGCAGACGGGATCTACAGAGTACTTAGTGCACTGGCTTGAAATGAGAGTCCTTTTCTGATCGTTTGCTTTTCTTTTTCTAGGCCCCCTGATTTCTTTTTTTTTTTTTTAATGTTTTTATTTATTTCTTTTTTTTAAATAATAGTTTATTGTCAAATTGGTTTCCATATAACACCCAGTGCTCATCCCAACAAGTGCCCTCCTCCATACTGATCTTCCTCAAAGAATTAATAATAGGCCCCCTGATTTCTAAACAAGACCCTAGATTTGTATCCTAGCCTGCAATTCAGGCCTGGTACATAGTAGGTGCTTAATGCATACTTTTTGCCTTGAGTGTACTTGAACCTGTAGTTACAAGGTTTCTCCTCTTTTTTCCTTTCTTTTCTTTTCTTTTTTCTTCTCTTCTCTTCTCTTCTTTTTTACTTATTTATTTTTAAACCAGCAAGAAGACCTACGACTGGATATTCTAGGAATCCCCACAAACACATGCATTTTTTGTGTTTCTGTTGCTCAGAATCTCTCTCCCACATGCAAAAATGGCTTTTTCTTCTTCTTCTTTTTCTTCCCATTTATCACAGCCTGGTATACATCCTTTACCTCCACTTCTCTATCCCTTGTTCCCTATAATCTTCCTCAGTCACGCCATGAATCTTGTATGGGTGCACATTCAGCGATCAGGGATCTGCAGCTCTTCCTTGTCTTCCCCATGCTTTCTTCTGGGACAGGTGTTGACTCTGTGGCCTTGAGCTTGATCCACAGTCCATTCATTTGATTGGCAGGCATTTTCTTGGAATCTGTTATTACCCAGTTTCTGCATTGGGCATTAGGGCAGGGAAAATCAAGCATCTCTGAGTCTCATCTAAGTTGATCACTATGGTTCGCCTTCTTTGACCTTATTTTTTGTGGTAAAGGCAAAACAATGGGTTAACATTCTTCACAGGTAGTTATATTTTCAAGAGAGTTTGGAAATCTTTTGCTTACTTTCACTTCTCTAAGCAAGAGTCCCACTTGTGTCTAAGAAAGACCTCCGGCCTGTATTTATTTGACCCCTGGTTGCACTGGCCTGTTTTCCAGTGTGCTCTGGAGGTTGGCCAAGACCTTTCAAATACACAAGACAAAGACCTGAATCAGATGTGGACTTTCCCACTTATACTTGGTCTAAATTTCACCAAACTTTTTTTTTTAGTGTTTATTTATTTATTTTGAGACAGAGAGAGTGCAGGGGAGGGGCAGAGAAAGACGGAGAGAGAGAATCCCAAGTACGCTCCGTGCCAACAGGGCAGAGCCCGGTGCGGGGCTCGAATCCATGAGCTATGAGATCCTGACCTGAGCTAAAATCAAAAGTCAGACTCTCAACCAACTGAGCCACCCAGGAGCCCCTACATTTACTTTTTATCTTCTGATTACAGATTAATATTTAATGTAGAGAATTTGGAGAATGAAGGAAAATCCCCTGGAAGGAAGTTACTGCTAACTTTTTGCTCTCCAGCTTTTTAGTGTTTTGTGTGTAAGTGTGTTTTGTGTGGGTGTAGAAAGGCTATGATCGTATCGAACATATCATTTTGTAACCTACTTATTTTACTAAAAATATATTATGAATATTTTCCATATCATTAAACATTTTTTCTCAAACATAATTTTAATAACCGCACAGGAGTCTGTTACAGGGAAAGTCCATAATTTACTTAATCAATCTCTACAATGCAACATGCAGATTGTTTTCTTCTTCGTTTTTTCTTTTTACTATTATTAAAAACACGGTGGTAAACATCATAATACAGAAAACTCACTGTATATTTTCTGTCATTTCCTTGAATAAATTCCTAGAAATGAATTGCCAGACCCAAGGATATGAACTAGCCTAAGGCCATTGTGGTACATGGCAAACTTTTCTTCTGGAAACATCTATGCATGTATGGTTCCCAGCAGCAGTTTACGATCCTTCTGCTTCCTCACTCTCAGGAAGTGTCTTAGCAGTTGTTTAATCATGGTCAATTATCAAACTATAAAATGGCGTCTCATTTTTATTTTAATTTAATGTGTATCTCTTTGGTTCCTAGTGAGATTGAACGTCTTTCATTCGTTAGCCTTGTATGAAATGTTCATCTTTTTCTATTGATTTCTAAGAACTTTTATACAAGAAGGTTATTATCCCATCCTGCCCTTTGCCAACATGTAGAAAATAGAGAAAACTCATTGCTCAGTGGAAGAGGGTTCTTGTGGAACAAGCCTCCAGGTCTCATTCTGTCTCTGTGGAAAGTTCTTCAGCGCAAAAGGTGGATTTTTATCCCTGGAAAACTGAAGGCAAATCTATAAGTGTTACTGGTGTTGATCTTTAAAAAAAAAAATTAACCCTGCATTCTGAATTCACTTACCATTTCCTGTATTTCTAGTCTGTGAAAGAACTCAGGGCTATCAAATAGAACCCAAGAGTTCTCTTAGAAAACCAAGAGATCTGTTTATCAGTAAAATGTCCCTTGACAGTTGACCCTGTGCCTAGTATTTCCAGGAGTATTAGGATTTACCCAGTAAGTCCTTGGCTAGTTTGTACCCTGGATGAAGAAAGCAAACTAAGGCCATTTAACATGCTTTCTTATGACCTTAGCTTGACTTAGGTCTAAAACATGGTCTTTTGAGTGACATGCTGTTTTGGGGTATTTTGGCTGGCGTATTTGTCTCCTGGTATCTTCTCCTTCCACCTGTGAAGGTGCACATTCTTCTGGGCTGTTGAATTTGACACCTTACCAGTGCTGTCCCCTTTGCTCTCCTCTTTCCGTAACAGAACAGATACAGAAAAGCCAGGTCAGACTCCCGAGTGGGAAGACTCCCATTGCAGAGGTTTCTGGAGCAATGTGAAAGGGGGAAAAAATTGAACTTTAAAAAGTCATCCCACTCTCACACCCGACTGAGGATCCCAGAAGAAAAGAGGCCATTCCCCAGCATCCACAGAAGATATCCGGGATGGGGGCACATGAATTCTGAATTCTCCGGTCCATAGGTCGTTCTTGAGCCCTTGTTCCCATTCTGTGTAAACAGAATTCTCAAAACAGCAGTATCCTTCCCTAAATAAATTAGTGCCCCATTCTAGCACCTTCCCCTCAACGTCCTCCGTCTGCATTCTCCCCTACAGCTTCCCACCATATCCACTCCCTCCCCCTTCTGTTAGCTGTAATGACCCTGCAAACACTAAATGGCATTTGAGTGCATTAAGCAGCAAACTCTCTGGTGACATAGCAATTATGACTCTGAAATAGATTTGGTGCGTCACGGAAGATAAGGGTTTTGAAAGTTTCTGTTGTGATTATAGCCTGTAACTCCCACAAATAACAGGCTTCAAAATAAGAGGCTGCCAGTGGCGCCTTTGTGGCTTTGTCTCAGTGATGGCACGTAAATTGCTATTAATGTCCTAAGTGTACTTGAATATGCCAGTCTTTGGGATGCAGAGTTGGCTCAGTGTCTCTCTCTATGCAGCATGTCATTGTGGGTCTGATAATCTGGGGTAATTGCTGTCTCTTGGATGGTCAGAAAAGTATAAGGGGCTTTAGCTCCCTGTGTGATGGCAAATAGCCTCAAGGTCCACACCATGCGTGTTGTGTGTGTGTGTGTGTGTGTGTGTGTGTGTGTGTGTGTGTGTTCTGTGTACAGCTACCGTTCATCATGAAGGTATGTATACAATCTCTGTGTGTTCCTTGAGTAAATAATAGCCTTTCAGCAAAGCCGAAGCAAAATCAGAGGTTATAAAAATAAAATGAAGAATTTGGGGGGGGGCAGGCCGTGGCGAATCAGCCAACCAGATAATTTATACTGAGAGTTTTTAAAAAATTATTTTTAAATTACCCTTTGCTTGAATGATCCAGCTTTGGCCATATGAATAAATACAATTTTCTGTTGTCTTATACAGCTACTGTCTTCCAGTGTAAGCAGCATCCGTATGTGTGTGCACGTGTGTGCATGTTTGTATGTGCATTCTTCACATGCTGTGTTTTCTACATGTGTATTAGTTCTATGTAAATACAAGAAAGTATGTCAAAACTTTGCCTGATTGTGGACACTGTGTGTGGATGCGTGTAAGTGTGGACATGTGCTCATTTATGCAGGTCTGAGTGTAGAGGATGTTTATTCAGATATAAATACTTTCCTGCACTAAGGCCCCTATATTTAGCTAAATCAAGCTGAACTTATTTTCTTTGACTCTGCACAGTTAAGTAAAACAGATTTTTAACTCCCGAAGTACATGTAGCCCAAGGACTCTGTAAGTCAGTGGGGCATGGAAACATGTGTAATTGTCCTATTTGCACTGTTAACAGAAATAAGAAAGCAACCCAGTGGGGAACTTGGGAGTTCACACTACTTCATATCCTGTATGAGCTGTGAAAGGGTCCCCCAAAACCATCCTCTGTGTCTGAAGAGCCTCACAGGACAGTACTAACTATGGGCCTTCGCAACACATGAATTAGAAAACGGTAAAGTTTAGAAGGTGCCATTATAGATCTTGATCTCAGAGTTGACCTACACGTGAACCTGAGTCGTGTGGTGCAGGTGCTGGCAGGGCGGCGCACGGTGACCACGTGGCAATTGATAGTCTTGGGGCTGGGTTTTGACGGGCACCCCTTGGACAGCAGTTAGAGTGTGTGCCAGACAAGGTTGGAGGCAGTGACTGGTCAGAGGGAGTCCATGCTCATACCAGGTAGATGAATACCAGATTGACTCTATAGGTCTTCGAGCAGGACTCTGCCATTCCAGATAAGATAACTTAGCATTAACTGGCAAGATGGCAGCATCCGCACTGGTGTCTCAGAAGTATAACCCCAGAGGAGTAGAGTTTGTCTTGTTCAAAACCAAATTTGGTGAAATGGATTGAGGCTTAAGAGTGGGTGTTATGAGAATCCCCTAAAAGACTTTTTTGAGGCCAGTCATGTGGTTCATAGGTTCTAGCATCTTCCTAAGCAGCACAAAGAGTCCCTGAAGGTGAACCACAGACACGAATCCCCCACCTTCTTGAAGCCCTAAGCCGTGCTGTGCATGTGGTGCCCACACAGTCACACCCCCTGACCTCTTGAAACCTGAAGTGTCAGAAAGCAGTGGCACAGAGCGAGAACTGAGCTTGGCAAATTCTGGCTTCTGAGTTCTAGTTTCCTCCCCTGACAAGTAGGAATAGGAGCCCCCGCTGGGTTTATATACCATTTGAGACTCATCCACCAGAGTAGGAGAATCGCTACCACAATCCCTACATTACTGTGTGGTTATCATGTGCACCAGTGGCCCAATGGCCTTGTACACATGGGGCAGGCCACCAATGGAAGCTTTCAAAGCATTCGCTTCTCTGTTTGTCCAACTCAAGGACTTAACCGAGCCCCTCTCGGTGACATGTGACCCCTGTCCTCTGAGGGCCTGTGGCTGAATGATCTATGATCTCGTCAAGACTGAAAATGAAAGCCGTTCATATGGCCTGGACACCCTGGCATAATGGAGCCCTGGCACTCCCGGGCGCCATCTTGCTGCCACGGCTGCCCTTCTCCTGGTTCCGTTGCTTCTGGCCTCATCTCAGTTCCTGGGAGCCTTCGGAAAGGATTCTGTCCCTTCCCGGTGGCCTCTTTGCCCCTCTGTCCACTTGTCTATTTTCTGCTTACCTGTGGGCTGACTTCCCAGAAGCCCAAGTGCAATGAGTTCCCTAGTATATTCTCTCCTAGCACTTACTACCATCTAGAATCTACCTTTGTCCTTTTGACGACTTATCGAGTGTCTGTGTTCCCACGAGGCGGTAAGCTGCAGGAGACCAGATCTACCACTGCATGCCGAGTACTTAGTATGGGGCAGGCACCGGGGACGTATTTGTGGAATTCAGAATTAGATGGTGACCGGGAGGAAGACTTGGTGCTCACACAGATATTTAAGTAAATAAGAGCTGCATACGATTAAAAGTCAACATGGAGGGTCAAAAAACCGGGGGTCCTGTCATTTAGGGAAATGGATGAGTGCCTTGAAGGAGGAAAGAGGTGGCTCTCTGGCCAGGTTGTAGAAGATGACCTGGATTTCTAGAGACAGAGGAGAGGGACAGGCGAAGGCAAAGGGCTCGCTGCACTTGGTAGAGTAAAAGGCAATCTCACTTGGGAAGCGGGCAATCTGTTGTTGCTTGGCAGTGGCTGAAACTACTGAAGCCTTGGTGAGCGAAAGTACCTGTTCTCCACCCGGAATGGTTGGTTCGCTGCTGGGTTTTCATAACGTACGGACCTTCCGAGCACAATCTCAAGGCTCAGGAAGCTGTGGTGGGGCCCGCCTAGAAAGGGAGGTCACGGCGGGACTCAGCTGGAAGGTCACCAGGGACTGACCTAGTGGCAGGTGACAGCCAGGGAGGATGCCTTCAGCAGTCCGGGGACCATGGAAACGGGGAGCCAGCAGCATGGAGATAATCCGAGCAGAGGACCGAGTCCAGGGAAATACGATAGCAGGTGGGAGTTGGTGAGCTGAGGCTCCAAAAGCAGGATTCAAACTGCAAGAGCAAGTCACTATCTCAGTCTTAGCTGAACTCTAAGCGCTAGCAGGAAACGAAGCAGAAGCTGGCCTTAGATTTGGCAGAGGGAGCTCAAGCCACAGAAGAGAAGGACCTGCAAAGTACCTGTACAAGGAAACAGGTGCAGAAAGTCAGCACAAGACAGGAGCAAAACGGATTCTGAGTTGCCTCTGGTACCAACATAAGCCGGGACGAACTATTCTTGGTTGAGTGTACATGTTATTCCCCGGCAGGCATGCCCACATCTAGCAAATGTAAACACTGCACGGGACAGACGGACACCAAAGAGTTATTTGGTGTTTGCCCAGCTCTGCGAGGCGTCCTGTATTTTATCTGACAGCTCCATGCCCAGATCCCAAGGTGCCAGAAGCTGAATCTGCATGGGAGTCTCAGCCTCAGAGAAAGTAAAGACAAGAAAAGTCCCTGCAAGGCCACACAGGGTCTGTGTCTGTTCCGTGCATTTCCGTGACCCCCACTAAGCCGGAGGCGGCAACTAGGAGGCCATTCCAGACACAGGGTCCCCCCATGCCCTTTGGAGAACCGCTTGTTGAGATGGTGTGCTAAGCTGTGGAGCCACAACAGGAAGGATCCAGTGCTCGGTTTTTGTCCAACTGTGTTTTTAAAGAAACAGTACAGCACAGTGTAAATATTAATCACAGTTCCTTATTTGGGATCTGGGATGAAATTCCAGATCTCCTTGAGGTCTGCTTAGGAAGAAAAGAGTTCAGTTCCTAGATATAAAAGTTTCTCTGCAACTCAGCACTGCCTCTGCTTTCTCGCTTGAATATTTTCTAGGTGTGGGCGACTCTTTCCGTGTAGTCAGACTCAATGGTGGAGGTCACGGATCTGCTACCGTGGATCCCTCCATCCCCACCATGGAGACTGAATGTTGTAGTGCCTGCCACGAACTGTTTATGTTCTTCCTCATATGTCCCTCCAGGGGACATTTATTAAAATCTGTGCTGTGTCAGGCACTGTGGTAGGCACTTTGGAAGCAAAGAGAAGTTCCACGGGCCAGTGGTCACGGTCTGGTGGGCGAGGCAGACACATGTAAGAACAAATTCAATATGGCTGCATGGGTCCTGTGAAACAGGTGCATACAGAAAACATGGGCGAGGGTGGGGCAACCTGCAGATGGAAGAGACATTGCCCAGAAGCAGATAGGGCCACAAGAATACTTAACCTCAATCTTGAAAAACAGTACAAGGTGTGAGTGGCGTGTAATTGGATGAGTGGAGTCTTCAAGGGGAAGGAAGCAGGCATGAAATGACTCCTCTGTTTGGGGAGTTTCTCAGCAGCCTGATATGGTTGAAGTATTAACCACAAGCGTTGAGTTGGGGAGTGAGCAAGATCAAGGACATCGTGGCCCTGATGAGGACACTCAACCTCATCTCGAGGCTAATGAGAAGCCATTGAAGGTTAAACAGGGAGATCAGAATTACATTTTGGAGAGATCACTCTGGGGGCAGCTGGAGGTAGGACCAGAAATTGTCACAGTGGCCACGTGCCTACTAACCATTGTCACACTTGCCGAGGAAACTTTGAATATTTTGTCCCCTAGGGGACTTTCCAACAGCATCGTATTGGTAAATGCTTGGTGTATAATCTTGGGAAAACTATATGCATATCTGGAGAACATAGTTCTTCGATCTTGTTGGAAAAGTGGTCGATCTAGGCTGTGGCCCCACTAAGGGAGCTGATGTCCGCCCCATAAGTGGTGGCTGTACACGTGTGTGTGTGTGTGCCTGTGCCTGCCTGGCCGCGTGTGTGTGCATGCAGAGGGAGAGAGGGCGCATCCTCGTTTCTTTTGTTTTCCTTCCTGGCCGGTCCCACCAGTGCCGGGCCCCTGGGGGCCTAGAGCACGTCCACCTCCTCAGCCACGCCGAAGGCATCTCTCGTAATGGCATCTGGCCCATATGCAGATCTAGCTCCACTTGGTGCTGACATCAGCCAGTTTGTGGCACCTCAGCGTGTTTCCGGGTTGCAAATGAGAGTTTCTTAGTGCCAGGCTTCGCTTGGGCTGTCACATCAGGTGATGAATTCTCTGCATCAACTGTGTGCTGCTAAGTAAGGTAAGCTCAGAGGAAGGGCGGGAAGGAACAGAGGATGGGACCAGCCGCTCTCAGCTCGGCAGCCACTGCTCTGGGCTAAAAGCAGTCCTGGACCCTCACCAGTGAGGGAGAGGCAGGTGGCCCTTGTTTGGGATGGGAAAGGTGCCAGAGAGAGAGTGAGAGTGAGAGAGAGAGAGAAGTAGGAGCTTCAGGTACAATTCCATGTTCTCCTATTTTGTCAGGAGACCCCACGTGGGTGTTCCCATCCCCGACTGCTTCATCCCTGGCCTCATAACTAGCTCCCTCTGCCTCATCCCACAGGAAGGCTGCACCTTATCCATTAGAGGGGGTGCTGGCAACATAGATTGGGTGTCTATCCATGATGTGTCAAAGTCATTCGGCTAGGATGTAGAGTCAGTAGTCATTTGTTCTGAAATTTTTTGTCCCCAAACTCCTTTCATTCATTTGTGTTTGCAAGTCCAGGTTTTCCTGTCTAGGGAACCATGTGCATTTTGTCCTAATTTTGTATTCCGTTGGCTTCCTCCTCCAGGAGGCTCCATGGTGAGCCTGCTGCTGGTTTAGGCTTCATCTGGTGGAATTAGATGTGAGATCAGGTCTGGCCTCCAGGCCGCCGGCCGCACAATTACCTGTACGACTAACTGCGAACATAAATGCTCCTCCATCAGGGAAGCTCCTAGAGATAACAAGGGTGCACTAGGTTTTGCAGATTTCAGACCCCCACCCCCGCCCCCGCGAAGGCTCAAGTGCATTTCCAACATCAGCATTTTGAAGGGAGGCTGCCTGTTCTAAAGGGAGATTTGCATCTGAAGATGAGTGCAGGTGGGAGTTGGGGTGCAGAAGAAAAATCAAAAGGAAAAATCATATTTATTTCTTCGCCTACCCCCCCACCCCCCACGGTCGCTAATGAGACCATCCTCTAAGCTCCCTACACCCGCTCCAGAGATAGATAAACACACAAAGGCGGAGCTTCCTACTTAATATGCACCCGCAGTCAGGAAGCGGGGAGGAATTGCTCCCCAGGGTTAACGTGGCAGTAAGCGAGGTCAGCTGTTTCCCAGGACGGAGCAGCCTCCGAACGTCTTGCATTAAGGCTGGAGCCGCGCCGCCGAAGCAGCCGGAATGATTTACGGGAAACCTGGGCAAGTTGGGCTTGCTCGCCGTTTCTGATCACGGAGGTTTTAGCGGCAGCGGTGGCGGCAGACGCTGTGCTGTGGTTTCAAGTGGCTCCAGGAAAGAGAGCCCTCTTCCACCTGGCCCAGAGTCAGGCACGCTTATTCCAAAAAGGGCGTGTGTTCATCTCGCTTGACACCCAGAGGCCGCAGTGTTCCCAGTGTGGCAAGAGAGGGGTCCCTGTTCCTGGGACTCTGGGTGGGGGGTAGTTATAGGATACAGGACTTCAGCCTTAACTCTGAGGCACTATGGGACAGCTGGTCACCGTGTGTGTGTGTGTGTGTGTGTGCGCGCGCACACGTATGGATAGAGAGGAAGTGAAAAAAGAAAGACATTGATTTTATTTATTTTTCAGAGGTCTTATGTATTTATATATTCTTCCTCACCGGGCCAAGTAGTATAATTAAAATGCCGGTTTTGATATCAGCTCGAACTGATTCCTGTCTCTGCCATCTGTGAGTTCCCTGGGCCCTCTGGCGTCTTGTGCACTGGTCTGAGAAAACAAAACTTTTTCGGATGTCTACTGTTTGAGTTATTTCACCTCAGACATCCGAATCAAAAGGAGTCTCCCAGAATCTTCTGGTCGGTCCAGGATGCCTTTGCCAAATCCCTCCTAATGAGACACCACAGGGCTCATTTTCTTTACTAATGGCTTTATTTTTGACACTGCTTATTGTTATTTTAATGAAATTGAAGCATGGCTAAATAATGGTAGTCGCGGTGCATTATGGCTGCCATGTAGTGAAACTCTTTTGTGCCTTGGACTCCAACATGGACACGGACTCCTTTCCTGGTGTGTCCACATCTATATGTCTCCCCCAGGTCGATTCTAAGACTCTTGAGCCTTTTCTTCTTGTCTGAGTACTTTAATCTCTGCCTCATGACACTGCACTTACAGAAGCTCTATCCAGTTTTCTTAAAATCCTGTACTACTCAGCAAACACACACACACACACACACACACACACACACACACACACACACACACACAAAAAAGGATTATTAAGACAGACTGGTATCAAAATGCTAACAGTTAACTATCTTTGCACAATAGGGTTTTCAGAGTTGTGCATTTTGTTTTTTATGCTTTTTCTGTTTTCCAACTATTGCATATCCAATTGCAGATATTATATTTGAAAATTTTATATAAGCTTACCTTTTATAACCAGAAAAGATAAAATCAATAAAGAATTTCTTTGGGATAAAATAAATATAGTCGCTGTTCCACTCCTCCTGAAAAGCATCAGAATACATGTGTTCTTGGTTGGGAAGACGGACTAAGCTCTTACCACCCCTGTAACCAACCTGTGTTAGGAAACTGAATTGATTCTGTTCTTGATTGGGATCGCATGATAGGGTCTTGGCCCCAGAAAGATAGAAAAGAAAGAATTGTTGTATATTTTTAAATGTTTATTTATTTATTTATTTGGGGAGAGAACACATGGGGAAGGGGCAGAGAGAGACGAAGAAAGAGAATCCCAAGCAGGCTCCTCGCTCAGTGCAGAGCCCCACATGCAGTCGTGACCTGAGCCAAAATCAAGAGTCAGAAGCTTAACTGACTGAGTCACCCAGGCAGCCCAGAAAAATTGGTTGTAAAAGAAAGAGTTCCCATTTCTTCCTCATTGTTCCCCGTCCAATCCCTCACCGAGCACAAGAGAAATGTGCTGGGTGGAGAGAGGGGGCGAAGGAGCTACTTGCCTGGGTCAGGAGGTGGAGATTGGGATTTTTGTGCAGTTATTCGTGGATCCCCAATTGAGGTAGAATGTCCTTGGCATTGCCCGGGCCAACCTTTTGCCCTTAGTATCTAGACCTGCCTGCTCTTTAGGGAGGGACAGAAAAACATCTCTCCTCAGGTAGAGGTAATTGGTGGGAGCTGCTCTGAATGAAAAGCCTGGCTTTCCTGGGAAAATTGGAACATCCTTTGGGTGAGCCAGTGAGAAGGTAGCCAAGAGGGTGAGAAGGGCAGAGGAAACGGAGCCTAGATTCATAGGTTATGAAGCCTGTGTGTCTCAGTCATAAACCAGAAGCCTGCTTCTCTCTCGCACCCCTGCTTTCTTATGAATGAAATGTGAGCATGCTTGCCAGCATGTAGCTCCTGGGTGCTGCGGATTATTCTAGAGCGGGAGCTGTGACCCCCCCCCAAATGGCAATACTAACACCTGACCCAAGAAATATTTCAGAGAAGAAAATGAGTGGAAAATACAGTAGAATATAAGTTACCAGGAATGCCTAAGACCTGATCTGTTTAACGTTAACCTTTTTAGAGCTGAGGGGGTTATATTAACTCCAAAGGAACACAGCAACTGGGGGGGCGGGGGGAAGGCATTTTAGCTCACTCATATTTTAATGCCTTAAAATACATAAACAATCATGAATTATGCATCGTGAATTAACCACTCTAGCAAATCATCCGCCAGCTATTTTAATGGGGGGATATTTTTGGAGAGGGGTGGTCATTAAAACAAATCCTTTTAGAGCAATTCCATTTCTGGCTGCTTCTAGATTTAGAGTCTTAGAAAAATGATCTATAAAGATAGATCAAACTTACAGCTTCCTGGCTCACCCACCTCTCTAGATAAATTTGTATGGATCAGCCCTTTGCCCACCTCTGTTTTTCCCGGTTTTGATGGCCTGAATCACCCTCCGTACTTTTCAAGGCTCACCTCAAAGAGTACCTCCTCCATGACACCTTTCCTGATGCCCCAGCATGATGGGGTATTGCCTTCATCTCAACTGTCGTCACAGCTGGGCTGTGCCATTTCTTAGGTTCTGCCTTGAATTATAGGTCATTCGTATGCGTGTCTTACCCCTCCTTGAAGACATGAACCATATCTCACTCATCATTGTAAACCCACGAGCATCTAGTATAGAACCTTGCACAGAACAAGTGCCTTAGAGCCCCTAACATATAGAACATGCAGCGAAGACCTTAGAAAGCATTTGGGCAACCTTTTTTATTTTTCTCAAGGGGAACCCAAGGCCTGAAGACATAGAAGGCCTGAAGTGCCTCGCCAGAGTCGATAGCTAGTCATTGCCAGAGTCAGAACTAGAACTTGGGTCCCTTGACCTGTCGTTCCTCTAGAGCATCGCAATGATCTTCAGACAGCTTGGACTGACTTAAAATAGCTTTGAGAGGCGGGAGGTATGAACCTCGTGTCCAAAGGCTCCGTGGGAGGGCCCAACTTCATCTGAGGGTGGAGGGAGTCCTATCAGCCGCAACAATAGCTGCCCAGCCGAGGAGCGTCCCACGTGCCAGGCATGGTGCTAGGCCCTTTACCCAAGTTGCCTTGTTGTCATTGTCTGCTCAAAGTGGCCACCCGATCTCAGAAGACTGATCTCTCTCCCTTTTTCCCTTCTAGGCTAATGGAGGTTGGCAGGATGCTACTACCCCTTCATCAGTGACCTCCCCTACAGAAGGCCCTGGCAGTGTTCACTCTGATACCTCCAACTGATCTCCTAGCAATCGCATCCCGGCTGACCCTGTGTCCCAGTCGGGACAGGGCCAGGAGGGAGGGTTTCTCTCCCATCGCTGAAGCGGTCAGACTGGAGGTCGAAGCAATCAGCAAACACAATAAGAGTCTCCTTCTCTTCTCTTCTTTGGGATGCTATTTCAGCCAATCTGGACACTTCTTTATACTCTCTTCCCTTTTTTTTCTGGGTAGAAGCCACCCTTCCCTGCCTCCAGCTGTCAGCCTGGTGTCCGCCATCTTTCCCGCCCCCTCCCTCTGTCCTAGACTCCCTGGGTCCCTGCCCTCTATTACATCACGGAAGGATATTTTCAACAATTAGAGGAATTTAACGAGGAAAGACAATACAAAGAAAATAATAAACGTGTTTGTATGTTTTCATGCTGGTGGTTTGAGGAGCCAAATTTACCTCACTCGGATCCCTCGCTCCCTCTGTCAACAGGCAGCCCTTCTCTGTTTCTCTTCTTATTCTCACTACCTCTTAGCAGGAATGCGCCACGTTGCCCTCCTCATCCCAGGCCCCTGCCTCCCCTTGCTCTTCCCTCCCTGGGCCAGCTCCGCTTAGAACACTCCCTCCTCTTCCTTCCCAGCCCGCCCTGTGCCCTGGGGACTGCCATAGCTGGGCTTCTAAAGGTGCCACATTTTCCGATCCCACCTCCATTAGGTCGATCTCCAGGCAGGAAGTCGCGCAGCAGGAGAGGACGTAAGCAACCAGAAGGGCAGAATTCTTGGAGGCTTTCACCTCCTTCTCCTAACAGCTCTTCCTCTCAGAGGCACATTCTTTGGAGGCCATGCAACACTTAGTAAGCGATGTCCAGATCCTGCCGTCAAACCAGATCTGAGCGGCCATGGGGATGAATGAACCACTAAAGAGTAGAACATTCTCAGCCAGGACCCCTTCAGCGAAACCTTCTTGCACATGCATGCGCGTGCACACTGAGGCCTGTGTCAGCACCCGCAGGGCCTCACACGTTCACTTTCTCCAGATCAGTCACACGCCGCTTGCAAAAATACCCGTATTGGCAACCGCTGCAGTTAGCCCAGGAGAGGGGATCAGCCACTCTGAGCGGAGCTCACCGCCACGCAGACACAGCGTGTGCTGGAGGCTTCCAGGCCCTGCAGCCCCCCACCCCCACCCCCCCGGCTTGCACACACAGCTGCATACACGGGACTGTATCCTGCTGAAAGCAAGGTTTGCAGTGTCAGCTCTTCCTGTCCCAGCGCCTCTGGAGCAATCCGGGAGCCTCACCCAGTACTTACAGTGTCTGTGATGGATTTGGTTCTGGTCTGGTTTTGGTCTTCCATGAGGGACATCGCATTACTTATCCCACGTGTGATATGGCACCACTTCTCGTTGTGGACGGGCTGTATACGAACACGGCTTGGGCGTATTTTGCTAGCGTAATTTGAAGACCCGGGAGCCATGGGAAAAGGGGAGGCGACGTTCTCCATGAAACCCTCACCGGGACTTCCATTCCCTGGGGATTCTGAGCGAAGTGTTCTGGACTAGAAAGTTACCCCATGGTGTCACCTGAGCTTATATCCCTCATAGCCAGCTGTGTGCCAGTGAGAACGGTGGCGGCCCTGTGACTAAGTGCAAGGTTGGTCAGACCTCCCCCGTGCCTCATTTTCTTCATCTGTGAAGTGGGGATTTCTTACCAAGAGGCTGGTGAGAGACTGAAGAAATTGGTTTCATGCATATCCCGATCTGTAAATGTGACGTCGGGGGAAGTGGCGTCCCCAAGCTGACCGGGTTCACGCCATGTAGGGGCAAGCTCTGATTTTCCTGTGCCAGCATCTGGTTACCATCAGTACCCTGATGTCATTGCCATGGTGACAAAAGAAAGGAAGGGGTATTGTTGCTTTCTTGTTAGTTTTGGTCTGTTTGGCTCCATAGACTAGAGAGAAGCCTCTAAACTAGAAAAGTAGGACCCGGTTCTCTTAGTTTGTACTTGAATCCAGTGTGTATCCTTGTAAGTACGTAGCCCCCTGTCACACATGCTCTGCTTGAGAGGCTGGTGGGAGAAATAGAAGACCCTCAGGGGTAAGGATGGCTGTCTACCAAGGTCATGGAAACCGTGCCTGGCACTCAAGAAAGGAATAGAAACTGCCCCTATGTGTGTTCAGGAGAGGGGTTACCTAAGAAAACGGAAGGGGTGTGAGTCTGAAGGAAAGGTAAAAACGAAATCTTGGGCAAGACAGGATTATGCCTTGATGACGAAAAGCAGTGGAAAGACTGTGGTGATCAACGCCCCAGTCAGAACAGAGCTCAGTAGGGAGGCTTCCTGGTAGAAGCCATCAAGTGACAGCTCCGTAGTTGTAGAAGCAGTGGAGAACCTTGCTTAGCGTCAGGAATCCAAGCCACCCACCCAGAAGGACAGTTGGGGCACATGGCTGACGGTGCAAAGTACAAAGGAGACCCAGAAGGGTTCTCTTGGACACGTGAAGAATGATTCCACATCTGGGTTGAGCAATTGCCATTTTAAGTTGATGCAACAGAGCAGAGCTACATTTGCATAGTTTCTCTCCCGCGGGGGTGGGCACCGAGTCTCACCTCTCACAGCACCTTCCCACCCCGGCACTTCTGTCCACTCTGTCCCAGTTTCCCACCACCTCCCTTCCATGCCCTCCGGCATGTCCAACATGGCAGCCTCCACATCCCTCCCCCAAGGGTGAGCGAAGCATGGGATCTCTGGCGGCAGAAAGATGGGGATGGAAAGAGCGTGACTCTGGAAATATAGCTCCCTGGGAATCCATATTAGGTCAATCCTAACAGATACCAAAATGTGCCTCAGGACTCCCGCATTTTCTAACTGGAGAAGGAGCGCTCCATTTTCCCTGGAGGCCTATTTCCCTGAGAAAAAGTAGCTCCTGGGTTTGCCCACCTTGTAACTCTTCACCCCATCTTCCTTCTCGTCCCTGACTCCTTCCCCTGGCGTGAAACTGACGCCTTGGGCAGTACTTTATGCCAAGTGGCACCTTCCTTACGTCAGTTCTTTTTAGTTTGCTGTGGTGGTGGTTCTTTATTTGCTCATTGTCTTCTCTCACGTACCTTCTCCCTGCCCCCCACCTCTCCCTTCTGAGTTTTATTTTTCTGCCCAGAAAAACCTGACTTCGATACCAAAAAAAAAGATGAAACTACAGAAACTCAAATTTAAAAAAAACTTTAAAAAAATACAAAAAAAATACTCAATGATTCTTTCAGCTTTATTAACATTTTCCATTGTTTCTTGCGACTTGTGTCTCGTTCTTTGTAGTATTGATGATGAACATTTGATAATGAATGTTCTTGTATATTCAGATAAAGAAAAAAAAAAAAACCAAAAAAGCGGTCTGGATTTAATAGTGTTTATAATAAAAAAAATTTTAAAAAATGACCCTCATAGCACGCAAAACAGGATGGGGGAGGCTCCCTCTTCTTTCTGTGACAATACTCATCATTCCTGCATTTGTTTTTCACACCAGACTACCTACATTAATCATTTCCCCCATTTTTCTTTCATTTTCTTGCATTTGTGAATTAGTTCAAGAATGCTAGAAAAGTGTCGAGTTGTGCACATTCATTTCCTGTTTCACAATGTTTAAAAGTGACAGTAATTCATTTTGTAAACTAAAAAAAAAAAAAAAAAGGTTGGGATAGTGAAGCATCCTAGGTACAACCTAACATGTTATGTTTATTAACTTTGAGACCCAGAAATAAATTCTTTTCTTTCTTCCTTCCTACTCTTTAAAATATATTAAAAAATTATGTTTTGTGTTATTTTTGGTTTGCTTATCGCGGGGGGGGTGCTTTTTTTTTTAATTGTCAGGATTATGATCTTGCTGTTTTTATTCCTTAAATATGTACACGAGGTGATGTGAAAAGATGACATTTGTAGAGTAGGCGGTTTCCTTGTGGTTCTCTTTTGCTCCGGAATTCAGTAGACTTCCAAGACAAAGAGGAAGTCCAGGCCGATGTCACGCACTCCTCTGTATTTCCAGAGCGTGTGGCATTCCCACAGTCCCTGAGAAAAACACAGTCACAGCCCTGGGTTCACCTTTTGGCCCTTTACAAATTCAAGAAGTCAGTCCAGAAGACCTTTTATAAGGTAGGGAAAGACTTTTTGCCTTTGTTGACTCTGAAAGCCACAACAGAGTGTTTTCTTTCTTCCCGATTAATAACAACATTCCGTGAGCCCTCCTAACAACCAGAGAGGATTTTTCTTCCAGAAGCATCCCACAGGAAATCCTGGTGTGATGGACCACTGGCTGCTTAGACTAGATCCAAGAAGCCATTCCTGGGTCGGTCAGTGAGCCTCCTGATCTCTTGAGTCCTGATTTTGGATGAAGAGTTGAGAAACTGAGCCTGACTCAGTGCTCTCTCCTTTTAATGGTGAGAGGTCAAGTTTGACTCCTTGACAGCAAACCTCTTATTAGTCTCCAATGGGGGCGGCTGCTTCAAGCAAATGGTTAAACTGGCTTGATTTGGAATGTTTTTATTAGTTACAGGAGAAAAGAAAGCAGTATGATCTGGAAGAAGCTTATCTCAAACATCTTGCATTCAACCAATGATTGTCCAGAAAGCAACAAGAACCTAAGCAAGAAAAGCGCAGGCAAAGGTGCGGGACCGCGGAACGAAGCCTGGCAGGTGTTACTGCCCACACACCTGCACGCTTGTTCCTGAGTCAACAAAATAATGACAAGCTTTTCACATCACCTTTACGGTTTCGACACCCAGCTCAAAGCTTTCTGGAATCTTTCATTTTTTTGTAAACTTTTTTTTCCCTTTTGTTAAAATTAATAAAACATTCAATGTGTTCCCCCCTTTTCTCTCTTACGACTTCCTTTCTTTCCTTTGGCGTTTTCCATTTTTTTGAAGTGCTTTCCTTTGGTTGTTGATTTTATTCTCTCGCTCTCCTCCCCTGTTCTTGTTATTCAGAGTATAAACCTGCAAAGTTCTGCTCTGTTTTGGTTTTGAAAGTTTAAGCTTTTCTGCTTCTGTGAGAGCACAGGCTTCTGTCCCTTTTGATTCCAACTGAACTTTTGTGTTCTCTAATAATACTAACACGGTGTAGGTTTTACCGTCTCCTAATTTGTACTGGTAATGCATATTCCAAATAAATAGTTTCTTTTGTTGCAAAAAATATATATAGTTGTATTTTGTGTAAATTTCTTCTCTTAACGTGCTAGCAACCCAAACTAGGGGTGTGTGAGTGGGGCGTATGGTTTATGCGGTGGCCCTAATCATTTTAAAGGCTGCAGACCAGGTCAGGGGGGCAGATGACTTCACGAGCCACCTACCTCACCCGTGAAATAAAAGGGAGGAAGGGAAGAAGTAGGGAGGGATCTTTTATGGGCAATTACGAGCTGTGCTGCAGGCGGCTGTCATGTGTGCTGGTCAACCACCAGTGGCCACTACCAGGCATCAGTCAAAAGAAATACCAGGGAAGTTTTCCGTAATAAATCGCAAGTTTTTAAGTCACAGCTGTTTGCCCTGTGGCTTCCCTTTCCTTCTCTTTGTCTGCTGTCAAATCATGGTACCTGGAAAATCGTGGTACCGGAGAGGTGGTTTAGATGAAGGAATCTGGGTTATGAGTCATACTCAGTCACAGACTAGATGTCACTCCAATAGATCACCTTCCATGCGTTATGTCTACCATCCTATGTAAGCATCTCTCCCCATTCTTTGCACTCATATTGTGCCCCTGACCTTTGGATTTATGGTCTGTTACAGTGTTTGGGGTCTCCAAGTGTTCTGGCTACAATACCATGTCAGCCCTCCAGGCCTCAGGCTGTGTCCCAGCCATTAACGCCATCTTCCCATCCGCAAGCAGAAGAGAACTTATCTGGCATTTGACGTGTCATCATCCCTCCAGGGACGTCACATGTACCGATTTCTTGTTTTCATGCCTTAAGTCTCCAGAGCCCTAATGAGGCAGACATGTATTGATGTCTTGAAGGAACTAATCACTCACCTTCTCATCCTGATTGTGATTCTAATCAAGAGAAAATCGATCAAAGGATCCAAGGGATGGAGAGTCAAGGAGGATCAAAGGGTCATTTTTATTAACGGACAAGCTAAGAGCCCAATGGCCTCCACAGCATACGGCCGGCTGCCCATGTTGACTTGGAGAATATCACCAGTGGCCAAACTAGAGTCCTCGTATTCCTTCTCAAAACCTAGACAATGGAACACACTTGTGGGCTGTCTGCTTGTGCCAGGCAGGCTCAGACTACTTCTTTTTCCAATTGCATGGAAAACTGTGGACCAAACTCTGCCCCCCAGTCTACTACTTAGAGTGACATTAAACCTTTGTAACAAATAGACCAAACATGGGTGAAGCCTCAAATTCAATAGCCTATTTCTTACTTAGGTAATAGCCTGAGGCCAGTGTTCTTGATCCGGGTGCCTCTTCTTGGAACAGTGACTCGGGAATCCAGCTCCTTCCACACTGTGGTTCTTGCACCCTCCTGGAGTGTGTAGTCCTTCACATCTAACTGGCAGAAGGGAGAGGAGCGACAAGGCTTACCACTTCTCGAACCCGTTGACCAAGATGTCGCTTCCACTGCTATTCTCAAGTGCATTGGGTGGGGGATGGGGGTGGTTGGATGGAAAAGTCGTCCCTGGTTTACCAGCCAGTTCTGGGAAATAATGCCACACACCAGCTTTCTGGACAGTTGGCCATTTGTGTCACAGCTAGTGACAAAATGGATAAGTGAGAGCAAAAGACAATCCCAAGTGACTGTTTCACTGCACTAGACACACTCCCAGGAAAGACATTTGCAGTCAACATCCCAGATCTGGCTTTGTTACTCTTCAGTGGGGAGAAGAGGTGAATACCCACAGGTCCTAGAGCCAATACACCTAAGATTCCCCCTCATGGGAGAGGAAATGGAAGTCTCCTCTTCATGGAGATGTGAGAAAGGGAGGAGACATCCCCCATCCCCAACATTTTCCAAACTTGGCCGTTGCTCAGACTCAGGTCTCAGCACTCAGCCCATAGTCACCAGGCAGGGGGAGCTGTGGTCCATTAAGACAACCTGTTCCCACCGTCAGGAGGTAGCCCCATGCTCATTGCTGGCTGGCAGGTCAAGTCTGGGGGCCAGCAGTCACTTTGAAGACTATAGGTCTTAGAATCACAAAATCTGATAGGCTCACTGTCCTCTGCCTGCCATTGGTTTCTACATGCTTATCCTTATAGACTTCTGCACTTGCTACTTAAATAAATAAATAAGCAAATAAATAAATATATATATATAAATAAAGACAAGTAGCAAAATGCCATTGGTCATCCACAATACAGCTTCTGAAAACATCCAGTGTAGAGAGTGCCTCTAGAGCTCAGTCTTAAGAAATGATTCACCGTGTCCAGGAGTGTGTTTTAGCCTGGTTCTCTGAACTGGAGGCCTGGAGCAAGGAATGAGGCTCTGCTTTGAGCCCTTTGCCCTCCGGCCTCACATTAAGGAAGCGACAGCCCACAAATGATGAAAGTGGAGGCTTTACCGAGAGATGCAGTCGATGGCTTCCGGCCTTGGGCAATGTGGACGTGAGAGCACAGAGGAGGTAAAGGGTTGTGGCGGTCACCCTGCCCACGGCCACAGGCTTCAGAGAACCGTTGCCCTCATGTATGTCCCTGGGACCCATGCAAAATACAGCTTAGCTCAAGCTTCTGGATGCCCCTGAGCCAGAGCAGGAGGCCTCATTCATTAACATCCATGAGACACCGTACCACAGCCAAAATCCAATTCTCCCACAATATTCAGCCACACTGTCCCATGTGGCTCACCAGAGTTGTCAATGAGAACCTTCTGATAGCACAAAAGCCACCACCAAGTGCTACAGTAGCTTGAATATAAACCTTCCATTGATACGTATCCAGAGAGAACTGAAGATCAAAATAAAATCCTCCTCTCATAATTAAAATTCAAATGCTAGCCTATAGCTCTGCCTTCTTTGGTTTCCTCCTGGGGGCACTCTCAGCTAGAAGTAGAGCGGACACTTTCCTTCTATGGCATTTGCCCTCTGTGGGAACGGAAGTCGCTGTCCTGATCCTTCCAAAGTTCAATGAATCCAACTTTGAATCTCTCTAGTGCCCCACTTTTTTAAAAAGTCACTTTAGGAGGTATATGAACCATATCTCAGCAGCAGCCAGCCCCAAAGAATGCAGAAAACACAAGCAAAGCTGAGGCTTCTGGTCCAAATCAAGTTCCCAGAACCCAGATCACAATAACACATGAATGTTGCTAACGAATGGCCATAGCAGAGATGTTATCGTTCAGAGAAGAAGCAGGAAAGACCGAAGACACGAGAAAGAGTGAAAAGAAAATCTGTATTTCAGTCTTTACCATGCCCACTAATTAGCATCATCTGTCGTGTTGAGAAAAAGCCACCGTTGAGAGGTTAATTTTGCACTCTGCTTCCTATGTCCTGGGGGAAACAATCCAATCTACGCATCCTGCCTTCCCTCTCCTAGAACAACCTTTGAAATATTCATGTCTTTGTGCAGAATTCAAAAATGCAAAGTGGGTCCCCTCCTGTCCACGGCTTTCTTGAGACTCCCTCCTTCCCCATGGTGTCCATAGACATATATAAGATGTATCTCAGTTTCCATTTCTCATTAAGCCCTGCGTTCCTAATCCCAGATACGTCTATCCTTCTGCCACTGTGACTTCTCTTCCTTCTCTGGACCTTCTCCAGCTCATGATGCCATTTGAGTTCTTCCTTTGTCTCAGCTGAGTCCATGTCCAAATGTCGAACAGAGGCTGAGGTTGACTTGTGGAACGCTGGCCTTCCACCCCATCACCCCAGGCCACAAACCTTGCCTGTCCGTCCCGAGCTCTCTTGGAGGTTTGCCCCCGTGTTTCTCTCCTATTTTCCCCCAAATCCCTTCAAAGCAGAGCCAGTAAAGTTCAAATTGTCTAACCCCCCCTTTTCATCACTGACATCGTTACTCAGTTTTATGGAGGACTCACTCTCTTTGCTGTTCAACCCAGACATTTGGGTTGTTTGTTTTTTTGGGTTTTTTTAGCATACTTTTTTAAATTCTGTTTTGAAAAGGTTTCCAAAAATTCTGGATCTGTCCAAGGCTTCCATTGTTCAGATAAATTCTGCTCTGCTTTCTTTTCCTTTCAATTCTTTGAGTTGAGTCATAAGAAGAGGTGTCTTCGCATCACCGGCATTCAGCCACTGTTTTCCTGTGCAGTGTGTTCCCATAGCCCTCCCCCCTGAGCCCTCCCTTAGAGTCTCTCTGGGCCCACCTGCAGAGCACAGGATGTGACACAGCCCCTATACACAGCAACTGCAATGCTGAAATTCACTAATCATTCTTGAAGCATTTAACACGATCTTCTTGATTTCCCCCTTCAGATGTGTCCACATTTTCTTTTATCATCTATGAGACCTTTAAAGTCATCCACAGGGATATCTCAAATTGCCTCTATTACTAGCTCCACATCTGCTGCCTTCAGAGGGTCTTTCCTGGATCCTTTGGTTAGGAATACATATGGTTTGCTCCCTGGGATCTTAAAAGTCAAACTACACAGACTTGAACCCTGGCTTCAGTACTGTCAGAGTCTTTCTGGGGGCTCATGGTGACTCCTTCGGTTAAGCATCTGACTCTTGATTTCAGCCCAAGTCATAATCTCACGGTTTATGAGTTTGAGTGCCAAGTCAGGCTTTGTGTGTTGACAGTGCAGAGCCTACTTGGGATTCTCTCTCTCCTTCTTTCTCTGCCCCTTCTCCACTCATGCTGTTCTCTCTTTCTCTGTCTCTGTCTCTGTCTCTCTCTCTCTCAAAATAAATAGATTTTAAAATTTATAAAGAAGATTCTTTCCAAAGCTAGATGAAGGAACTTTTCCCCCACCACCCGATTCTCCAACATTCCAACACCAACTACGTATCCAACAATTCTGACACCCACTCCCCTGGGTGACCGGCCGACTCCACAGACTGAGAGGCTCAGTCACAAGTCTGCCCTCAGTTCAGATGCCAGATGCATATCTCGGGTCACCCATGCTTCTGACTGACCAGTTTATTAATTGGGATTTTCCACAATCCCCATCTCAGGTCTGATAGTTTGTTATAATGACACACAGAACACAGGAAGCCATTTACTGGCTGATTATACAAGATACCAGTGAACATCCAGGTGAAGAGATACATGAGATAGGTCTAAGAAGGTCCCAGGTGAGGTCCTCTGTCCCCATGGATCTGGGATGTGCCATCTTCTCCGCTGGTGGATGCATTTGCCAACTCGGAACCTCCCCGAGCCCTGTGGTTTAGGGGTTCTTAATGTGGTTTTGGTACCTGGGATGATCTGTTAAATCATTGGCCATTGCTGATTAATTCACCCTCTAGCCGCCTCCCCCTCCCTGGAGACTAGGAGGTGGGGCTAAGTGTTTTGAGTTTCTAATCAAGATTTTCTCTCTTTCTGGATCCACCCCCATCCTGAAGAGTTCTAGGGGCCCACACACAAAAGATGCTTCCATCTTACTTATCACTCAGGAAATTCCAGGGATTTTAGGAGCTCCATGCCAAGATCCTGGGACAAAGACCAATGTATTTCCCATTATACTCGAACTACGTACCAGCTTTGTGACCTTGGATAAACTGCTTCACCTCTTTGTGCCTCAGGTTCCTCATCCATGGAATGAGGGTAACACTAATACCTACATCGTAAGGTTTGGAGAGGATTAAATGACTTACTACTTAGGACAATGGCTCACATATTCAGGGCTACAAATGTGTTTATTATTTATTCTTATTGGGGGAGGGGGGTGGTATCTCCCTCCCTGAACTAGTAACAGTTAGAATGCCCTCTTTTTTTCTAGTTCCATTGATAATTTTGGGTAGAACTATTAATTATGGGTATATTTTCTTTTCCTTCTTTTCTTTCTTTTTTATATCAGTCTAGCTGGTATGATAAGATCTTACCCTTCCAAGGAAATCCGTGTCACCTCGCTGGCTCAATCAGCAAGTACTCCATCATTTTTCCATGATTGCCCACAGTGCCTACCTTAAAAGAATCTAAAATTCTTGAGAGAATTCACACACCTGATGCTTAGAAGTAGATAACCAGTCTTGATTTTGGATAGATCTGTGAAGTGACTCAAATGTCTTTATACATGCCACAGACTTTCTTTAAATTCTCATTCTCCCCTAAAGATCCTTTGCTGAGGCTTCTCACCACCAAGGATGTTTCAGCTTAGGAGGAAAGGATGCAATGGGCTCCAAATGTCTTACTTAAATTGCTTCAGCACAAGCGATACTCTGCCAGTCTTCTAGCTCCATCTAACTTACCTTGAAGGTTGATGGGTTCCAGCTTCTTATTAATCAATATGTATGTAGCAGTCACTGAGTGTACAACGTGATGACCATAGTTAACACCGCTTATGGCGTATTTCAAAGTTGCTAAGAGAGTAGATTTCAAAAGTTCTCATCACAGGGGAAAACTCATTTTTCTTTTTCTTTATTTGGGGGAGGTATCTATGAGATGGGGTACGTTAATTAAACTTATGGTGAAAATCATTTCACAACATATATAAGCCAAGTCATTTGTTGTACACCTTAAAATTATACAGCCTGTATGTCAATAATATCTCAAGAAAACTGAAAAGAAGAAAAACCATTTTTTATTAACGGCCGAAAAGATGCCAAGTTGCGATCAAAACGGAGGCCTCAGGGAAACTCAGAGAATGGAGGAGACCCCCAGTTCTGACCTCAAGCTGAAGGCAAAGGGCCTGCTGTGCAGGCACGGCCGGAATTAGCCTCTAGGCATGTCCAGGCGACAGTCCGGTGAGTGGAGAGCCCTGGACAGCCATGACTTCCTGCAAGTCCACGGAGCCTGGGAGCTCAAATGGGACCCTCTGCATCTGGTTCCAGAGAACAAAAGACTAAGGGTGACTCACGGATCACATGAACCCTTTGTCTTCTGCACCTAAGTTTATCCCTGCCAAGTCACTGCCTCTGGAGCGGCAGTGACGTAAACCCAGGTCTCTCCTCCTCCGTCCGCAGTACCGCCTCTCCACACATTACTGCTGTGTCCAGCACCGCTTTACGCCCTGGGACTTGCAGAGCATGGCCGATACCTCCTTTATGCCAACAGCAAAATGTCTGCTGGGGATTCTGGGAATGCCCTGGGCTCCTCTCCCTCTCTCCCCCGAGGCTACTGCCTAGGGCATCACAGACAGTGCCAGACTGCCAGCCACTTGTTTGAGCCTCCTTTTGTTTCTTGAAGGAGCAGGCATGCCCTGGCCACCTCCTATGCACCAGGCACCGCTCTGCACTTAGAAGGATCTCAGCCTCTGGTGGGACTCCTTTTTCAATTAAGACAAACGATTAAACAGAAAGCCACCCAAATCTCTAGGTCCTTGTGGATGAATACGCTTGTATTCACCAATTCACAAGCTCGGGCAAGAATTTAAAATTAGGATGTCCATCAAGAAAGCCCTAAATCAAGGGGAGATGGAATTAAGCTGGGCATATGGGAACAGGTGTGGATTAAAATGAAGACATGCTTGCTATCGGAAGACTTCAAGCAACTAATCCCATCAAGGGATAGAGCAAGAGGAAGCTCCGAGCTGCTGAGGAAATGCATGAACCAATTATTTTCAATCATGTAGCTTCAAGGAGAGGCACAAAGATGCAATGCAGGAATCCCTAACACCCAGAAGCAATGATGTTGTTGATTTATTTTTTTTATTTTTATTTTTTTTTAAATGTTTTATTTATTTCTAGGAGAGAGAGAGAGAGACAGACAGAGTGAGCAGAGGAGGGTCAGAGAGAGAGGGAGTCACAGACTGAAACAGGCTCCAGGCTCCGAGCTGGCAGTCAGCACAGAGCCCGACGCGGGGCTCGAACCCACGAACCGCGAGATCATGACCTGAGCGAAAGTCGGACGCTTAACCGACTAAGCCACCCAGGCGCCCCAGATGTTGTTGATTTAAAGCCTTCCCAAGCCTGGAATGTAGTTACTGTCCCTTCCCCAGTCATACAGGAATTCAAGTCCATTCAATTCAACCAATACTTTTTGGCAGCCGAGTGTTGGGATTAGACCAGTGAATGAGATCACTAAGATCAGTTAGCTATTACCTTCTTTTAAAAAAAAAAAAAATGTATGTTAGGGCCCCCAGGTGACTCAGTCAGTTGAGCATCTTACTCTTGATTTTGGCTCATGTCATGATCCCAGGGACATGAGATGGAGCCCCCCATTGGGCTCTGTGCTGAGTGTGAAGCCTGCTTGGGATTCTCTTTCTCTCTCAGCCCCTCTCCCCATCTCTCCCTCTCTCTCTCTCTCCACCCCCCGTCTCTCTCTCTCAAATAAAAATAAAATTAAAAATAACAAAAATATATGTATGTGAAGTTAGATTGCTCTGTAGAGGTAAAGAAAACAAGGTAAGAACGGCAGAAAGGAAATACAGTAAAACCTTAGATTGCAAGTAACTTGTCGTGCGAGTGTTCTCAAAGATGAGCAAACATTTCTAATAAATTTCAACTTGATGAACAAGTGATGTCTTGCAATATGAGTAGTACCTGATGCCGAACATCACATGATACCGCTGAGTCAATGGTTCTTGAAATTTGCTTTGATATATAAGTGCTTTGGATGACAAGCATGTTTCCAGAATGAATTATGCTCGCCAACCAAGGTTTTACTGTACTCTGACTTGGAAGGGCCCTTACTGACCTCTCTTCCTTTGTCCCATAAGTTCAAATTAGACCAGTTGGCTCTTGCTGATGGTCTTCTGACAGCACACCCCCTTCCCCCAGAACTCCAAGCTGATTCCCTTCTTTCAGCCTGTTTGCAGACTTCGCTCCTAATGTCACGGTGTCTGGTCGCCACTCACAAACTCATTCGTGTAGCAGGTGTCCAACTCTTCTGTGAAGTCTTTCTGCTCCCTGGGCTCCCCATTCCCCCAAACACTTCCATGTGTTTTTGTCCCTGCCTTGGGCTGTTACTAAGTATCTTCTGTCTCCACATAAATTGTTAGAACTTAAGGGGCCAGATCTCTCACACACAGAGAAGGAAGCACCTTGTTGCACATCTAGTAGGTACTTAGACAGTAATGAGAAGAAGGCAGGGAGGGAAAAAATGAGGCAGGACACAGGAAAAGAAAGGGAAGAGAGAAAGGGTAGCTAGAAAGGGCAAAGAAGGGAGAGAACGAGAGGAGGGAAAATGAGACAGAACCTAGAGAGGAGGGAGAGGACCAAGGAGAAATATAAAAAGCAGTTGGGCGGGGGGGAGGGGGGGACAAAAGCCATTCCAGGAAGACATGAAAGGTGCGTCACATCCCTCCATCCCCCCTAAATTTAGTGAGATCTCTGGCATTTGGGGAGTAGGGCGTCAAAACAGGTGGGGGCAGAGAGGAACAGAGTCTTAAAGAAAGTGCGGAGCGAGTAGGAAGACAAACCTGGATGGCACAGCCTCACAGTTGTGATTAAGTGAGCTCTGCCCACCTACCTTGTGAACATCAAGTCTGTGATTTATTGAGAGAATCCTAATTGGGGCGCCTGCGTGGCTCAGTCGGTTGAGCGTCTGGCTCTTGATTTCAGCTCAGGTCATGATCTCGTGGTTGATGGACTGAGCCCCATGTCGGGCTCTGTGCTGATGGTGTGGAGCCTGCCTGGGATTCTCTCTCTCCCTCTCCTGCCCCTCCCCTGCTCATGCTCTTTCTCAAAATAAATAAAATAAACATTAAAAAAAAAAGAAGAAGAAGGAATCCTAATTATTTTTAAGCTCTAACAGCCTGACTGTCGCGGGCACTAGCTGGGACACGTGCTTCTTTGTGACCATCCGTTCCCTTATTCTTTCGTTCAGCAAATACTCACCCCAGGTGCCAGGATCTGGGCTGGGAACAGGGACCCCACACTGAGTGGAACCTCTGTTGTCAGGGAAGGACACAGTAAACAAAATAAGTGAGCAGATGGCGTGTTGGGTGGTGATTGTGCTGGGGGGAAGGTAAGAAAGGATAAAGCCCTATTGTGAGTCAAGATAGGGTGGCTTGGGGGATGGGCTGAAGGACATGAGGGAGCAGACCGACAGAGTATCTGAGGAGGCAGTTCCAGACAGTGGAAGAGCCCTTGCAAAGGCTCTGAGGCAGGCACACATCTGATCAGTTTGAGGAATTGTAAGGAGCCCACGTGGCTGATTCAGAGAGGGAGTCAGAGCAAGACTATGAGGAGATGTGGTCTGAAAATTAGGGTAGAAGGAGGGAAGAACACAGAGTCCCTGGGAGGGGGGGCTCCTGAGGACTTTTGCTGTTCCTCTGAGTGAGCTTGGAGGCCTTGGAGGCTTTGGGGCAGGGGGTGATGTCATGTGACATAGCGTGCATGTCTGTCTGACGCTGGCAGCTGTGTTGGGGACAGACCACAGCTTGGATGAAGGAAGGCCAGTCAGGAGACAATTGCAGTATTTGTGACAAGTGGTGACGGTGACTTGGCCCCAGAGAAAATGCCAGTGTAAGTAAAGCCCGTTTCCCTTCGCTGGGACCTGCCTCCGTGCACACACTTTCTTCTGCCTAGAACTTTCTCCCTGATGCAACACCTTCGCAAGCGGCAATGTCACCCATTTGCCCAGATCCGCCGAGAGGATTACTGCCCCCCAGCACTCAGTGTAGCCCCCTTGTAGCCTCCCTTGCAGCCCCAATCCTATCCTATTGCAATTACTCGTTTACATCTGTCTCCTAATCCTGAAAATTCCTCAATGTCAGTCCACACACATTTGTCCACAGTGGGAGTAAGAAGGCAAATAAGACATTATCCCAAGCACGGTCTAGTCTGGGAAAACAACCACTCCCACATGTACCACACAGTTTGGCTCGTGGTTGTCAAGTGAATAAGTGAACAGGTTTACCAGAAGCCAAACCACGGTGGCTAGAGAGCCGATGTCCTCTTGCTGATTCTGCTCATGGAGTCAGAACACAGGGTGCTGCCGGCCACTCCCACGCTTCCCAGCTGCTTCCCCAGTGCTCTGTACCCCCAGGATGTCACCCACGGATCCTGCAGTGCTGAGAGCGGGGGTCCTGGCAGAGTGAGAGAGCCCATGGAAGATTCCAGAAGGAGGAAATGCAAGATGATTAAAAATCGCTGTGAATGTATTTTTTTTTCCTTAGTGCCAGTGGTTGATGCAAAGCCATCTCCCCGGAGTCTCTCAGTGACATTTGTTACTTGGCTTCTCAGTCCTTAAACAGAAATCCTGTCCTTTTCACTGAATTGCTCTTCCTTTGCTAATGTTCTGTCTCCCCCCAAGTCCCAGGCAGAGCATTTGACATTTGTTATTGGTACAAGAGTATCATTTGCTGAGTGTGAATTAAAAAAAAAAAAAAAATTCCCCAAAGCGGGAAAATGAATGATTACCTCAGATCTCCTCACACTTTTTCTCTTTCCCTCAGACACACCAGCGATCCACCGCCATCCTGGGCCCTGGCAGGAGCCGCCCTAAGCAGTTCTCCACTCCAGCTTCATGGGGTCCTGCTACCGTTGTAGCTGGAGACTTTTCTGGGGAAAGCAAAGGGTGAGGGGCCACAGAGTAATGGGGTGGGGCGGGGGCTTCAGGGGTGACGATATCCTGAAGGAAAGTTCCCACCTTTCCAATCAACCGTTGTTTCCTGAGAGCCTACCGCGTGCCAGGCATTGCTCTGGGTGCCGGGGGTGGGGGGTGTTGGAGGGAGGGACCAGCGAGCATGAGAATACGTGGTGTCTCTCTCAGGGTGCTCACCGGCTAGTGGCGGTGTCTAGCATCCGTCCGTTATGATACACACAGATAGGTATAAATCTGCACCTCGATATGTAATGCAAATAAAAGATTCATGAGCGCAGGAGAGTTTACACTAAAGAAAATCGGACTGGCCGAGGGGGTCAGCAATGTCTCCTTGAGGAATTGCCTCTCAAGCTGCAATCTGAAAACTCAGCTAAATATGTAACGATGGGTGAGGAGAGATGGAGGCAGGAGAAACAGAAGACACAGTTGTCTCGGAGCTGGGGTCAGCGAGAGCGAGGAGAGGGACACCGGGGACCAGGAGGCCACGTTCCTCCACCTCCGGCTCCAGAGTCCCATGAAGCAGGTTCTCCGTGGAGAGAGCTACTTCTGAGGGAGGAGTAGCTTCTTCACGATGTAGGGGTAAGAAGATAAGTAACTTGTGTCTTCCTCCCTCAGAGACCACAGCCTGGGAAGAAACAGAACGGACGCACGACCCTACGTTACGGCACAGGCTATGGTCAGGTTAGGCTGAACGGCCATGGGGTAGAGTTGGCTCAAGGGTGGTGAGTCGTGGAGAGTGGGCAGCACGTGTAAGGGGGGAGAGACATGGGTCACCGAAGGTGACGTGAGGAGGTTCCCCGCCAGCCCTTTCCCGTTATTAGCGCCAGGACCCACTGGCTCCCCCCAACTTCTCTCAGCTCTCCGGGCCCCTGACCCTTCAGCCTCCAGGGCCACTGGGTGTAAATCTTTCTCGGAGAGTTGTTTCTCCTTGTGCTTATACAGTAACAGGCTCCTAAACCTGCCTGGGGGGTGAGTTATGAGCTGGTCTCTGGAGCCCCAGCCTCTGTTGCCCACAGAATGAATTGTGGCGCTCCAGGCTGCTGGGCTTTTTATTTATTTATTTGTTTGCTTTAGCATATTTTAATCTGATCATTAAATTGCAATCTGCCACCCATCCCCAACCCCGACCGTCTTCAGATGGAACAGATTTTTCATAGGTAATGATACCTATAAACTTCAGGGGTGGGAGCCACCGGAGCCAACCGGAGGGGGCGATGGGGGAGGGTGGAGGCTTTGCAGAAACGTGTCGCATCTGGCTCGACCTGAGTCATTGTGCTGTTGCCCGGGGCTCAGCCTGACCTGTCCTGGGGTGGCCGGAGTGGCCGCGGTCTCCTGGGCAGCACCTGTGGCCTTTTCTAGCTGAAGACGCATGTGCTGAGACGCGGGGGTGAGCCTCCACGCCTGGTCCTTGCGTGCAGAACATCATCTCCGCTCCGTACTGTGCCAGGCAATAAAGGTGTCACCCAGCCTACCTTTATGGTGCTGCGTGCGGACGGATGTGCGCTGATAAATCAAAGGAGCAGAGGGTGCCAGATGGTGCCGTGGTGCTTGTGTTCCCGAGGTCATCTGCCCGATCCGCCGCTCTACTCTGGAGGGATTGCCACCCGACAGCAGGGTCACAACCCCAGAGAGGGTGACAGGCATCGTGGTTATTCTACTAATGCCGCCAGTTGGTCTAGTGTTTTATATGTTGTGCTGACACATTCCTTTGGGAACTCACAATAGTCCTGTGAGTGTGACAGGTCAGGGTCCCGAGTCCCATCTTAACACTGAGGTGCAGTGGCTGTGTGAGTGCCCGGAAGGCGCTGGCTCATAGCAGGTTCCCTACAAGTATTTGCTGAATTAATCAATGGCTTCCTACTGCCCCAAAGCGGCCTCAAAGGCGCGTGTGAAGGTGCTTGTGAAACCATGTCCAGAGGAAGGGCCAGGACGAGATCCTAGGAGCCGGCAGTCCCCACCTGAATCAGCTGGGGAGGAAGCCACCAGCATTAATTGGATGTTGTTCCAATTAATTGTTCCACAATTAATTCTCCTGCACGCCAGACCCCACCCTGGGAAAGATGCATTGAAGATACCAAGGCACAGCAGGCAGGAAGAGATCTGTCTCCACCTAATTGTGGTTATGTTGGACTAGGCACCGGTTTAGGGCTCTGGCATATCCACTTCCTCAATTTTCTCAACAACCAGGAGCAGGTGCTATCACCATTTCCATGACCAATGACCAAGCTGAAGGGTAGAGAGGTTGAGCAACTTTCCCACGGGTCCCACACAGCTAAGTGAAGATACCAGGTTGGACTTTGGCAGAATCTGAGCTATTGACCACGTGCGACAGCCATATCACCTCTTTGTTTTTCTTCCGGAACGTGCAGTCTCCGGCTCTCCATGCCTATCATCCTGGCTCACTTCCGAGTTCAGGTGCAGGGGGGATGAAAGAGGGAGTCCTGGCCTGGGTGTAGGGCTAGCTCGGGAGGCGATGGAGAGGAAAGACAGCAGATGTCTTCGCTGCATGAACTCAGACCTTTTAAAACAGACTATGTAGCAGGGCAAGTCCCTGAGCTTTCCGGAGCCTCAGAAAGTGCACTCAAGGCTTGCTCAGTTTTTCAGAAGAGAAAGCAGTGTGATCGGGAGAAAAAACTCAGGACTCCGAGCTTCCAGTTCCAAACACCTGCCACCAGATGATGCCCCTTAAGAACACATATTCTTTAAATGGTATTTTTTAAATGTATAGATACCGAATGGATGTTTCTATTCATTATTCCACAACTGGTTTGACAACTAGTTTAAGTTCAAATTGCATCTCAGCGAAAGAGATACATTTATATAACCCGGGGTAAAGTGGGTGGCTGGGGTGTCTAATCACTTTCCAATGCCTCCTCGTGGGCAACCCTCAGGGAGAGGATGTTGTTCCAACTCCTTGTATCTTGCGTCTCGTTATCCATGATTCCTCTATACCCCCAGCCATGGAGTCTCAGAGAGCACAGGAAGGGTCACCGGATACCAGAACGTTCTGTGACAACACAGGACAGCGTCAGACACGCTAAGGCCCAAAAGTCATTGTGTCAGGAAGTCGTCCTTGGGTAACCTTTCCTACTGATAATCTTACCCAGATTATGAGCCATCCACAGAGATATGACCTTGATCCTGCCTCTGCAACCACAGACCTCCCCTTATTCTAACCAGAACCATGGACACTAACCCTCACCTGGTTCCAACCACGACCTTCAGAATAACTTTAACCGTAACCTGGATGTTAATTCGATTGATGGCTGGTAGACTATTTGCTGATTATTTTAATATCTGTGCCCCTTAAAGTTCACAGATTAAGCAGGATGCTTATGCTTTGAAGAATGGTTCCAAGACCAAATTTTTTTTAAGTTTATTTATTTGTGTGAGAGAGAGACAGGCAGACAGAGCACGAGCAGAGGAGGGGCACAGAGAGAGGGAGCAGGCTCCAGGCTCAGAGCTGTCAGCACAGAGCCTGTCGCGAGGCTCCAACTCACGAGTGGTGAGATCATGACCTGAGCTGAAGTCAGACACTTAACCGACTGAGCCTCCCAGGCGCCTCCCAAGACCAAACTTTTAACAAGCTAATCTAATTTAAAAATAAATAAACCGAGTGACATCTGATATTTAAAGGGGACCTCAGAAATCCCGTGGCCTCTTCCTCGTCTTTTCTATCTGGACACAACCCTATGCAGCCCAGTTTGTGGGATCTGGCCTCTGAAATAGTGGCCACTGATGGTTTTCAACAAGAGAGAAACTTACACTGAAAGCCTGTGTTTCTGAGAACTCCTCTAAGGTGGCTGCATTTAGAGAAGGAGAAAGCATTCGGAGAACAGTGGAGATTAGCAGGTGCAGAAAACCCTCAGGGTAAAACCCTTTTCCTGCTGCCTAGAAGCTGGGAGATCTTGAGCTTCACCCTCTCTGAGCCTTCTGAGACTTCTTCTTCAGTGTACAGCAGGATCTCAAGGCCACCACGATTAATGAGACACTGTAATCAAAGGGCACGGCACACGCATGACGCAGAGCAGGTGCTCTATCCATCTGGCTGCCCTTGCGCTTTTATGGCACTCGACACCTGACTTCACATAGGACAGGCTATGAAACTGGGCTGTGCGGGTTACATCTCAGAGACCACGCAGGAAAAAAAAATGCTCCTTTAGGGACAAAGTGTCTCGAGGTGCTGAGGAGAAAGCAGCATTTGCAATTACTGTTCAGGTGCCTGGGCTCCACGGTGGCCCCGGAGTAGGCAGACCAAGTGCGTGGGGTGAAGCGTCCCACCTGGAATGAGGCCTGAAGTCTGTCGCCTCTCCCTGTCCCACCGCACCTTCGCCCTCAGCTCTGAGCATGCGGGAAGGAGAATAAACAAACCTAGGAGCCGCCAGATACCTGGAAAGAAGGAAAGCGGGGGAGGAGCCAGGCTGGCTTTCAGTCGCCGCTCACCAACTGCTTCGTATCCCGCGTGGATTTCTTGTCAATGATTATTCAATCTCAGGCCTGACCTTTCTATTCTAAATAACACTGCAATATCAGCGCGGCCCAGCCCGCAGCTTTTGCAGGAAATTAACTGTATCTGGCTCTCACAGGAGACCCAAGAAATCCCCTCAGTAGCTAAGCCCAGACTGGTTTACAGAAAAAAAGACCCAGCATTATCTTCTCCTCATACACTCCTCCTAATACCCGTCTAAATATCACAGGGCCCCCAGCTGTTTAATTCTAATAAATACTCATCTATTCTCAAAACAGACAAATGTTAGGTCTCAGGTGGGCCCCCGGCATTTGTGCAGGAGGAAGAGAATCTGGAGAAGGAGGGAAGAGAAGAGGCTCCCCGCTGGCTTGGGTTGGCGAAGCGTGTGCGGTAGATGCTGAAGGAGCCTGGCTGATGGCTTCTGGTTTCCGGTTCAGCCAGAGCCAGACGGTCTCGTGCCGGAGGCCATGTTCACAGCCGGTGTCTGCAGTGAGTGGTCCTTCCTTCCCCGCATGGACACTCGGGTTCCAGGACGGCTCTGTGAAGCAGGAAGGGCTTGGAGCCGTCAAGGCCAAGGTCCTAGCATCAGGACCCAGCTGATCTTGCTCCGTGCCTCGGGGGCTGGAAGGCTGGGAGGGCCAGGGTGAGCTCCGCGGTTAAGCGTGGAGCCTCTTACTGGTAAATATCCCTTCTCTGAGCTGGGGCTTGGACCTGAGTCCCGGAAGTTCCGCCCCCATGCAGGAGGCCCGCCTGGGGAGCAAGCAGGTGGAGAGAGAATGGCCTTGTGCTCTGAAATCTAGCTGATTTGTAAGCAGTGTGGGCAAGGGATGGGTCGGGCTAAAATATGCACCCTGTGACATTTTGACTTGGAAAATGCCTGGAAATGGCTGGATTTGGGTTCTTGAGCATCAAGGAATTCTGTCCTGGGTTTCTTCGGCCCTTAACAAATCCAAGGTGGCCGGGAGTCCATGAACGACCCGGTGGAAAGTCTGGGCTCACATCAGAGGCCCTGGGAGTCTGACCCCCTCCCGCAGGGGATGCTCCGTGGGGAGCAGGTGCAGCTCAGAACTCAGGTGATGTTCTCAGAACTCTGACAGCCGGTGACGGCCTCGCACGACTCACAGGGGAAGGCACCTCACAGTGAATGCGGGTAGCTCCCGCATGCAATTGTTCTGGCTCAGTATTCGGTGTCCTCCTCTAGGTCGGCGGCGCTCTAAGTGCGGTTGGAGGACCCGGGCCAGCCCACGACGAGGGTTCTCCCGGCCACTGGCAAATAGGCCTCTGGCAGTTTGAATGTTGATTTCTCATCTCTGGCATGAATGAATAATGAGCTTCTATTTGAACAAAACCGAAATATGACCTCAGTGATTCCCCCTGCCCCAAATGGCCCCAGGCACCCTGTTCATCTATGGAGGTTTACACCTATGCTGCAGGATGCAGGGGGTCCGCTGAAAGATCTGAAGGGCACAATTTCAAATCCATTGTGAAAACCCCATGAGATCTGGCTCCTTCTGCCTCTGCTCGTCAGGGAGTGTGGACAGTACCTACGAGCAGAGGAAGGCAGGTGGACTCCCCGATTTGGCTCCCTGTGGCTCTGGCAGGTTTCTAGGAAAAACCCGAATGACCAGAAGAAAGTCCTGAGCTTTTGCTCCTGCTTGGGTCAGCACTGCCTTCGTTTATGGGATAAGAATTCAGCAAACACCTTCTGTGTGCCACGCCTTGTGGTTTGTACTGGGGAGGTGGGGGTAACGAACAGCGGGTTGAGAATCTCCGCCTTGTGAGAACACACGTGATAATAAAGGAGAGAGACCCAAACAAAATGAAGAAGTAACACACCGAGAACGTGACCGGCGAATGCTAAAAAGAACGGTTAGCAGAGGAGGGAGAGAGAGAGAATCTGGGGCAGGCAAGAGGAACATGTGAGGTTAGCCGGGATTGCCGGGGAAGGCCTTTGTAAGAAGCAGACATGGGACCACGGAAAGGTGAGGCAGCAAGCCATGTGGATGTGCGGGGCATAAGCAACCTAGGCAGACACAGCATGTTCAAAGGTCCTGAGGCAGAGGCAAAGCCTGGCGCTTTGAAGAACAGCACAGAGGCCAGCATGGGTGGAGCAGAGGAACACGAGACCATTAGTAGGTGGCCCCAGAGGCCACAGCTGGGATCATAGTTTCTTTTTTTTTTTTTTAAATGTTTTATTTATTTCTAGGAGAGAGAGACAGCGTGAGCAGGGGAGGGCCAGAGAGAGAGGGAGTCACAGACTGAAACCGGCTCCAGGCTCTGAGCTGGCAGTCAGCACAGAGCCCGACGCTGGGCTCGAACCCACAAACCGCGAGATCATGACCCAAGCGAAAGTCGGAAAGTCGGACGCTTAACCGACTAAGCCACCCAGGCGCCCCCAATAGTTTCTATTTAGGCAGATATGAGGAAGATCTGGAGGGTTGAGGGAGAGGAGCACTTACCTGGAACTCCGGTGATTTGGGTATGAGTCTCAGCTTTGCTCCTAACGAGCTCTATTACCAAGTAATGTAAATAATTCTCACCTTCAAATTCACTTCTGCTGCCTTTAGTTTTATCACCTTTAGAATGAAGAGTTTATACTTTTGGATTCTATCATTTTTCCAGATCTAACATTCCCGTGATTCTAGTCAAACAATGTTATTTTATTTTATTTTTACTTTTATTTTTAAATTTTTATCCTCTTTTCAAGTTGGTTTCCATATAACACCCAGTGCTCATCCCCACAAGTGCCCTCCTCCATGCCCATCTCCCCCCCCCACCCCCATCAGCCCTCAGTTTGTTCTCAGCATTCAAGAGTCTCTCATGGTTTGCCCCCCTCTCTCTCCCCCACTAGTTTTCCCCTTCTTCTCCCCCACGGTCCTCGGTTAAGTTCCTCCTAGTCCTCCTATGCTTGTCTGTTCTTGTCAAACAACTTTAAAAGCAAATCAGGGGGACTGTTTGCTAGCATGGCCCCATGTCCACGGCCTTCCTTGTCCGGGGTTCCTCTGGAAGGTCACGGTGAGAGACCAGGGGGGCTCTGCTCCCTTCCTCCTCTTTAGTTCAGGCGTGGGGACCGATCAGAGGTATAGAAGATTCATCCACCTGTCTGTGGGGGTCTCAAGTCCCACCACCACCCCTCCTTTCCCAAATGCTTCGCAACCAGATCAAGCTGACTCTCTTCAACACTCTGGTTTTATAACCATTATTCCATCTGATTTCATTGAGACCCTTTGACACAGCCGACCCCCGGCAAAGCTCATGGAGGACAGGGAAGGGGGACAAAAGACAGATCTCCATCCCTAGAGAGTCGATGATCTGGTCAGGCAAGAACTTGCCTGGTCTGAAACAAGACAAAATGTACTCAGAATCCAGCTAGATATCAGTACAAAATGGCCAACAGTAGGTGCCGAATGAGAGGTACATACAGTGGGAGCTTCAGGGGTTTGGAGAACAGTGTTCTCGGTAGACAGAGGGCTTGGGGAGACCTCTGGAGGATGGAGGGTGACAGCCAGGCCTTGGAAGCCAGGTAAGATTTTGATGGGTGGATATTACTACTGCCTCCAATTTATTGGCCCAATAAAGCAGGCATTCCGTCGTGGGTAAATAAAGGTAAAGCAGGTTGGCAGTTTAATGGGTGCTCACAGGCATAAACAGCCAGTGATTTGGGTTTTCAGGGACTGACCAAGATCATGTTTCTACAGGTTTCATGGCATCTCATTTGAAGGCATCCTAGAGAGAGCCTGCCTCATCGTAGATGGGATGGACCTTGGTGGGAAAGGCAGGTCTGGAGTTAAGTGATTCCCAGAGCCTTGTCGGGGCTCTTGGGATGTCTGATGTTTTGCCAGATCCTGATATCCCTGGTGAGGCTGTCAGCAGAACTTCCCCCCAAGGAATGGCTGAGGCCAGTGGATCTTGCAACTGTCTGTCGTAGAATCCCCCGAAACTCAGTTCAAGGAAGATCCTCTCAGACAGAATAAACCATTCTCTCTCTCTCTGCTGGAAACCATTCCCCCATCACAGCACAGATGAGGAGTTTTTTATACTTGCCTGTTGAAAAGAACACCAACCTTGAAGTTTACAAGGACAGAGACAATGTCTTACTTAACTCTGTGTCCTCAGTACCTAGCCTAGGAGCATATAGTAGATGTTGCATAAATATGGAAAGCAATAATACACCAGCTTTTTTGTGGGAAGTATCAGGTTCCATAAAGGATCTGAGGTAGGCTACAAACCCTGTCCCTAGAGAAAAATGCACGTAGCCATATGCTTATAAGATTTTGCAAATTATTTCTGGGGCACGTGGCTGTAGGTGGAGCCCTGCTCTGGGGTCATCCTTCAGGGACTATCCTGCTGCCTCAGCTGGGACACTCCTGGAGAAGGGAGTTCACTCCCTTCCCATGTGGGGACAGCATCAATGGTGTGAGGTATAGTTTCCTGAATTGCATAGCAACCTTCCTTTCTGGAATTCCACCCTTGTCTCAGCTCCCTGCTGAGCCACTCGAAGCAGGGAGGGAGCTGGGAGCTGGTATCCCAACGGCCCTCACTCATCATGGCGCAAGTAAGTGCTTTGCTCTTAGTGGACCCTGGTCCTGAACCTCCCTTCCTTCTGCTGTTCTTTGCTCTGATGGAGCTGATGCTCCCCCACTATCCTGATCATGTCTTTGGAGAACCCCAGTTTATCACCACCTCTGTTAACACCCAGAGAAGGGTAATGGAGACGGGACACTATTTCTCCCTTCGTTCTGGATGATGGGTTTGCTTTATCCCGCTTTGAAGCCACTCTTTTTTTGGCAGCCACCCCACACCATTGGCCTAGTAAGGGGCTCTGAGCCAGGTAACGCCCCCTGGTCTCTTCCAGGCATGCTGCCCATACGCCCTATCTCCCCGCCGGGCCTGTGGGCAGCTAACGAGGGGAGCAGTTCACCCCTAACTGCAGAATCCTTACACTTATCCTGGTTCAATGCCATCCTATTGGATTTGATCCTTGAGTCTAGCCCGGTGAGACCTTCCCGGACTCAGGTGTTGTCCTCTGGCATTTGAGCTCATTGCCCACAGACGATGTGTTCAATACGCAACGAAGAGCGGTCATTTTTTGAGTGTTTCTCTGACAGGCCCTGAGCTTCACAAAGCACGTCAGTTCAGTCTGCACTCACATTGCCTCTCTGAAGTGGGTGCTATCCCTGTGTGATAGCTAAGGGCATTGTGACCAAGAAAGGTTAAGTAACTGTCCAGGGACACAGAGCCGGAAGGGAAGAGAATCAGGATTCGAACCCCACTCTGTCTGACTCTGAAGGCCGTGCACACAGCCGCCCCGCTACCTGCTTTCATCCAACTCAGTGGTATTTGGAACAGGCCAGGCCAGGCCCCTGGCCTTCCCGCAAACTCGAGAGAGCTCCCCCGGCTGCGGCTTGGTCCCTTTGCCATGATTCCTTCCCCACGACTGGCATGTTGCTGCCCACAGTACCCGCCATATCCTGAGGAACGGCAGGAGGGACTCTGTTCACTGTGGTGAAGAAACAGTTATGGAAATTCTGCGTGGTTCCTTGGGCCTCCTTACCAAATGATAAATGGTGTGAATGAACACGGTAAATGGGGTAGATTCACACCGGTGCCCGTAAGTCCCAGATTCCTCTACTACATGCTCTGAAACAGTTGTTTAAGGAATTGAGTCCAGAGTCTTGCCCAGAGCAATGCTGAGCCTTCTTAGTTGGTGGCTGGGGAGGGGAAGGGGGTTATACCTTCCTCTACCAAGCCTCTGACCGCAGCAGCACAGGAAAGCCAGAGGTGCCCTTCCTGACACTCTGTCAAACGTCCCACATACCCATCTTGAGAAACGGATCCCTCCTACACGAATTTACACAAAACCTTATTGAATAGACGTTAAAATCTTAGCCAACACAACCTCTCAAATTATAAACTTCCATTTACATATGTGACTTCCAGAACTAGTGGCCAATGACAATCTTCTACAAGGGCCTTCCCATGATTGCCTTTTTTTCTTAATTACAGAAATAAATACATTTTTGTTGGCTTTTGATTTCACAAACCCTGATTAAGTTTCTTAATAGTTGCCATTGTGGCAGACAGCTTTGATTTGAGACCACTGAGAAAAAAGGCACAGACATGAGTTTCTTTAAAGTTTGTTTATGGGGCCCCTGGGTGGCTCAGCCGGTTAAGCATCAGACTTCAGCTCAGGTCATGATCTCACAGATCGTGGGTTCGAGCCCTGTGTCAGGCTCTGTGCTCAGAGCCTGGAGACTGCTTCAGATTCTGTGTCTCCCTCTCTCTCTGCCCCTTCCCCACTCATAATCTTTCTCTCCTTCAAAAATAAATAAACATTTAAAAAATAATAAAACGCGTTTAAACACAAAGGAGAGGGATGGAAAGGAGAGGGTCTACATCATCTGTTCAGATTCTTGTCTTGCAACTTAAGCCTCATGGATGACGAGTCTGAGCACGTAATGGGGGGAAGCTGCACCTCTCAGGATCTGAGGGGTGCACTGTCCAACAAACCGTTGTCTTTGGACGGTCTCTTGAGTGTTTTCTTACCCCCATTGGGGATAGTTTGATAGAAGACTCAGGTATTAGATCCTCTTCAAATACAGTCTTCTCTTTTCCTTATCTGTCAATGAGGCCACTGTATTAGATCCCTTACTTTATGTGCATTGTTATATATTACAGGTTAAATGTTTTACACATATATGTAAACCCTTACTGTATAATTTTCACACATATCAATCCATGCTCATAATCATCTTCCTACTAAGAGATTTTGACAGAGATAGAATCATTATAGGTTGTGGTAGGTAAGAAAATGGGGGACTCTGGAGCAGTGAGCTTTCCCTCTAAACCCTCTTCTACTGCAAAACCCCCTTAACCGAATCCTAAAGACTCAGATTTTATATTAAATCCCATCTCATATAGATTTGCAGGCATCACAGAATAGAAGGAATAGAAAGACCTTCCTCTTGAACTTAATGGAGGACCATGAGGAAAGAGAAGGGAAAACTAGTCAGGGAGGGGGAGGGAGGCAAACCATGAAAGACTCTTGAATGCTGAGAACAAACTGAGCTGATGGGGGTGGGGGAGAGGGGAAGAGGGGTGATGGGCATGGAGGAGGGCACTTGTGGAGATGAGCACTGGGTGTTATATGGAATCCAACTTGACCATAAACTATTTAAAAAAAAGGATAGAAAGACCTTCCTCTTGAATTTGCTCTTTTGTGTTCCATATCTGTTCTAGAGAGATAGGACTTTGGTGATTGATAATAATAGTAATGCTTATTTTTATTCATTGCAAAGTAGGAGTTTTGTTTCAGTAGATACATGACAAATCCCCCCCCTCAAAAAAAGAAAGGGAAAATATATGTATATATGCCAGATGGCTTTTCATGAAAATATTTTAACGGGGGGCATGTGGGCAAGCTATTGGAAATGGCCTAAGGTGTCTCCTGAGTGGAGGTCAACGAACTCAGGACAACCCCTTGAATTTCCATTAGTGAGTGGTTATATGAAGCAATAAATAAATTATTATTAAGCACTTTGCAAATATAGTATTATATAAATGCTAAATAATCATAATGATATAGTCGTATGCTGATCTTGATAAACGGGTTGGCTTCCTCATCATTTAAAATGGATGGTGCAACAATGTCTGGGAAGATGAAAAGAAGGCTCACGAGCTCAGTAATGAGCACAGCCTCTTCGGCTGGGAGGCTCAGGCCTTCCTCCCTGGCCTCTGTGGGACAATTAGCGGAGGAGAGGGACGCCAGCCGGCTTCAAGGGGGTGTCAACCGGCCCCTCCGCGGGAACAGGAAAAGCAGATTTGGGTGAGTGCACGTGAATTTGCATTTCTGAGAAGTCAGGGCTCATCTCAGAGAGGGCTGGGGGCAAGGAATTAACATTTATTGAGTGCCTCCTGTGACCCAGACACTGTCTGTGTTCCGTGCTTTGTGCTTATTACCTCATTTATCCGCCAGGCCTGCACGGGAAGGTAATCGAGGAGTGGAATGAAGCAGAATGCATTAGTGTTTTCTGGAGAAAAGCAGAAAATCTGACCCTTGTGGTGTAGCTGCCGTTTTCCTGTTTGCATTCTGGGCAGAGTGGGGCCTGGAAGATGGGGAGAGTCCCCCCCCCCTCCCAGGGAATCAGAGAAAGCCTGACCCATAAATTGATCCCAGCCCCCAAGTGCTGGGGCCTCTCAGGGCACATATTTGTGTAATGACAGAGTCACTTTGGGACTAGATCCAGGGTAATTGCTCCTCCTCGCCACCGCCCCCCTCCCCCCCCAGCTGTGGACCCAATACCTGGAGCTGCAAACCCCAGAGAGCCTCATCTGGACCCTTCATGCACCTTTACAACACTTAGCAGACCTTGATAAAGGGTTCCCAGGAACCACATACCCCACTGAGGGGCGTAGACACACCATCGCATTGAATTCACATCGGAGAGGGAGGCCAGTGACACAGGATTCCTTACCTTGAATGTCCTCACCTTAAGTAAGAATATGAAGATTTTGTTAAGTAACTCACCAGAAGTCAGACCACTAGTTCAAGGAGGCGGTGAGCACCAGGTTGGTCAATCAAGTGACAGTAATCTTGTTAGACTGCCATGAACTCAGAGGTCCTGATGCCTGGGGATTTGTTTCTTTTTTGCCTATCACAGGGCTATGTTCTTAATAATGATGAATCACCTTGTGTTTAATGAGTCAGATTTTGAGGGCATAAAAGTAGCTCAAGTGTTTGCTTTTTTAAAGAGATAGCTTTAATGAACATAAAGGACATAAAATCAACCGCACATACTTGAAGGATACAATTTGGGTGGTTTTGACCCACATAAGCCTCGGTGACACCATCACCACAATCAAGATAATGAACATATCCATCTCCTCCAAAAGTCTCCTCCTTTGTAATCCATCCCTTCCACCCCTCTCCCGGTCAATCCACTCCCCCAGCAACACGGATCTGTTTTCTGTCACTACTGTTAGTTTGCATCGTCTAGAGTTTTATATAAATGGAATCATGCAGTATATGCTCTTTTTTTTTCTTGGTCTGGTTTCTTTCACTCAGCGTAATTATTTTGAGATTCATCCAAGTGTTTTCTTCTTCTTTGTTTTATTTACAGAGGCATGAAGACTTTGAATAATTAGTTTGTATTTTATTTAATTTTAGCTTTGGATTCAGTTCAGGTTCAAATTCCCATACTGTCCCTTACTGTCTCGGTGCCAGGTGGCATATTTCTTTACCTCCCCAAGGCCCAGGTGGCTTGTCTGTGAAATGGGTAGAGCAAATATGATGTTGTGGAGTCCGTGTGAGGGTTGGATGGGGTCATATAGGTAAAGCAGAGAGCACAGGATCTTTACATGGTAAGCACTTAATTTCATAGTTCAAATAGAAACTTTTAATAATAAAAACAATATTTTCATCAAACTCCCTTTGATGTCTCTTACATTTTCAATACCAAGTAATATAATAATAGCAGGCAAAAATTGTGCCAAGTAGAACACCAACAGTGACTCATAAATTAGCTCTTTTAATCCTTGAAAGACCTGTGAAGTGTGTGGGTACGTTGTTATACCCACTTAAAGATGAGAAAACTGAGATAGGGAGACCACTACCTCAGAGATGTGATCATTTTTTTCCTTTTTTTAAAAAAAATGTTTATTTATTTATTTTGACAGAAGGCGGTAGAGAGAAAATCCTAAGCAGGCTCCACGCTCGGTGTGGAGCCCCATGGGGGGCTCAATCCCCCCACACTGAGATCATGACCTGAGCCACCATCAAGAGTCAGTGGCTCAACTGACCGAGCCACCCAGGCGTCCCAGATGTGGTCATTTTCTATTCTCATAGATAATAATAGTAGAATCAGAATCTGAACTGAGGCAGTCTGGTTCAAGACCCTGTGATATTTTTCCATGATGAAACTTGGCTACCCTTCAGTATGCAGTGGCATCATCCGCTAACACTAAGGTTTACATTTTAGGGGAAAAATAGCTAGATATGAAGACTATATCAGTCACTAAGTAAAACTTAAGAAAATGGCCAACAAAAGAACAAAATGATAGGACACCAGTTATTATTAAGGAATATTGAATACTTCCAGTGTATTTTAGGCATATACTTGTAATTAGAAATTATGGAGGGTGATCCACATCTGATTCTAGTTTCATTGTAAGTGAGTCAAAGACAAGGAATCCATAAAGAAGAAATTATGGCAGCCAGAGCCAATTCTGTGTTTGCCAGAAACTCTGGAAAGACTTCTGAGTGTTCAACGTTTGAGCTTTGGGTTTAAAGCCAGCCCAGAGGGAAGCCCCATTGCTGAGCTTTCAGGGAGATTGCATGATTCCAGCTGAGAAGGATGTACTCACCCCAAGTTTGAGGGTGGCCTGTCAATTTCAAGCCCACTGGGACACCTGTTATAGCGGAATAGAGAACTCAGTTACATGAAGTACAGTAATTGAAATTCAACTACAGATCTGGAATTTGGTTTAATAGGAGGGAAATTTTAATTTGGTTCAGATGAATAAGTGTTTCTTATTTGCCCGATAGGCACAGAATCTATGCTTTTGAGATATTCCTGTCTGGGATTTATGATAGAAAAATGAAAGAAAAAAAATAAGTGAGTTTTGTAAGAAAGGCCTGGTTTCAAGGGGTTATTTAGAAGGCAGCATTAATGGACTGAGTGTGTACCTAGAAGGAAGCATAAAGGAAAGATCAGGATTCTGATCTTTGGGAACTGTGAGCCACTCGCGACAGAGAATTAGATACACAAATTTCGTAAAATAGGTGATGAGGGCAATGTTGAGTGTCTCAGGTCTGAGATGTCATAGGGGATCCAGACAGGTGCTTCCAACAAGTAGTTGTGTTTCTAGATCCTTAGCTCTGGTGAGAGGTCAAGGTCAAAGAGAAATACTTGAGAGTCGTCAACATTTAGGATGTCATTGAAGCCATAGGAATGGATGAGGTCCTCCTGGGAGAGTGTGAGGAGTGTACGTAGGTGGTCAACGTAGTAGTCGTGATGGTGAAAGTAAGTTCGAGCAAATACCAATATCACAAGACATACAAAGGCGATGGGAATGGGCAATATATCATGTAGCTCTTTCCTACTGACAACTTTTTCAAAACTATTTTAAGCATACACACCCATTCCCTGTGAATTGATGTAAACTCTAATTTATATCCCACTGAACGGCAGTACTTACAGGGGAAAAGGACACCAAAGTAAACATGAAAGCCTGCCCTGAGTGTGGTCCTTTTCCTACTCATTGGGGCAGAAGTGCTGGAAGAACTTGGGGTGGCAGAGGATCCGAGGAGGTGTGGATGGAACAGAACAGCTACTTTTTTGCATTAAATACAAATCTGGCATAAACAGTGGTGTCTTTCTAAAACTTTTCCTTTTTGTTAAGGATGGTGGTTAAGATACTGAACTGAAAAGGCTTATTGTTGTGATGTTTGTTAGTTGTGTGCTGACCTCCTCATACCTAAACCACTGCTTCGCATCTGCTCATCCGTCTATTTCTCTATCATTGGGATGACAGACACATGTCAAGCACCTTCTATGTGTAGACTCCACGTTAATTCTAGGGGCACAGAGAAGATGGTATTTGGCTCCTGCCCTTTAGAAGCAGGGAATACACTCAAGGGTAGTGTGCTAATTATCAAAACCATCTTATTGGTGTAGTCCTTGATAGGTGTCAAAGAACTGTCGTCTACATTATATTGGCGTTCTACATCATGTGGGCGAAAGAAGTAGGGCAGTGATGATGATTATTATGCATCAGTAGCTGAGACACAGAGGTGGAATGACTTGGGGAAGGGCAGTCAGTGGCTGAGATCCAGATCTTTCGGCCAAGAGTTCTTTCTGCTAAGGGGAACGTTTTCCCCCATCCCTCTCATCCTGGGCACTTTGCCTTTGCAATTTCCTGGTTGTCTATTTTATCTCTTTCAACTGACAGATTTGACAGGCCCTTGGGGAATACTGACTCAAGAATAACTTGCCTTTGGTCAAGTGCTAAATCCCATAGGTGTAAGGACACACTTTGGAGCCGCCATCACTCTTCTTGCCCCTCCTAACCTCCCACTGTTTGTCTGGAGGGAAGTATGCTTATCAGCTCTGTACGTACCAAGGAGCAGCTAGCAAAACCAAATTAGCTCAAACTGGCTGCCTTTCAGGTCAGCTAATTAAATTAGCTATTGTTGCATTACTGATAAGGACAGTTTGGAAAAGGAAAAAAGCCACTCATCCCAGCAGCCATAACACGAAGCCAAGAAAATGTGTTAATGGGAACACTCTGAACGGAAAACCCTCAGACGAGCAGCGGTACCCAGGGGTCTTTGGTAGTCTGTTCTCCTGGCCATCTGCTCTGAGCTCAGTACTCCCAGCCTTCTCTGGCTGTGGTCCTTGTGGGCACTGCCGGTACCCAGCTGCAGCCAGGGCAACTCTTTCCTTCTCCCCACCCCGTGAGCCCATCCTCTTGGGTGTCTGGAGAAAAGTGAAGGTTTTTCTGGGAGAGAACGGCTCACCTTTGTTTGCTAAAATCTAATCTCTTCATTGTATATAAAAGTCGGTTGATATTGTAAGACCCCCTCAAGAAGAGGGAAAGGAAGGAAGGAAGGAAGGAAGGAAGGAAGGAAGGAAGGAAGGAAGGAAGGGGGAAGAAAGGAAGAGGAAGGAAGGAAGGAAGGAAGGGAGGGAGGAGAGGAGGGAAGGAAGGAAGGAAGGAAGGAAGGAAGGAAGGAAGGAAGGAAGGAAGGAAAGGAAGAAAGAAAGAAAGAAAGAAAGAAAGAGGAAGGAAGGAAGGAGGGAAGAAAGGAAGAGAGGAAGGAAGGAAGGAAGGGAGGGAGGGAGGGAAGGAGGGAGGAAGGAAAGAAGGAAGGAAGGAAGGAAGGAAGAAAGAAAGAAAGAAAGAAAGAAAGAAAGAAAGGAAGGAAGGAAGGAAGGAGGAAGGAAGGAAGGAAGGAAGAAGGAAGAAAGAAAGAAAGAAAGAAAGAAAGAAAGAAAGAAAGAAAGAAAGAAAGAAAGAAAGAAAAAGGAAGGAAGGAAGGAAGGAAGGAAGGAAGGGAGGGAGGAAGGGAGGAAGGGAGGAAGGGAGGAAGGGAGGATGGGAGGAAGGGAGGAAGGGAGGAAGGGAGGAAGGAGGGGAGGTAGGGAAGGAAGAAGAAGAAAAGTCCCAAAAGATTACACCGATCACTTCCCAGTGTCTGCCCCTTGCTAACAGCCTCTCCACCACCCTGGGCAGTCTTGTTGAAACTATAATTAAACTAGCTGCTATCCTGGGGAGATTTATACACATACATGGATCTACCCTATACCATTAGCCTCTATCCTAGGACTCTGGGACTTGAGTAGAGAGATGCAAGATAAAAATGCCATGAGCTCATTTCTTTTGCCAACAGTACTTCGAGGAGACCTGCCCCCCAAGACTACAGCCCTTCCACTATGAGCCTCCACCCCCAGCCCCGCCCACCACGCTGCCCTGGGTCTGTCTTTTGCCAGGAGTGACTATCTAGGCTTTCTAAAGTTCTCAGAGCCAACGGATAGCTTTCCGACTCATTCCTTTTCTGCTTCAAATAATGAGAGTCTGTTTCATGCAATCCAAATGATTTAAAGATTGTTTAGTCCAACCCTCCTTTCTGACAGCTGAAGCCAAGGACAGGAGAGATTGAGTGATTTTTCTCAAAATCACATAGATGATAACAGGCAGATCAAGGTCTAGAGCCCAGGCTTCCAAAGCCATGAGCTCCTGCTGCCTGAATACAAGGCTCACCAAGCACGTTGTCAGAAAGTGAAGGCCCCTCTGGGGATCCCACTGAGAGTCTCAGGAGAGCTTGGAAAGTTCCCATCATTGCTTTCCTTCCCTTTCATGACCCCCTTTTCTTCTTTTTCTTTTGTCTTTTTTGGGGGTAAAAAATTAATTGAAATTCACATATGATACAATTAAGCATTTTAAAGTGTTCAGTTTGGTGTTATTTAGAGAACTCCCAATGGCATACCATACACAGCTGTCTGGAGTTTCAAAACATTTTCATCATCTCACAGACACATCCATGCTCACTAACCAGTCACTCCCTGTACCTCTGGTCCCCATCACCTGGTAACCCCTAATCTGCTTTCTCCTCTGGAGTTGCCTCATCCAAGATGGTATAATAAGCTATCATGTAATAGGTGTGCTTTTCTGTTTGGCTTCTTTCACTCAGCAAAACACTTTCAAGGTTCATCTATGAGATTGAACGCATCAGTGACTTGTTTCTTTTCACGACTGAATAATATTCCACCACATGGCTATACCACATTGTGTTTGTCCATTCATCTGCTGATGGGAATTGGAGTTGTTTCCAACTTTGGGCTTTTATGATAATGTTGCTATAAGCATTCATGTACAAGTAAGTTTCCCTACGGATGCATGTTTTCCTTTCTCTTGGGTACTTACATAGAAATGGAACTCCTGGGTCCTACTGTAATTCAGTGCTTAACTTTTGGAGTAGCCGCAAAATTGTTAGCCTCAGCATGTTCCTGCCAGGCATCTTTACTTGACTGCACCTAGCCCAGGCCTGGTTCTACTTGCCTCTGTGTCCCCTGTGCAGGGGGCTTGTTTGTGCAACAACGGGGGAAATGTTTATAACCTTCATAAAAGCCACTGAAGAGAGAATGATCTCTTTGGAGAAAAATAAGTGTCAATTTTGATGTCTCAACATTATAAGATGGGCATGAAGATTTAGGGAGAAGGCTGCAGCCTTTATCCTACAGGAAGGTGAACGTGGAGTTCTCAGGATGACAGAAAGGAAAGGAGCAAAGGTAGAAGGAAGTAGGGAGACAAGAAGGGAGCCTAGAAACAAGCAGAAAGCTGGGTCCTGGGTGCTGGGTGGTGTGATTCCTCCCAACCTTGGTTGCCCAGAATTCTCTTGCAAAAGATATTATAATTTCAAACACTGGGAATAGATATTTTCCTTGATGATGGTGGCTGTAATTCCGAAGAAAAGGTTAAATTTCACATTGGGCTTGAAGTGGGGTAAGACAGAAGTGAATTTCAAGGAGTCTCTAAGAGGCTGAGGGGCACAGACCACAACAGTGACCAGCCCCCTCTCTGCCCCACCTCACCACTACCTTGAATTAGCAGAAATCTGGGGGAGGACATTAGCCTTCTTCAAGCCATGAAATTCCCACAGATGGAAAGAGGAAGGGATGACTCCCTTTTCTTTAGATCTGACAAGTTCTGTTTCAGATTTTCAAATCGTGGTATAACAGTCTCCTGTGAGAAAACAGGTGAAATAGAAATCTATTTTTAGGGGCGCCTGGGTGGCTTAGTCGGTTAAGCGTCCGACTTTCGCTTAGGTCATGATCTCGCGGTTCGTGCTGACTGCCAGCTCAGAGCCTGGAGCCTGTTTCAGCCTGTGACTCCCTCTCTCTCTGACCCTCCCCTGCTCACGCTGTCTCTCTCTCTCTTTCCTAAAAATAAATAAAACATTTAAAAAATTTTAAAAAAAAAGAAATCTATTTTTTAAAAAAATTTTTAAATGTTTTTATTTATTTCTGAAAGAGAGACGGCGTGAGCAGGGGAGGGGCAGAGAAAGGGGGACACAGAATCTGAAGCAGCTCAGAGCCCGATGCGGGGCTTGAACCCACAAACCGTGAGACCATGGCCTGAGCCGAAGTTGGACGCTTAACCCACTGAGCCATTCAGGCGCCCCTAAATTTTTTTTAATGTTTATTTATTTTTGAGAGAGAGAGAGATGGAACATGAGTAGCGGATGGGCAGAGAGCAAGGGAGAAACAGAATCTGAAGCTGGTTCTAGGCTCTGAGCTGCCAGCACAGAGCCTGATGCAGAATTCAAGTTCATGGACTGCAAGATCATGACCTGAGCCGAAGTCGGACACTTAACCAACGAGCCAGGCACCCCAGTATAAACCTAGTATTGCAGCCGTCCACATATAAGTTCATATATGCACAGTGCCTGCCTCTCATCATAAAATAGGGAAACTCTGTAGATCAAGTTTATTCTTAAGCCTTCAAAACCAAGGGCTTGAGTACTTTCTGCTGAACTAATGAACTTTATAATCGAGGAAGCAAGTGATATCAAGGAGAGGAGCATCTGTACTTATTTTATAGGCCAGCCTGCCATTGTAATTGGAAAAATAACATATATGCCATGCTATCAGATACATACTTAGTTTAGATTTAGAATTACATTTTCTAAGTCTCCGTTTCTTCATCTGTGGACAGGAAACTTTTAATGTCAACTTTCCCTGAAGCTAAATGGGGAATTATAAACACTAGTGAACTACATGGGAAATTAAAACAGTTAGTGAATTGAGTATATTTAACCGAGATAATTGATTTAAAAAAATCGTCCCAGCCTTTATGATGAAGAGAAAATGTAAAAAACAAAAAACAAAAACAAACAAACAAACAAACAAACTCATTAGAGAAGCTGTTCTAAGGGACAGTAGCCTAAAGACTCAAGTCTCCCTCCGTGCTTATTATAAGGTGCACTAAGAGGGAATGGAGGCCACCACTCCTCAGGGGAGGAGTGTTGATTCCATGCACAATATGTCATTAAGAAGGTGCTATCAGTCAGTGCCTCTGACCCAGAGGAAATCTATCTCCCAAGACTGTCTGTTCAATCAATTGTCGTATTGGGAATTTGATGGAAAGAAGTAGTCCCCGTCTAGGCAAATGGATACTCTCATAGCATTCAGTAAAGTGAATATAATCATTGCTTTATGTCTTCCTTGTGTTAAATAACATATGATCATTCCACAAAATGTAAAATTGGGAAAATATTATAATTCTATTACCCTAAGACAATAATACTCATTTTCTGTTATTCTTCTGTATGTAGCTGTAAATATAATTACTGTTTTGGCCATTTGTTGATAGACGGATTCATTGTAAAAAGTTTGTCAGGCTGAACTTGGGTAACATATGAGTTCAGGAGTTAGAATACTGGTTCTTCCCCCAACTTTGCTATATGTTCATCCTCTCCTCTCGCTCTCTCAGCCACAAAATCAAACACAGATGCTTTTTCTCCCCTTCTGTAGTTATTGGGGATAAAGCTTCATGCCTATGGGATGTTATCGGCTATTCAGAGACTGGTGCAAATTAAACTTCAGACACATTATTAACTTTTGAAAAAACTATTTTTATAGGATTTTATTTTTAAGCAATGTCTATACCCGATGTGGGTCTCAAACTCACAACCCCGAGATCAAGAGTCACACACTCACCGAGTGAGCCAGCCAGATGCCCTAGAAACTATTTTTAGTCTCTGAAAATACTTTTGCATTAAAACCAGTCCTGTGTATCCATAGATTCATTAAAAGAGGAATGAGTTTTGTAATGCTTCCTCTCCACCTTCATTGACCTATAATAGGGTCAGAAGACACTGTCCTGTATCAATTGTCTTCAGATGGGGACATAAAAATGAGGGGCAGAGGAAAATCATTGGATTCTAATTAAGAGCCTGTGGATTCAAGTTCTGAGCTTGCGATTTACCAGCTGCATCATCTCAGGCAAGCTATTTAATATTATTTGGATCAGTGACTTCATCTGCAAAACACGGATAATAATAAGTATCTCACAGGGTTGTCATGAGGATTAAACAAGCTAATGTAAGAGAAGGTGCCACACACATGAGTCACTTGGTTTCCTTAAGAAGTTATAAATGGGGACTCCACGGAACTCTTCCCAGTATTTATCACGGACAGTTTTTGCCCCATGTTATACGAATGAAAAAATAACTTCCATTTTTGATGGCTGATGAGCCATTTCCTACATCGTCTCAGTCTGGGCCTTTCTCTTCTCCTCCTAATTTCAGCTGGTTAGCTGCTCATCGAGATCTTGCCAGAGGGTGGGCAAAAGAAATAAAAACTGAAATCGGTCAATTTGACTCTTTGATAGCAGTGCTGATGAAAGATTTGCGGAGAGCGGGTGTTGAGGCTGTGAGTTAAACTGGAATTTTGCCTTCTTACCAGGAAATCACAAGGACCTACTGATCGTTTGGATGTCCAGCTGGTGACTGCTACTCTTCTCTTGACCGACGAAATGTTTTCCTCTACGTGAAAGTGAAAAGTGGTCTGTCTTCCAGAATGACACCTACTGACTTTGGAAGGACTAAAAGAACACCCGCTGGCCAAGTGAATCAGCCAGAACAAGTCTGGTGAGCAGAGAGCCAGTAGACATTGGTGGAGGTAGATGGCTGTTGTGTCAACAAAGTCCCAAAGCAATAATCGCTATTCTGTCTCTTCCCCACTAACCCAGGAGCCAAATAATCACTTGTAGGCATTTACAATGCACCACCATATAATATAAAAGGTGGTGAGTACCTAGATATAGAAGACAAACGTCTCAACCCTCAATAAAATCATAACACATTAACAAAGCAAGAGTTGTGCATGTGAAAATACAATGAACCACACGGGAAGAAGACCATGAACACATTTAGAGCGTCTCCTACACACTGGTCACTCTGCAGGGTGCTACACCTGTATTCGTACATCTAGTCCCCACCTCACCCCCGGGAGGCATTCCTGTCCTTGCTCTAGAGATGATGATGCTGGGAGTCAGAGATGTTTAATAACTTGCTCAACATCACAGAGTGAGGAAAGTGTGGAGTTTGTTTTCAAGATTAGATGCGTCTGACTCCACAGTCTATGCTCTGTTACGAACCCACTGCCAGTGAGAGAAATCAGAACAGAGACAGCATCTGTTGGGTCAAGACAAGACTCTTTAAGATGCCTCTCAGTGAAACACATGGATAAAGTTTAGCAAGTCCATTAATTGGCTTGAGAAAGATTTCTGGTCAGAGAATAAATGCCTGGATTCTGGAGACATGGATGGTGGACCAGGAAGGACAACACTCTGGTCTCAGGTCAGCCATCATCTATATGTGTTCATCTGAGCACGTTGCTTCCCTCTTGTAGGCTTGTGTCACCATCTATGACATGGCACATTTCTGGATTATCTAAGGTTGCTCACACTCCATCTCTGGGCAGGTGTATGACACTAGCTCCACAGTCAAGTAGACTTGAGTTTGAATCTTGGCTCCATCTTCAAGCAGTGTTCTGTTGGGCAAGTCATTTAACCATCTGTATGATGGAGATAATAATACCTACCTCAGGGTCTTCCCCCTTATTGTCCCTTCTCTTCGGAACAGTCTTCCCCAGTTACCCACAGAGGTCACTCTTTTACCTCCTTCAGGGCTTCACTCAGCTTACTTTTTTGTAGTGAGACTTTCTTTGAACATGACATCTACACTTGAAAACCATCTGGCATTCCCTGTCTCCTTTCCTTCTTTTATTATTCTCCTTAACACTTAACACCTAACATACTATATATAGCACTTAATTATCTTATTTATTGCTTGTTTCCCACCTCTAGAATGTAAGCTCTATCAGGGCAAGGTGTTTTGTATTCTTTATTGCTGTATCTCCAGTTTCTGGAATCATTTAGGTGCTTAATAAATATTTGTTGCATAAATGACTGGTTGTGGTGGGGATAATATGAATGACGTGCTTCGCACAGAGCTTGGCACTAGTAAGCACTCCACACGTATCATCTGCTTGTGTGTATTACAATTTTATTCTTATTTTGCCATGGCCTAGCGTTCTCTTTTTCCTCCAGATAATCTGAGATGAGCCTTCTCATCCCTTTGGAAACGTGGAGGCCTGACTTTGTTTAGATTAGTCTAGAAGCAAGAGGAATTAGTCATTGAGGGCGGTGGAAGAATTAAAAAAAAAAGAGAGAGGATTTGCATGGTAGCTCTCTCAAATAGCTAAAAGTGTGGTCACATGGACAGAAATTCCAGGAAGCATATTTCTGCTCCATAAGAAAGGATTTCCACAAAATTGGATGTCTAATGATGATATAAGCTGTCTCAGGAGGTAGTGAAATGCTCATCCCTAGAGATCTCTTAGAAGCTGGATAACCACATCTCACTGGCCCTGGCTATAATTATTGTAATGAGTGACAAGTTGGAATGCAGCCAGGGAGATTGCACACTTAGAGCACCATGGAGATGGTTAGTAAAACATGGCATCTCCGGGGGCAAGATAGAGAGGTAGCCAATACGAATGTTGTTTAATCTATACAATCAAAGAAACCAAGGATACTTGAACAGGAGGCTGAGCACAGTCACCCCAATTAAAAGTCAAAGTTTATTAACCAGCTTCCAAGCATGAGTCATTTTTCAGATCCAGAACTCACTGGTAGAAGGAAAAGCTGGAGGCCCACATGGAAAGACCGTTCAACTATGATAGTATGTATATTTGGTAATAATAATCCCATTTCTTCCCCAAAAGGTACTTGGCTGTACTCAGATAAGCATATGCTGGGGGAAGAAGCCTACTCAAGCATTTGAAGGCTGTTAGACATGGGCACCAAGCTGACACTGATGTCTGGAACTGAGATAATTATCATAGATTTGTTAGAATAGGGGTCCTAGGTCTGATGCTTACCACATTTTCTGGGTCCATGAACCCATGCTTGGTAATTTCCTCAGTTCCTAAATAAATCATTGGAATGCATATAGTTAGTAGTTGATAGAAACCTCACACGGTTCCTTGGTCTGTGGGGTTAGAGCTATTGTATTGAAGAAGGCCTAGTACAAGTTTCTGAAATTTCTCTTTCTCTACTTTGTCCGGAAACAGAAGTGAACTGAAGTAAAGATTCATAGAGACACATGGGAACTGGTGACTGGCATAGTTAGTATTTAGGAGCCTGGAATAAGAAAGATTTAAGATCAGAGACAAGGAGATCTGGGGAAGACATATGTGGATGGACTTTTGGGAGTGGAAGCATCTCTTCTTCAATGATTACCAGAGGATATCCACCACAGAAGAGGCACTAAACAACCAATTGGATTGAATGACTGAGAAGGTTAATATCAACCTGGCTATCTCATGAGCCACCACAGTGTTGGCACAAAGGGCCCATAAATGGGACACCCATAGTGGCAGGGAACATGCATGGGCTTCCATCCACCAAGCCTAACCTAGATATTGCCATTGCCAAACGTCTATGCAGCAACATAGACCAAACTGAGTTCCTCTCCAACCTCTCCCCAAAATGGCACCATCCCAAGGAGAAAAACCAACCACTTGGTAGCAACTTGACAACATGGGATCCCTTCCACTCTATAACAGGCAAAAATTCATCTTGGCTGGAGTCTGCAGATACCCCCACATCTGAGTTTGTCTTTCTTGCCTTAAAAGCCTTAGCTAGTACCACTCTTTGAGGGCTTCTAAAATGCCTAAACCACTGACACAAGATTCTACGTAATATCCCATTGGCCCAAGAAACCCAATTTATAGCCAAGGAGGAGTGACAGTAAGTACATGACCATGGAGTCTACTTTCCCTATGATATCCAACATCAACCAGATGCTGCTAGCATGAGAAACATAACAAACTGGATTTCTGAAGGCAGCACCAGCTTGGAGATGATACCTTGCATTGATAGGGCTCCGTTTTCCAGAATACACTGTGCATCCTAAATCAATGATCATTATAAGGTACTGGGTCCCTGGTGTGTAGAATCTGAGACCAAATTGTAGAAGTCAGTGACCACACTTCCATTACTCCCCGTGACCTACTTGGAGCAGGGGGGAGGGTGCACCTTGTTTCCATAACTCTGGTCTCTGCAGATCTGCAAGTCCAGTTCACAAAGAAGGAAAGCTTCCTCCAGGAGCTGGGGCAAGTCCCACTGAACTAGAAGGCACAGCTGCTGTCTGGGCATGTTGGGCTCTTTGTGACAAAAGACCAGCAGGTAAGGAAAGGAGGGGGTAATTGACCATGGTTAGATAGTGCTGCTGTTACCAATTGGATTGGGGAAGAATATTTAGCAGACAGATGGTTCTGGTCAGCAAGCCCTCCTCAAACATGGTATACATGTCGATGTACATATACACATATGCATATACATATATGTGTGCACGCACGCATGCACACACACACACACACACACACACATATCCCTCCTTTTGGTTCCATTTCTCTGTTTCTCTAGAGAACCTTGACTAATACAAGGCTCCAGGCAATGCCTGACAGATGAGCCCCTGCACAATGTATGTGTGACACAAATTTTTATTTTCTGGCTTATGGCAAACCTGGCCAAAGCCACTTCTAGGCCTGTGGCCCACATCCAGCCCTGGGGGGTGGGGTTTTCTGCTATAGTTCAGTCCTGGCAGCTCCTGGTGGAGGAGTTTTCATTGAAGTGCTGCCTCTCCCAGAATGCTCACACCTTCTTTTTTTTACATGACCTGTCACCCTTTCCGATAGTAGGTGTTCTCTAGGAAGAGAGGTGACCCAGCACAGAGAAGACCCTATTAAACTTCACTCTTGCGTCTTTAGCAGTTTACCTGTTGAGACCTGTCATATTTTACAAGTCAGTTCTTCTTGAGGAAAAAAGGTGGGAGCTTGATCGGGGAGGGACCATGGTTCGTGCTCCACTTAAATGATTTCCTCCTTTTTACTATTTTCTTCTGTTGCTGTATGGATGACTCTTTTGATGCCATTTTAATTATGATGGCTCTTACAGAAACTATCTCCGTTGTTCAGAAAAAGGCAATAAAACTTGCTGGGTTTGTTCGAAAGCTTCTGGTTCACATGTGCAAACAATAAAAAAGCAGAGACCCTGGGTAAGGCAAGAGCTCAGAAACCTGCCTCCTGCCCTCCTTAGATGTGCTTCAACCTTCTCCTTAAAAGAACAGATGGGAAACCTAACGTTGGCAGCTACAAAACATTTTCCAGGTCTGTTATTTGTTTCAACTCTCTACTACCACCCTCTCAAACTGCCATTGGCTTGGGCATCCCTGGGATGCTTCACACATATTTCCAAGCACCGGAGTCTGTAAGGTTGGAAGCAGCTTCCTTGGGCTGGTGAAGGGTTTGGAGGGAGTTAGTGGTGAGGCCATGGGGCATGCTTGGTTCAGTCTTCCTTGCCTAGTAAGAGCTTCTAATGCCACTTCCTGTGTGCATACTAGCCCTCAGGTGCACTTTAACTCTAGAAAACAACCTTCAAAACATTACATGATTCCTGAAGTCCCTTAGCAAGCAGCATCCAGATTGCCCTCATTCTTCCTGGATGGGTAATATGAACACACACACACACACACACACACACACACACACGGCCTTCTATACGTGATGTTCAGCCTTCCGGAACCTCTGGGGCTGGCAAGACTATCTGTAAATACTCTCTGTATAGATGAGGCTGGATATTGGCCATGTTTTGTGATGATAGGGTCTGGAGGCAGGATGAAGTCCAACAGTTAGGCAAATGCAGGTGCCATCAACACACCTGCATCCAACCTGGTGCTTGGTGCAATGAGCCTGAAGTGCTTTTAAATCATTCTTTGCACTTTGAAAAGTGTGTCTCCTGCCTAAGCTGTATCTGGCCTCACTCACCTAACATGTAAATCTCTCTGCATGCAAGGAAGAGCAAGCAAGCATAAGTCGGTGGCTACTCCCACCACTGGAAGAGTATGGAGCCACTTGCTCTTAGTGGGTCTCAGATGGATGGCGCCTGAGGAGGGCAGGGGTGGAAGGAAGTGGAGCGAGAAGCAAAGACATCCCACTGCCTCTTCCTTCCCACTCACAGGCACGAGCATGGCACGTAACACGCGCCCTGTGACCACCCTCTTCCCACGCGTTAGCTTGAGATTTGACACTCTTGAGGGTGTCATAGTCTGGAAGTAAGATGGAATAGGATTTAGGGGACCTGAAACTTGAAGCCAGTTAGAGGGTCTGGGTCAAAGTATTTTGTTATTTTTTTTTTAATATTTTTATTTTATTTCTAGGAGAGAGAGAGACAGCGTGAGCAGGGGAGAGTCAGAGAGAGAGGGAGACACAGACTCTGAAATAGGCTCCAGGCTCTGAGCGGGCAGTCAGCACAGAGACTGACACGGGGCTCGAACCCACGAACCGCGAGATCATGACCTAAGTGAAAGTTGGACGCTTAACCAACTAAGCCACCCAGGCGCCCCTTTTTGTTATTTTTTTAAAATTTTTTATGTCCTTACATTTTACCTCCTGACCCTGACCAACTTCCTGAGCTGGTCAACCTACCGTAGCTATTTCAGGGCAACAGCTCTGCCAAGGCGCAGCACAAAAGTGTTTGCCGCTCTCATTTATGTGTATGAATAAGGCCAGGACAAGACCATGGGTGACACTGGGGCTTCCCCCCATATCTGGTCTGACCTGAGATTTAGGGGATACTTTCATTTTGAGGGACACTCTCTCTTGAGAACGTACTTGCTGAGGCATGTGCTGGAAGCCCCCGGGGCTGCTTTTCTGGAGTCATAGGAGTCAGAAGGGATCTCAAAGCTCATTTCATCTAATTCCCTATTTAACAGATGAATTCCCATTACTCATTTAATCATCACAGCGGCCCTCTAAAATGGGTGCTGTTACTCCATCCCATGGGGCAGAACACTAAGTGCCAGGCAGATAGTGTCACTTGCCCAAGGCCGCATAGACAGTCAGTGGTGAGGTCAAGGTTCACCCAGTTCTCCTGAACCTCAGTCCAAGGACTGTCAGTCTTAGGATTCATGCAGTTGAGAATATTTTCATACACCTGTAACAGAATATGAACTCTATACATGTCAACATAGCTCATTAACTTCCTTTCTTGGAAAAGACTGTCTTCTATGATGAGATGATGTCTCTCCTACATTTTGCACAAAGGTCCCTTCTTTATGAAATTATAGGGGTAATGATTGGGGGTGGCTTCTGTATGTGCTTGGCAAAATAAAACATTGGCAATTATATGACAGGGCTCAATGTTTTTAAAAATTAAAAACTCCCCAGGCTGGGAACACAATAATGCCCCTTTCGTTGGTGCCAGCAGTATTGGAGGGTCCTGAAGGCATCGTCATCTTGCCAGGCATCAGCCTGGGCACCGTGGGAGTCAGACCCTGCCCCTGTGGCGCTGAAAACTCTGCCTGACTCATTGTGAGGAACCTGTGCGTTCCCATGGGTGCTATAGGATGTCTGTGAGGAATGGGAGCCTTTCAGCTGTCACAAGACCTTGGGAGCTTGGCAAATGCGTGGGCCGATTTGACTCTGTATTTGACTATTTCTTCCCATTTCTGGGGATGCCAGACAGGAGAGAGGATGCAAAGAGCTGGGAACTCACCGAGCACTCTCCCTTCCTCAGCAGAAGACACATAATGGGATGAAGGGATGCTGTGCCCTGAACCACCAATAAACGTGCGGTCTTGAGCAGATTCCTTCTCGAACTTTGCCGTGTTGTTGTGACAGTAAAATCATATAATTGAGGCAAAGCTGCTAATTCAGGACTAAATGCTCAGTCAGTGGGAAAGTCCCACTCTGCTTGCACACGGCCTCTTCCTGCCTTGCCTTTAGGGGTGGTCCTGGGCGAAGCTGTGTATTGTCTTGTCTGTCAGGCCCTCGTATCTACATGCTTGCACCCTGGGTTCTTCCAGCCTGGGGAAAATGCTAGTTGACATCCAGATTCACAGTGAATGACTCAGAGTTTAGAAGAAGAGGGTACTGCTTAAGCACAAGGAAAATGCTGGCAGTGGCATTCCCATCCCCGTGGCACCCAGTGGAGGGAACTTTGCAGGCTCAGCCTCTCTGACACACAGCTGGAGAGCCCCAGTTCCCCCCACCCAGGTTGGAGGCTGGCCCTGGTGCCAGGCCTGGGCTGGGCACGGGAGCCTCTGCTGTCACTGCCCATCTATCTCCTGCTCTGTGCACTTGGTGTTACAGCTGACACCTGGGATGTCACATTCTGACATATGAGGCTGGGGGGGTCATGGGAGGCAGGGTTGGGGGCAAGAACTTGGCTTTCACAGCCAGGTACATGTCAAACCAAATTCCACTCATGGTTGGGTGTCAAGCTTGCACCGGGAGCTGGTTTGGATCAGAACGGTCTGCTGAAGTCAAATGACAATGTCTGTCTGGTCGGAGCTCATCTGACAGGATGGACTCCCAGGCAGGTCCCAGGGTCCACGGTGGAGGCCACAGGGACAAGGATGGGTGGGAAGCACGTGGTGATGTCTAATGGTCCTTTGCCTTGTCTTTAAATTTGTCACTAGCTTGTGCCTGCTGACATGTGAGCAGATTGTATTTATGCAAACAGCCTATTTTGCTTTATTTTGAGTCTCCTACATGCATGGAGACCACTAACTGTCACAAAGGTTTCTTCCCACAATAGTGACTAACAGCACGGTCATTCACCCAGCAGCAAGGGACAGGTCTAGCTGGGGATGGAGAGTGTTTAATATTGATGTGAGTCCTGAATACATGAGGATCTGCAAAGCAGTGTTAGGTGGCGTTCCATAGCATGAGCTTTGCATTGAGACAGACCTGAGTTTGAGTCTCTGCACAGACACTTATTAGTTACATGGCCTTGGGCAACCTTCGTTAACCTCCTTGGTTCTTCAGTTTGTACCTCTGTGGAAGGGGGACATAGTAACATATACCACATGGGAGTGTTTTGGGGATTAAATGAAAAGGCATGCAAAGCAGTTTGTAAAAGGCCTGGAAAAATGATCTTGGTGTTATTATGCAAAGGTTCTGATTTACTGCCATTTTAGTTTTACCATTTTATTATGTTTCCTTATTTGCCATCTGTAAAATTAGGGTAATAAGAAGGTACCAAAAGGAAGAAAGAAAGAGAAGATGTGGTGGTTGGTCCACTGGAAGAAACACTTGGGAAAGTAACATATTCCACTTGGAGATATTTCTGGTGGAATGTTCTGCCAGAGGAATTTCTTTATTTTATTTTATTTTTTTAATATTTTTATTTATTTCTAGGAGAGAGAGAGAGAGAGAGAGAGAGAGAGAGAGAGACAGCGTGAGCAGGGGAGGGTCAGAGAGAGAGGGAGACACAGACTCTGAAACAGGCTCCAGGCTCTGAGCTGGCAGTCAGCACAGAGCCCGACGCGGGGCGCGAACCCACGAACCGCGAGATCATGACCTAAACGAAAGTCGGACGCTCAACCGACTAAGCCACCCAGGCGCCCCCAGAGAAATTTCTTTAGTAAGTGCTACGAGACTCATCAGAACTCTTACAGGGGTGCAGTTTTGCTTTGGGAAACTTGAGGGAGAGACCAAGAGGATAACCGAAGTATGGACTGCATATATTAATAAGAGAGCATAAAATCATGATTAATAGAAAATCAGGTTCTTGCTTTCTCTACAGAAGTGTAGAGAAATAATAAAGAACATTTGATAGAAAGGATAACTGTATGTCTGTGCCTGATCATGAAGTGGGGGTGAAAGGTGGGGGTGGTGGGACAATTGAGGGAAAGTGGCCAATGATGGACTTCCAGAAATTTCTCCTTTATTCTTTCTGGAGGACAGCCCACAAGGAGGCTGCCAGACTCATACCAGCTGGTCCAAGCCAATGAAGAGTGAGTAGCATCAGCAGTTTGCCAAGAGGCCAGAGCAAAAAAGGTGCTAGGTATTCCTGGCTACCAGAGCTGAGAAAAAGGGCAAAGTCAGATGAGAAGTTATAATATAGACCTCAGTAAAAGAGCAGGCCTTCGGTTATTGGCGAGCAGAGAGAATCCAAGATGGCTGCCATCCAGTGCCAACCGAAACTTTTTTTTTTTTTTTAAGTTTTATTTATGTCTGAGAGAGAGAGAGAGACAGCAGGAGCAGGGGAGGGTCAGAGAGAGAGGGAGACACAGAGCCTGAAACAGGCTCCAGGCTCTGAGCTGTCAGCACAGAGCCCGATGCGGGCTTGAACCCTCGAACCGCGAGATCATGACCTGAGTGAAGTCAGACACTCAACCGACTGAACCACCCAGGTGCCCCTCACCTGAAACATTTTAAAAGATTTTGTTACAAGCATTTCCAAACATGCCCACAAGAACAGAGTACAGTGTTGTTCATGGCGCGCCCTCAACAGCTATCAATTTTTTTCTATACTTCCTTTATTTTTAACCCCTTCTATTTTTGCCTAAGTACATTTCAGACACCTCTAATACTTTGTATCTGACTTAATTAGTTTTACCCAATCATAATGCTATTTTCAACAGCCACCAGATTTAACAATTATTCATGAGCAGTACTTCGTCTTGTGGCACCACGTTAAAGAGCTACAGAACTAAGTTCAAAGATTCAAAAACAGACAGGAGGATATATAAGTTAATATGGGATAAAGGTGACAGTGCAAGGGATGGATTATTCCCTGTTGGGTTAAATAGTTAATTTGTTGGAAAAGAAAAATTTCAAAATAAATTTCAAATGAACTAACCTTTCATTAAAAATATCAATATATAAGATTTTCTAAACATAGCACCAAAGGTAGGGAAGAAAATATCTGGTTATGTAGCAAGTTCTTACCCTTCCTCTTTCCCTGCTCCCAATAAAAGCAACATCAAAACCAAATAAATTATATGCAAGATTTAAATAAACAACAATTTCTGGAAGAAAATGTTCAACCTATACAGGTTAAGGTTAAAGAAAATATTAAGATCTTCAGCACAGGAGAACTTCTAAGTCTGGAAAACTGGGTTCTCCAAAAGAAAATGGGAGAGAATTCTTGGTTAACTCACAGACATTTCATGTCCCAATCTGTCCATTTTCTGCTCTCTTTTCTTCACCCAGAATCCACAGAGAAACTTCCTTGGCAAGGTGGCTTGGGAACATCTATAAATTACTCCTGTTCTAAGAAATCATGTATTTGTCTCCTCTATGTCCTAACATCTTATCCCAGATTTAACATTATTAGGTGGATGTGTTTTATACTTTTTGGTTTGGGTTTGTGGTGCTTTCTTATTTCATCAAAGAGGAAATTTATTCTCCTTTGTATTCTTTTATTTTTTAAAAAACTAATTTCAATGGATTAGTAGATTTCAAGGGAGAGGAGCTCAATGAAAATATTATTACTCCACCATCTTAAATCCACATCCTTGGATGATGTTTTACGGAAGTTTTTAATTTCATGGGATTGTATTAATAAACACAATGTTTTCTCGTATACTTGAAAAAAGACACTGGCTCAACAGAAGAATGAGAAATACCCGAAATTACTCTTATTAAAATAAGGCATGGTTATGACTTTGCTACCTGAGTAAAAAGGTGTTGGGAAGAAAGAAAAGACGGTGCAGTTTGAGGTCACACAATGTCATAAACGAGATGCATGTCGGCCCGACCAGGAATTGGAGAAACCTTCACAAACGGTGTCTCTCTATAAAACCACTTTATTCTTCATGCATCTCCATCAAGTGAAGGTTAGTAACTGACCAAGTCAAAAGATAACTCCTCCCTTTGAACAAAAGTCTGGATGGGGAAAAAAGAAAAAAAAAAAAGCAGTAATAGTTGTCACTGAGGGTGAATGGCATCGTTGATATCCCAGATTTAGACGAATGTCATTAGGTTGGATTTGGGTAGCTGAATACTGCTGCTATTTATGCCCTTCAGCAGATTCTATATTTGATTCTCTCATCCCAAGGGCTTTTGTGAAACAGGGAGCATCGTATCAGGAACAGAGCTGCAGACAGACTCCTAGTCATTATAGTGGAATAAATGGAAATACATATAATACCCGGCAATGAAAAGGCCAGTGGGTAAAGGGGAAGATGGGTCTCGATTACTTTCACAATTTATCCATTGCCTTCAGTGTTTGCACTGGTAGAGATTTATTTACTTATTCCTTATGAAAACTCAGAAGGTAAACTTGTTTTTCAGATATTAAGCGTAATTATGGGAAGGAACCCTTGGAATTACAGAATTCTTGTTTTCCTAAGGAGTTCAAAGAAACATAAATTTAAATGTATATATTGACAAATATAAACAATACATAAATACATAATATAAAAACACATATATACAGAGATAGATAATAACATCTGATTTACTAAGCAGTTTATCGGGTATGAGTCTATTTACTTGCCACTCGGTCTCTGTACAAAATAATAGCCATTGCTCTTTGTAATGACAGAGGTCTGATTAAGACCAACGCAGAGGATGTTAAAGAATAGTGGTTGTCAGATCAATACCAGAAGAATTGCTTTACAGGTAGAACTTGCCAACAATGGGATAGAATGTGCTGTGCTTTTCCCTAGGTTCTTCATACCTACCTGAGGTATCCAAGCTAGAAACTTGGACATCATTCTCTGCTTCTCCCACTCTCTACCTATGCCAAACCCAAGTTATCACCAAATCCTTTCAACTGTAGGTGCTAAATAGGATGGAATCTACTTTGCTGTCCTCCGTCATTGCCCTTCTTTGTCCAGCCCTGCACTATTTTCTTCATCCAGACCCCATTTTCAGCCTCTTCCAACCCATCGCCTACAATGGCGCCCCCTCGTGCTTATTCAAAAATACAGAATTAATATAGTTTCTTCCTCTAAAAAACCTTTAATGATTCCCTTTCATCTTCAGGATAAAATCCAAACTTGTCAGAATGTGAATCACTTTTCTAAACTAAGAAGAGATCACTTCCCAGATGTTAGGTCCCCATGCTTGCAGAAAGTCAGAGAGGACAATGGTTTTATGATTCTTTTGAACATGAAGGCCCGGCTTCCATGGCTACTCCCGTATTATATTCTGCCCAGAGCTGGATGCAGATATAGATAGGTGTTTTTTCCCGTTATTCCTGGTGGTGTTGATAGGATCAGTATTGGAATCCAGATCTCCAAGAGTCAGATAATTCCGAGAAGGGCTTCCTAAAAGTCCATGATCTGGTGGAGGAATATGGGGAAGAAACCACAGAGAGAGGTACAGAAACTGCCCGGGCTTCCAACCCCCTAAGAGATAAAGATGTTGGGATCTCAGCCAACACCCTTAAGTAATAAGGAGTGATGGGAGACAAAAGCTGACAGTCTGTGACATGTGACATGTGACTTTCTAGTGACCCAGAGATTGGATTTGTTCTAAATGGGAAGAGCTTGCACGGTGACATTAGGAGCAGTTTCCCATGCAGCGAGTAGCTCATGTCTCACTCACAAAAGCTAATGGCCAGAGGGAATGAAGTGATTCAGGGGACCAGAGCCCTGCCTTGGACACTAAATTGACAACGCATTGTTAAATTTGAGCCATTCACTACACCTATTCTGGCATGGCAAGTTTTCTTTTCCCCAATCAAAGAAAAAGCAATCTCTGACATTTTGAATTTACCAAACAAGTAAATTAAAGGCTTGGTACATAGAAAGTTGCCTTTGCCTTATAGAATTCATTGAGTTTCGTTTCTTTGAGTCAGTTGTGGTTTGGTTTTGTTTTTATATAATGAACTTACCTATGAAAATTTACAATATGGGTCAATATCTTTTAACATTAAAATGTACACACTCCTAAAAAATGTACACACTCCTTGCCTCAGCAGTCCTCAATGGGGATCATAGACTCTGTAAATGAACACTTCGAGGGCCATGACCCCCATATGCGGGTAACCATCACGGCTGTATCATGACTGCAAAAGTTGGAAGCAACTGAAATGTCAATGAAAAGAAGTTAAAATAGGATCATCAGGCTAAGGGGTATTATATAGCCACTCCGAAGAATCAACATGAGTTACATCTATTGACCTGAGATGTGTCCCAAATATATATATTTTTTCCTTACATATATCTAAGAATAGCTTTTTTTATGCTTCTTTTTTTTTTTTACAAATAGTTTATTGTCAAATTAGTTTCCACATAACACCCAGTGCTCATCCCCACAAGTGTCCTCCTCCATGCCCATCCCTCCTCCCCCGCACATCCATCAGTCCTCAGTTTTTGTCAGCATTCAAGAGTCTCTCATGGTTTGCCTCTCTCCCTTTCCTCCACCATTTCCGCCTTTCTTCTCCCCCTTGGTCCTCAGTTAAGTTCCTCCTAATCCTCCTATACGTGCAAACATATGATATTTGTCCTTCTCTGCCTGACTTATTTCACTCAGCATAACACCCTCAAGGTCCATCCATGTTGCTACACATGGCCAGATTTCATTGTTTCTCATTGCCATGTAGTATTCCATGGTATATGTGTAAAAGATGTTTGTATGAATGCAGAGAAGGCTATGGAAGAGTGTCCCCCAAAACTAATAACACTGGGTATTTAAGAAGGCTGGGATTGGGGGTGGTGAGGTCATTAAGCCTTTTATTATGCTTCTCTTTGACTTGTAACAAAGATACGGATTATGTTTATAATTATTAAAATCCATTTGAGTAAAATAGATGTGTGTATATATACATACATAATAGTTATATATGTGATAATAAATAAATTAAAAAATAATTCAAACTAGAATAAATAAAGTTAGGCAAATGTGTTTAGGATCAAGAAGCAGAGGAAGGACAGGAAACAAATGTCTGTGTACTTTGAGTCAATAAGTGATATATGTGATTTTATTTAATCCTCACAATTCAATGAAATAAATATTAGTAGTCCCCCTTTAAAAAATTTTTTTAATGTTTATTTATTTTTGAGAGACAGGGAGAGACAGAGCATGAGCCAGACAGAGAGGGAGAGAGGCACAGAATCTGAAGCAGACCCCATGCTCTGAGCTGTCAGCATAGAGCTGGACGTGGGGCTCGAACTCACCAACCGTGAGATCATGACCTGAGCTGAAGTCGGTCTCTTGACTGACTGAGCCACCCAGGTGCCCCTAGGAGTCCCCTTTTATAGATGAGAAAGCTGAGGTCCAGATAGACTGACTGATTTTCCCTAGGTCACATAGTTAGTAAGTGTTACAGCCAGGAATTTAACTCAGGTCTGTCTATCTTCAGAGGCCATAATTTTCCATGAACCCAATTTTGTAACGTAATTTCTTTGAAAGGTATAGATTTATTTTGACATAGCTTATATAGGATAACTAAGTAAGGAACATTCACTACGAGTTTGTTAAATCTCTTATATCTGAAGAAGGAAGTCACTGAAAGTAACGATTCCATGGTTAAACTATAGCATTGCTTTATTAGAGATAGATTTTTTTCACTACCTTGTCTTAAACCTTCCTCTATATATCGCATGAAGAAATGACATTTACTGATTTTTGCTTCTACTATAGAATTATTACTTTAGAGTAATATTGTGGTGGTGAAAATAAAGAAGTCCATAGAAAAGAAAAATGTGTTTTGAAACAAACTACCACATACTGTTAGGATAGGTGAAGCAGATTCTTGGTTAAAGGATCATAGTCCATGTCTCAGTTTTCTCAGCCATAAAAAGACACAAACAAAAAATAATGGTCCTTGAACACATACTTAATCCCAGACTTATTGACGTTATTTTCATGTTGACTCAGGTGGGGTCCCGGACCCATGGCATTTGCTTAGTTACACCTCCTTTTCTAACCCCTTCATAGAATGTCAGGCAGATCCTGGAGTATTTGTTTACTTTCTGCTAATAAATAGGATCATTTCATTAATTATTGCTCTCCTTAAAGTAGTAAAAAGCCTAATATTAATTAATATTAGAATTAATTAATTAATATTAAAACTTTAATTTTAGGGGTGGCTCAGTCAGTTAAGTGTCTGACTCTTTATTTCCGCTCAGGTCATGATCTCACAGTTTGTGGGTTCGAGCCCTACGTCGGGCTCCACACTGACAGCTTGGAGCCTGCTTGGGATCCTCTCTCTCCTCTCTCTCTACCCCTCGCCTGCTTGTACGTGTACTCTCTCGCTCTCAAAAACTAAACTTAATTTTTTTAAAAAATACCTTTAATTTCAGATACAATCCACAACTTCTTTCTTCTCTTTCCTTGCTCGACAGTTGGGGAAAAGGCTTTCCTTCATTCCTTGTCTGCCACCTCCCTGCTATGCTTTCTGGGTCTCCTGGAGTCTGAGCAGGGGGAAGGGTGATGGGATGAAGAGGGGAAGACTTTGATATCACCGGTGCTAGCGTAATCTTCTCTTGGCTAATCCTGGTGTCCAGGTTGTTCGCCTCAGACCTCTTACTGCTGAAAGACTTTTGCCCCAACAGGCTGCCCTCTGGAATGGTAACTCAAGTTCAGGAACTCCCCACAAGACCTACTTGGCCATAGGAAACTCACTCATCCTTGCCAGACCAAAGGGTATCCATTGCTGTTCTTGTTTCTACACCCTACCATTGTGCATGGCCAGAGGTGGTCTCTGAATTCTAGGGGAAGAAGCAGGCACCAGTCATGAGTTTCACATACAGTCTCAAAGAAGGACTCTTTCACCCCATTTCTCTCCTTTGGCCCCAGAGCCCACAGCCTACACTTCCTAAATATCCAGTGGGGCAGTGAGAGACCCTTTGCTTCTCAGGTGCACTTGCAACCTCCTTGAGTAATCTTCTCGGGTCCCCACCACTTGATTTGGAGGAAGGCACCATTAAAAAGGAAAGAATATGGAGAAAAGAGATCATAATCCTCCCTGCTAGTATAAAACTGTCTTTCAATGAGTCTCGTAAGTGATCCGTTTGAATCTCTGGACTTGTCTTATATTCAGGGCTGGGCACTGATGGGGCTGATGATTGCTGGGCAGGTCCTGTTTCCTTTGAGTACATTTTGGTAGTATGTTTCTAGCTCCTCTATTTAAAATGAGGAGTTACTTCTCATTCATTGTTCTCAGCTTTGGGGCTTTGGCCAACATTCCAAGATGCTGGGAAAATTGCATTCAATATCCTGTTTCCCAAGAAGAAATGTTTTTATTTAGCTCAAGATTTTTTCAAGAAAATTAGAGAACAGAATTTCAAATCCTTCAGAAGGAACAAATTAAATCATAAAATCACAGAAGTTTTAGAACTTAGAAAGATCTTGGAATTCACTGTGTTTTCATTATCTATGAAGAAAACATGTTCCAAAAAGGATAATTGTCTTGTCCAAGGTCATGGCTATAAGAGGTAGTATTGGGCTTATCTATTGATTCTTCACTTAATGAAGGTACAGGTAGTAGAAAGTACTTTTTTTTTCCCCCCACAGTGATGCTTCTCTATTCTGGTCATCCTATTTCTATCATTGGGAGCAGACAGGAAAGAATTGAACAATGTTTTGAAATATCAAGACTATTAAGATACCAAGATTACTATAAAATATATTCATCTGGAACATAATCCAAAGCCTGGACCAAAAGGAATTTTTATATAGTCTTTACTTTGCTTTTATGAGGAAAAGGGATAAATGACATGTAAACAAATCGAGGTCAGAAACTTATCCAAAATTAGAAGTTTCTAAGCTATGTCATTTCTTGACGAATCTGGTCAATACATTTACTTCTCATTTAAAAATCAAAACCATATGGGGCACCTGGGTGGCTTAGTCAGTTAAGTGTCAACTTTCACTTAGGTCATGATCTCACGGTTCATGGGTTCGGGCCCTGTGAAGGGCTCTATGCTGGCTACCAGCTCAGAGCCTGGAGCCTGTTTCAGTCTGTGACTCCCTCTCTCTCTGACCCTCCCATGCTCACGCTGTCTCTCTCTCTTTCCTAGAAATAAATAAATAAATAAATAAATAAATAAATAAATAAATATCAAAACTATAAACCTTTATGTTTCTTATTTTTAATGTTTTAATGTGTTATTTATTTCTGATAGAGAGAGAGAGAGACAACGTGAGCAGGTGAGGGTCAGAGATAAAGGGGGATACAGAATCCAAAACAGGCTCCAGGCTCTGAGCTGGCTGTCAGTACAGAGCCCAATGTGGGGCTCGAACCCACGAACCATGAGATCATGACCTAAGCTGAAGTCGGACACTCAGCCGCCTGAGTCACCCAGGCACCCATATGTTTCTTTAGTTTAGTTTGTTTGTGTTGGTTTTTTTCTCTTAAAAATAGCTTCTAAACACATCACCAGAAACTCTGCAGTGAGAAGTCAGATTATATGAATGACCCTGAAGCTCTATGAATGCCCTTTGAATTATTAAGGGAAGATACAATTTTGTTCCCTGTCATTTAGCGTTAATCATGTTATTTAGAAATAATCTTTCCATGGGGCGCCTGGGTGGCTTAGTCGGTTAAGCGTCCGACTTTCCATGATGGGGTGCCTGGGTGGCTTAGTCGGTTAAGCGTCCGACTTTCGCTTGGGTCATGATCTTGCGGTTCGTGGGTTCGAGCCCCGCGTCGGGCTCTGTGCTGACTGCCAGCTCAGAGCCTGGAGCCTGTTTCAGAGTCTGTATCTCCCTCTCTCTCTGACCCTCCCCTGCTCACACTGTCTCTCTCTCTCTCCTAGAAATAAATAAAAAATAAGAAAAAAAGAAATAATCTTTCCACATATGATATTAGTGGGTGGAAATTCTCTACTAACCAGAACTTTCCAATGACTAAGGTACTTCACTTTCCCAGTCATGTCAGGTATTGGATTGCTATTCTGATATACTTATGACAGGCAGACGTTGCTTAAGACAAAGCTTCTAAATCCTTCCTTTCACAGCCCTTAAATTATATTCTGAAATTTATCCTAGGAAAATGAGTAGACAAGAGCACAAAGCTGCTTTATAAGGGTATTCAGTGCAGTGCTATCTTATTTTCAATACTAAGGGACAAATATGTGGTAAAATCACAACTTTGATTTAAGAAGTTATGTATCAGCGGGGTGCCTGGGTGGCTTAGTCGGTTAAGCGTCCGACTTTCGCTTGGGTCATGATCTCGCGGTTCGTGGGTTCGAGCCCCGCATCGGGCTCTGTGTTGACTGCCAGCTCAGAGCCTGGAGCCTGTTTCAGTCTGTGACTCCCTCTCTCTCTGACCCTCCCCTGCTCAAGCTGTCTCTCTTTCTCTCTCCTAGAAATAAATAAAAACATTAAAAAAAATGAATAAACTTGAAAACAAAAGTTCTGTATCTGTAAGTTCATGCGTACTGGTAAGACTATTGCTGAGATACATATACCCTTGACTTTACTGCTCCTGAGAATCTGCTTACCTGAGCTAATGAGAATCCTGTGATACATATGAGACCTTTATCTTTTGGGCTGAAAGAAAGGAAAAAACATTTCCCAAGAAAATGGAGGGAAAGGGAGATGAGAATGATCTCAGTGACATGGACTCTGCTCCAAAACCCAGAGAGTCTGGTTTTGAGACCCAACCAAGAGACAAGCTACAGAGAGAAGCTGTAGGCTGTGTTGGTAAAAACTGCCAGCCTCCGGGCATCCGTGATACTACTTCAGGATCTAGGAAGCAAGGCTTCAGAGATTTGGGAGAAAGCCATTGGCCCACCTTGTCCCCAACCTCCAACTCAACTCAAGGTGGCACCAGCAGAGGACAGCTGTGCATCCACGTCACAGAGGCAGCAGCACACGTGGAAAGGAGGCTGGAGCAGAAGAGAGGTATGTTCCCAAGCATAAGGTAACATTCCCTGGAACTCCTGGAAAAGATTGTGACATGCCCAGAGGGGGAGTTGAAGTTCAGAGTGAGCAAGCAGGGACTGGGATCTGTCACACAATATGCACCTTAACCTGATTTAAGATTTCTCAACTTCAGCACTACCAACATTTGAGGTCAGATTGTTCTTTGTTGAAGGGGCCATTCTGTGCATTGCAGGGTGTTTGGTAGCATCCCTGACCTCTACCCACGGATGCTAGTAATAACCCCTCCCCCACTTTGTGACCAAAAATGTCTCCAGATACTGTCGAATGTCCTCTGTGGGCAAATCTCCCCAAGCAGAGAACCACTGGTCGAATGGAACTGCAGTTGCAATCACAGGTTGGTGAAAATTATTGCCTGATGACAACGATCACTGTTTTGTTGAGTCTTTACATCGCCCCAGGCCCTCTTGTGACTGCTTCATATTTTTAACTTAGGAATGTTCACAACGCCAATAGCTAAGTTCTGTGCTTAACTTTCATATTATAGACTAGAAAAGGAAAGCCCAGAGGAACAAAGAAACTCTCCTAAGGTCACGTGGTCAAGACCAGAAGCCTTGTAAGTGTGTTAACAATTGCGGACTTTCTGAATTATTGCTCTTTTTCTTTTCTTTGTGGGCTTTTAATTTCTTGTATTTTTCAAATATTTTCCAACAAGTCACCATGATAAAAATTATTAAGCAAGTAAGTCAAACCCCAGTGCTGCAGAACTGCTGGGATCCTGGGTGATGAGCATCTTCCAGCAAAGGGCCCCAGCGAGTCCCCTCGCACACAACCCCAAGAAAAGATCAATGTGGCCAACATGACTTTAAACTAAGAGCAAAAACAAACTGGAGAAAAGAGAGACTTGACAGAGCATATGTCCTCATAGTTGGGTGAGTTCAGTCTTCACCTCTCCCAGGTACCATGTGAGTGAATTCGTTGTCCACACTGTATGGTCCAACCCCGGGGGCAGGCAAGGGGTAGGCTTTCGCCTTCATCAGGCCACCACCTCCTCTCAGGGTGGTTGCAGGTGCTGTCTCTGGGGTGGAGGGCTGGTGGGGTTGGGTGGAGGCATCTGCAGGCTGAGGATCCAGGAAACAAAAGCTGAAGCCCACAGGCTTGGATTGCATCCTATGTCTGTCAAGCGCTGGCTGGGGCAGGCGTTCGGGAGTGATTCCAGCCGAGGCTGGGCTGGCAGCTGAGTGTTTAGTAGAGCTTGCCTGTCAGTCACTACTTATGCTCATCCCTTAATGGCTCTTCCCTTGTCATTTGCCTGGTGTCGCTTTTATCTTAAGTGAATTTAACAATGGTGAAAGGTGCCAGTCTGAGGTCCCCAGAGAGGATCTTTGACGGAAGAGCAGTTGGAATGAAAGTTTCCGCCAGCAAATCACCTCTGCTGCCCCACCCGGGAGCTCCAGGGGTACCCTGGAGGCCGGGCCGGAGCCAGCCAGCTCTTCCCACAGCTCAGCAGGCATCCTTAAGGGAAGCCAGCTGAATGCAGGTCTGCAAAACGAGAAACATCTTGCAATTGCTTTTTCCTTAATTTCCACACCCAGGAGTATTTCAGGAGGAATTTAATCTCTATGTTTCTGGTTCATTTACACTTAACTTGTCACAGGATTCTTTCCAAAGAGCCATTTGGTGCCCAAGAGAACTTGCGAGCTTTTTAAACATATATCCATCTTTTTAACTAAAATTTTTTTTCTTTGAACTAGCCAGATTCAAGCAATGTCTAAGCTACACATGAATATGAGATGGTTTTAAATTTCAAATTCAGTGAAGTTCCTAAGAATTTTTCTATGGGATAGCCCACCTAAAAAAACCAATCAGTGACAGGTGAAGACACGTACCAATTTTCCCTCCCAGGGTTGGAAGTCAAAGTTAGGGTATGAAACAAGTGAGCAGGAGAAAAAGAAATAGAGGAAGTAAGAAAATGGAGAGAGAACCTAAGGCGTTGGACCTCTTACTGTATGTTCTAAGCACTATGTTGGTAACATCTTGCCACAATTCCATGGCAACTTGCAGGCTGCTAAGAAAGGAGTTTCCCTGCTTTATAGACAAATACATTTAAATTTATACCTAAAATATCCAGTTGTTGGAAAAGAAAAAATTTCCCTTACCCTTCAAGATTCTTCTAGGTGGTCTAATAATGAAATTGCATGAGACAGATTAACAGGCGAAAGATACAGTTTAATTTCGTGTGCAGAGGTCCCATAATAAAGTTGAGACCCAATGACCAAGACAGTTTTTATGCATTTTAGACAAAGAAACAATAAAGCTGTGAGGAATTGACAGGATAAAGAAAATATATGTTTGGAGCTTCGATTGGTAAGGAATTCAGAGGCCCTTGGGTGAACTCATGATTTTAGTTCAGGTCATGATATCGTGGTTCTTGAGTTGGAGCCCTGAGTCAGGCTCTGCACTCACAGCATGGAAACTGCTTAGGATTCTCTTTCCCTGTCTCTCAAAATAAATAAAGTTAAAAAAGATAAGAAAAAATTATTTTAAAAAGTAAAGAATTTTAAACAGAATTTGGGCGAGGGTGGAAAATTAGTAAAAGTAACAAGGTTTGTTATATAGTTTTCTCAGCTCTGAACTCCTTGTCTCTGGTGATAAGGATGTCTCTTTATCTCCTGATACAGGGAGAACACTTTTCACATGGGAGACTTACTTCTTGTTTTCAGGAGACAAGGGTGGGTGAGAGTTCCTCTTACACTGGCTCTTTCTTAAGTAACTTTATCTTTTTTTTGAGAGAGAGAGAGAGAGAGCAGACAGAGGGAGAGAGAGAGAAAAAAAATCCCAAGCAGGCTCCACCGTCAGAGTGGAGCCTGATGTGGGACTCGATTCCACAACACTGAGATCATGACCTGAGCTGAAATCAAGAGTTGGACACTCAACTGACTGAGCCATCCAGGCGCTCCCACTCAACTAACTTTGAATTCAAAATAATCAATATGCCAAAGTGGCACATTTTGGGACAGCCTGCCCCTAGCCCTCCTGTAGTTCACACAGGTAGTAACTGATGTATCCAGAATTGAGTTCAGCTCCATCTGAATCCAAGTTAGCGACACTGAAATGAGGAGAATGCGAAGGGAGAGAAAGGGAGAGAAGTTCTGGACCCTGATCTGTGTCACTGCCAACATAGTGAAATCTAACAGCAGAGACATTCTTTTCCCTGTTTCCATCAGCTGATTTCTATCCATCTCGTCCTGCAGACACAACTCCATTGGTAGAGCTTCCTTTCCACTGAAGTTGCAGGGCACTGTCTTCTACTCATCCAGAAAACAGCTGGTACAGCAAAGGAGGCTGAGCTTTCTGACCTTTGGGCAAAACCTGACTTGACTCCTGAAAAGAACTGATAATAATTTCTTAGGCACTGAAGCCAGTTACTTCTGGGGGAACGTGTATTTTTTTAAATGTTTTATTTATTTCTGAGAGAGAGAGAGAGCGAGCAAGGAAGGGTCAGAAAGAGAAGGAGACACAGAATCCGAAGCAGGCTCCAGGCTCTGAGCTGTCAGCACAGAGCCCGACCCAGGGCTCGAAGCCACAAACCGTGAGATCATGACCTGAGCCGAAGTCGGATGCTCAACCGACTGAGCCACCCAAGCACCCCAAGGAACGTGTATTTTTAAGACAAAATTCCTTCATATATTCTGGAAATAGGAAAACAAGAAACGGGAGTGTGCATGTGTGCACATACATGCACTGGCAGGGTATCTGTGGGAGCAGAGCACAATTCTCAGCTCTACCAGATCCCTAGATTGTTTATGTCTGTTGAGCAGTAGTTTGCAGGAGGCCTTCCTTCCCATTCCATTTGGTTCATGAAGTGCTGAGGACCCCTGATGGTAGGACTGTTGTACTTGATATTAGACACACTACAGTGAGGAAGAAACTGTCACATGCATGTATTTTGGTTGTTTTTATGCAGCAGCACTGCCTTGGGTGCAATTTTCATAGATGACCCTGGATATCTCCATGAATTAAGGGCAATCATAGGCTCCCTGGTACTTCTTTCTCATCTATTTAAATATGTATGGGTACTGCGCTCACACCTTTCATTCAACAAGGACTTTCCACTAAAGTAGTAAGTGTAAGACTCCCAAAAGACATGATGATGTCCCCAAAGACATGTTAATATAGAGGCAGCCAAAGTCAGTAAGGATCCAACAGGGCCTTGACCACAAGCCCTGCTGCTCTAGAGAAAAGCAGTTTATAGGTTCATGCTGGAGGAGAGGAAGTTTTAGGGGATGGAAAATGTGAAATGAAGCCAACACAGGTTTTCTCTGGGTCCCTAAGTTCTTTTTTGGATGCAAAGCTATGAGAGATGACATACCTCCATTCACTCCCAAGAGGAGACATTAGCAACAGGTGTTATCAAGGATTGAAGAACTAAAAGGAGAAGAAAAAGTGCCAGTTTCAAGAGGAAGCAGCTCTTTGAATGAACTTGGGATAAATGAATCTAGATTTAATTCAATCTTCCTCTGCTTTAAGTTCCTCTATCATCCCTGGTCTACTCCCATGCAATGCTATATTTTATTTGCCACAGTTAGTCTCTCATTGACTTTTCCTACTTCATGCAGGCTTGTTCTGTTTCCACACAATGACCTCTACTCAAAAACTCATAAAGACTTCCCTTTACCTGTACCATGAGCTCCAAACTCATTCCCCCAGCCTCAAAATTTATTTTTTGCTGTTCCTCTCAAAATTTCTTCAACAATGTGCATAAATACTCCATTCTATTAAAATAGATACATTTGGGGGCGCCTGAGTGGCTTAGTCGGTTAAGCGTCCGACTTTCGCTTAGGTCATGATCTCGCGGTTCGTGGGTTCGAGCCCCGCGTTGGGCTCTGTGCTAACTGCCAGCTCAGAGCCTGGAGCCTATTTCAGAGTCTGTATCTCCCTCTGTCTCTGACCCTCCCCCGCTCACGCTGTCTCTCTCTCTGTCTCCTAGAAATAAATAAAAATATTTTTTAAAAAAATAGATACATTTGTCTTATAGGGAGGTCCACGGTGCCAGTTTGCCCAGGACTGAGGGCGTTCCCATGACACAGAATCTTTGGTGCAAGAACCGGGAGAGTTCTGGGCAAACTGGGATGAGCAGTTTATTCATTCTAAGTCACTCTTGGATGAACAAATCTTGAGTTCTTCAGTTTCTCTGTCCCCTTATGTTTTTCTTGCTTGGAACACCACCCCTTTTCTATTTAATGGAATTGTGCCCATTTGCCAAGGTCCTCATCAAATTTTAACGCGTGGGTGAACCTTTCCTAGACCCCCCTCAGCGACAACTCATTTCTCTTTCCTTTGAATCCTAGTAGCTCTGGTTCCCCAGGGGATTCACGGGTTGCTGTGGAGTGTCTGAGAACATGGATTCAGGAGGTGGGTAGGTTGAATTCTAAATCTGATTGTTTAAGTTCTAAATCTGATAAGTGCCTTCATTTTCTCATGTTTAACTGAGGAATGAAGATTGAATGAAATATATGTAGCACTTGTCTCATGGGTGGTATATTAAAATATGTTGAATGAATGTTACCACCCTTTGGCTCCTTCATTCAATGAGTATTTGTTGAATGCCTTCCATATGTCTGTCCCTATTCCATGAAACAGTGAATCAAACAGGCAAATACTCCTGTATCTAAAGAACTTAGATGAAAATGGGTGGGGGGAAATCATAAAAATAAACTACACACTGTGGAAGATGGTGGTAAGTGCTAGAAAAACAAAGCAGTGGAGGGAGATTGTGAGTGCTTTAGCTGGCATGGCAAGAGAGCCTTAACCAAAGACCTATGAAGGTAAGGGGTTGGTCCATGCAGATAGTTTGAGAAAAGGAATCTCCAGGTAAAACTGACAGCAGACAAGTACAATGTGCTGAGGAAGTTCATTCCTGGGGATTTGGGACAATTATGGCTTGGGCAAATGGAAAGAGGAATGTGGTAGGTAATGACATCAGAAGGGCTCATGGAGACCCATGCAGTTTACTGAAGGACTCTGGGTAATACCTTGAGCATAAAGGGATGACAGTGAAGCATTTTGAACAGAAGAGTGACATTTTCTGACTTAAAATTTGAAGAATCACTCTTGTCAGCAGGTTAAGGATACACTGCAGCTGGACAAAGGCAGAAACTGGGGACCTAGCAGGGGACAACTGTGGCAGTAAATGGGGTAGAAGAGGAAGATGAGCTATGTAAGGGTGTGATAGGTCAAGATTACAGGAATCTGGCTCTTTCCAGAAGTAGAGCCAATGCACCTGCTGACAGAGAGCAGTCAGACTTGACTCAGGAATGGCTATACACTTTTGTTTCAAGAAGAATAGAGTTACTTTCACCTGGGATGAGGAAGGCTGGGAATAAAGACCACAAGTCGAGCTTTGGGCATAGTGAGTGTGCGGCATCTATTAAACATTCATGCCAAGAAGCGAGGCAACAGGCAATATTCTTTCCTGCTGATCTCATGGTTATTTGGAGCAGTTCAAGAAAGGAAATGGAGATTATTGGAGGTACCTCTTTCTTAAACCTTCATAAGTATTATGAACACCTTTTAACCAGAAGGTCAGATGATCCATCATCTTCTACCTTTTTTGGATCTGCTTCAGTTCCTAGAGCAGTACTGGGCACAATTAATACCTGATTTGCATTGAGCAGTGGCAAGAGAGACTACACAGCAGGAATTTTGGGTTCCATGAGCTCTTTTAAAACAGAAAAAGAACTGGGTTCTCCCTGTGGAAGTCTTCTGAAAGCACCTTGCACATTGCATAGTCCCACATGAAACCTTAGCTGAGCATCCACGCAGGTGATGCTTTGTGGCAGAGACATTCACTCTTGCAGGTTTCCAGAAACAAGAAAATAAAAGGCAGAAGATGAATGGCCTTTGCCTCTGAAACAGCTGCGACTGCTCTTGCATCTGCATGGCCAGTTGATTTAGAGATTTGTGAAGGGAGCCTCTGGGCCCCTCACTCCTGCCAACTGAATTACCGGGAACATCCCATGGCAATGATAGAGGTATCGTTCTCTTCCAGGTGCTGCAGGACCAGTGCCCTGGAGCTTGAGGATGAAATACACTTGCTCCTGGAGGAAACTGCAGACACATCCTGGTCACAGCCCTGAAGGTGAAGGTCGTCTTGCTCCGCATGGTGACTTGGAGCCAAGTCAGCAGTGCTCACCAAAGACTGATTCCCAAAGGAGCTGCCTGGGACTCAGTGGTGTTGCATACCCAACATTTGTGTCAATATGCCTGCAGGTGGAAGTGGGCAACATGGCCCTAACTGATCCAAACAATACATCATCCAGAAACCAAAGCTATATTCCCCCATCATGAATGACGTTATGACCTTTTTGCCCTATCTCAGCCACCCTTTGCACGTATTCTGAGCACCAACACATTTGCCATAGGCCAGTCTTCCCCATCCCCTCCAAAATGAGTGTCCTAGGAAAGGGTTTCTGTATTGAATAAGGTTGTGGAACTCTGGGTTAACAAGTGATACAGGTTTGGGGGCACCTGGGTGGTTCAGTTGGTTAAACTCTGACTTTGGCTCAGGTCATTATCTTGTGGTTCATAGGTTGGAGCCCCATCTCGGGCTCTGTGCTGGCAGCTCAGAGCCTGGAGCCTGCTTTGGATTCTGTGTCTCATTCTCTCTCCGCCCCTCTCCTACTCATTCTCTCTCTCTCTCTCTCTCTCTCTCTCTCAAAAATAAATAAATGTTCAACAAACAAACAAACAAACAAACAAACAAGGGGCTCCTGGGTGGCTCAGTCAGTTCAGCATCTGACTCTTGGTTTTGGCTCAGGTCATGATCTAACGGTTCGTGAGCTCGAGACCCACATTGGGCTCTGTGCTAACAGCGCAGAGCCTGCCTGGGATTCTCTCTCTCCCTCTCTCTCTGTCCCTCCTGTGCTGTCTCTGTCTCTCAAAATAAATAAACTTAAAAAACAAACAGACAGACAAACAAGTGATATAGGTTTCCTTGTGCAGCATTCCTCAAAACTTTCAATACGCTAGTACGCATCGGAGTTTTCCAAAGAGGAAGAACACATGCAGCAGCATTTGACCACAAGGACCTGTGTTCCTGAGGTGCCTGTTAGGACAAGTGCTGCTCTACTCTCACTTTGGGAAATGCCTCCTTAGGTTAACACTGAAATGGTTTCCATTCTCTGAGACCAAATGGTGCTTGGGGGGAAGAAGCACAGGGAGATGCTAAAGAATCTTTTTTTTTTTAAGTCTATTTATTTATTTTGAGAGAGAGAGAGCAGGAGTGGGGGAGGGCCAGAGAGGGAGAGAAACCCATGCAGGCTCCACGGACAGCATGGAGACCCATGCGGGGCTCGATCCCACGAACCATGAGCTCATGACCTGAACCCAAACCAAGAGTTGGATGTTTAGCCGACTGAGCCACGCAAGCACCCTGAGGAATCATTTTAAAGTGACACAGGATGTTGAAAAAGAAAGGAAGGAAGAAGTGATCAGCCCAGGGACATGAGGGGCAAGTTGATTCTCCCACCTCAGTAGCTTCTAGCTGAGGAATCCAGCTCTGTTCCTTCAAAAGCTGTGAACAGAGCATTTGCTCAAAGACCTGGTAGCCATTGGGTAGTGTTAATGGGAGAAACAGCCTGAAGAATTCTACTCACTGCTGCTTTGGAGGAAGGAGGGAGGGCCTATCAGAATTTAAATGCACAGAAGACTTCACTTAAAACACACTCATTGGAGAATCTTTGCTGGAAAACTCCTTGTGGATGAGATCCGTTTTAATGAAGCCTTGTGGTAAACCCTTTCATGTAACAAGATTAGAGAAATTGACAGGAAGTATAGGGTTTTTCAATCTAACCCCCTACTTTAACCATCGGTTTCCTTGGCAGTATTTGGAAGAGCCATCCTGTTGCAGCTTGAACGCCTCCAGTGAGGAGGGTCTCATCACCTCCGAAGGCAGCTCATTCCATTGTCAGGCTGCGTTAAACGTGCGCGTCCAGGACAGCCAACCCCACTCGTGGTGAGTAACATAATCACCAGGTTCCTCTCGGCTCTTGCTGCTTTGTGCAGGCTGTGCACCAGGCCAGTGAGGAATGCAGGGTCTAAAATAAGCAACAATGGGACAGATATACGGAAATTCTAGAACAAGGACCAGAAAGAAACACACAAATGAAGCAGGCGGAAACCAGTATTCATGTTTTACCTTTGGGGGAAAAGCGATCTGTGGGTGTGACTTTTGGTGAAAGAGGATGGTTGTTTTGCAGAAAAAAAAATGAGACGACATATGTAGACATGTTCTGAGGAGCTCGGGTGTGCCGCACACACAAGCGCGAGGTATTATTATTATTAGTGACAGCGCTAACAGTAGGGAGTCGAAGACACTGAGCAGAGTGAGGAGAAAGGACCAGGTCGCTAAGGGGCCAGCAGGGGTGAAGGTAAGTAGAAGAGGGGGATGAAACAGCCAGGTGGGGACAGAGAGGGTCAATGGGAAAGTGAGTGCCCTTCTGCAAAAGCAATGCTACTTGTATAATATGCCGCCTCGTAACCGTGCACCTTCTGTTGCCTAATTCAGCAACTTGGGCATTATCTTTAACTGCGTTTTTCCCCTTCACCCCACCACTGCTCCCAGGCTGTGGTCAGGTCTGCTCTCTCAAACACAAGTAAACTCTATGGTGTGTTCCCAGCTAGTAGGTGTTCACTATTTTTAATTCAAATGAAAGAAGAGCCTTCTAACAGGTAAAGCAATGTGAGGCGACACATTTCATGTGAATGTCTCACTGTGTCAGTGGGCACTGCTGGCCCAATCGAGGGAAGATGTACTTCTTAGCAAATGAGCCGTTAAGACTCGGTTTCTGGATCAATGACAGCACCAAGAATGAGCTAAAAGGGAGGAATGTCCTTCTTTGGAAGGACTTGCTGCCTCTCTGCCTCCATGAACAGACAGCTGTCTCCCTGACGATGTGTCCTTTACCCTTGGATTCTCATTCATCTGTTCCTAAACTCCCAGATGAAGCCACTGGGCATGGCAAACATCATGTGACCCCAGCTGTGGCCTCAGCTAAACAGGTACTGAATCTTACTCACATCAGGGGTCCTTAGGGCACTTAAAATGTGGAGAAAAGGGCATGTCCTACAAATAGCAGCTGGGTGAGGGAGGTGGTGTGTGTGTGTGTGTGTGTGTGTGTGTGTGTGTGTGTGTGTGTGTGTGTGTGTGTACACAGCTATTCAGGTGCATAGGGCAGAGACAGGTTGCTGTGGATCCACACATTTCTCCATTGCCTGCATCTGGAAACCAGGAGGTTCTTGGACTTTAAGTTGGGGTGTGGGTTGATTACAGTCTCCAGAGCTCCCTGGTGATCTGCGGTGACTAGAAGTTCTCACGATTTGCCTGATGTGCTTCAATGGCCCTTAATAGCCTTCTATGTGCAACCATGGACCATGAGCCTGGAGCTCATCACCCGCACTAACATGTCATTTCCTCCCTGGGGCAGCTTCTCGAACTTACAGGCACATGGGCCTCACCTGCTTCTGCCCTCCCTACTTAGTTGGCTCTCTGACTTGAGCATCTGCCTGCCTGATATATGTCCCTTCTAGGGATCTTAACACCAACTGTCTACTTTCATGCATAGACCAATACATGGGACCTGTGGTTAACCATAGAATGGCATTCAAGGGCATTAAGATCATCTATTTTATGAAACACTATCTGGGGAAAAAAGCAGTGGTGGGTGAGCAAGCAGTTTGCTCCACACTAGCATCCATCCAAATGCCTCCTTCGAACTTTAAATCTTTTACCCCTGAAACTCTAGACACTAGCCCTTTCTAACCAGCTCGGGTCTGAGGCTCCATACATCCTCACAAGAAAATGGGTACCGAAAACTTAAAATTCAGAGGATGCCTGATCATTTTGGGCCACCCAAAAGCTCCCACACAAGCATTAACATGGAATGGGTGCTGTTCTCATCTATGTGCATATGATTAAGTAGGTATTAATTTCAAGTGTCTGCGTGAAGTGGCAGCTGACTGTTCATTTGAGACTAAGGCTGTAGAAAGGGCTAAAATCTTGGCAATTCATGCATTCACCACTCATGGGGCAGAGTGTCATATGAAATAAGCGTTAGTTATGGAATTAGACCACGGTCTCAGTGTGGAGTCTGCCACATACAGCATTGATGTCTCTGAACTTCAAGATAATATTGATGATTATGAGAACAAGATGAAATAATGTGTATAAGGCACCTGTCCATTACTTACATAGAACAGGTGTTCAGTAATGGCGACTTTTAATTATTATTTCTGAGCACCCAAGGTGCTAGTTTGAGATGCTAGATTGGGTGTTGTGACTTCTATAAAGATTTATTCCATGTTTGAGTCCAGATTCCAGGCTCCCACTCACCATGTTAGTAGTTGTCAGCCTTGGCTGATTCCACCATCATCTAAGAGCCTGTTTCTCAAGCTCTTTGATTTGATTTCTCACACTATTTGAAACAATTCTGATTTAGCAGAGTTTAAGTGGGGCCTGGGAACCTCTATTCTGTAAAAGCTACACCAAGGACTCTAATGATTAAGCGGAGATTCGAAAGAACTGCTTATAGAGACAGGTGCATTTCATCACTAAATCTGTAATTTTAAATTATGTGGTGATAATGAAGTCACTGGTGCAATGATTGATTATGAGGAGACTTTTCCTCACCCAAATAAACATTCTAGCACTCTCTGTCAGCCAACTAGAATATAATAAAATGGGGTGGAAGAGATGAATATTTTTGAAAAGTTTCCAGGTAATCTTTCCTACTTCTATTGAGAAGCACTGCATCAAGGCTGTCTTGGAGCTTGAAGTCCAGTGGCATGCCAGCGTCCACCATGTCTGGTACCAACTACCTTCCCTTGTGGCTAGAGTTTTAGAAATCACCATCCCTGACTTCGGTCCAACTTAACAAAAGGATCTTCCAGAAAGCAATTTGGTGTTGGAAGAGGAAACCATTTAGATCTTCCCAAGGCACCCACATACACTAACCCACAAGGGAGGGCGTGTCCCAAAAGCTGCTTCATGAACTGTTATAAGTCGATAGCAATCAGAACCCACAGGGTAAAAGGTGTTTGTCATTTTGCAATTCCCTGGCACTGAAGCAGTGGATTAGTCCTCAAGTCCGGGATAGAAGCGGACTCAAGAAGGGCAAAGTTAGACCAGTGAGTGATCTCATGTTCAAATTAGAGTTGGAAGGCCAGGGTGCCCCCTGGGAACTTCCAGTGGAAAGTGAATTAGGGTCAGAGGCAGGTACAGGCTCTCCGCTGTGACCGACTATTGGCAGGTGCCTCTTCCTCCTGAGAGTAGCTCTCCTGGGTCTGAGGGACTTGGAAGCTAGAAATAGGTACTAGCTGGAGGTGTGTTTAGTGGGAAAGGGAAGTATGAGGGAAGAGCAGAGAAGGGAAACTGAAGAGAGGAGCACATTCTGTCTTGAGAAAGTGGTAAGTCTACAGATCTTAAGGGAACTCAAAAGTCTAAACTTGAGAGATGACCATGGAAGCAGTATTTACCTGAAAAGAAGCTCAGTGAGAATGTCATCCCCAAGGATGACAAAGTCATCCAAAGTCCCCAAGGACTTTGCCTTGTCCAAGCCATCAATTCCCATCCTGTTCAACTCAGGTATGGAAAATAGAGCACCCAGCTTGTGTATTCTGGGAAGCTGTTAAGTGCACTTTCAGTGAAGAGAAAACAAAGGGGGAAAGCCAGTATTTAACAGCTGTCTGCTCTGTGTCTGGTACTTTAATGCGTGGCTCCCCAACTTTGTTGCACATTAGAATCACCCGGGGAAGCTTTAAACCTCTTAATGCCCTGTACTAATTAATTTACTGTGTTAGGAGGTGGGAGCCAACCATCAGCATTTTTAAAAGATTCCCAGGTGATTCCAATGTGCAGCAAAGTTTGGGAAGGACTGTTTTCACACCATATTCCTTAATGAGAAAAATAGTCCTGTGAAATAGGTATAATAAAATTTAAAAGCCCTGTTTTGCAAATGAAGAAATTTAGGTTGCAAGGGGCTGATCAAATGTCCCAAGCTGAGTGGCAGTTCAGAGCTCAACTCCAGATTTAAACAGCACTCTCTGATCTAATGGCCATGTTCTCCCCACTATGTCCGGTACAATCCTTAGCATGCAGCAGATTGCCAGTATTTATTCTCAGTTTATATGATGCATATTCATATCACAGAAGAGTGAGTATTAGCTTTTGAGCTATGCCCCAACTCACTGAAGAAAAAACAAGAAGAACTAAACTCCAAACTCTAGTAACAGAAAGTCAGGCTTACATACTAGAATGCATTTTGTCAAAGAGATTATTCAGACATATTCAAATGAAAAATCCAAGGATGGTCCCTGCCTCTGTCTTTTAGAGGAATAAGTGCAATTTTGCATGAGATGAAAGCATCCTTTTGTGAAACCAAATATTCCAGGAGAGATGACAAATCAGAATTTAAAGGGTACCTTCTCCCACATGTCTGAGGATGATGATGTTTTCCTCCTAATGCTCAGAGAGATACTTCACTGGTCTCATTCTGTGTGGCTGTGGGTACATCGCAGGACACTTGGCCCTCGCCACACCTTACTTTACACCTGATCAAAGATGAAAGACAATTTCTTGCTTCTTTTTTTAATTAAATCATTTTTTAAAGTTTATGTATTTATTTCATGGGTTGGGGGAGAGCATGAGCTGGAGAGACAGAGAGAGAGAGGGAGAGAGAATGCGATGGGGCTCCATCTCATGAACTGTGAGATCATGACCTAAACTGAAGTCAAGAGCCGGATGCTCAACTGACTGAGCTACCCAGGCGCCCCAAAAGACAATTTTTAATTCTTCGTTTCCCCCCTCATTGTTCTTCAAGAATGAGGATATTCCAAGCAGAAAAGAAAGCCCAGGTCAGCAGTGTGGATGTTCCAGTGGCTAGGCCCACGTAGAAGGACTTGATTCTCATTTTGATAGAAAATAGGCAGCTTCCAGATAGAACTACAAAATAAAGATCTTTGAGAAGCCATACGAAATACAGGCAGGAAAGAATAAAGTCCAATTCAGGTTTTCAGGAAGAGAAAAAAAGAGATTGAATCTAGAAACTGCACACTAACAAAATAGATGTGAACTTTTAAGGAAAATTATCAAATAGAGAATTAACCAATGATAAGTATTCAAAAACTTTTTTCTTCATGTTTATTTTTATTTGAGAGAGAGATAGAGGGAGCAGGAGAGTGAGCACAAGTTGAGTAGGGGCAGAGAGAGAGGGAGACACGGAATCTGAAGCAGGCTCCAGGCTCTGAGCTGTCAGCACAGAGCCCGTCGTGGGGCTCTAACTCACGGACCACGAGATCATGACCTGAGCCGAAGTCGGATGCTTAGCTGACTGAGCCACCCAGGTGTCCCATTTTGGTTAAATATTTTTGGCAAGGATATAGTGAACACCAAGCAAACATTATTGGGTAGCAGAACACTAGCAAAAATAAACAAACATTTAAAAATGTTTAAAAAAAAAACAAAAAAATGAGGTTTATCTAATAACAGATAGACAGGAAGCCATGATGGGAGAAGAGATGCCCTTACAGGGAACCAAAACACAGTCTCAGATTCGTGCAAAACCAATGATGGCTTATGGTGGGCGCAGGTGCATGGCTCACATGCCAAATGAGGGAGGAACCCAGATCACACAGTGGACTATGTCATTCCTTGGTGCATCTTCTCCCACATGTGCAGTGGAGGGAAGCAGAAGGAATAGTCGAGTGTCTGTAAGTACCTGGAAGGACTTCTCCTTCATAAATAGGAGAAAGAAATAGGTCATCGTCTGTCTGGAATTTTTCCTGGGCAGAAGTGACCAGGAAGCACCCACCCTGGCTAAAGTTGGCCCTCAGGGTGCAAATGGCTTTGCAATGGCCCTTTGTCCTGCACTCACATGCAGGGAAGGGAGCAGAGTGGGCTTCACATCTACCCCTCTGCTGACTCTCTGTTGAAATTGAACACGCTGGTCCCGGAGCTGTAGGTGAGGCCCAGAACAGTGCTGAGAGCCGAAGGTTCTGGGAAGAGAGAGGCTACCTTTGTCCCAGAGCACTCAAGGTGGAACTTGAATCATACATGGATGGGATGAATAGGGTCACAGCCTGGGGGGAAGGTGGAAATATCCCAGGCCACCTTGTCATTGTAACATTCTCTCTAACAGGATGTGAGCTCTTCAAAGACATGGGGATGCTGTCTGCTCATTCATCTGTCCCGAAGTCCTGAAGGAGTTTCTTAAAATACCCAGAGATGCTTCAGAGCAGTGTTTCTCAGAAAGTCATGGTCTTTCAACCACCTCCTCTGGCACTGGGTACAAGTACAGTATCCTGGGACTTGCCCAATAACTGTTAAATCACAATCCGTAGGAGAGAATCTGGAACCTGAACATTCTAGAAGCTTCATAGGTGACACATAGACACAAGTGTTTGTGAACCTTCAGCGCTAGAGCAGAGGGTCCGCTTGTCTCCATACAGCCAGAGTTAGTTGAAATGGCCCCCATTCGAATGTTCCCAATAATCGTGAAAGGTCTACTGTTTTCTAAGAACTTTTATTCACCTTTAAAAAACATCACAGCAGAAGGGGGGAAATGGTGGGGGAAAGGGAAGAAGGCAAACCATGAGAGACTCTTGAATACTGAGAAACAAACTGAGGACTGATGGACGTGGGGCGGAGAGGGGAGATGGGCATGGAGGAGGGCACTTCTGGGGATGAGCACTGGGTGTCATATGGAAATCAAATTTACAATAAACTATTTGTAAAAAAATAAAATAAAATAAATAAAATTAAAAAAAAATCACAGCTGTATAAAGTTAGACCCTGAAGCCAGCCTGCTTGAGTTAAATCTCAGCTCTGCTGGTTACTCCCTATAAGACTTTGGACAAGTTACTAACCTCTATATGCCTTGATCTTCCCATCTGTAAAGTAGGTATAATAATAATGTCTACTCCATAGAATTCTTGTGAGGAATAATTGCATTTGCACGTATGAAGCACTTAGAATAGTGGCTGGTACATAGGAAGCAGTCATAAATGTAAGCAACTATTATATGGTCCGGCCCATCGTGGGTTTGTGGGTCCTGTCAAGTTTTTTTTTTATTTAAAGCTTTTTTTAGTGTGTATTTACTTTTGAAAAAGAGACAGAGCATGAACAGTGGAGGAGCAGAGAGAGATACACACAGAATTCAAGGCAGGTGCCAGGCTCTGAGCTGTCAGAACAGAGCCCAACACGGGACTCAAACTCATGGACTATAAGATTATGACCTGAGCCAGAGTTGGATGCTTAACCTACTGAGCCATCCAGGCGCCCCTGGTCCTATTGAGTCTATAGAGGAGGAAATGCACGTCCAGTGTGGGAGGGTATACACATAGTTCAGGGCTCTGTGAGAACTAGAATCCAGGCCCCTCTATTCTCACTGTGGAACACATTCTGTTTTTCTTCTTTCTGTTCCGTCCCTTTTCTATAATTAAGAAGTTTGATGCTCAGTCACTAAGAATGACCTGAACATGCTTTTTAAGCAGGTTCATGGGGAAAACAAAAAAGTCTAAATACCATTGGGAGAACTAAATATCATTTGAGTGCCACCAGAACATCTTCAGCCAGAGCCTAGGGACGAAGTCACAGTCAGAGGCTATGAAGACAAAGGACTCCATGGGGTGTCTTATCCATTTCTTTTACAAACCATGGAACTGAGGCTCTGACAGCTGCAGTGACATGTCTGCAGTCCCTGGTTGTGATTTCAAACACACAGCACCTGACTCCTCGTCCAGTGCACTGGCACCTCCCGACCCCCAACCTGACAGGGATGTCACGTGCAAGGTGGAGCTGCCCATCTGCCCGGCTTCATTGGACATTTGTGCAGACTCTTCCATGCTGGGATCTGTGGGCCCAGCTTCCTGCAACCCCTCTGCCAGCTGATAATGACCATCAGCTCATGACTCCACCCCTTTGTGAGCCGGGCATGGAATACACTGAGTTAGAGTGATAGGACTTTGAGGGCAGGACCCTCCCAGATTCCTCTAAATCACATAGTGCAAAGCATTTAAGATGATTGTAGCCTCGTCCTTTCTGTGACTTCCTCCAAATGTGGGGGATACATACAGGTACCTCCTTGACACCTGTAACAAAGTGCAGTGACAGTAGACGTCCCCTGGCCACCTGTCTTGTATGTGTTTCCAGCGCCAGTCTGGGCTGCAACCTAAGGATTCCCATCAGGCACCTCTTCTCTTCAGATGTAATTATTTTCAGCCCATAACAGTCTTCCCTCCTCAGCACACGTCCCTCTCACCACAGGTGGGACTCGGGGTCCATGTGTCTGGGCTGGGACGTGGAGAAAGGAGGGTCAGCGTGAGCCGGCAGGAGAGCCAGGGCCTGGTGCCTGGAAACGACTCAGCATCTTGCCCTTGTTACTAATAATCCTCCCCAAATCACCGAATGGTTTCTAGGCATTAAAGTTATCGTTTGCCATAAACCCCTTGTCTGTTTTCTGGAGAGTTTAATATATTGCGGGAAGTTTCACCCATAAAAGGTGACGGCTGCGCTCCTGCGAGCGGGCCTCGCATCTGAAACTTATGACCTTCATAAATGTGAGTGGGTCTCGCGAGCGAGCCCATCAGTCTTTGGAGTAATTCTGCTTTGTAGTAAAATATTTTACTGTGCACGCTCCCGTCAGCATTTGCCTCCGTGGTGAGGAGATGCCCCTTTCTTACTGCCTCTTCCTCCTTCCTCTGGCTCCATTTTCTGTGAGCCCACTTCTAGACGTGAGTTTGGGACCCAGAGAATCATCTTGGCTTCTTCAGGGCCACAGCGCAGCTCAGTGCAAGGGGCTGCTGCCTTGGGAGAGTGGCTGCCTCGATAGAACATTATTTATCACGGTGATGCTGGGCTTGCTTTTTTCCCCCTTGCAGAACTGCAGAGAATCTACCATGAAAAGCCATCACCCGAACCAGAGAGTCCTTCACTATTAAATGGGACTGTGTGCTTGAAAGGTGCTTTGCAGGCTGCAGAGTCTCATAGGAGTGTGTGAATTTCTTGTCACCCTGATGAAATGTAGGAGTTAGCATTCCACATCATAGTACCAGACACCTAGACAGGCTTTCTTGGATTTGCTGCCTGCATCTAACACTGGCCCAGAAAGGCGCCAAACACCCTCAGGCATCATCGAGCGGTAGGGAGGATGGTCCTCTCAGGGAATTCAAGTCTCCCCTCCATCCCGCAAATTACTCACCTTCTCTGTGCCTCAGTTTCCAAAGGTGTAAACTTTCTATACCATCTCCACTGCAATGTTGTTGTAAAGAGCAAACTAAACTCTCCATAAATAGGAAAAAAAACTCCAGAACTGCCAAGAGATAATGGTTTTGTGATATGAAACGATGGAGGGGTGTACGCTTAAAGGAAATGAAGCTGAGTGGGAAATGAGCAAGTTAATAAGGAAGTTTTAAGAGAAAAAGAAGCCACTGGACATAGTTAGTGGAATATGTGGCTCTCGTGATCTGGTGTTGTAGTACTGCAGGGGGTGGGTACTGGGAACTGAGAGCCAGCGAGACTGGCTTGCAAGGGACAGCAGGGATAGTCCATCTGCCCGGCAAACTGCTGTTCCCAGAAATGGTCCCTAGCATGGCCTCTAGGCAATTCAATTCATTTCCTTTTCTTAAAAATTTATAAATGTTTATTTATTTTTGAGGGAAAGAGAGACAGACAGATCATGAGCAGGAAAGGAGTGGAGAGAGAGGGAGACATAGAATCTGAAGCAGGCTCCAGGCTCTGAACCGTTAGCACAGAGCCCCACGTGGGTCTTGAACTCATGAACTGCAAGATCATGACCTGAGCTAAAGCTGGACACTTAGCCGACTAAGCCACCCATGCACCCCCAATTCATTTTCAATTCAAAAAATATTTATTGAGTGCCCAGTGTACACCAGGCATGTCTGTGGTTTTCTGAGTTGTGTCTGTGAACAACACGAAGATCTCTACCCTCGAAGAGATTATAATATGGAGGGGATGTTATCTGCTCCATGTGCCCACTGGATGGACAGTTACTCAAACACAAAATGGAGCTAGAGGGGCAGCTGCAGTCCTATTGGTGCCCATTGTCCCCCAAGCAGACACTCAGGGAGGTTTGTACAAACTACTTGTGTGGGTCATTGAACAGAGAGACTCCAGGGAGCCCTCCAGGTTCATCCTTCCTCCTTCCCTCCCCTCGTCCCTCCCAGTACGTACATCATCTCTGTATTGTCACATTGTGTGCTAAAGTAGACCAATGGGAGAAGCTCATTCCACTGGTGGCCAGAATGGCTGCATTTAGAGTTTGTTCTCATACCTGCTTCTGAAGCATGTTTCATAAGTTCCCAGGAACACATAGAGCAGAGAGATAGAGTAGGGAGCAGAATGGTGTGGAGAAAACTCGAGAAATGTTGGGGTTGCCCTGAGAAGGATCACTGATACATGGCATCTTAAGACTGCCCTGCAGCCTCCTTGTAATTCAGGAACTGTCACCTACCTCTCTTTGGGAAGCCACGTTACTGAGAAGACAAACACGTATTCTTTAATTTGCAATCTGTCTGAGCAATTACTTACGTTGGTCAGCTATTGCTGTGTAACAACCACAAAGTCTCAGTGACGTGCACCAATAAGCATTTATTTTGCTCACACCTCTTCAGGCTGTCTGGAACTTGGTTGATACAGGCTGGGCTCAGCTGTTCTGTTCTTTAGAACAGGCTTGAAAGTGAATTTTAAATTTTAAATTCAGTCATATGTCGGGATGGGATAATGTCGCTCTTGTTGATCTGTTTTAGAACATAATATGGCCTGTGATACACACTGGAAGTGGGGTAGAGAGGGAGGAAGAAATGAAGGATGGAGAGAAGGAAGGATGGATAGAAGGGAAGAAGGAAAGAAGGAAAGAGGGGAGGGAGGAAGCTCTGAAAATAAGAACCAGCAGCAATAGCATCACTTGGGAGTTTGTTAAAAATGCAAATTATTGGACTCCACCCCAGACCTATTCAATCAGAATCTCTAAGGGCCAGCAATCTGTGTTTTAATGAACTTTTCAGGTGATTATGATGCTAGAGTTCAAGAACCATTGCTCTAATTTACAGATTAGGTCTCTCATCCTTCATGGACCATCAGCGAGCTAGGACAATGGCAGAAGTACAGGAGGGACAGCAGAAACGTGTGACCTCTCTTAAGGCTTAGGTGATAACCTTAGCTGCTGATAGAGTATCTGTCCACATTCCATTGCCAAAGTGAGACATATGACTAAGGTCATGAATCCAGGGAAGAGTGAAGATTGGGGTCAGGAATTCAGTCTACTAAAGAACTTATCGAAAATAATATTGGTGTAGCATTTTATTGTCTATAATGCTCTTTCATCTCATAACAATGCTCAGAGGTAGGAGGTGTCTCCATTTGATGGATGAAGGAAAGAAAGTTTTCAGATGTTGAGGTCAAAGTCACATTATTGATAAAACCTAGGTCTCTCATCTCCAAGTTTGAAGCTATTTCCACTGCATCAAACTTCTAGACCATCAGTTCATAAAAGCAGGCTCCGGATCTCTTTCATGATCAAAAACCTTTCCAATGCACAGTGTGGTAAATACTTTATAGCTTTTATGTGCCCAAGGGGAATAAGTAACAAAAATGTAAGAATATACTAGACAGCTAGCTCTGTTTATCAAGTTTCAAAGTTCTAGTCTCTTTTGTTTCTAATGCTTCACCATGGCTTGAAATCCAAACTTCCGTAAGCCTTCTCTTCCATAGCCTATATTCTCAAAACTTTGTGCAAGCTTTTTTCCATAGGAAAAGTTTTCTGACTAACTTGCTAGTGACTATGATTTTGCTGGAATGTCAGAAGATAGGGTGGGGTGGGCTGACCAAGAGCACAGAAAGAAAAGAGTGAACAAATAGAGTTTTCTTGTATAGCTGAAGATTCATTCTGAGGAAGGAAAACAAACCCACAAAGAAAACATGGTGGAGAGGACATGATGTTTCTTGGTGCCTTTGCTACAGAATTCCTAGCCTGTCAGATATGTCGTCAGCCAAAGTCAAAGGGAAATTTTAGTGAGAGCCTTTGATGACTTAAGAAGTCTAATTTAAAAATGTCTTTGATGAGACAAATTTTTATTTGAAACATTTCAACAGATTAAACCTGAGAAAATACTTTTTAAAAAACTCTTACGAGAAGGTTGGCTCATAGAAAAAGATTCTTGTTGTTTCTGCTTTTATTTAGAAGGCAGGCATCTTCCTCCCTTTCTCCTTTCCTGCCCAGCTCTTAGCTTGCCCCTCCTCACCTGACTACCTGACAATTTAAGACACCTGAGGTGCAATAGGAGAAAAATATGACCGTGCCTCCAAGTGTGATCTATAGGGAGCCCTGGCTGCACACCTTAATTATTGCTAACAAAGTAACATTTTAATAGCTTTGGGTTGAAATTGATGAGCCCTCCTGTTCACTAAAAGTCTTACAAAGACATGACATGACATCTTGTAGGAAAAAAAAAAAAGGAAGGACACAGTGATGTTAAATAACTGATTCTATGTACAATGGTCAGTTAAAAAAAAAAGTGTATTGTCCTTGGTCAGCAACTTTTCCCAAAGAACTCAGAGTCCATTAGAGGCCATATGCTCACCTAATTTATTTCCATCTTTCTATAAATAGGATGCAAATATTATTCTCTCCTTTTACAGAAGAATGAGCTGAAGAAAGGTACCATGGAGAGACAGCACACAGTCTTCTAGCAGGGGAAAGGTGAGCAGCTAAACAGGGGATTCTAAATTCCTTAAGGCCAGTGACTCCTCCACCTATTTATATAATGCTGTTGGTTGTAAATGGTGGGTATGGGTGACATACTAGGTGGTTGAGGGGGCTCCAAGGAAATAAGGAAAGGGAACTTAGCCTCTAGCCCCATGATAGATCTGCTAAAGTTTCAACTTTCAGTGAGAATGACTATCTTGGGCACTTAAGTAGCTTTTCAGCCCATCATGAGCCTTTGAAGCATGCTTCTTTTTAATGATCCCAATTAATATATGCAGTGGCTATGATTCCTCAGACCACTCACCTGGTCAGCATCTATAACCTCCCCCAACATCCATGGTGTTGTTTGATCTTGTCATTAGCCCATGGGAGGCATACCATAGCCTCCTCAGAACCCAGTCACAAGGCTTCTTCAGGTCTGCCGACTCTTTATGCGACTTCAAAGATTCTCTCAAGAAGCATCTAAGACAGCATCAATTATTATCCAGAACTACTATGGGATCACAGGAAGATTGATAGGGTGATTGTAGAGTGTCTTTCCAGAGAAGACATGCTACCATTTCTTCTGCTATTATGGCAGTAGGGCACTTCAAGAAAGCTTTTAAGTGGTGTGACCTCACATTCTGAGGAGAAAGAGTAGGGGTGAATGGGGTGCAGAGACCCTTTCTAGGGACCTGGAGGAATGTCCAATTCTGTCCTCCTCTCTGGCTCGTCACTGTCTTCCCAGGGACATTAGGTGTACTCTATGAGAGCAAATAGGTGTCGTATGTCTTTCAAATCAATTGATATACATAATTTTTATTCCCTATATCTTTAAGGAGCTTACTTTTTATTATTGAAAAGCCAGTTTTCCAGGACTCAAAACATCCTACATCTTTTCTTTTTTTTCCCCAAAAATAATGAATTTGAAAGGTATGTCTTCTTTTGTTCAGGCATCTGTAACAAACTACTACAGTGTGGGCAGCTTATAAACAACAAAAAGTTATTTCTCAGTCTTCTGGAAGCTGGGAATTCTAAGACCAAAGTGCTGGCAGATTGGTGTGTGGTGAGAGCTTACTTCCTTGGTCACAAACCGTGTCCTCACATGGCAGAAGGGGAGGAGGAGCTCTCTGGGTTCTCATTTATGAGGACTAATCCCATCCTGTGGGCTCTGGCCTCATAATCTAATCACCTCCTGAAGGCCCCACGTCCTACTACCATCACATTAGGAGTTAGGATTTCAACACAGGGATTTTGAGGACACTCAATCCTTAACATAATGTCAATTTAAGAGAACAAAAGCCTAAATTGAACTTTTCTCCCCTTTTTCCTTGCCTTTTTGCATCCTGGGTGGTGAGTAAAGAGTACTTCACTGCTGTCCTGAGTTGGGAAGGAGGAAGGTGGGAAGACTATTTATCAAGGAAAGTGGTAGGTCAGTACTTCAAACTATTCTCTCACATCATTACACATTTGTTCTCATCATTAAAGGGAAGGCAGGACAAATCCATAGAGAGGAGAAATAGGGGTGCTCTCTCAAGAATTAACTACCCTGTAAGTGGGGAAAAATGGGTGAGGTGAGAAAGGGGAGTGGCAGGGGAGAAAGAGGAGAAAGTGAAGAGCTATTAAAACATGCTAGGTCTTTTAGCAGGCATTATTTTGTCATATAGGCATATAGTCATAAACATAATTCAATTATAAATAGCTTACTGGTGAATAATATTGAGCTAAGGCTTATTTAGGGAGCCCCAATACACTGCAGTCAAATTCATATCATATCACATTACATGTCACACTCAGTATGTATAAATAACAGTGTGAAAATGCTGAAGGTATTATGTGATAGTAGATGGGGGGGAGGTCCTTGAATTAGTTGCAAGGAGTGCAGGGGGTGGGGGTGGGCAGAGCAATGCCACTACAAAGATATTAAAGAAATGTAGCTTAGCCTATTAACATAAGGGCTGTAGAGAAGGTAGGAACACCTAAGGTCTTTTGCAGAAGTAGACCTGAAACTGTCAGATGCTCGGCAAAGTGATGAAGTCTCTAAGACAAATAACCTTGAAAGCGTGTTAGGTATTTCAGATGGGATTAAGGCTGGTAGCTTTTGGCCAGGACTGGAGACGACCATTCTCAGATCCTTAGTCTGTGCTACGACCCTGGGGTGGCTCTATATCTAAGATTTCTTCATCTTCTGCAGAGGGGGGAAATTTTTTTTTTAATGTTTATTTTTGAGACAGAGAGTGAGAAGAATCCACCTGCTGGCTCCCTTCTCCCATTAGACACAGGTTCATTTTACTGGGGGAGTTAATGCCCCTGTGCTTCTTGGTGGCTTATACTCCGGCAACAACAGAGAAGTCCTAAGGTAGGAGGTTTAAGGGAGCAACGTAAAGTGCTCTAGGCATGAACAGGCATGAGAGTCCTGCTTCAATTTGTAAGGCATGAAACCGGTGTGGCCGTTGCCATAGCCAAGTGTACCGGAGATGTGGGAGGCTTAGAGAGTGTGATGGGCACTGCAAGGTAATTGTTTGTCTTAGTCTGCTCAGGCTTCTATTAAAAAAAATACCATATACTAGGAGGCTGAACCAGTCAATATTTATTTCTCACAGTTTTGGGGGCTGAAAGTCCAAGATCAAGGTGCTGGCAGATTCAGTGTGTATTGTGAATCTGTTTCCTGGCGTGTAGATGGCTGTCTTCTCACTGTGACCTCACAAAGCAGAAAGGGCAAGAGAGGTATCTGAGGCCTCTTTTAAGAGGGCATCGATCCCTTTCATGAGGCTCCACCCTCATGACCTCATGACCTCCCCAAGGCCCCTCTCACCCCACCCTTAGTATCATCACCTTAGGAATTAAGCTTCAACCTATGGCCTTTGAGACACAAACATTCAGTCCATAACACTGTTACTCTCTTAAATAAAAATTAAGCTTTACATTTTTCTCAAGAGAAAGGGCATGTCAGTAGTGTGGGTAGTCATCAAAACCAGGAAGTTTTACCCAAGAATTCTTAATAGTAACTAAAGAAAACATAGATCAAATGTGTATCACTGTCCAAATGGGTGGGGGAAAGAGAGTCTCAAGGAGACCCATTTGGACAGTGATCTTGTTAAGCAGCCAATGATACCCTGATAGTTCACAATAATAGCTGATATTTATAGAGATTCAGCATTGTTTTGAGAGTTCTGCTTTGTAATGATTTTTTAATTTTTTTTAAACAAGTATATATTTATTTGTGAGAGACAGAGAGAGACAGAGCATGAGTAGGGGAGAGGCAGAGAGAAGGAGACCCAAAGTCTGAAGCAGGCTCCAGGCTCTGAGCTGTCAGCATAGACCCCAACAAGGGGCTCAAACTCAAGAACTGTGAGATCATGACCTGAGCCGAAGTCCAATGCTCAACCGACTGAGCCCCCCGGGCGCCCCTAAGAGTTCTACTTTGAATCCTTGCATTAATACTACTATGCATCACCAGAGACAAGAGAAGCCAAACATCTTGTCCAAAGGAACACAGCGGCTAAGTGTGGAGTATATTCGGCAGAGTTCGGATTTGGGTTCATGTGTTTGAACTCCAATGCCCATGTTTTTATCCATTATATAAAATTTTCAGTTTGCTAGAAGATAAAATTGCAATTACTTCTCTTTTCCAAAATCCATGTCTGCTTCTGAGAAGTCCTGAGGTTTTCTTGAAATGTAATTAAGATTATATGTATTTCGCAAATAAAGTTTAAGCATCATAACCTCCGAAAAACCATGACAGTACACAAGTTGTGATAAGGGAAAATCTATTCCAACTTAAATCTGGTAATAAGAGCAATGGTAGGGATTAACCACATGGCCCACAGCACCGCTCTAGAAAGCATCCCAGTGATTAAAGGGCATCTCAAGAGAGCAGGAAACAGTGTCTTCCTCCCTAGGCCTGAGTGGTTTTACACAGTGAATGCATAGCAGGGGTGGGGTTGGGTTGAGGATGTTTCCAGAAGCTGAACGAAGTGCAGAAAGCCACACTCTGAGCTGGGGAAAATCTCAATTCCCAGTCCAGAGAACTTCCAAAAGCAGATCTTGTTGCCTGCCTTTAATGTATTTTTTTTCATGCTCCACAGATGTCCTATCTCATAAATTCAGAAGTATCTGCACGTCCCAAGGTGAGCTGGTATCTTCTTTTTATTGCTGGCAGTTTGCAGCAAGGATCCGACATTAAAAAAATATGGCGCTCCCTTTTGAGAGTGTGACCCTCTTTCTCAACTCTTTCCTCATCTTCTGCCAGTTCCCTCTGATCTTTTCACCTTTGTGCTTCTGGTCAGCACGCACGAGGGCTCTGGAGACCCTTCAAGATACTTTGGCTTCTTGCTCAATTGCAAAAGGATGCATTTCTCCTACAGACTGCCTCCTAGGGACACTGCATAAGCCTAAGACTGAAAGAGTCTCTGGAGAACTTATTTTAGTTGTTTGCCAACCAACCCATTTCACATGCTTCCTGGGAGACGCCATACACATCACCTCTACAGGAGCAAGCAGGAGAGATATTGTATATCTCAAAGGAAGTATCGTGATGGAAATTTATGATGCTGGTGGGAAATTTAAGCCCCTTAGCACAACTGCTGAGTTGTGAACAAGGGAGCAAATTTTTATCACCTCATGCCTGTGGCTTCCATCATCCCCTTCTTGAGGGACAATGGCCATGGATTCGGTGGCCTCTCCACCTCTCCTGCTTAATGGCACTTGCTGTGGGGAATTTTGATAGACCATAAGTTCCGCTAACTTGAGCAGACTTGTGTGCTTTTAGATATATTCATGTGGATATGCATAAATGTACCATTTGACTTGCAGACACACACATAACTCTATACCTGTCCTCCATTTTCCCATTCTTCTTTCTAAGGGAACCCCTATATCTTTGGGTCTAGCAATGTTTCAGGTAAAAGACATTTTCAGTACACTATACTAGCAAGGGGTGGCCAGTTGACTAAATTCTGGCGATTGAGATGTAAATGGAATGGTTCCAAGGAAGTTCCGTGAAAGCACCACAAAGCTGAGAGAGCCTGGAGCTCCTTCCTGCTCTTCTGTCTCCCTCCTTTTAGGTCTGAAACTTGAACGTGAAGGCCAGAGCTTCAGCCGCCAAATTGAACTATGAGGCAATCTCAAGGGAGGGATTTTGAGCCAAATGTAGCAAAGAAGAAAGATGAAAGATTTTACTTTCCTGCTAACTGATGAACTGTCATATGAGCCCTGAACTTCCTGCCTTTAAACTTATTGTATCCAAAACCAGAAATAGGTTCTATCCTATTTTAGCTCGGGCTGCTTTGTTGGTCTATTCGATGCAGCAATACCTAACCCTAATTGATTCACTACCTCTGTGATGAGAATTTGCCAGTAATGCTTTCTCCTAACTCACAGATTCAAATATTTGCTGCTGTATTTGTTAATGTTCCTTAGATGACACGTAACAATGCCATGAGAGCTAGCTTGCGCAGGAAAGGGGAATATTATGAGCTTCTAGATACGTCTCCCCAGGCCACAGAGTCTCTGGAAAGAGCTGAATCCAAGAACCAGAAAGCCATCTGGAATTGCTCTCTCTCCCTTGTCCCTGTTCTTTTCTGTGTTCCTGCCTTTTCCTTCTGTCTTTCTGCAGGCCACCCCTCTCTGCTTCTTTGGGCCACATAGTAGTAGACATTGTACCCAATCCTTACTCCTGACTTTATGGCCCCCAAGGTGGGACAGATTCCCTTAGTCTCAGTTCCCTGGGAGTAGAACTTCCACTAGTCCAGAGGAAAAGAGGTTCATTGAAAGTTAAAGAACACTCCCAAAAGCATCCACTACTCCTACACCAAACGGAAACCTGGTATAAATAAAGAACAACCCCATGTGGAAAATAACAACAATAAAAAAACCCCAACATGTTAATATCTGGTTCTTCAGGCTAAAAAGTATTTGTCCAAACATTTAAGAAAGAAGTAACAGCAGTCTTGCACAAACACATCCAGGAAACAGAGAGTGAGGGAACACTGCCTAATCTTTTTGGAGACCAGCATAACCTAATTCTAAAGTTTGGCAGTGACATTTCAAGGAAGAAAATCAATAGCCCAATATAAATCTCTTAAATATAGATTCAAAATTCTTTTAGAAAATATTAACAAATAGAATACAGTGAAATATAAAGTGGGGGTTTAACAGTGCCACTTGGGACTATTTTAGACATGGAAGGGTAGTTTAACATTACAAAATTAATGAGTGCAATTGACAACATTAATAGAAAAAGGGAGAAAATACTACCATATTATGGGAGAAAACATTATCTTGATAGATACAGAGAAATCATTTGGCAAAATTCAATACTTACTCATTAAAATCTCATAGCAAAAATAACAGAATGGAATTTCTTTAATGTGATAATCTACAAAAAACCTAGAGCAAATATCATGCGAATATTAACAATATTGAAAACTTAACCCCCTGAATTTGGAAATGAAGCAGAAATTCTGGGTAGCCTCACTTTTATTCAACATTCTGGCGGAGGCAGTAGCCATAGTAATAAGTCCAGAAAAAGAAGTAAAAATCATACATATTAAAAGAAGAACCAAAACTCTTATTTTTGACAGAGGACACGATTGCTCATCTAGAAAATCCAAAATAATCAACAAATCATTAGAAGAATAAATGAATCCAGTCAAGTTGCAGATATAAGGCCAATTATAAAGGAATTAGTTATATGCTGGCAACAAAAAAATAGTTTAAAAATTGTAAAATATAACATCAAAATGTATCAAATACTTATAAATAAATCTAGGGAAAGATATACACAACCACTCCACTGAAAAATACAAACTATTACTAAGAGAAATGAAGTAAATGAATGGTGTACCACATTCACAGATTGGAGAATGCAGTGTATGTCAATTTTCCCAAATTAATCTATAGATTTAATGAAGTTGCACTCAAAATCCCAGTAGGTACAATGTCTACTGTTTTTTTAATGGAATTTGAAAATCTGAACATATGCAGTCCCTAGGACCAGAGGATTCTAGTCCTGAGTGTATACCAACAGAAATTAGTGCATTTGTTCATCGAATGTCATAGACTAGAATGTCCAGAGCAGTATCTTTAATACTCCAATATGGACACTGGATGTCTGTTAATAATAGAATGATAAATAATGTTGTTCGTTCACACAAAGCAATGTTAATTAGCAATGAGAAGAAATAATTCATAAATATATATATAAAATATTAATGAATCTCATGAATCTAATATAAAGAGCAAGAAAGGCTAGACCAAAAAAAAAAAAAAAGAAGAAGAAAATATACAGCTTTATGCCTGTTATATAAAGTATAATGGAAACATCACTTCTATTATTGGAAGCCAGGAGAGCGGTCTCACTTGCGGTGAGGCAGTAACTGGAAGGAAACAGGGGAAGGTCTTCTGGAGTGTTAGGAATGTCCTGTTTGTCCATCTGGGTGCCACTTAAGTGACATATTTAGTTTATAAAAATTCTTCTAGCTCTGTCCTATGTACACTTGTCTATTTTTATTGTCACACTTCAGGGAAGATTTAAAAAGTGATAAAATAGAAGCGAAACAAGTACATATCTTTCATATGCTAACTACCACTTCTCCTCAACTAGACTCTTTCTCATTTTTATCAATGTATTCCATATTAGCTTTTATTCTATTTTTTTCATATTAAGTTGCATTTGTTTAAGTCACCACAAGTCATTTTTTTAAAAATCATGAACAAAAGTATAAGAACATTTGTGAAAAATATTTGCTACTGACATTTTACTTATCGCATTTAATTTGGTTTATCAAAAAATAGGTATGGTGTTTTAACAGGTGTAGTCTCTGTAAAGAAAGTAGCGTGAAAATTGGGAAGTCAGTAAGTTTGTTTCCAGTGGCCCTCCATGCTCCCCCCGCAGCCCTGCCCCCAGCAAACTTCCCATCCCAAGGCCGGGGTACCACGGCATTAACTCAGCTCTCCCTTTTTCCCAACCCCTCAGCTCAGACACACATGTTTGTCCTTACCCATTTTCTCAGAGCCCTGCTCTGAGCCAGAACTAACCTAACCAACTTTTTAAAAAATGTGTATTTATTTATTTTTGAGAGGGAGAGAGAGAGCACAAGTGGGAGAGGAGCAGAGAGAGAGGCAGACACAGAATCTGAAGCAGACTCCAGGCTCTGAGCTGTCAATGCAGAGCCCGATGCGAGGCTCGAACTCATGAACTGTGAGATCATGACCTGAGCCGAAGTCAGACACTTAACCTGCTGAGCCACCTAATTTGAGCCCAAGAGTCAAGAGCTGATAATGACTGGGCGTTTTATTTGTCTCAGAAAGTAATTTTACTTTAATTTTGAACTTTTCCATCTAAAACTAGAAAAAATGACAGAAGGGAGAATGGTGAGCCCTTGTCTGTCCCCTAGGGGATAGAGTTTTAGAAGGCAGTTAGGTATGACTGACATTCTTCAAAGAACATAACCCAGGCAGCAAACTGCACATAGGCTTGTCAGGACCATTTTGTGACTTCTCTGGGGTTTTCTTCAGTTGAGAGAAGAGAAGAGAAGAGAAGAGAAGAGAAGAGAAGAGAAGAGAAGAGAAGAGAAGAGAAGAGAAGAGAAGAGAAGAGAAGAGAAGAGAAGAGAAGAGGGGAGAGAAGTGGGGAGGAGAGAGGAGGGGAGGGAGGAAAGGGAAGGGAAGGGGAGGGAAGGGAAGGGAAGGTGAGGGAAAGGAAGGAAGGAAGGGAAGAGAAAGAAGAGAAGAGAAGAGAAGAGAAGAGGAAGGGAAGTGGGGAGGAAAGTGGGGAGGGGAAAGGTGAGGGAAGGGGAGGGGAGGGAAGGGAAGGGAAGGGGGGAAGGGAAGGGAAGGGAAGGGAAGGGAAGCTGTCTTGTCCCTTTTGTCTTAATGACAATTGTAATTTCGAAGTCACACTCTACTTGCTTCTTCCTTCAAAGCCCACCTCTTGAAATTGCCCTGATTTAATACACTGGGAGATTCAGTTGGGTTTCAGCATTGAACTTTTGCTCAGAAATTGAGAGAAGCACCTGCTTTTCATCAAGTTCTCCGCCAGCGTCCAAATGGCAGCGGGACGTATTCTGGGCAGTTCTCGTTTGATGTTTCTGAGTAATCAACAAAGCAGACGAACCCAGGGTTTATTAGCACTTTGTTCTTCTCAGAGGCACAGTGCCGAAGAAATGCCTTTTCTTTATCCCCCATTGGAAAAAATTTTACTAGTAACCATAGCAATAATAATTCCATCTCCAAGTGAAAATTATTATTGTTATCTTCGTTGGCAGCCCCAGTTTCTCTCCTGTCACAAGTAGACAGAAGGCAGACACCGTCTTGAAGTCTATAAAAGGCTCACCTAAGCAGGATGGGGAGCAGCTGTTTTCTCTCGCAACTGAGAGCAGAGCCAGAGAATAATGGCTCACCCCTAGAACAGGGGGCTTCAGCTAGCGAGGAGGAAGTGGTTCCTGGCAGCATTCTGGATTGGTTGCTATGGGAGTTAACAGAATCCTCTTCTTTAGAAGCCTTTAAAAATAGCTTAGATGATCTGTACCTTGAATGGCAGGTATATGCCCTTTTCAGATCCCCTTGGGGGGTCCCACTCAGCCTTTACTCCCCTTCTGATAGCAGGCCCTCTTCACCGGCCACAGGACATGGGCTCTGCGAATGGGAATGAACGAGTAGAGTCAGGAGTTTGGATAGAATGAGTTAGCCATGATCAAATACACTCTACAGGTTTGTGGCTGGTCAAATATCGGCCCCCGTGCGATTTTCCTACAATCATTTCATAAAACGAGATTTGGCCAGATGCACACCATTTGGCCAGAAGGCTCTTTGAAGAATTACGGAGTTCAACTCCCTTCTTCTGGATTGTTAACTTTGTCCGCTTGATTCTACACAGGCTTTTGAATAAGAAGGAAATGTTCTCTAAGTGGGAGGGCATGCTGTGTTTCAGAAATTACTCAAACATACGTGGGAAAAATAGTTTATAGGATGAACTTGAACCAGAGTGAAATCCAGACCTCCCTTCTTCCAGCGCCACCAATTTTCTCCCGTCGGAGGAATGCGCTAACCTTTTGAAAAGTGCTTTCATTTAAAAAAGTAATGGTCAGAACCCTGCTAGGTCCTTCAGTAACAATATTTTACCTCACAGTTGACATTTATATGCCAGCGACTCATTTGTTACAAATTCTAATTGCAGAGCAACAGTCCAAAAAAGACAATGCAAGAGGCAAAAAGAGAAAAGGCTCAGAAACCCTTTGAGATCCCATCTAATTAAAAATGCAAATTAAGAAAGAAACCTCAAGTCATAAGTCCTGTTCTGCCTTTTCAAAGGCACCAATTACCAGTGAGTCATTGTGAGAGGGGCTGCCTTTAATTTTAAGTCAAATTTCTCAACAATATCCCATTGGCAGGAAATTAAAGTGACTACCAGCTTAGTGGTACAATTAACACTTTGACCTTTGTTATCCGAACTTTATTCATTCTCGTTCTGTTTCTCTAAGCCATCGCTGATGCAGACAGTTTTCCATTACATTTTTCTGAGGTCCCGAGAACATTTTGTTTTCTAGTGATAAGCAAAGTCATCTCTGAACCAACCCACCTCTTCCCATGAAACCATGTTGGGGAACATTCCAGAAAAGGACAAAGTCCTTGATGGAATCTCTTTGCTAAGAACACTTTAGAAGGCAAGACAAGAGAGTATGTTACTGCAGAACAAAGGTCCTCGGATAGGAGGTATGGACCACCCAAGCGCTCTTGCTGGACCTGAATCTGGCCATGTGCTAAAATGGATACATATCTACATCAGGGCCTTCATTGCTCTAATTCATAACGTATGCATTGTAGTTTTCATGATCATAAGAAATAATACTAGTTACAGAATACATTTTTTAAATCTAAGAACTGGAAGAGAAATACAAGAGATTGTAGAATCTAGTCTCTCCAGTCTAGGAATTGAGTACCTATATCAGGAGAGAGAATACACTCACTACACAATACCTTGAACGAGGAGAATATACTATTAATGATAACGGGGGATTAGAGTACAGGGGATTGGCTGGTAAGAATCAAAGAGCTCTCTGAGGACTATGGGACAACAAATAGCAGGAACAGACATTCCCCTAGGTTGGTGTAGAGTGCTCCAGAAAGATGCCCTTCTTTCCTACCCTCGAGCTGAGATCCAGAGAGAGTACTGGATACTGAAGGATTCACTGAGGTGTCAGGCAGGCCAACTATGCTAGCATCTCTCCTTCAGATACCAGGAGAAGCCGTTAACAGGGAGGTCCTGCAACTCAGAACTTGCTGAAAACCCCCACAAAGGGTGAGCCAGGGAAACCTGTGATGGGGAGGTGCCTTGAGTGGGGTGCGAGGGTGAGCTGCTGGCCACTAGGCATGTTGTGAAGCTGGGGGCTGGAGAAGCCATCTGCTGCAGGAGCCTGGCTCAGAAGAATCTTTCCATGCTGTGGGGGTCAGGCCCCGGAAGGGCTGCCTGAGCTGTGGGCTCTGCTGGCTACAGCCATGCATGCTGTAGAAGCCAGGGGCCCGGATGTGGGGTACACTGCAGGAACCTGGCCTTGGAGACCGCATCTGCACTGCAGGAGTCACGCACTGAGGAAGTTGCATTTGCTTCAAGATATTGCCAAGAAAGCACAAAGAACTACTCTGTCCTGTACCAGCGACCTTCTAGCGTCCTCTATGGACAAAAGCTTTACTGTATGCCAGGTGGCAAAGGGGAAGTATTTAAAGGGTCCGTCTCCATTGTCACAGAGCAGACAGTGAAGCTTGGATTTAGAGTGAAAGACAGTACAATGGCGTGTCTTGCCTATTGCGTGATAGTTATTTTACAGATATCATCTGATTTATTCCCTGCAATATTTCTTTTTTTTATATAAATTTTTTTAATGTTTTATTTATTTTTAGGAGAGAGAGAGAGACAGCGTGAGCAGGGGAGGGTCAGAGAGAGGAGTCACAGACTGAAACAGGCTCCAGGCTCTGAGCTGGCAGCACAGAGCCTGACGCGGGGCTTGAACCCACGAACCGCAAGATCATGACCTAAGCGAAAGTCGGATGCTTAACCGACTAAGCCACCCAGGCGCGCCCCCTGCAATATTTCTAATGGGTGAATATCATCATGCACAATTTACAGAGGCCCACAGAGTTTAAGAAAGGTCACAAGGTTGGGGCACCTGGGTGGCTCAGTTGGTTAAGTGTGTTATTTCATGATCTTGACCTTGAAGATCATGATCTTACAGTTTGTGGGTTTGAGACCCATATCTGGCTCCACACGGACAGTGTGGACCCTGCTTGGGATTCTTCTCTCTCCTTCTCTTTCTGCCTCCCACCCCCCACTTGTGCTTTTTCTCTCTCTCAAAAACAAATAAACTCAAAAAAAAAAAAAAAATCATAGGGTTAGTAAGCAGGGGCTGGAGGTGGGGATTCAAATCCAAATTTGGCCAATACCAAAGCCTACTGTCTTTCTATACTAGGTTTTCTCCAAAGAGGCCCATAATTCTAGGAAGACTGGTATCTTAGAGGATCACTCTCAGGGCAGGGGTGAGGATGAGGACTACAGATGGGGGGCAGGGGTTCTAACTGACTGGGGACTGTAGCGGGAGCAGGGTTGGATTGCTATGACCTGGGGAAATCTGAAAGGCAGAGTCTCTGACAAAACTAAGATAAGAACTTAATTAAGCTAAAGTCCAGAAGGGTTAGGCAAAACAACCAAGGTGAATTTTAAGACAATGGGATGAAATTAGAGGCAGGGACACATCAAAACAGCTCCAAGTACAGGTCAACCATTCCCTGAGATGAACACCATCCCCACCGGTTATAGGGTGACTGGCCATCCCCACAGGTAGCGACAGGGTGCCTGAGGGCACATTCTGGTTCAGACAGGTGAGTTAACAAGATAATGTCCAAGCTAGGACTAGAGCCTATCTCCTCGACTCCCATCTCTGGGCTGTTTACACTTGTCATCAGCGTCCATGAATGCTAGACTTGTAGCAATGGGCCAAGTGAATGGAAGATCTAAACTGCAGAGCCTTTTGCCTATTGAATTGATCAGAGGACATAAAACGAAAACACAGATCGACTTTAGTTCAGGTGAAACATTTGATATTCTTATAGCTGTTCCTATTGTCTTCCTTTGTCCCCCATGAACCTTCGTGAGTAGGCATGAGATTAGCATTCAGCAACACTGTTTGCTGAGTTTCACATCGTCATTGATGTTAGCTGAGGCCTTCTAATCAGGAATGGTCAGCCTTTATTGAACATCAGAATCATCTGGACAACAGTTAAAAAAAACCACTGATGCCTGAGGATGTTTCATGCCAATAATGAGAGGCTCTAGAAGTGGGCTCATTCGTCAGTATATTTACAAGATCCACACATGATTCTAATTCACATCCAGGGTTGCAAATCACTGGCATATCCTGACTTCAGCAGAATGACACTGAAAGAGACAAAAAGTAATTTAAACCCATCTTCCTGCAGAATTTACCCTCCTATGGGATTCCGAGAATAATTCCTTTTCCAGAGCAATCATTCACTGGGCTGTATTGCATGGTATCATCCCAGCAAAGATTTTGAACTCAAAGCTCATCAGGAGGATTAGCTATATGCAAAAATGTGCTGAAGGGATGTACAGGCTTCTAATCTATATCGCCTGCTGAGAACCAACATGACACGGAAGACTGGCACCCTTTTGGTGGAAAGGGAAACATGTTATAGTTCTGAGGTTGACGTTGGCCTTAAGTAAATGAGGTGTGCTCCCAATAATTATCTCAGGGTAAGATTTAACTAGGAAATCCTAATCTTCAGTGACATATGTGGTGGGGAAAGCAATGAAACATCCTTCTGCTTGGTGATGGGTGAAGCCCTAAAGACTCAATCTGGTCTTGATGAACATCCAAGAATCTGGATGCGCGCACCCTGCTGAGGCAGGGGTGTCTGCCAATGATGCTGGTAAGGAAGTCTGTGGTTTCTCGCAGTGTCAGATTTGTTCAGTTTGGGTATAAACAAATACCATAATTTCCATCCTGGGGTATAAACAAGCAGGCTTCTCTCCTTTATCCAGGTGCCATTACTATTCTTGAAATGAGTTGTGTATCTAATTAAAAACAAATTTTTACGTAACTTTCCATTTTTCTTTAGGTCATGTCGTTCCACATGATTTGAAGTAGTTTTATTTAGCTTTGTGAAACAAAAAAATAAAACTCAGGTTTCAAACAAGTTAAAATTATTTCTAAAAATCATTATGAAAATTTTCAGTGATGTGCATAAAAGAGAATAATAAACTCTATCATACACACCATCCAGCTTTAACCATTATGAAGTTGTAGCAAATCTTATTCTATGTATACATGTGTCCACCACCTTGCCCTGTATTCTTTTGAAGCAAATTCTAGGTTTCATAGTATTTCATCCACAAATATTTGGGTATATAACTCTTAAAATATATACACATTTTAAAGATAACAATACGTTATCTTTATCTTAAGGTTATCTTGTTATCCTAAAGATAACAAGGGTTATATTGCTATGGGTTAAGTTATGTTGTTAATTAACATAAAATGTTAATGTTGATTACTTCATCCCATCTAATATCCAGTGTCCCAAGTTTCTATTTTAATCAGTTTTATGACAATTGGGACACTTTCTTATGTATTGTTTAAATCAAGATCCAAATAAGTTGTATAAATCATGATTAGTTGAAATACTTCTTAAATTTCTTTTAATCTATACATTCTCTTGATCTGTTTTTTTCTCCTTGTAATTTATTTGTTGAAGAATTAAGTGGCTTGTCCTGTAGGGAAGGCTTCGCACAGACTACATTTTGTCTATTGCACCCCCATGGTATACTTAAACATGTTCTCCTGTCCTTTACATCTCCCATGATGCAGTTGTTGGATATATAGGTTTAATTTTTTTTGTAAGACCAATTTAGAGGTGAAATTGTGTTCTAGTATCAGGCAGCACAGAATGTCTGGTTCTCACTGTTTTTGGCAGTATTAGCAGTCATTGATTATCAATGCCTAGATCCATTAGTCACTAGGGATTAGAAAATGGTAAATTCCATTTCTATCATCCCTCTGTCATTTGTTTTAAGTTAGGTTACATCTATAAGAGAAATTTCCCTTTATCTATTATTTGAGTACCCAGTGGTACAGTTCATATAGGAAAGGAAGGACAAAATGTGAATTTTATTCCCTTCATTTCTCTTCCTTTTATTTACTTTTATTTCAACCATGGGAAAGTATGAGATCATCTTGGGAAAGAATGAAGAGACCAGAGCCTACCACAGAGCCCTGTGGAAGTCCTAGCATTTTCTGAGTGAAGGGGGAAGTTGCAGAATAAGCATTGAGAAAGAGCAGCTGGTAAGGCAGGAAGGAACTCAAGAGAAGAAGGTGTCATGAACGTCACCGGAGAAGGAGAATGATGTTGACTGTGTCAAATGTTTCTGGGAGTTTACGTAAAATGAGGACCAAAAGACAGTCCATTGGATTTGGTAACAGGGACATCACTAATGGTCTTGACAAGGGCGATTTTGGTAGAGCATGAGGGCAGAAGCCATATTATGATGGTCTAAAGGATAAAGAGTTGAGGGAAAGGTAACTGCACATTAATACAACTCTTCAAAGAATAATGACTTCCCCAAAAAGGAAGAAAACTAAAGATCCATAAAGACTGGAGAGATCAGTGATGCCTCTGGCTCAGAGACACAAAGCATCTTCCTACACTTTCTCATGAGGATCTCTTTCACATGAAGCAAAATCTCTTAATCCAGCCTCTTGTACTTTTAGTCAGTAAAGAGTCCTCAAAAATTTGGTTATTATGTGGTCCATCGGTCTTTGTTTTTGCTGAGTTAATAGCTATTTTGATGGAATGTTGTAATCCAAAACCATTGGGGCTGCAAACCAGATGCCACTTGCAAGCAGTATCTCTGCCAAAAAAAAAAAAAAAGCTCCACTGGTCTCCCTGTCTCCAGTCTTGATCCATGAAATCCATTCATGGATTTAGGGTTAGGTTGTGAGTTAGAGGCCTTCTTGCAACCCTACTCAACGCCTTTCAACATGTCTCATCAACTATAGAATAAGCACAAGCACATTATCAAGCTGTGCAAGACCCTCCATGCTGTGGGCCTTCTCTCCAGACTCAGTTCATACAACGACTCCCTGCTTGTCACAGTTCACATCCTACTGTTTGTATTTCTCTGTATATTCCAGGCTGTTCCATTCTCAGGGTAAGGGTCAGAGGGGGTATCACCTCTTGTGTTCACCTATCCACTTGTCTACCTGCCCAACTCTTTCTTAACTTTCAAGACTCATCTCAGACACCACCTTCTCCAAAAAATATTTTCTCCTCTAATCTTTGAGAGAACTCCAGGTTTATGTCTATCTCTGCACACCATATTCTAGTGATTTATTTTAAAGATGGGGTCTATTTTCCTCATTAGGCTATGTGAGTTCCTCAAGAGGAAGACCCGTGTCCTGTCTTTCTCTGTACTTCTAGCCTTCAGATCAGTGGTGTATAGAACAGAGCAGGAGATTAATAAGTTAAGTTGAGTGGAAAGCAGGAAGGCCAGGACAAAGGTTTCAGTGTGAAAAAGATGTTAAAATAAGTAACCTAGGATAAAGCCTTCGATAGGAAGAGAGCCTGGACACCCTACTCCCCTGTTCTAGTCCCTGAGGCAGTAGCTCAAAGGAACAGTTTTGGTAATACAAGCTGAAACAAGACCAGTAAGCTGGAGCCAGTTAACTTTGAACTTCAAAAAACAGGCAAAATAATTGCAATTTGAAAGCAGTCTGGTTACCCAGGTTTGAAGTCATAAACACAGAAAGAGACGATTGTTTAATAACAAAACAAGATCTGGGAAAAGTCAAATGACATTAAGTTATTCTAACAAAATAGAGTGAATGTTCTGGTTTTGCAACCACTATTTGAGACGGCCAGCCTTAGTCTTGGAGCCTAGTACTTTCTCTTCTTCCATTTTTTTCTCTTAACTATTACCGTGTCAAGCTACACAGCCATCATAAGGATATGGCTAGGAGGCTGGGTTCCAGAGCCAAATTTCTTGCATTCATATACTGGCTTTGCTTCTTACTGACTGTGTGACTTCAGATGAGTTACTTTGTGTCTCCCTTTCCTCATCTGTAAATTGACGATACTAATAACATGTACCCCATAGCATTCAGTGAGGATTAAATGGGGTTTCCTAAAAGTGTAAGTCACTTAGAAGTGTGTCTTCCATACTAAATACCATATCATTGGGGTTTCTTAATTAAAAATTAATATCTAAAATAATAGACTTCTTAGTGTCAAATGGACGATGAAAGTGTAAAGTATCATTAGGTCATCAGGTGTATCTACCAAAGCCACGGAGCAAATGAAGACTGGGCTCAAGAAAAGATTGGGTCAGCAGCAGATACAGAGTTCTTGAGGGTCTCTAAGTTGATAAGGCTTTGACCTAGCAGGAGATGGTTTGTATTCTGCTTGCCCACTAACGATGATGGAAGACAGTGATTCCCTGCACAGAATAACCATAAAATGTCTATGGCCTGGATTAAGCCCTTAGGTTGAGAGACCATAATCAAGGCAATTTCTGAGAGCTCCATTAATAAGCTTTTCTAGAAGCTGCCAAAGTCCAGCTACAGTAATTATCCAGTTAGTTTGCTGAATCAGCTAATATAAGCTTCCCTAGTCCTGTTGCTAATTAGGCTTCAGCCTCTCATCTCGTTAATAAGCTTCCAGTTCATTTGCATGTGAGGAAAAAATGGTGGGTATGGGGAAGTTTAACAGAAACCCAAATCACTTTCAACATGTGTCTTTTTTATTAAAATATTTAACCTTTTATTCTGACTCAGAAACATCTGTTGGCATTACACTCTATGAAGACATGATGAATTCAGCATTTGCAGCCTGTTCCACAGTGCCTCCTCCTCACACCTGGCCTGTTCCTGATCAAGTAGCAGGAAGAAAAGACAAATGAATATGATTAACTCAGTGTTAGAAATTTGCTGTTGGAAGAGACTATCTGGTTCAATTCCTTCCTTTTACAAATTAGGAAACCAAGCCCCAAGAGGTAGACTGGCTTGCTCAAAGACCCACAGGGCTGACCCATGCATCATTACTCACGATTTGGTGCCAAGCTTGCAAAATATCTGATGGTACTAGCTCATAAAGAGCAGTAGCCTGTCACCTGACATGGGGCTAACTTCTCTCCACTTGCATATATCTGCCAGGAAGAAGAATATGATTATTTTTCCTTCAATTGATTCCTTCAATCCATTTCCAGGAATTGTTGATTTTATCTCCTTTGTTAAGATTGTGTGGTAGGCAGAGGTTTGGCCCCCCTCGCATTTAACCTCTAATGTCATGCCCATGCATGCATGCATGCATATATTATATGGTAAAATTCAGATAAATGCAGCAGAAGGGAAAGTTGGAGATTCCAAGCATGAGGAAAATTTGATGCACTATCCTTGGCTTACAGATGAAGGCGGTCATGTGTCAAGAAAATAGAAGCCACAGTCCTCTAACTGCAAGGAACTCAATTGTGTCAACAACCTGAAGTGAGTTTGGAAGCAGAGTCTGCCTCAGAGCCTCTAGATAAGAGCCCAGACTGACTGAATCATGACTTCAGTGTTGTGAGGTCCTGAGCGGAGGGCCTAGTGAAACTATTCTGTGCCAAGACTTCTGACCCACTGCCAGGTACTAAATGCGTGTTGTTTTAAGCCACTAGGTCTGTTAACTTGTTACAGCAGCAATAGAAAACTAATACAGCTTGAAACCATCCACTCTGCTCCACCTTCAAGGCCTCTGCCTTAGTCTAAGCCCCCACTGTCTCTCTCCTGGAACAATGTAGTAGCCCTTCTTTCCACATTCTTCTGCCTCGTCTTCTAGGAGGTCTTTATAAAGACCAACCCATTTCTTTGGATAGAAACCCAACCATGTGATTCCTGCCTAAACCCCACACACAATCAAGACTTCTTAAAAGAACACTTTGCCAGTGGCTTTTAGACAAACAACATGAGGGGCGCCTGAGTGGCTCAGTCGGTTAAGGGTCCGACTTCAGCTCAGGTCATGATCTCACGGTTTGTGGGTTTGAGCCTCACGTCGGGCTCTATGCTGACAGCTAGCTCAGAGCCTGGAGCCGGCTTCAGACTCTGTGTCTCCCTCTCTCTCTGACCCTCCCCTGCTCATGCTGTCTCTCTCTCTCAGAAAAAAAAAAAAAACCATTCGACAAACAACATGATACCCTTTGTGTGGTCTGCTAGGGCCTGTGAGGACTGGCCCCACTTGTCATCCCAGCTTCACTTTGAACACTCTTCCCTTCACTCTCTGTGGCACTCTCACAGACCTTTTTCTCCACCACACTCCCTCTAGTCACAGGGCCTTACAGGTGCTCTGCTCTCTGCTCAGACTCCTCAGTTCCTCGTCCCTTGACTTGGCTAATGTCCATTCAGTCTGTTGCTCTGAACTGAAATGTTGCTTCTTTGTGACAGACTTAGTCTGCTTCCCCCCTTAGATACTTTCATGGCCCTGTGAGTTTTACTTGACAGCATTTTTCAGGGTTTGTAATTATACCTTTGATTCTTCCATTATTCAATCATCTGTACTTCAAGCCAGAAAGCCCAATATATCATAGAGTTTTTTTTCTGATTGAGGTAATATATTTAAAACACTTATCACAAGCCTGAAGATAGTAAGCACTTGATAAATACTATTACATATACATAGCATATGAATTATTATATCCCCACCCAGGACCACAAAGGAGGAGCTCCCAAATCCCACCTGGTGGAAAGAATCAAGGAAGAAAGACTCTGTGGAGGAATCAGCCAGGTGAAAGAGTAGTGGAAGAGGAGAAAGCATACCAGGAAGTGAAGGTAGCGTGAGCAAAAATATGGAAATGAAACACAACATGATGAATGTAGAGAAGTCTGCTGTTGGCATTAGTATTTACACAAATCCCATAATAGATGTGCTTTGTCAAAGCAGGTGTCCCAATGTCTGCCTGGTGTATAATTTGGCATGTGTGCATGCCAGCCAATGACTGAATATTGCCACACAGAGTTCCTGGTGCCCTTCTTCCAGCTTGGCATCTTCTGCAAGTGTACCAAAGGGACCCATGGAAATATGGAGGCACCATGAATGACAGGGTCTTCAACTCTTCAACTGATCAACAAATATTTATTGAGCTCAGCTCTGGACCAGGCTCTCTGGAGGATGCAAAACAAGTCTAAGACTTGATTCTCGCTATCAGGACCATAATGAATATAAAGGGGTAGTATAAATGCATATAAAAAATAAAGAAAAGCTCAAGTTAGTGTATGTGACAGATGCTAGTTGTCTACCCAACAGTCATTCTTCTCTTCCTTCATACTAACAGACCCTCACAGGGTGTGTCAGGGTGTGTTTGCCCTGACACAGATCTGGCGCAGGTTACAATATGCTCTGGGAATGTACATCCCTTTTCCATATTCATGGAAGGAACTATATGTAGTCTACATGAATATTAGACATTCCATTTCTTATTGCCAGTGACTGGTCTAGGGTTAGGCATATGCACCTCTTCTGGATAGTAAGACATAAAGGAAAGTCTCTTGGGGTGCAAGAGTTTTCTTCTCTGCACCTTTTTTTTCCCCTGTGTGAGATATCATCATATGTGACTATGGGATTTGGAGTCATTTTTTCACCATCAGGCAATAAGCCTAAGGTGCAAAAAGCAACACACTGATGATGGTAGTAGAGGGGAGAGATGGAGTGAGCCTGAGATCTCGATGATATGTTGACTCTCTGCAATAAACCTGGTATTATCCTCCACCACATTGTGATGTGAGATAATTGTATTTCTTCATTGCCAAAGCTATTGTTGACCAGTATTCTGTTTCTTGGAACCAAACACATTCTAACAAGCACAGAATATATGAAAGACACATCACAAAGAGTGTAGAATGTGCAGTTATGAGAGTTAATGACAAGGGTTCAAATTCTGACTCCATCACTTAGCTCTGTGGGTCCTTAGAACTAGGGTTAGGGGAAAGGCACTGTGTAAATATGTTGGGGGTACACAAAGGTGAAGAAGCTACTCCAAAAGATTTAACAGTTCAATAGGCAAAGTCAGGCATACCTTTTACCACACTATCTAGATTTCAAGGTTCAATGGAATGTGCAACTGGAAAAGAAGAGCTGATATTTGACAAGGATGTATCACTGTAACCAAACTGTATGTTGATGGCCAATATCAGTTCTGATGGGTCAATGCCTATGATGCGTCATCTTTTCAGTATTTTGAATATTACAGCTGTGAAAGAACCACACTCTGGAAGTGTGGAGGAAAGTAGGGTATTTGCACTGTGTTTTGAATGATGAGAAGGACTAACAGAGAACCGGAGCAAACCCATTTCAGCTGTGGGGATCACAAGACCAAGGCACTGAGGTGTGAAAGTACATACTATGTTCATTTTGATAGCTACTCGTTAACTGACAGGGTCTGATATGTGAAAAATCAATTTATAAAGCATACACATTGAAGGACTCAAATTTGCAAAAGATGTCATTTATTTGAAAAATGTCAATGCAAGATTCTTTGAAACGTTGTACTCATAAAATTATGTGTTTGTTTACAGATAATGATATAATTGTTAAAGTGTTAGGGGAGTAGAGGTACAAAAAACAAACGTGTTAGAGTCAGTCCTTAAAGAACAATCAGAATCAAATAACAGGTTTCTGGAATTCTAATGGCAATCAGTGGTAAAGTAAAACCCAACTCACATGTATTTTTTAATAGTTGTTTTCAAAATTTAAAATAATACTTTAGATTTATAGCAGGATTACAAAATAGAGTATAGGGAGTTCTCATATGCCCTTCACCTTGCTTCCCCTAATGTTAGCATCATAAACAGATATTTATAAAATCTACGAAATGAACCTTAATGCAATACTATTTGCTAAAATGTAGAATTTTTTTCAGACTTCAAGTTTCTCCACTAATGTCCTTTTTTTCCCCTTCCAAGATCCTATCCAGGATCCCACACTATAGTTGGGCACATCTCCTTTAAACTGTGCAGTTACTCAGTCTTTCCTTCCCTTTCATTACTTTGACAGACTTGAAGGTCATTGATTAGCTATCTCATGAACTATCCCTCAACTGGATTTGTCTGATGTTTTCTCATAATTAGATTGAGATTAGGCATTACTAGCAGGATACCACAGAGGTGAGGCACCCTCTCAGTGCATCATATCAGGGGGCATTGGATGGCAATGTGTATTACTAGTGATGCTAATCTCCAACATTTTCCTAAGGTGGCATCTGTCAGGATTTTCTCCAGGAGTGGCTTTTCCTCTTCGTTCCCCTTTCCCAGCTGAAATAAATGAGTGTTCATGAATGTCCTAAGGCCAGAGTATGTATTGCCTTTCTCCCCAAAGATTAAAGCTTTTTGCTTTACTTGGGAAATAAAAGAGAACAATCTAGGTGAATTTCCTGCCTCTCCCTGTGACCGCTCTTCCTCTTCCCCTTGTCTGCAGTACAACAAACCCTTCTTTGGGCTCTTCTGATCTTTTCCATTAGTGCCAGCTGAGGTTCATGGAGAAGGAGGATCCAAGAGAGGGCCGACCTCTCCAATCTATAGCTGCTGGGGGGGGGTGGTCACAGTGTCCCACCCACCCCAGCCCACACTCAGCCTTCACCAGTTTGTCAGCTGGTGCAGGGGAGGGAACCCTTCTTCCCAGTGTCCAGATGTGTCCACCCCAAATGGGCATGTTTCTGCATTTCTTCTCTCCCTACAGGCACTGTCTCTCCTTAGATTTGGGGCCGGTTGATTTCTCTGTGATCTTAGCTCTCCTATGGTCCCCAAAACAATCATGAATATGGAGTTTGATAGAAGCCCCAAGTCTTCATACATGCATGCATTGTGCAAGGTAGAAGTCATTTGGCACAATTGACACCCACTGTCCTTCTTGAGATTTTGGAACCAGAAAGCGAAAGAAAAGACTATGTTTCTGAATGCATCCATGTGTTATTTACCACTTTCCCTGTTCCTTGGGGCTCTGTGAGCTTTGGAGGAGAAATAAAGGCATCTCTGCCATTCACACACATGGAAGAAATGTTGAAGGAAGAAATCAAAGGATATTGGCCTTCGAGTCAAAGGATCTGGGCCCTAATTCTGACACGCAGAACTTTGTGGCCATAAAACTTTGCCTCAGATTTTTTCCTTCTGTAAAATGGGGATAATAGAACGTAATGAATGCCCTGGCCTGGGAGGTCTGAAAGAGAACATGTTCAAGGACAAATATTTCTCTAGACAAGAAGTCAGCAAAATTTTTTCTACCAAAGGCTAGATTTTAGATATTTTTGGCATTGAGACCATAGAGTCTGTCACAACTATTCAACTCTAATGCTGTCATGCAAAAGCCACCACAGACACCATGTTCGTGAGCAGGCATGGCTGTGTCCTGGTTTTATTCACAAAAACAGGTGTCAGGCCAGAATTGGCTGCAGGCACAATTGATCCCAGTCCTGGACCAAAGTTGCCTGGGGACACACTGAAGGTACAGTTAAATGGCTTGGTTACTCCTTAGTTAAGATTCCCTCCTCCCCACACCCTCTGTCACTTGCTAGAATCAGGTCTTCATTCTGGCCTGTCCTTCTATCTGAAGGTGAGGAAAAATATTATTTCAAAGATTTCACAAACAGTTTAGTTACCCACTGTCCAGTTGGTTCAGCACCAACTGATGATGCCCAGGCCTACAGCTGTGTATCCACAACTATTTCTCTGCCTCCATGATGGTTATTAGTCAAGGCGCCTGAGCCAGACTCCAGGGTTTGAGCCCTAGCTGTGCACTTGCTAGCCGTGTGAACTTTCTAGAAAAGATTTCTCTGTTAGTTCGGTTTCCTTCTCTACAGAATGGAAATAAGAAATCCCCACCTTGAGGCTCAGTTGGTTAAGCATCCAACTTCAGCTTGGGTCGTGATCTCGCGGTTCACGAGTTTGAGCCCCGCGTCAGGCTCTGTGCTGACAGCTCGGAGCCTGGAGCCTGCTTCGGATTCTTTGTCTCCCTCTCTCTCTGCCCCTCCCTTGTTCTCTCTTTCTCTCTCCCTCTCAAAAATAAATAAAAATATTGAAAAAAAAATCCCTACCTTGCAGAGGTGTTGTGAGGATACATGTAGAGTATTTAGAACTATGCCTGACACATAGCAATTGCATAAGAAATGCATTATTCTCTTGGATAGCACTGTCCTTGTCAAACCCGAAGTCAGAAGCGATGGGATTCTGAAGTTCTTAGGAAACTCCTCGTCAAAGAGGACAATATATTTCCTTTCTCTTATCCTTCTCACCTGGAATCAGAAACCTGGCCTGGGGTTCACATGTGTACCGGGCATCCGGACGGACTGCATCCTGCCACAGAGCTGCCTCCCTGACGGGCCTCCTGAGGTCCCACAATGGGCTGTGTGGTTCCTGACATTTCTAACACACACATGGCTTGGGTTCCTTCTCCTGTGAGAGCAGAGCTCCCAGCCCCTCAGCCTTTGTTTGCAAAGACTAAAACAATTAATGGACATTTTCTGAGCAATTATTAGGCTCCACATGTTTCATAGTTAGGACGGTATTTTATCTAAAAGGTAAAACTTCTCTAAAAGTTCTACTGCAGATGCAACTTGGACTATGTGGGAGCATTTTCAAGCTTTTAACTCTTACCATGTACCTTGGACATGATTGTTTCTTAGTAAATATTCATGACTTTTTCCTAAACCAATAAAACAAAGCAAAGGTAAAAGAGTAACAAAAGCAGTTTTTGCAAGAAGAAAGTTTTATTTATTTATTTATTTATTTACTTACTTACTTACTTTTAAAAATTGTTAATGAGAAATATACATTGGACTATTACTCAGCCATCAAAAAGAATGAAATCTTGCTATTTGCAATGACGTGGATGGAGCTAGAAAGTATGCTAAGCGAAATAAGTCAATCAGAGAAAGACAAATATCATATGATTTCCCTTACATGTGGAATTTAAGAAACAAAAATAGATGAACATATGGGAAGTGGGGGATGTGGGTAGGTGAGAGGAAAGCATATCACAAGAGACTCAACAATAGAGAACAAACTGAAGGTTGATGGAGGGAGGTGGGTGGGAGCTGGGTTAGTTGGGTGTTGGGTATTAAGAAGGGCACTTGGGACGAGCACTGGATGTTGGGTGTAAGTGATCAGTCACTGAATTTTACTTCTGAAACTAATATTGGCGCTATAGGTTAACTAACTAGAATTTAAATAATGGAGAGAGAGAGAGAGAGTACACACATGCACACCACAAGAGTAGGGGAGGGACATAGAAAGAGGGGAAGGGAATCCCAAGCAGGCTCCATGCTCAGAGTGGGTCTGACATAGTGCTCGATCCTATGACATGGGGCTTGATCCCAAGACCCAAGCATCATGACCTCAGCTGAAATCAAGCTCCACTGACTGACCCACCCAGGTGCTCCTGCAAGAAGAAAGTTCTTAATTTTTAGATTCTTACTTAGAAGAGAAGAGGTTGCAGGGCAAGAAAGAGTAAGTGGCAGAAGCAAAGGTCATTGTAAAGAGCCAGTATTTTCTGTGGCTAAAAGTAATGAAGTGATGATGATGTTGACAATATTACCATGATGATGACGATGTTGATGATGACGCCCAACACTTATAAGCCTGTAGTATGTGGCTGGCACTGGACTGGGCTGGTGACATACTCGGTCCTCACAATCACCCTGTGAAGTAGGCATCATTCGTCCACATTTTGCAGTTGAGAGCACTTGGAGTCAAAGAAATCATGTCCAAGGACACATAGCTAAATGTAGCCATTCAACCCAGAGTAGTTGCTCTCTGTCCTCACTCTTAAGCCTCTCACTCCACTGCCTATACTAGGTTATGGTACAGCTGGAAACCTTCAGGTGTGTGTGACGCACTCATTGGCATTGTCACCAGGCCCAAGTGTGACAGCTCTGCCACCTGGACATCCACTGAAAGAGTGAACAGATGCTCATCAGCCAAGCGACCATAGGAGTCGGGGTCAGGAGAGTCATGTGACAGGAGACAAAGCTTCAAGATGAAGGGGGGCAATGTGGGGCCTCTGGGCCTTCCCTGCAGTGGGAGAAGGAGTCAGTGGCATCCTGGACACAGGCCAGGTCACTGTGGGAAGCCTCTGTTTCATGGCTGGTACACAGACTTGCTGATTTTCTTAAAGTTTTTAAGAATGTTTAAATATTTATTTATTTGTGTGTGTGTGTGTGTGTGTGTGTGTGTGTGTGTGTGTATGAGAGAGAGAGAGAGAGAGAGAGAGAAGCAAGCTATAAGTAGAGGAGAGGCAGAGAGAGAGGGAGAGACAGAATCAGAAGCAGGCTCCAGGCTCTGAGCTGTCAGCACAGAGCCCGACATGAGGCTTGAACCCATGAACTGTGAGATCATGAGCTGAGCTGATGTTGGATGTTTAACCTACTGAGCCACTTAGGCGCCCCAGAACTTGCTGATTTTCAAAGCATAGTGGACAGGCTATACTGAGGGGTATTCAGGCTCAGGTAACTATCAGGAGCCATAATGTGCTTTCTACTCAGAGCATTGCAGAGCTGTGCTCTCTGGCTCTGAGAGCAGATTGTGAAGGCCAAGTCCAGTTGGCTTGACTCAAGAGTCAGCCCGATGGATGATTTCCCTAGTTTGCATTGTGTGTGTGTGTGTGTGCACGTGCCCGCAAGCATGTTTATATGCATGAATGCACGTGTATGTGTGTACGTGACCATCTGTATAGGTGTACATGTGTGCTAATAAGCATCAGTGCACATATTCCTGTGCTTACCACATCCACACATGCCCATGTAAGTACCTTGACACTTAGAAGAGTGGGTTAAATGAACAGACGCTTGTGAGCCTGGCAGCCTTCCTTTTGTGCTGATGGGTCAGGGCCATTGTTTGGTACAATTAACCTGGGGCTCAGAGACTTGCAGATGAATCCAGCAGGGTACTATGGCTTGGATGCTTTCCAGCCCGTGGTGTGTGGTGGGGGTAGTGCTTCAAAGCCTTCATCACACGAGACTGCCAACCTTCCTGATACCTTGTGCTTTGGAGGACACAGGCAGAGTGGAAGTATCAGACTGGAAAATTGCCCAGTGATCTGTTACAAACATATTGTCAACTGCTGGAGCCTCCGGTGCCTGTTCCTGCAGTGATGGGTGAATGCCATTCCCTTTGGCTCTTTGGAAACCATGTCTACACTGATTCATACTGCTGTGGAGAACATATCATGCCTCGAGTTGGAGGCGTTCAAAGGCATGAGCATGTTGGCTGAGCTTGAAGGACAGTATGGGGAAGAGCAAGGAGGGGACGTGCATGCAACTAGGGTACGGGAGGGGGGCAAGCCCTTCCTTACCTCTACTGTGGCCTCTGTCCTATACTTGTCCTTAAGCCCGGCATGTCTGGGTACCATATCCCATCTGCTTTTTATTATCTAGCAGGTGGCGGTGGGGGGGGGCCTAAAGTCCCCAGTTACAATGTCAGCCACCATCAGGTCTATAAAACAACGTTGCTATAAACCTGGCATTCAAAGGCTGGGCACAATAAGCAACTGACTTCTGATATGAATTGAGGGTCCAGAAAGTTCTCCCTGTCACTAATGATCTACCCTCTTCCTCTGATATATAGCCCCTTACTTCCTCCAGTATTTCAGTTCACACCCTAAGGAGATACGTGCATTTTTATTTCATTTAGAGTTTATTGTTATCTGGCAGGGTCACAGAAGAGAACTAACATATTAGCAGCCCTTCATATCATTAATGACACCATCACCACTCCTGGCCCCTTGGAGGAGACTTGAGAGAATGCGGTTGGCGTGGTCGGGGTGGGGGTGGGGGGACACATGATGAGTAAATTCGGACGAGAGGAATTAGAACTCAGAGCACTGCTATAGGGTGTGTGTGTGTGTGTGTGTGTGTGTGTGTGTGTGTGTGTGTGTGTTGCCCATTATGAAAAACAGCTGAGCTGGAAGACAGCATGCACATCTTTGCCCTGAAGAGCTTGTAGATGCCAAATGAGACAGCACATACATGTACACAAATTGGGTGATAGACCCTGAAAGGCAAAATGATATAGGATCCAGTGATCCTATTGAGTAGTGAGTATGGAAGAGAGACAGGGTTAGTGGGGGAAGCTTCCCTGGGCTGACTTTGGAACTGGGTTGGAAGGGCTGAGGAATTCATCACCATGACCGTATTCAGGTCAGGGAGCAGGCAGAAAGTGCACTACAATTGAACAATTCAGGGGTTAGGGCCACCGACCCCCCAACGCAGTCTAAAATCCACATATAATTTTTTACTCCCCTCAAAACTTCACTACTAATACCCTACTGTTGACCAGAAGCCTTACTGATAACATCAACAGTTGATTAATACATATTTGGGGTTTTTTTTAATGTTTTAACTTTTATTTATTTTTGAGAGAGACAGAGCACGAATGAGAGAGTGGCAGAGAGAGCAAGATACAGAATTTGAAGCAGGCTGTCAGCTGTGCTGACAGCTCAGAGCCTGACACCGGGCTCAAACTCACAAACCATGAGATCATGACATGAGCCGAAGATGGACACTCAACCAACTGAACCACCCAGGCACCCCACACATATTTCTTATGATGGATGTATTATATATATTGTACTCTTACAATAGAGTAAGCTAGAGGAAAGAAAATATGAAGAAAATCATAAGGAAGAGAAAGCACATTTACAATACTACACTGTCTTTATAAAAAAAAAAATCCATGTATAAGTGGCCCCATGCAGTTCAAACCCAAGTTGTCCAACGGGCAACAGTGCTTGGAAAAGGTCCAGTGTCAGATATTTGGGATTGTAGGTGGTGATAAGCACAAACATCAGTAGAGGAAGAAATGAAGGTTGCCAGCCACCTGTTCCCACTGGCCCAGGAAAGTGATGAGCATAAAGTAAACAAATAATTGAAACAGACACAAATCAATTAGATGGTGACAAATAAAAATTTTAATAGCCAGGGATGAGGTGTTATTAAAAATGACTCGTCTGAGCCTGGTGCCTTTGGATTTACATTTAAATGTAATTAACATGGAATGGCACTTGCTGCTGTTCTCATTCTGCCAGTTGACGGTGTTCGTTAGAGCGCTTTGGAGGTGCCAGGAAGCATTATCTTTAGAAAATATTCCATCCCTATTTTCACTCATTTGTAGTTGCACTCCCTCATTACACGGCATTAGGAGAGAGCCTGGTGGCTTCCTGGTACAGTCACTCCCATGGCTCGCTTCCTCCCCGCTGAAACCATCCTGAGCCCAAGACAAGGCAGCCATCACCCCAGCAACCAGACCTCCCACCACACTGCACACTTGTCCTTCCTTCCCTCACTATTTGTTACTAAGGGGATTTGATACGGAAAACTGGGTTGTAGATTTCCTAAGACTTTGGGGCAAGTGGCCGCTTCCACTGCAATGAAATAAAGCTGGCTCCCTACATCCTCCCTGTGGTTTTCCACCTCCCCTACAGGATTGTTTGCAAAGACTAAAACAATTAATGGACATTTTCTGAGCAATTATTAGGCTCCACATGTTTCATAGTTAGGACTGTATTTTATCTAAAAGGTAAAATCAATTGTTCCAGGTTTTTGTCCTCGGTTGCGTGATGATCCACTCCCAAATATGGGGCCTGATACAATCATTGGATTATTTCTTACAGTTCTGGGAGTTGATAGATAGGGCTCACTTGAGATTCTTCTGCTGGTTTTGCTTAAGGGTCTCTGGTGTGGCATCGTCAGATGCAGTTGAGGGTGGAGTCTCCTAGGCTCATCAGGGACAGCGGGATGGCTGGGCTGCTCTCCCCATGTGGTGTCAGGGCCTCACCTCTCCATGCAGCCACTCCAGAAGGACAGATTTCTTGCATAACCACGCGGGGCCAGAATCCACCAGACCTTTTAATGCCCAGAATATCCCTGTCAGTTTCCTTTTATTTATTCAGTCAGGTTGCAGGTGGGCAGAAGGTAAATGGGGGAGGGGATTACATGGGGCATGAATACCAGGAGGCGTGGTTAATTGGGAGCCAGTTTTGGAGACAAACTGCCATGTTTCCATTTCACTTATGAGAATACCGAGGTTCTGATTGCTAAGTAACTTTCTCAAAGTCACAGAGCTAGTAAGGAGAGCCCAGACATCTTGACTTTTGAGTTGTATATTTACATTCATGTTGTATTGACTTTTAAGAGTCATGAAAAATTCCTAAAATAGTGTTTGGCCTGTGATTGTATTCCTGGAATCGAATCTCCTTTCCTTTCTTCTCTTTCCCTCCTCGTTGCGTAAGAGTTATGTTGTGTCAGTTACTCAAATATTTATCAGGCATCTATCATGTGCCGAGCACTGTGCTATGGATACTGGGTATCCATGCAGCATACAAGACAGACCCGTTAGCCATCGTGATGGGTTTAATTTTTTTTTACCTTTTATTTTTTTTTTTGAGAGAGAGGGACAGAGTACAAGCGGGGGAAGGAGCAGAGAGAGAGGGAGACAGAGAATCTGAAGCAGGTTCCAAGCTCTGAGCTGTCAGCACACACCCCAACGCGGAGCTCGAACTCACAAACTGTGAGATCATGACCTGAGCCAAAACCAAGAGTCAGACGCTTAACTGACTGAGCCACCCAGGCACCCCTGTTCTTCCTCCTCCTCTTCCTTCTTCTTCTCCTTCTTCTTTTTTAATTTTTAAGGTTTATTTACTTTTGAGAGAGAGAAAGAGGCAGAGTTCAAGTAGGGGAGAGACAGAGAGAGAGAGGGAGACACAGAATCTGAAGCAGGCTCCAGGCTCTGAGCTTTCAGCACAGAGCCCGATGTGGGGCTGAAACCCATGAACTGTGAGACCATGACCTAAGCCGAAGTCGGACGCTTAACCAACTGAGCCACCTAGGCACCCCTGATTTCCATTTTTAAAAAGTAACTTTAACTTTTTGTGTGTTATACATATAGTACCTGTTCATTGAAGGAAAATTAGGAAAATGGATAGCAAAAGGGAGGAAGGAAGGAAGGAAGGAAGGAAGGAAGGAAGGAAGGAAGGAAGGAAGGAAGGAAGGAAGGAGAGAGAGAGAAAGAGAGAGAGAGAAAGAAAGAAAGAAAGAAAGAAAGAAAGAAAGAAAGAAAGAAAGAAAGAAAGAAAGGGAAAGAGGAAAAGATAAAGAAAAGAAATAAAGAAAAAGAAAAAATTCCCAGTATGTACTAACCCCGGTAGTAACTATTGACATTTTGCCATTTGGTGTTCATTTTTCATAATCTATAGAGAAGTTGAATCACTACCTTGTACAACCAAAATTAATGTTACATTTTGTGTCAACTGTACTATATAAAAACTTTCTTGAAAAAAAATCACATTTTTATTGAATATGCTATGTGTTGAGAACATATCAAATGCACATATTTGGAACCAATTTTTTCCTTTTATTTAGAAATGTATCATGAACATCTTCCTATGCCAATAAATACACCATCAATTATACTTGTTCACTGTATACCTGCATATGGATATCGTATAATATTTTAACCAGTTATTTAGTGTTGCACATCTGACTTCCGTACATTTGCATTCTTTTAAAATTTTTTAATGTTTTATTTATTTGAGAGAGAGAGAGAGAGAGAGAACCATGGAGGGGCAGAGAGAGAGGGAGACAAAGAATCTGAAACAGGCTCCAGGCTCTAAGCTAGCTGTCAGCACAGAGCTCGATGCGGGGCCCGAACCCACGAACCATAAGATCATCACCTGAGCTGAAGTCTGACACTTAACTGACTGAGCCACCCAGACACCCCTGCAATTAGCATTGTTATAGCTAAATGATGTCATATTCTTAAACATTTCCTTAGTATAAATTTCTCAAAGTAAAAATACTGGACCAAAATATGTACTTATGTTTTTACTTTTTTTTCAAATTAGGAGAGATTATACCAATCAAATGGGCCACCATTGAGTGCATATACCCATTGTCCCACTTCCTACCTAAAACTAGTTGTTTGGGGGCTTTAGTAAAACAATCACTGCTATTTTGATAAGTGAAACATGGTATCGTGTAATTTTAATTTGCAGTTATTTGATTAATATTGATGTTTAAAGTTTTTATCCCTGTACCAATTAATTGTATCCTTTCTTTGTCAGTTGTCTATATCTATCCTTAATCTGTCTGGTTTCTATGAATAGACAGGTTTGTCCCATGTCTCAGCCCCAATCTTGAGTCCCATTTTCGCAGCCAGATGGCTCTTGGTTCTTGTTTTTGAGTCTGTCTTCTAGGACCTGCCTACATTCCACTTCCTCTTGGACTGTTCCTCTAACGTATGTCCCCAGGGACTGCACTTCTGCCCCTGATCCCGTTCCTGCTACTTCCTTTCAAACCTCCCTGGTGCTGACAGTTCCTGCCAAGAACTATAACATGGTCTGCTTCCATCGTATCCTGCCTGATGAGACCTGTCAATACCCCCTATATTCCTGTGGATGGACCTCTGTAAAGCCGGCCTGCTGCATGTCACCTCTACCTCTTGCAAGACCCCCTTACACCCTCACCAAGCAGGTTCTATTCCTCCCCTTCTTGTGTGTCACCATATCTGCTGGCTCCAGTGGCCAAGACCGCATCAGGCATGGTCTTCTGCTCTTAACTGTGTTCTCTCCAACTATGAGTACGCTGTCCGCTCACATCTCAACAAATGAGATAAAAGCCAGAAAAAAATGTCTGACCCAACCCGGTATGACAAATAAGCTAAAGTGCCACCAAGGCTCTGACCCCTGAGTCCAGCTTTCTGCCCTCATGGTTTCTGAATCTGACATCTGGATTTTAGGAGGCTCAGGACGTACCTACAGTCTCATGGATAAATGTGTGTTTATTTGTATGTACGTTGTCCACGGGAGCTCTTTGTCAGATTCTCAAGAAACTGGTGAAACACAAAACATTTACAAAACCAGGACCTTGAGGATTTCGCTGAGTAGCTAAGAACGATTACTGCTGTTGTTCCCACCGCCACCACCTTCCCTGTTACTACTATTGGTAATAAGATAAATGAGCACCATGCAGGATATATAACATAGAATTTGGGAGGAAAATCACTGCCAATGAAGAATGTCCTTAAGTTCATTTTTTAGGGGCGTCTGGGTGGCTAGTCAGTTAAGTGTCCAGCTTCAGCTCAGGTTATGATCTCATGGTTCATGGGTTTGAGCCCCGCATCGAGCTCTGTGCTGACAGCTCAGAGCCTGGAGCCTGTTTCAGATTCTGTACCTCCCTTTCTCTCTGAGCCTCCCCTGCTCATGCTGTCTCTCTCTCTCTCTCTCAGAAATAAATAAAAATTGGGGCGCCTGGGTGGCTTAGTCGGTTAAGCGTCCGACTTTCATTTAGGTCATGATCTCGCGGTTCGTGGGTTCGAGACCCGCGTCAGGCTCTGTGCTGACTGCCAGCTCGGAGCCTGGAGCCTGTTTCAGTCTGTGACTTCCTCTCTCTCTGATCCTCCCCTGCTCATGCTGTCTCTCTCTCTCTCCTAGAAATAAATAAAACCATTAAAAATTTAAAAAAAAAAAAGAAATAAATAAAAAATTTTTAAGTTCATTTTTTTAGGTTACTTGAACAGCTTTATAGAGGAATCTGTCCCAGGTTCTAGAAAGATCCAAAGTCTTTGAGCCTGAGAACAAGAGCGATCACACAATGACCAGTGAGCATCTGGAACTAAGAGCATGGACCACTCATCACTCCGTCTTCCCTGGGCCCAGCAGCATTCTTGGACAGATGTGGGGGGCTTCTAGAGGCAATGCTTGCAAAGAGAACATGTCTGATCTGGGTGGCCATGCCGGCACTCTCATGAGGAGACCTAGAACCCGTGGTTACTGGTGCAACAGAGGAGAAGGGTGTTTGTAGCAGGGCAGAGCCAGGTCAGGCAGGATGGGAGCAGAGCGGGGGTGGCTGAAATCCTATTGGCTGAACTCTCTTGTGGCATGTGTAGCTCTTAAGCTGATCCTAATGGATGCTGAGTGAGAAAAGCTATGTCTGAGGCCTAGGTCTGCACCCACAGACTGTGTGACTTCAGAAAAGTTCCTCCCCCATTTCAAGGAGAGGCTTTAAAAAAATTTTTTTAATGTTTATTTATTTTTGTGAGAGAGAGAGTGTGGGTGGGAGCAGGGCAGAGAGAGAGGGAGATACATAATCTGAAGCAGGCTCCAGGCTCTGAGCTGTCATCACAGAGCCCAATGTGGGGTCAAGCTCATGGACCACGAGATCATGACCTGAGCCAAAGTCAGGCACTCAACTGACTGAGCCACCCAGGAGCTCCCTCAGGGAGAGGGTTTTTTCTTCCCCATGAAAATAATGAAGAACTGGGAGCGAAGGCTTCTGAAGTCCATCCCTGTTCTAACAACTTGATAATTTTGATTATTCTTTAAAAATGGTACCTCTGTGATTCTGAACTTGTCCAAGAAATTGTGGTAATATCCTGAGAGTCTTAGGAGAGTGCACTATGAGGGATGGTTAAGAAAGTCTGACACAAAGATGGTGGACTAGGGTCCTCCAATCTCTTGTTCTTTCAGGGAAACATCAAAAAGCAATGAAAACTGGCTAAAATAACTTTATAGGAATTCTGGAAGACATCAAAAGTCCATAGCAACCAAGGGAACCTCCAATCAAGAAAAGCCACATTCAGGATGATAGGAAATCCTGTGGTGTTTTTACTTGCCCTCATCCTGTCCCCTACCCAGCCTGGAGGAGGTGGTGATTCAGCTTCCAGTTCCCTCCCTCAAACTGCAAGGAGCAGAACAGACTTTGTGATGTCCTAACCTCTGACCTGTCTAGGGGCTGCATGAAGGACTGGCCTCTGTCCTGCCTCACTTGGACCTCAGGTGAGGAGACATGGAGGGTTGTTTGTGGAAGTGGCAGGGGACTACAGACCTACAGAGTCAGTGACGGGATACTGTGGGTGGAGACAAGCAACAAGCCATGTAAGGGCCTCCGGAGAAGCTGAGGAGAGGCCTTTGAGAAATTAGGAGATGCAAACACAGCCGTGTGGACAAGGGCATCAGGAAAGCCACACAGAAGCCCAGTTAAGACACATGTTTAGAAAAGACCTGAGAGAACTTTACTCTTCCACTTTAGGCTGGTCCCCAGGCTCAGGGCTCACCCAGAGAATCAGCAAAGGATGGCCTACCACAGAACCAGTCTGCAAAGACCCAGAGAGGTGGTTGTTATTTCAAGTGCCCAGTTCTCAGCCATAGCAGCAGCAAATCACAAGGTTTACAAAGAAATAGGAACACATGGCCCATTCAAAGGAAGAAAATGGACAGAAACCAATCCTGAAGAAGCACAGGCATTGGACATACTAGACAAAGACTTAAATTTTTTTAATATTTATTTGTTTTTGAGAGAGAGACAGAAAATGAGAGGAGGGGAAGGGCAGGGAGAGAGGGAGTCACAGAATCTGAAACAGGTTCCATCCCCTGAGCTGTCAGCACAGACCCCAGTGCGGGGCTCAAACTCATGAACTGTGAGATCATGACCCAAGACAAAGTTGGACACTCAACCGACTGAGCCACCCAGATGCCCCTAGACAAAGACTTTAAAACTGACTTAAATATGCACAAAGAACTAAGGCAAAACACAGACAAAAAAATGAATGGAAATCAGGAAAAATAATACCTACACAAAATAATAATAATATCAGTGTTAATTCTCTTATTCATATATGATTTTGTGATACTCATCCTGTATCTTTCCCACAGACAGGTATTACAGGTACTTAACTGAATCTGGATTATGGTCACATTCCAAGTTGTAGTCACTGCACATCTAAAAATAATTTTAGGTGTAATTTATTAAGTATCATTTTTAGTCTGGGCACTATTCTAGGTGCTTTATATGCTTTGTTCCCTTAATTCACCCAACAGCTCTGCAAAAATGTTAGGACTATGCTCATTTTTCAGATAATGGTCAAATAATTCTCTTATGCCCCTAATACCTGAGGTTATTTTGGCTGCAGAGAGACTGCAGAGTAGTAGAAACTGTTCTCGACATTTCTTCATAACCTAAGTGTTGTCTCACTCAAGTGCTTAAGACCCTTAACCACGATGTCCAATCTATCCATGCTCTGGTATGCTACATGTTCTCTTGCTTCTATTTTATGAGAAACACCTCTGCCCTCTCACACACATGGATGTCAGCTCCAAAAGGGCCATAAAATAGTGACCAGATAGTGTTTTATAGACCAGGAGGATTATCAGAATTCAGTGGGAGCACTTTTCTAATAATGCAGATTCCTAAACCCCACCCAAGATCCACAGAACCAGATTCTCCAAGAGCAAGACCCAGGCTCTGTGTGGCTAAAATCTCCCCCAGGGAATTCTCTTGCTAAGTCCAGCTTTAGGCAAGTTCCATGGTAGCTCAGAGCAAGTGCACCCTCAGCACAGGGAAACCTTACCCAGGGAAGCAGAGAACACTCCACTGAGGACCTCGAAATCCATCTGGTTCTTAAGGACAAATGAAATACAGGTGGATGATGATGGTTGGAAGGGCACCTCAGGATAAGTGGTGTGGAAGGGATACAGAGGCAGGAAAATGCGTGAGATATTGGAGAATGATGGGAAATGTTAGTCAAGGAGTAGCGACAGCTGTGGGTGCTTCCATTCAGGTGGAGAAGGTTCTGTTGGAGAAAATCAAGATCTCCCTCATCTCCTCATTTGTGCTGCCCCACGGACATTTAGGAGAGAAACCAAACACGTGCTTTCCAGTCTCTGGTCTTCCTTCCCCTTGGGAGCCAGCTACTCAGGGGAAACATAGGGACCACTCCACCCCACCATGTTCTAAGTTTTCAGGGGCACCTTCTGCTCTGGTGGCTGGGGGATGCCTATCCAACCTGCCTGTGTCTGGGTGGGTAGATCTGTTTAAACCTGGGGTTTCAGTATTAACAAGTCCACTAGCCTGAAGCTGTATGGCACAGCCTTCAATTTCAGCCACTTAAGAAATAAAGATAATCTGTTCATCTCCCTTCTAACTGACTCAATAATTTTGTTTCTCAACTGTCTGAGAACTCAGGCAAGGGAGAGTGATTCTGTTCACTGGGTCCCTCAATCTCCAGTAGAAAAACAGGGTTGGACAAAAGATGAAGCTAAATGAAGGAACATGTGTGGGCTGCCAAGCTTGTAGCCAATGGCTCTTAATCTTCTTGGGGGAGGGGGGTGTCACACATTTATTTGAGGTTCTGATAGAAATTGTTAAAATTCTTCCCAGTTAAAGGTTAATTATCAGAATTATCTAGTTGCCTTTTAAAGATTTATTTATTTATTTTTGAGAGAGAGAGAGAATCCCAAGTGGGTTCTGCCCTATCAGCATACAGCTCGATATGGGACTCGAACTCACAAACCGTGAGATCATGACCTGAGCTGAAGTCAGATGCTTAACTGACTGGGCCACCCAGGCATCCTCTTATTTTTTTTTTAAGTTTATTTATTCTGAGAGAGAGCATGCATGCAAGCACAAGCAGGAAAGTAAGAGAGAGGGGGAGAGAAGGAGAATCTCAAACAGGATCCACATTGCCAGCCCAGAGCCTGATGCTGGGCTGAAACTCATGAACCATGAGATCATGACCTGAACTGAAATCAAAAGTCAGAAACTTAATGGACTGAGCCACCCAGGTTCCCCTAGTATTTTTCTCTTCTAATACAGATCCCCTCATCCCATCCAAGATCTCCTGATTCAGATTCTTCAATGGTTGAATCTAAGTTTTTGGTATGGGTAAAATCTCTTGCAAATAATTCTGATGTTCAATCAGAATTATGTTCTATTTCAGGGTGTTCGGAGGTCTCCCGAAGCCCATACAGGGGCCCCTCTCTCCCAGTACTAGGAACCCTAACTTCAGTCAAGAGGAGCGATTGTACCCTGGACCCAAAAGAGCCATGGTGGGCATCAGTGATGTGGTCTTGATACTGACGTTGGCTCTTTGCACAAATATGCAAGTGGAATCCTGTAAAACTGATTGGACTGAAGGAGGCATTTTGTTTGTGGAATCCACTGCAGAGATGTTCAGGCCCCCAGGACTCTGAGGGAAAGAGGCCAACACCTCCTGTGCTGGAGAGCGTCGAGAGGCACCAGGATTCTGTTGTTTGCGATCTCTGTGTCTGCTTCTCATCAGCATTGCCTCCAAGACGCGTTCCTCACGTCCAGGTGATGAGTTAAGCATAAATGTGGGGTGCTTTCTCCTCGGTACTCCTTCTGCCTTTGCATTCATTAAAAACAAAAATGACCTGGGGCGCCTGGATGGCTTAGTCGGTTAAGCGTCCGACTTTTGCTTAGGTCATGATCTCGCGGTTTGTGGGTTCGGGCCCCGCGTCGGGCTCTGTGCTGACTGCAAGCTCAGAACCTGGAGCCTGTTTCAGTCTGTGACTCCCTCTCTCTCTGACCCTCCCCTGCTCACGCTGTCTCTCTCTCTCTCTCTCCTAGAAATAAATTAAAAAAAAACATTAAAAAAAATGACTTACCCAACAGCAGCTGCTCCTCCTTGCTTAACCTAAAGCATATAATGCCAGCAGTTTTGGAAACGGCAACAGGCCGATCTGTGTAGAAATCTCCAGAGCATTGTAGGCTAATACGTTAAAATTAAAGAGAAACAGAAGCCATCACTACAAATTGCAACATTATTGTTCAAGCCAAGATCGTCCTAATTATAAACTAGCATTTTTATAGATGTCACAGGGGCTGTTTTAGTGCCGCTTTGCTGATGCTAAAAAGATAGTATGGAAATGTGATCAGGGACTCACACTACTGCCTAACTGGAGGGGGAAAAAAGTTAATTAGGCTCTTTTTGGCATATTAGTGGAGACAGGCTTATTAGACACATTTACAAGCTAATGATATGCCTATACTCTGCTCTCACAAAAATGCATTTCAATAAACTGATTTACAGTTCAGCCATTTTCCTCTTTAACCAGTACAATCACAATTACATTACACGCATCTCATTGGCATGAATCTGAGCTTTTCCAGGGACTATTCTCTGGAATGGTGGTGTCGGCTCATCCTGCCTCGTCCAACCTGTCTTGGACCACAAGGCGCTTCTCACCCTGTCTGCCCCTCACCGTCTAGGATGAACAGCCTTGATTTGACTAAAGACCTTGGGGTCACAGTGGTGGACTTCAGAGCTGTCACTAAGGAAAAGTCCAAATGGGTGCATGTCGGTAGAGAGGCAGGTGGGAGGCAGTCGCTAGTGGCCTGGGTAGCCAGGGCCCCGCTTCTCGCCAGGCTTCCTGCAGAATGAAGCAAGCACTGAAAGAAAGGAGCATTTCCCTCTCCACCTCAGAAATCAAGGGCATTGCCAGGGGGCCTAATTCATGCTTCTCTGTGCAAGATAACCCCTTTGTACACTGAGGCTCACTTTGCACACTACTTTCCGCGATCCTTCTAACAAGCAGCCACCGGAGGCTGTTATTGCTAGAGATCTGGCTCTCTCACAAAAGGCTACTAAACTTGGTGTCCACATCAATAAAATGGCGACTATACGTGTTCCTACCTCAAAGTATATTTGAGAAGATTAGCTGAGGTACTGCTTATAAAGTGCCTAGCAAAGTGCCTGACCTGTAGTAAATGCTCAATAAATACTACCTGTTCTCATTATTATCATATTATCATTGTCACTATTACTGAACTCCTGAGTTTAAAAGCGGCTGATGAGTTTCTATTTCCTACTGGAACAAATCTGGATTACTTAACGAGGCCCTTAAAGTTCTTCAGATTCTGATCATCATTTCTCTTTCTGGCCTCCTTACCTTTCTCCTACAACACTGTGTTCTAGCCACACAGAACTGCCGACCTTCCACAGCGTTTGTTCGTCCTTGGCTCGAGCCGTACCCTCCACCTGCATGGCCCCATCCTTCTGCCCCACCACCTTCGACAGCTGGTTCTCCAGAAGAGAGCCTGCCCTCCTCTTCCTCCTCCCCTCCTCTTCCTCCGGACCTCAGCTCAAAGCACCCTTCTGGGCTGTCTTCCCGGCAAAAATACAGCCCCCACCCAGGCTGCACCACACACACGTCTACTTGGTACCATTTACTTCACAGTACGAGAGTTTCGTGTTTACCACGCCATTTCCCCTGTCAGAGGGCGCGCTCTTCAAGGACAGACACCACGACCAGTTCCGGTTTTTATACCCAGCCCCTGACACGGTGCTGAGCACAGCCAGGTAATACATGAACATTCTGAATCCAATGGAATCAAGTTGAGTTCTACTAATTTGAACAAGAGTTCCAGCTAGATCACTTCTTCAGTGCCATCTGAGCCTCATAGCATCAGCCCATGATTTTAGAAAACAGTGGATTCAGCTCCCTTATCTGAGCTTCACTTTTTTGTCTATATGATGTGAATGTAATTCCTAGGTCACAGGGCCATTGGAAGACAGAGCGGGTCAGTTTATGTGAACTGATTGAAGGCTCCAAGTGCCATACAGACGGTGGGCAGCATTTCCTTGCTTTCCCTGGTGCTTCTGGGAGATGACAAGCTAATAGAAAAACACATTGTTTGTGAAGCTTGACTTGTATTTGTTGTTGATGTTTTTGCTCATTCCAGTTCCCAGAGTAAAAGTGAGCTCAGGATCTTTCCTTCTCCAGGGAAAGTGGAGCATTTCTTAGTGCCCATTTCAACAGGATGAACTGGGGATGCTTGGAGGTCAGTCTCTATACCCCGCAGCCTTTGTGCTCAGATTCCAATCTCAGTTCTTGCAAGAGAAGGGTCCTGGGAAGCTCCCTTTCTCCTCCTCTTTCCCCAGCCCCCTCCACAATAACAAATCCCAGGCCCTCTTTCTATGGTGTTGATCATGATCAAGGACATCATTCACATTTACTACTTGGGAATGACTTTGCATGCCAGTGACTAACAACATTATGAGCAGTTATTTCCTTAGAACGTTACTGTTTTACTGTCAAAGAAAATGTCACTTTTGTAAGGTAACAAATGTGGTTCACCTCAGCCTCAGTACTTCTTTGAGATCAAGTCACTCAAGAGTAGTGTCTTGTGAGTACTTTCCCAAAGTGTTTCCTGAATCACCATGTTCCAAATAGGACACCTTCTATCTGAGGCATCTTGTGAAGAAAAAAGGATTCATTCAACAAAGAGGAGAATGGGGGGAGTTCCATCCAGTCCAGAACAATCGATGCTGGGTCTATGGTTTCTACCATATACACTCACCTTTGGGTGATACAGCTAGAGTGACATTCCCTAGAAGCATCCTTGTTCTGCCCCTGCTGAGCTCAGGGAGACAGACCCCCAGCTGTGAGAATGAGAGAGGGAAGGCAGATTTCCTGCTCTCCAGACCACTGTACCATCACAACCTACATTGCGCCTGTTTGTTTGGATGTGCATTACAACACATTTGTGCTTCTGTGGCACCCCAGTGTGTTCAGATCAGGAGGAACAGGACTATGTGACACTGGAGAGTAGTGACTCTTTCACTCATCTGCTTTGGCAACAGGAAGGCTTGGGTTCAAACCTCGACTCTGGTACTTTTTGCTAATAGAAAACTTTGAATAGACCCCTCGACCTCACAAGCTTTGTTTTTCTCAACTGCAACAGCCCCTCACTGTGCTGTCTTGTAGATTGGACAAAATAAGGTAAATGAGGCACATGGCACAGTGGCTGGTGTCTAGCTGGAGCCCTGGTCATAGTTGTGGTCATTGTGGTCATCAGAAGTGGTGCTGCTAGAGGGAGCAGTATTTTGGCTGTAGCCTGGCGCCCAGCACAATAAACACATAGAATGAGCAGTGAATTAAATTTAAGACTAAACAAATAAGTAGAAGAGTGACCCTAATATTGCCCTTCACATGTCAGTAAAGGGCACTGAGAGAGATAGTTACCCTGATTAAACCAAAAACCACTGTGCAGATATGTTACCTTAAGAGCTTAGTTACATATCAACAAAGTCACCTTATGGAAAGAACCCTAAAGTCCATCAGCTGACAAATGGGTAAAAAAGATGTGGTATATGTATAAGATGGAATATTACTTGGCAATCCAAAAGAATGAAATTTTTCTATTTGCAACAATGTGGATGGAGCTAGAGAGTATCAAGCTCAGTGAAATAAGTTAGAGAAAGATAAATATCTATGATTTCATTCACATGTAGAATTTAAGAAACAAAACAAAACAAAAAGAGGGTGGGGGGAAAGCCATAAGAGATTCTTAAGTACAGAGAAAAACTGAGGGTTGCTGGAGGGGCATTGGGTGAGGGGTTGGGCTAAATGGGCAAGAGGCAGTACGGAGGTCCCTTGTTGGGATGAGCACTGGGTGTTACATGGAAGTGATGAATCACCAAATTCTACTCCTGAAATCATTCTTACAGTACATGTTAACTAACTTGGATTTGAATAAAATTTGAAAAATAAAGAACTTAGTTTCCTGGCCGATTTCAGGGTCTGGTTGGAGATGGGAGAAGCCATGCTGGTGACGTATGGGAGGCAGCAGTGTCCGGTAGGGGCCCACGGAACCTCAATAGAAGTAGTGAAGCCAATGGCAAGAGACATGGCCTGAGCAGTCTCGGCAATGGCGGCAGCACCAGCTGAGGCAGCGAGTTGCTGAATGTGGTGGAACGTCAGGGCTGCCTGGTGGAGGTGGTGACACTCACTGGGGACAGAGAAGCAGGACCTGGGAGCACCGCATGGCAGCTGACTGGATTTGTTCCTGCATACACAGGAACTATCTCTAGGGGCTGCCAGAAATACGAGTATGTGCATGCACAAGTGTGTGTATGAGTGTGTGCGTGTGTGTGTGTGTATGCACGTGTGTGTTTGGGGTGGTGGTACGCAGCATAAAGTCCTCCACAAGCAGGTGCCAGGAAAGTGCATATTATTAAAGTTCCTAGAGCCTCATTCTCCGCAAGAGAATAAATCCTGGGTAAACTAGTCACAAAAGCAAAGCTTCCTTCTCCAGGTAAAAACCATTTTTGAGGAAGTTCCTGGCACCTTTAGTACAGTCATTGCAAGCTTTGAAGTATATAATGGAGCTAAACTTCCTCATTTATGAGAAAAGAAAATGGTTTTAAGTTTTAGGATGTACTTAGCATTTTTCAATCAAAGATGTGTAGAGCCAAAAACTGGACTGAAGTCCCTGGAACCCCGGACCCCACCTTGGGCATGTTCTCAAATGGGATGAGGTCTCCATCCATCGGAATTCCAGAGCCACCTACCAGAGTAAGGAAATGGGTGATGGCAGGACCTGAATTACACAAAGCAGAGCTGGGAGCGGGGGCGGGGGGTGGGGTCTCAAGGCGCGTGCAACAGTGAAGAAACGTGTGAGTTGTTAGTTTCTATGAAATGTGCTAATGGGCTTTCCATTATCTCCTTTCTCATTATTTGGTGTTGCCTGTCTGGTTGTCTGACACTTAACTGTGACAATATGACATCAAAAATATCAAGGCCTGCAGGCTCCCTGACCCCAAGCCCCTTTTCTTCCAACAGCTGGGACATTTGACCTTGGCCAGCAGGCTCTGCTTCTAAGTCAGGGCAAATCATTTCCTCGCCACACATATATATTTTTTTTAATACTTAGAAAAGGTCAATGAAAGTATGTAGGACACAGTAAGCCTTCAGCAAATTTTAATGTCCTTCTTCTCTTTGGAACCTTCTTAAATTCCCTAAATATGGTGCAATCTCCCTGAAAAGTGGAAAGGTATAAAGTTTCTCACTTGGGGAGCAGAGAAAATCTTTCAATCTCAAGGTGACCTAGAAAAGCAAGTCCCAGAAAAATGCCCCATCAGCCACTCAGAGACTGGCAAGAGGCAGATGTGAGGCTCCCACGCCCCCACTCTATGGCCCGTGGTAGAAATTTCTAACTGGTTACAGCACTTATTTATCCTGCTTTTACTCTTTCCTTTAAGGTAAGGTTCAGCCCAGATCATGGTCATTAGAATGTTCTATGCAGCCTTCACCAATTACTTGGAATTAGCACAGGAAATGAAAGCCACTTGCCATCCTGCCCAAGGTCATCAAGATAATATTCAAACGAACTCTAACAAATAGCTGTTCTCAACTGATCCTATTTGAAGTTGTTTATCTGGATATTAGTCTAGCAGGTTTAAGTGAGTCAAATATGCCCAGACTCAACACCTGAGGTCAGGAAAGGTGAGACCTTTGGACACCCCAGCAGATTCCCTATGGGGGCAGTACCTTGGAGAGGGTTACAAAACCATTCCCAGGGAGCCAGACCACACCAACACTTGTGGAAGAGGGATGTTTCATAAACCAGGATGAGAAAGCAGAAAACTTGCAGCGATGAGCAGGGTATCAGATCAGAACCAACCGGAATAGGCAAAATGTGGGTGAGATTGCACAGGTCAAATGCCAAGAAAGTGCACTCTTTTTTTTTTTTTTTTAACAGTTATGTATGTGTGTATGTATGTATGTATGTATTTTGAGAGACAGAGACAGAGCATGAGCAGAGGGGAGAGCCAGAGAGAGAGAGGTAAACACAGAACCAGAAGCAGGCTCCAGGCTCTGAGCCTTCAGCACAGAGCCCTATGCAGCCTCAAACCCATGAACCATGAGATCATGACCTGAGCTAAAGTCGGATGCTTAACTGACTGAGCCACCCAGGTGTGCCCCAGGACACCCTTTTAAAAAAAAATAAAGCAAGATCAGAAATCATTTTGCTATTTAGCAGTATTTTGGTTATCACACATAATTTTTACATTTTTTAAGAGAGAGACAAACCAAGACTCTCTTTTTTTCTTTTTTTTTTTCTTTTTTGACACAGAGAGAGAGAGACAGAGACAGACAGACAGATGCAGAGTGTGAGTAGGGGAGGAACAGAGAGACAGGGAGACACAGAATCCGAAACAGGCTCCAGTCTCTGAGCTGTCAGCACAGAGCCTGACATGAGGCTTGAACTTATGAACTGTGAGATCATGACCTGAGCTGAAGTCAGATGCTTACCTGTCTGAACCACCTAGGTGCCACAATTTTTACATTTTTAAATTTGGGGCTAGAATATTTTATTCATTGTAAACATTTCCTTATTAATCATTCTATAAAGCCATTGTAAAGTCAACATAACTTGATAGTTAATAAAGGTCTAAATCCTTATGCATTAAATTATATAATAATAGACAAAAATTATGAAGTTTTACTATGGGCTAGGTGCTATGTCAGGCACTAATATTTATTATCTTGCTTAATTCTCTCAAGAAAGCTGCTGAGTACTTTTTTTTTGAGAGAGAGTGAGCATGTGCATGAACAGGGAGAGGGAGAGAGAGAGTCTTAAGCAGGACCCCGACGATGCAGGGTTCAAGCTCATGATGGTGAGATCATGATCTGAACCAAAACCGAGTCTGATGGTTAACCACCTGAGCCACTCAGGCACCCTGAAAGCTGTTTAGCACTTTTATTTCTGAGTGAGGAAATGGACATTTAGGAAAGTTAAATCATCTGCTCAAGCTTACCCAGCTAATAAATATTGGAGCTGGATTTTGAATCTGAACAGTCCAACAAGAGTCCTGGTAACCTTGGGCACATGCAGGTGGTAGAATGTGCTTTACAAGAAAATAAAACCCATACGAGAGTCTTGTAACAAATATTATACAGTTTACAAACAGCATATTTACATTAGCATTTTCCATAAAATATCCCATCACAAAGAAAGACTGTGCTCGGAGGGCCTCTGGAAAGGAATGTCACGATTAGCAGTCTGCTGAGTGGCTCTGTGATGCCTTCAGCAGCGTGGCAAATCCACAAAGGTTGTGGCAGCTTGAAGGTCATATGCTCTGGCTCCCTAGTGCTAGGGTGATTCTGAGATGTAGCCTGGGGGCTGGTCACTGGGGCTGCACAGGGCAGATCTGATCTTCCCTGGAGAATAACAGCAATCATCTTATGGGGTGATAAGCAAGAAGATGAATTTGTGCAGGCACATGTAGATGCAAATCAAACAAGCGCAAACTGCAGTGTCAGAGAGAGAGAAAGAGAGACCTTTTCTATCTTTGACAATTGCCCACATTCTGTCTTCAATCCTGACACCCCCATTCTCTCTCCAACCCATTCCAATATGAACTTTCATCTTCCACCATTCGCTGGAAATTGTCGAGGTCACCAATGACCTAGACCCTCGATACTTAAAGTGTGGTCTACGGACCAGTTGCTGCAGCATCACTTAGAGGTAGAAATGCAGAATCCTAGCCCAACCACAGAATCTGATTTTAAAAAGTTGTCCTGGATAATCTCAATGTTTGCTAAAGATTGAGAAACAGGGTCTTAGATCTTCCCAAAATAAATGATCAATGTTGCTCTTAGCTATACTTGGTATTCCCACATTCCTGAAATATTTTTGTCTTGGATTTAGTAACAGCACCCTTATCATCTGGTTTATGTCCTCTTTTCCTGGCCATTCCTTGCCAGAGTCCTTTGATTGTCTTCTCCTTTGCTCCCTCTGCCTGCCTCCAGGCCTTACCTGTGGCCCTCTCCATGTTTTTCACAGGTGATTTTATATAGTACTCCATGAATTCTGATGACTCTGAACTATGTCTCTGTCCCAAACATGTACTAGACTTGCATGTACACTTCTCCGCTAGACAATGCCTTCATGTTCACTTGGGTTTTTAATAAACAACCAAGCATTAATTTAATAAATAGAAACATTGACTCTAACTCTTCTCCATCTCAATAAATACCATTATCACCTATCATTTCCTTCGGGACAGAAATCCAGGAGGCATACACTAATCCTTCTTTTCCTCATACTCCACATCCGAACCAATGCATCAGCAAGTCCTGCCAATATTATCTGCACAGTACATCCCCATTGCAAACATTTCCCTCCATCTTCACTTCACAGCCCTATCCAATCCTGGGGTCCAGCAGTTGTTCCTAACTACTCTTCTTACTTCCACTGTGGTCCATTCTCCAAATAGCCTCCAGGAAAAAATGTCTTCAACCATAAGTCAAAGTACAACCCTACTCTGCTTAAAACTCTTAAAGCCTTTTCTTTATAATGACAATAAAGTCCAATATTCCTACTATATTAGCTAGAACACTTTTAGCTCCGAGTCGCAAATACCCAACAGAAAGTAATTTTATATTTTATTCCTTAATAATGCCAAAGGTCAGTGGCTCCAAGTTGGGTTCTAGTGCTCCATAATCTCTTCCATCTTTTCGATCTATAATCCTCAGTGAATCAGTGATATCTTCCCTCTTAGATCCCCAAATGAGTTACATGACTAGCCCTGCTAGTTAATCACTGCTAAAAAGAAAAGTCCTAATCAATTATGGTTCATTTCTTGGTGAAGGGGAAGAAATGCATTGTATTCTCCCAGAATACATTGTAATCTCATTTCTGAAAAGCCAGATGATCAGAAATAGGAGGGTGGCAGAATCAATGATGTTTGTTATACTTCCTGTTCTTACCAAATAATGTCAAACCTTCTGTGGGTCACACAAACTCTCTGAACCTCAGAAGCTTTATCTGTAAAGCTCAGACCTCATGGAAATATCAGTAGAATTATATTATAGTATATTATGTTATATCATATCATATTATATTATATAGTAAAACCTTGGATTGCGAGTAACTTGCTCTGTGAGAGTTCCACAAGACAAGTAAATATTTCTAATAAATTTTTACTTGATAAAGGGGCGATGTCTTGTCATACTAGTAGTACATAACATTGAACATCACATGGTCACAACTGAGCCAATGGTTCTTGAAATTCGCTTGGATGTACAAGTGCTTTAGATTACAAGTGTTTCTGGAATGAATTGTGCTCACAAACCAAGGTTTTATAGTATGTATTATTATATTATATATTATATTATAATGGCTATATTATATTATTGCACAGGAAGTACCTGGTAGATGCTAAATGCTCAACTTATTCTGGTCCTCTTTCTTCCCATGTTTGCCAGCCAAGAATTCAGTCTCACTAAAAACAAAGAAGTTGAAAAATGATCATTTTTGCTATCAGTACACTCATAAAATCTCAGTGATAAAAAAATATTAAAAGACTTTTGGCTCAACGAATGCTTTTTTTATTCACTATAAACAGTATGCAGAACTCTTTGAACCACAATCATTTAGGCTACACAAAACGCCTGACAATAGGTTTTCCTTTCCAATAATTTCTTTTAAATAATCCAACTTTTATACAAAGTACCGGATGCCAGCTCTGTTGGAAATCATGGAAGGCAGCACTTGGCCTTGCAAAACCCGGCCCAGGCAGGCTGCCTTCGTGGTGATGCCACACCGTCTCGCCAAGAGACAGATTATTACCTACAAGAAAAGGCACAATGGGTTTTGCAGATCTCACAAATCATATGATGTCTGGTTCCTTGATGATGAGTCAGAGGGCAGACTTCATTATTCAGTCCTATGACGAGTGTTCCTATGATGTGCCTGAAGAGGCCACCCAGCTGCATGTGCAGATGGGGACACTAGGAGTTAGGAGACTGATATTTTCATTGTGTTCTGCTAAATCTCACCCTTTTGGCCCAAGATGAGTCACAGAAACTTTGTAGGCTTCAGCTTTCACATTCGTGCAATGAGTGTTGGCTTATGGGGTCCCCGCAGTTCTTCCCTGGACTGAATCCCCGTGAGGTGGGTATTTACCTAGGTCTCCCTTATCTGGTCTTAGTTCTCAGCAGAGAGAAAGCTCTGGGTAGGACTGAGAGTTCAGGCTCTACAATTAGCCCTTAGCGTTCGCAGATTAAATTCCATCAGTGTTCTTACATGAAACAATCAGTACTTATGGGTCTGCCGCTGGGTATCAGGGAGTTACACTGACTGATCTTTGCTAATGAGCTATTTTCAGATGAGTGGACAGTTGAAAGAAGGGCGAACAGCAGAGTCGAACAAATAATAACTTTTTATTCTCTTTACACAGGTAAGGCCCACTCTTTCTCTGTGTCACCTCCTCTAGGAAGCCCTTCCCTGACCACTCTAGCCTGTGTTAGGAATGTTGTCTATGTGTTTCCATAACACCTACTGTTTTAACCTTGGCACCACTCATCATTCCAAACTGGAGTTGCTCGGATTGTGTTCTTGTGGTGTGGTTGTGATTTCATGGATGTGAAAGCTGAAAATTATCTTTGAAGCCATATTAAGGAGTTTGGATTTTAAAGGAAGACCTTTGAAACCATTGAAGAGTTATCATGCGTCAGGGATCATGATACAGTTCGCAGACCTCATTCAGACTCCAGAGTCGTATTTAGAGGAAGGAAGGATTCTTGCTTCCTAATTTCAAAATCTCAAGCAAAGCTGCAGTAGTCAAAACAGTGTGGTACTGACGTAAGAAAAGACATACAGATCAATGAAGTGGAATTGAGAATTGGTTAAAAAAAGTCCATATGTCTATGGTTGATCATTTTTTTTCATTTTTGCAATTCATTGTTCTTTTTAACAAGATCCCTAGATGTTTTGCACATGAAAGGTTTTATTTCCTTCCTTTTTAAAAATTGTGGGACATACATGACATCTACTCTCTTAGCAAAGTTTTAAGTTCATGATACTATTTTGTTTACTGTAGTCCCAATGTTCTTCAACAGATCCCTAGAACTTATTCACCTTCTATAACTGACATTTTATGTCCATTGAGCAGCAACTCCCCATTCCCCTTCTTCCAGCCCCTGGAAAATACCATTCTACTTTCTGTCTTCATGACTTTGACTATTTTAGATATCTCATATAAGTGAAATCATGCAGGATTTGTCCTTCAGTGACTGGCTTCTTTCACATAGCACAATATCCTTCAGGCTCACCCATGTCCCCACATATGGCAAGATTTCCTTCTTTTTAAGGGTAACTTAATATGTTATTATATATATATATACACACATACATACATACATACATATATATATGTATATATGTATGTATGTATGCATATGATGGAATCACTGAATTCTACTCCTGAAACTAATATTGCAATATTTTTATTTGAAAATTTAAAAAAGAATATATATTTCAATATGTATTCATATATATATATATATTCTGATAAATACATATATTCCAATATACATATATTGGAATACCTAACTAGAATATATATTTAAAATCCAGTTAGGTAACATACAGTGCAATATTGGCTTCTGGAGTGGAATTCAGTGATTCATTACTTACATACAACCCCCAGTATATACCACATTTTCTTTATCCCTTCATCTGCTAATGGACATTTAAGTTGTTTCCATACCTTGGCCATTTTGAATAATATCGCAGTGAACATGGTTGCTGATCTCTCTTCTAGGTAGTGATTTTGTTTCTTGTGGATCAATACCCAGAAGTAAGATTTCTGGATCATATGGTTGTTCTATTTTTAATTTTCTGAGGACCCTCCATACTGTTTTCAAAATGGCTGCATCATTTTACATTCCCACAATATATATGAGGTTCCCTTTCCTCCACATCCTCACCAACCTGTGATTTCTTATCTTTCTGATAATAGTCTTTGTAATGACTGTGAGGTGATACCCCGTTGTAGTTCTGACTTGCATTGAGTGATGGTGAGCATCTCGTCATATACCTGTTGACCATCTGTATGGCTTCTTTAAGAGGAATGTATTTTCAAGTTCTTTGTTTATTTTTTAAATTGTTCTTAAATTGTCTTTGTTGTTTTGCTATCGAGGTATAGAAGTTCCTTTTTCCATTTTGGATAGTAACCCTTTATCACATACATGCCTTCCATTCTGTAGGTCACCTTTTCACTCTGCTGATATTTCCTTTATTGTGCAGATACCTTTTATTGTTTTGATATAGTCCCTTTTGTCTATTTGGGACTTGAGTCAGAAAGTCAAGATTTGTTAAGGTTTTAGACTCTGGTTCTTCTTGCCCTGTTTCCATCTCTTGGTTTAGTCATTTACTTGTGTTTCTTCTGGAGAAGATTTCTACTTCTCTGGGGCTATGGCACCTAGATTCTCTCCACTGGACACGGCTGAGCACGACTCCCCTGCCTTGTGTGTGGAACCTCAGGGACTGCACACGGAACTTACCAGGTCTTACCAGGCTTCGAAGGTACATAAAATCAAGACCATTTATAAACTGAAGGGGAACGTTCAAATAGCTTTGAGTTATTTGATAACAAATGGACAGGCACTTCTCACGCAATTCGGTTTTTATAAACCTTTAATTTAAAAAATGCCTGAAGGCCCTTTTTCCTATAAACTTCCATGAGAAGGAAACAAATTCCTAAGTGGGAATTTACTTGCTTTTCTCAGCTTCTATGTATTATGTCAGGAAGCATCAGAACTGGTGGGAGAAAGTTTTCCTTGATCCATTTCTTCTCTTCCCACCCCAAGTAAAGGGAAAGTTATGGTTTGGATGTATCCTCTATCTCAAACAGCAGAGACAAAATCCAAAAGACCAGGAATTCTCCCCTGCCCTCCCTATTCACTTCTAGCCTTAGCTCTCTTCATAAAATGGTAAATTTTTGGTTAAAGCCATTGTCCATTTTTCTCAGTTGCTTGTGAATTTACTTTCAGTCGAAAAAACAAGACAGAAATGATCCAAGTGACAACATTGTTGCTCGGTTTCCATTAATAATAAAACAAATAGTGATACCTTAAGTGTGTTCACCGGAAAGCTTTTCCTACACGGAACACAAATGACACTGATAAAACATCTTGTGTAGCTGTGCTTTTACATGTACAGCTGAACTGGGTGGGATCCAGAGCAGAAGAGACGCTTCCCTTATCTCTTCAAAACAAACCTCCTGAGAGATCATCTGCTTTCCCAGCATGCAGCGGGGCAGAAGTTCCTCCCCTGGAAATGGGGTCGTTTGGACAGATGCCCTCCAGTGCTTTGTCACATTGGAGGGGGAGTGTTGAAAGCCACGGGTTTGTGCAGCCGAGCACTTGGGTGCAAGGCCCAAGGTCTAAATTAACAAACTGTATTAAAGACTTCACTTTACTTCTCCACAGCTCATTCTGCGAGAGAAGGTACAAACAACCCTCCCTGCTTATCAAGGTTCTTAATATCAAGAGTCAGTGAAAAAAAAAATATATGTATATATAAAAACTTTATAAAGATGCAATAGAAGGTTAGTTATTAGTAGTACAATGTAGTTGGCCCAGTTTATTACGCTCCTTAACACGGGTTACAAGAGCTTCTGCAAAGTGTCATGTGAGTCATAGCGAGTCGTATGTTGAGTTAGACATTTCACAATTTAACAGTTTTTTCACTGGTGTATCAAACTCCTTTATGAACCCTGTGAAGTCAATATTATTAGTCTAACTTAACAGATGGAAGACCATGCACTTAAACAATGGCAGTTGGTCATCAAACCTGGGGTCCAGATATGTCCGACTGCAACCCTGAATCTCCTTTCCAACATGCTACCCTTCTGGAGACCCTGAGCCACTAGATGACTTCCATCTCCAAAGCGTAGGAACTCCTGATCCAGATGAAACCTGTTATCTGCTCCCAATCACCTTGTTCACTATGAACAACTCACTCTGATCCTAAAGTATTACAGAGGGTTGGGGGGGGGGGGCGGTGGCATTCTGGAAAACAAGAACAGCAGACCAACTAATCTGGAAATGGAGAGTAATTGCTACTAATAGCAACACCAACAGAGATGGGTGGAGAAAACCCTGATCAGACTTCAGTGTACGGCATAACCCGGTCTCACTTACTTCCTGGACCAGAGGCTTCCTGAACAAAGGTAAGGTAGAGCTTTACAACCCTTTCCCTTATAGCTATCTTCTGACTCCAGCTGAAAACCAGACAGCCACTTCCTCCCCCTTGGTGTTAGTCTACATGGGAAGATAGTTTTCCCTTTTTTAAAAATTTTATTCAAATCCAAGATAGTTAACATATTGTGTAATAATGGTTTCAGGAGTAGAATTCAATGATTCATCACTTACATATAACACCCAGTGCTCATCCCAACAAGTGCCCTCCTTAATGCCCATCACCCATTTACCCCATCCCCCCACCAGCACCCCTCCAGCAACCCTCAGTTTGTTCTCTGTATTTAAGAGTCTCTTATGCTTTGTCTCCCTCTCTGTTTTTATCTTATTTTTTGAAAGATATCTTTCCTTTAACATCATATCTTCCCTAGTTGCCCGGTCATCTACACACTCATGTCATTCTCTTTCAGGTGGGGGCCACCATCTTAGAAAAAAAGCTCAGCTAGAAATAAGAGAAAACTATCAGTGGCAAGACAACAGGAGTCCTGGCAGCCATATACGCCATAGATAATAGATTTTAAAGTATCACGTGGACTCTCAATAGTCAGAAATAAAGCATTCATGTGGATGTAAGTGGACAGCTCAGGAGAGTAGAGGTACACTGGCTGAAACTTGTCCAAAAACTGAGAAATAAATTAGAAGCTCATCCACTGACCATCCAGTGGCATATTTGAAAAGATGAAGCCACCATCTGGGCAAGCCGAGACGTGACCCAAAACAATACCTTCACCATGAGCAACAAATGTGGACAGAGATGCTGCTTTATTCAAAGATTACTGAGGAGAAATAAACCAAAATGGGACTATGAGAAAAAATATGTCAGAGCAAGGGAAAGTCCCCAGAAGACCCAGAAGAGATCATTTCTCTGAAACTAGCCTTTTGCAGCATATGGAAGCAAATTTTCAGAAACTTCTTGGCATCCTTAACCAAGGTCTAGAAGGGATGGCCTCTATGAAAAAGTCTCGGAAAACATCAAAGACTAAAGGCTGAAGCGAATGGGTACAGGGTTGAGGAAAGGCAACAACGTGAGACAAAAAATAGAGGTAAATGAGATAAGCGGTGATGCCAACAGAACTAAACACACAAAAAAAAATGAGATTAAAATTCCTTTTGAAGTAAATAAAAGAGAAAAATTAATGCTGCAGAGAAATGAATGAATGACATGATGGAAAATCTCGAGGTGTTTTCCAGAACATGGAAACTGTAGATTCTAGTGGCGGAAAGAGAATGACAGGTCTGGCAGTGGCCCCTAGTTCTGAGGGACTCGGGAGCGGGGGGCAAAGGCACCTCCCTTCACAGGGCTGTGGGGAAAGACCGTGTCCTCAGGAGATGGGCAGGGTTCAGTTAAATGAACGTGACATGGAAGGAAAGCAGGTTAAGAGAAAGTTCAGAGAAGAAATGGAAATACAAGGGAGGTTGCTTTTCCCTCTCTGGGTAATTCCTTCATGTCATGTCATGGGCCCTCTCACATCCTTCCTTTCCACCCTCTCTGCCCCCAGACAACACTGCCTCCTTAGCTGCTCGAGAGGATGGAAACCCCATACAGATGCATTCACTTGCCCACAGCGACTCCACCTGTGCTCCTGAGGGAATGGACAAGCCACCCCTATGAAAGCCAGTGCCTCCATGCACATGACCCTGTCCCTTCTCCCCTCCTGCAGGACGTCCCCGGGGGTCTCCACTCTCCCTCTTTCATCATCCATGTCTCCCTCGGGCTCATCCCCATCACCATGAAAACATGCTCCAAACAAACAACTCCCCCTGCCACCATGTCTCACACTGGCTAGTAGCCCACTTATTTTCTTGTCTGCATATTCAGCCTTCTCAAACCGGCTGTCAGCACACGCCCTTCTACTCATCACCTTGGGATCCCTCTTCCACCCACTGCAGTCTGGTTTCTGTCCCTCTGCTCCACCGATACTGCCTTGACTCTGCACCTTCGCCTCCCCAGTGCCTGCAGGCTCCACTTCTAGACGCCAGTGTCTGCACCTCTTCACCCAAGGGTCTTCTCGTGCCTCCACCCAGCAGACCAGAAATGCCAGCCATCAGTGCCCTCCCTCCACCCACGCAGGAGCAGGATTCAACCTGGGACTGGCAGGGTTTGATGGGTAAAGAATTCCCCTCTGAGAAGTGGCTTCACACCAGCGTCCAGTCTCCCTACTAATTTTCATCATCAGTTGCCCCCAAGCCACTGGCTGTTTTTCCTTCTTTATCTCTCTTCCTCCAGACATCACCTCTTCAACAAACAACTAACACTTGAACCTTTGTTTCTCGATTTGCTTCTGAAGGAATCTGAACTAAGACCTCCATTATGCTAACTAACACACAGTTCCCTGTCTCTGCTTGCTGACCAATTAGCAGCACGTGACCCAGAAAGTCATTCCATCTTTCCTGAAAACTCTTTCCTCTCTTGATTTCCAGGACACCTCACCTCCCAGTGTCTCCCCCACCCCCACCTCACTGGCTGACCCTTCTCCACCCTACCTTTCATATTGAGTATCTTAGGCTCGGAGCCTCCACCACTGGCCCTCACTCTCTCCTCTTTCCTCTGGTATTTCCCATCTGACTCCTTGTTTATGACTTCAGCCAGCCCTCTCTTCTGAATTCCAGACTCACTCTGGATATTAATTAAAGGATGAGTCTTAACTCTACCTCGAGTTTATTTTCCTAGAGTTTTGTGGTACAGCAGGCACTAGGCAAGCTCTTCAGACACATTGTCTTACTTAATCCTCACCACAGCATTCCACATGATTACACTTGGAGATGCAAGAAAAGCAAGACTCAGAGATACGAGAAGTTTGCCTGGGCTCACAGAGCAGGTGAGAGCAGCACTAGCATGTGAATGGGGACTTCTTGACCCTCAAAGTCATAACCCTCACTGCCAGCCCACTCTGCATCCTGTAGTCTCTCCTCCTTCATGCAAGAGGCCCAGAAATTTTATTTATTTTTTAGAGAGAGGGAGAGAGAAAGAGACAGAGCATGAGCAGGGGAGAGGCAGGCAGAGAGGGAGACACAGAATCTGAAGCAGACTCCAAGCTCTGAGTTGTCAGCACAGAGCCAGACACGGGGCTTGAACTCACAAGCCATGAGATCATGACCTGGGCCAAAGTCAGATGCTTAACCAACTGACTCATCCAGGCGCTCCGAGACACAGATTTTAATGTAATAATAAGCTGCCAGAGCTGGAAGAGAGCTTGGTGACCTAATCCAGCTCCTTCACTTAAAAGTTGCCCAAGGCAACTTTTCTCCAAGATTTATGTAGATATCTTCTTCCATTTATGATGGATGGTTATTTTCAGGCTTTATCTTTGGGGCTGTAAGTGGTGCCAAGTTCTGTTTCTCTTTCTCTGAGTTGTATCTCTAGCCTCAGAGGCTTTCTGCATACAGACGGAGATGGTGCACAGCTTCCTAGCTCCTCTGAAGCTGACAGGCCCCTAGAGAGAACACTGTCACTTTGTCACCATGTCACTTTCCTGGGGTACTTTCTCAGGTGGAGATGATTTTCCAATTGTGCAGACCAATGACCAGCATTTTATCTACAGAGCCCAGTGAATATATCTGTTAAATATCTACCCATCACATTCAGGCTATTTATTGTGCTGTATCCAGAGCAAGTAAACCCAAGACTGTGTCTGTGCCAAAGACATGAATAAAAGCCGGAAAAAACTGCAGCCATCCAGATGTTCTTTGGCAATGACAAACACCCAGACATTTGGAAGCATCTGGATGACTGACTGACTTTTTCAGTTTTCATCTGGAAGATGGAGATTATGCAGACACAGCGTGATTACAGGCTGGATGATAATAAACAAATCTTTGACAATGTCCACAGGATTCCAAACATCTGGGTGCAAAACTGAAAAATCCAGCTAACTATCCAAATGTTTGGCATCACTTAAACAAAATGTTGGACAGCAGGAGATGGGAAAAAGATCCAGAAAAAGAGGCAAATGGTCCCCCAAAGTAGGCTCTGCCTGCATAAAAATAGCTGTGTTTCATTTAAAGGGGAAACTGAGTTAGAGATGGTAAGTTTTTCTTATTGTTAGAACCCACATTCCTGATCTCTTTCCCATTTACTGCGTTTTCCAAACCTACTGAAGTGAGGGACCTTCGGGAATGCTACAGTCAGGGTCTGATCTCCTTATGGAATAGAGGAGCTCTGAGGCATCACACCAGAACACCACAAACTTCTCTCGGAGTGGTTTCTCAGTTCACCAAAAAAAAAAAAAGCAGAAAGTACAGAAAACAACAACAAAAAACATCTTGAGCTTAAGGACTTGCCAACAAGGAAAAAGAAGGTGATGCTCACCTGCCTGGCAGGGTAGGGAAGAGAATATGAGTAGGCTGGAAGGTGAACCAGCCATCTTTATATGAGATAATGTGCATACACTGAGTGAGACAGTGAGGCAAGGGTGAGGCACCCCCTCAAAAGTCAATTTCATAGGTGTTATGTGGAAACTAATTTGACAATAAACTATTTGTAAAAAAAAAAAAAAGTCAATTTCACTATAGTCTTTAACTGACAAAGGAAAGAGGTCTTGTACACACTGGGGTATACAAGAAGCACCAATGTTTGGGCCAGAAGGGCTGCTATCCTTCAAGGGGAATTATCTCCTGTTTTAGAGATCTGATGGCAGATGGGCCCCGGTAGCAACACATAGCGCCTTGGTGGTGACAATAGCACTAGCCAGGCAGGGTCTATGTGGCCTTTAGGACTGCTTGTAAAAGTAGAAGGTTGGCAATCATCAGTGGAGAAGTCAGAGAGCCGGGGTGTCTGCAAGATCTTGAACCAAGCAAAGTGTGGGGCTGGGAATCAAACAGTCCTCTGACCGTAACCTGAGCTTGTGATTTTTCCTTCACATTCCCTGGGAAGGCTGCTCTATTAGGGCAGGAGGAAGAGAGTGCAGCTTGCAGACCAAGCAAAGGGAAAGAGGTTGGACTCAGAAATAACACTCACACAAAACCATGGAAAACCACAGGACGGTCGGTAATTTCACAGACAACCTAACGCTGGGCTTCACTTGCCAAACAGCCCTTGAGCGCCTTGCAATTTTGAAAAACATTATTCAAGAAAGAGATGCTCTTCTCAGAAGATATCTGCCTCTTGATCAGCCCCCAAAAGAGGAGGAATAAAAAAAAAAAACCTCCCGGACGCTCCCTTAGATTGTGTGAACAGCGAAGTTCTATGTACATTCAGCAGGGTCTTTGCTCTATTGTACTAACCGTATTTAAAACCAGATGCTGGCTCTCCTTGCCTCTTTGCTAGTAGAATGGCTGTCAGCATGTATTGTTTCAGAAAGCAACTGAAGGCAAAGCAGTCTCCAAGTTCTGCAATTAAAAGAAGCTTTAAAAAAAAAAAAAGCCATACAAAAGTTTCTCAGTGTAACACTTATGACAAAGACATCCTGTAGGTTACAGAGAATTAACTTAGACGTAGTTGAAAAAGTACTGTAAGTAGAGTCACTACTGTGTGACCTTGGGTAGATGGCTTCAGTGTCCTGAGCCTCATATTCTCATCTGTGAAGTAGTGGGTTGGAATTCCATAATCCACAAGGTTCTGCTGACCCTGGAGGCAATAGAAATGTTTTCTGCTGGGGTGGAGAGGGGCCCGTGGGAGCTGAAAATTCCAGCTCAATTTTTCCACAAACCTGAAACCGCCCAAGGAACTAAAGCCTTTTTTTTTTTAATTTCTGAGAGAAAGAGAGAGAGAGAGAGAGAAACAGCATGAGCAGGGGAGGGTCAGAGAGAGAGGGAGATACAGAATCTGAAACAGGCTCCAGGTTCTAAGCTGTGAGCACAGAGCCCGACGCAGGGCTCGAACCCACGAACTGTGAGATCATGACCTGAGCCGAAGTCAGATACTTAACCGACTGAGCCACCCAGGCGCCCCTAAAGCCTTTAAAAAAAAAAAATACATACATCTGACCCAATGAGACACACCCAAACTGAGGAACATTCTACAGAATACCTGACCAGTACTCTTCAAGAATGCTGAAGCCATTAAAACAAAGGAACGACACTGAGGACGGCATTTGGACTGAACCCTGGGTGCTGCATATAAGCAATGAACCATGGGACTCTACCCCAAAAACCGAGAGCACACTTTACACATTGTATGTCAGCCAATTTGACAATAAATTATATTTTAAAAAATAGTGCAAAAAAAACCAAAACCAAAACAAACAAGGAATGAATGAGAATCTGTCACAGCTTGGAGAAACTGAGGAAACATGACCACTAAGTGCAACACCGTATCCTAGATTGCATCTTCAGACAGATAAAGGACAGGCTGGGGACACATTTGAAATCTGAATAAAGCCTATTGTTAAAAAAAATAAAAAAAAAGAACAGTAAAACTAACTACAAAAATACTGCATCAACTCCCAGTAAAACAAAAAAAGTAAGATATGTGACTTTGAAAATATAGGAAGATATATGGAAAAGCATGTGAATTGTCCTTGTATAATTATTCATATGTAACCACTCTTCATATTTTGGTGATTCCTCTTACCAAAAAATGTCTGTGTATTTAGGATCATAATAAGTATGAAATGTTGACTTTTCTTTTGAAACTCACATATATCATCATTATTTTGTCCTTTATCCAAATTTAACAATAATATCATTTTAACCTCTTTGAAAGATTTATACTTAGAACTAATACCATTTTGTCTTTATAAATGTCTGTTCTTGGTTTACTGAACGATTTCTTTTTTTTCTGTTGAGTGGAAACCCTAACCATCAGAGTGTTGTTTTCCCTGAGTGCTCGATTCACACGCTGTGTTTGGTTCTGTGAGGAAAATGAAGTGCACAGAAAGAAGTGGTTATGAACACACTGTGTTCCTGCTCTCAGAAAACCTAAACAACAAAAACCTTTGCTGAGAGAACTTATAAATTAATGCAATTTCTTAATTTAAAAGTGTTCTCACACGATCCCTTTAAATGACGCATTCTCTGCAAAAATCCAGATGCCATGTACCATTTACTAAAATTTAATTGACACAACTATTATGTTTGACAAATTCTCCTTATAAGGGCATAGCGTGAAGAGTCCCTAAAACTGGAACAGCATGGCAGTGGGTACAAATTACAAGGGACACTAGATGACTTCACAGGGGCCCCCGCGGCCCACACTCCTCTTCTTTGAGAACATCACACCAACATCACGTGTGAGTCCAGTTGCCCATGTTTGTAAGACATGCCTTTCTTTCTTTCTTTTTTTTTTAATATTTTATTTATTTCTGAGAGAGAGAGAGAGAGAGAGAGAGCGTGAGCAGGGGAGGGCCAGAGAGGGAGACACAGAATCCGAAACAGACTCCAGGCTCTGAGCTAGCTGTCAGCACAGAGCCCGACGCAGGGCTGGAACCCACAAACCGTGAGATCATGACCTGAGCTGAAGTTGGACGCTCAACCAACAGACCCACCCAGGCACCCCAGGACATGCCTTTCTTTCCCCATGCCCAGTTATGGATGATTTGAGCTTGAGTGAGACCCTGATTCAAATGAGCCAATCAGATTCTCTCCCCTGAGAATTTGGAGCTGGGATTGAGAGACTCATTTGACCCTGATGTATCCATTGCACGGAAGACATATACATTTGGGAGCCCTTTGGAGATCATGTTTGACAAAGGTCATAGAGCAAAGCATATAAAACCATCTGGAGAAAGAGAGAGAGAGAGAGAGAGAGAGAGAGAGAGAGAGAGAAACAGAGAGAGAGAAGGAGATGGGGGCAGGGAGGAAGAGAGAGAGAGAGAGAGAGAGAGAGAGAGAGAGAGAGAGAGAGAAAGCAGAGAAGCAAAAAGCCTGAGTACCTGGGAATGTTCCAATTCCTGCTTCCAGACCTCTTGGGATTCCACCATACTTTCTGCTCAAGTCACTCCGGATTTCTCATTTCAGCTAAGCTTATGTTCACTGTAACTACAGGGATTGTACCCAAAATAGATCTTATAATGTCTGTGACCGAACATTTACATCAACCAATTTAAAACACATGAAAGGATATTTTAACATATTTCCAAAACTAAAATGTTTATTATCGCCACAAATACTTACAAATCACTTGTTATGTGTTGAGTAAAAGTTAAGCAGATGCACTTGTTGAACTACTCCTGGGTTCTGGGTGGTCCCGAAGTAAAGGCCAGGCTATTCCCACCCTTGCCAGGATCTTCTATCTGTCATGCAGTACCTATGTGCTCTTAGCTTTGTGAAGGTTAGTTATTATCATGATTTGATGGGTTTGGTATTAATAAGAGTTGAATTTCAACAAATTTGCATTTGCCAAAACAAAGGCCAGTCACTTTTTTGAGCTGTTATTGGGTTTTTTTTTTTCCGCAAGGTGTTTGGTTTCATCTCACTCAGCTAGAGTAAACCCTCTCAGGGCGTTTGAGTCCAGCTCAGTCCCTTCTCCTACCACAGTCCGCTACTGGTGACACTGAACTCTGAACCAGGCAATCCCCCTCAATATCATCCCTTGGAAGCTCTCACCTGTTCAATACACACTTTATTAGAATAGAAAGTACTTGGGGCGCCTGGGTGGCTCAGTAGGTTAAGCGTCCAACTTCGGCTCAGGTCATGATCTCACGGTTCGTGGGTTCCAGCCCCGCATGGGGCTCTGTGCTGACAGCTCAGAGTCTGGAGCCTGTTTCAGATTCTGTATCTCCCTCTCTCTCTCTGACCCTCCCCTGTTCATCCTCTCTCTCTCTCTCTCTCTCTCAGAAATAAATAAAACATAAAAAAAATTAGAATAGAAAGTTCTTTAGTGATATAAACAAAATTCTAATAGACAATGTGTAGGTAGGCAACTTAATTAAGAAACCTAACTAAATTAATTTTAGGTAATAAATTCTCATTGTAGGAGTTCTATTCCATTTCCATTCCAAACATTTCATGTACCTCCTATTGTGAAGAAGAAGAAGAAGAAGAAGAAGAAGAAGAAGAAGAAGAAGAAGAAGAAGAAGAAGAAGAAGAAAGTATTACTTGGTTTCAGGTCAAAATTGCTATTTCTCCTATGACTTAAATGGGACCCAGGTAGTTCCTGTCACACAGGTTCCCCAGAGTGGCCGCCACAGAGCAGCCTGGAATGTTTTTCAGAAATCCAAACTCCAGGGATCCACTTGGTGTCTGATCCGATGGGTCTGGGGAGGGGCCTGGAATCTTGATTTTCAGCAACTTTCCAGGTGATTCTGCTGTGATTCCATGTTGATGGTTGATTTACTGTTTGGAAGACGGAAGCGTGACATTGAGAAGTTCAGTTAAGGTCAGCAGGAAGGAGACCCTTGGTTTCTGGATCAGTTGTATGAGTTGCATACTGCCCAAGGGCTTCCAGTGAGGAGGGAGTAGGGGCTGAAACCTGGACTATCCAGATCTATATCAGCCCAGAGGAGGGGTGCAGTTTAGTCCAGAGAAGGGGTGCAGGTCAGCCCAGAGAAGGGGTGCAGTTCAGTCCAGAGTAGAGGTGCAGGTTTGGAATTTGCTCTAGGGCAGTGATGGGCCAGGGGCACCCTCTGACTAGAGATGGACATGTGATCACAGTCCCCATGCCACACGATCACCAGGCCAGCTCAATATTTGCCCCCATCTCATTAACGGTGTCCTTCTCAAGGTCCCCCCACCACATAAACATTATTTATACCTATTTGCTAATCTTAATTCTTTTGCTTAAAGGATTTCACTGTAGGTCATAATTTCCCATATTATATATTGGAAATATATGTACATATATATATCCTAGGAAATTGTATCCTATATGGCAAATATCATACACACACACATGCGCACACACACATAATTAATAATACACGTTACCATGTTAAAGTCTCTGAGAAGTCCTGCAGTAAAGACACCTGGCTGACTCAGAAATCATGGCTGAACTCCGTTTCCCAAATTGAAAGAGAACCAGTTTCTTTCCTTCTTCCTATTTGATCGCTTTCTACGTAAGGAAGTCCCTGGACATTCCTTTTCTTCCCTGCACTGAGTATCTGTGGCTTATAACTTAAATCTTGACCCAGGGATCACATGTTAGTGGTTGGTACGCAGCACAAAAAAAATGTCTAGCATACATAATACATAAATGCTTATGGAATGAATGAATAGATGAATAAGTGGTTATGTATTTTTTATAAGAGGACTATTTTTAAGCATTGAAATCAACAACCATTTTGGTGTTCAATATTCCTCTCTGTGTGTATGTTTTTCAGCATTGAAATCAACAACTTTTTTGGTGTTTAATATTCCTCTCTGTGTGTATGTTGTACGTACAGACACAGCCTGTGCATCTGGGCAGCTGACTGACCAAGTGGAGAGGCCACCTCTTCCTAGAGGCTCTCCAGTGTGGTGGCCCCCATGGTCCTCATTAGCAGAAGAGGCTGAAACCTACCGGTTGCCTCTCATCTCAGCTTGTGCCCTGTCAGGACTTATCAAGATCTTCCTTGCTCAATTCACGGGCAATCATTATTTTAGAACCTGAGATAGGAAGGCAGTAGATTTTATGCGATTAGCCGCTGAGATAAACGTTAATTAGTTTTCAATTTCCATAAAGTACCCCCACTGACAGAAAGATTTGTTAAGTCTGTTAATGGCTATAGATGATTGTTCTAAAATTGGGGTGGGGGAGCATAGAGAGCTATGGAGACAAGGGATGGAGAGGAGTGAACATGAGCAGGAGCACATAATATATTATGAAAATAAATGGAAATGGTACCAAATGAATCATCACAAGACCTAACAGTTGATGATCATTAGGAAAAGATGAATTGGGGACTGAGAAAAGGTAAGGGACAAAAATTGGGTGACAGATCAGGCATTTTTATTGTTTGACTGTAGAAGAAAACACACACACACACACACACACACACACACACACACGTCATTGAGTCCAAAATCCAAGAATTGGGACATGTATGATAATGTAACTACCAACTCTAGTCCCCAATGTTGAGAGAAATATGGACCCCATATTGCTTTTGTCTCATCCAGAAAGCTGAGAAATTCTCTCATTTTTATTTAGGGCAGAGGAAATTGTTTTGGATGAGCAAGGGCCAAAGGAGAAGGGAGAGAGGGAAAGTATAGTGGGCTTATTTCTCCCCAATAGCACGGAAACTAGTATCATGGGTGTGGACAGGTAGAGCTAGGCATTAATCATGCATTTGGTCTCCAGGTCACACACACACTGGTTGGGCAAGCCTCCGAACTCCCTGAGCCTCAGTTTCATCTTCTGCAAATGAAGGATATTATTTGCATCCCCCTTGTGAAGCATCAAAGACTAAAAGAAATAATGTGCGCACTGCCCTCAGCACTGCACTCAGCAAGTATTCAAGGCATGCTGGTTAACAATATGGCTGTGGTGGAGTGAGCCTCGTAACCAAAGTGCAAAGCATCTCAACGCCATTGGTGCTTAAGTTCCGAAGATGGCTAGTTGCCAGAGCCCTGGTGGCTGTTGTTGGTGCCTCTAGGTGCCAAAGGCAGCTGAGAGTCTTGCCGACACAAAACAAAACTCTGAAACAAGCGGCCTTAGGGGCGCCTGGGTGGCTTAGTCCGTTACGCGTCCGATTTTCGCTTAGGTCATGATCTCGCGGTTCGTGAGTTCGAGCCCCGCGTTGGGCTTTGTGCTGACTGCCAGCTCAGAGCCTGAAGCCTGTTTCCGTCTGTGACTCCCTCTCTCTGACCCTCCCCTGCTCATGCTGTCTCTCTCTCTCTCTCTTAGAAATAAATAAAACATTAAAAAAAAAAATAAAAAATAAAACAAGCGGCCTCCAAGCCAGGCACTCCACCAGTCACCACTCCCACTGCCCAATCTGTTCACTGAGCCCAGGAAGGGAGACACTGTAAGGCCCACTTATCCTCCCTGCTTCTGGGCCTGGGGGCCAAGACATGTCCTTGTAATCCTTTTTGTCCAACCAAGATAATGAACTAAATGAACATTTGCAATAAAGATGCCATAGTTGACCTTTCTTGCTTCCAATTCTGTGTTCCCTCCAGCACCATCTCTACTCCTAGCGCAAGCTGGTCAGATCCATCCTTTACCAGCGGTGTCAAAAGCCAGGCTCAAAAGTCTGAGTCATGGCACTCACCTATGGTAGGCAACCTCTTGCCCCAGCAATGCAATTGCTTGCAGAAAGCATTAGCTGGCTTGGTTTAGTGTTCCTGAGGACTCTGGCGAGTCTGAGACAGTCAGGACTGAGTAGGACAGGGTTGCTCTGATACCAAGCTATCCAGGAGAAATACTGCATTCCAGTATCCAACATTTGGCGTAGTCCTATCTTAGTTGACACATGAAACCCAGAGCCATTTTTATCAAGCACACCTCATATGACTCCAGACCATCTGTCCTAGGACCACATCGGAAAATGGAGGCCATTATTAACCTATTGTACTTCTTTGTTTAAAAATATTTTAATGTTTATTTATTTTTAAGAGAGAGAGAGAAAGAGCAAGACAGAGTGCGACTAGGGTAGGGGCAGAGAGAGGGAGACACAGAATCTGAAACAGGGTCCAGGCTCTGAGCTGTCAACACAGAGCTCAACATGCAGCTCGAACTCACGAACAGGAAGATCATGACCTGAGCTGAAGTCAGACGTTTAACTGACTGAGCCACTGAGGTACTCCAACCTATTGTGGTTTCTTAAGAATATGTGTTTTCAAAATCTGGGTTAAGCATACACATATCAGGGGCCTGAGTAAGAAAGTGTAGGACCACAGAGAGAAAAGGTAACTCAGAGGTTCTGCTTCTCTCCTTGCAAAAAAACAACAGAAATAAACAGGAAGAAAGGAAGGAAGGAAGGAAAGAAGGAAGGAAGAAAGGAAGGAAGGAAGGAAAGAAGGAAGGAAGGAAGGAAGGAAGGAAGGAAGGAAGGAAATGAAGGAAGGAAGGAAGGAGAGAGGGAAAACATTTCACTAAGTCATTGAAAAATTAGAGGATGTGACTGGAAATAATAATATACAAGGAGAAAATTCTTCATGATGATTTTTCTTATGTTCTTAAATGCGAATGTTTGATTTTTTTAGTGATGAAAATTATAAATAAGTAGGAAATAAATATAAAGCTTGAGGTAAGAACATAGCTTTCCTCTACAGAAACAAGATGGTATCTGGAAATATTTTCTTCTTTATTTCTTTATTTTTAACACAAAGAATAAAAAGCACATGATGCAGTTAGAGGTGGATTGACAGTGACATTTCATTAATGGTTTGAATAAAGCAATTTCTTTCGAGCTCGCAGGACCCAAACAGGCAACCACAACAGCAAGGTAGTTTCCCTTATAATTCTGTGTCAGAAACATCCATTAAAGATAAATAACCATACGTAATTATATATATTTAATTTGGTAGACATTTCTTGAAGAAAAGGAACTTTATACTATTTTCAAACTCAACCTCTTTTTCCCATTTTTTTTTTCCTGTTCTGTTTTTGAAGAGAGAAGGGAATGTGACTGCATAATGATCTATCAAGTCAATACTCCTGGGGGTATATATCACACAATACAATGCAAACTCATTAGACTATTCTGGCATTAAACGGTGTGCTATACACAGCATTCAAATTCAAAATCCATCTCAAATCCCAGAGGTCTGGTCCACACTGCAAAATTATCTGGAAAATTCACACTGAATCCTTTCATGATCCCAAATTATCTAGGTATTAGATATGTTGGTATAATTGTGAAAATAAACATAGAGCACCAGTAAGAGGATAAGCAAAGGCTATTTATTCAGGTTTTGATATAGCAAGGGAGTCAGCCACCATCCCATGCACTTGGCAGAGACTCAAATATAGGCAGACACGTAGGAATGCTTTTTTAGGGGGGAAAAAAAGAGAAGACTTCAGGTATGCCCTGACTGGAGGCTGTAGGGACGGGGAAGTTGTACATGAGCTACCTGGAAGAAGGGCATCCTCTGTGATTGGTTTGGGTGCATATTTGACTTTCTCTGGTTGGTCCTAAGTTGGAAATAGAGGCAAACTTGGGAAATCTCCATTAATCAAGCCCTGGTTATTTGGGACCAGCCACTTATAGGAGTTATTATTTGGCTTCCTTGACTAGTTATATACATAGTAGTTTGGCTTCCTGGATTGGTTACTACAGATAATAAGTTGCCTTCCTGGACTTACTGTTGCAGACTGTGGGTCATAGACCTACTTTTATATACAGTCTGGTCATTTTCCATATGTATAGTTAGTCTCTCATAATTAAGCAATTTCCCTATATGCCTGCTGTTGGTTTTCTTCTGTCATGAATAACCTGAGGATTTAAAAAAAATCAAGTTCTTTGGACCTAATATGTCCTTTCATTTATGGCAAATGGTTTGGTTAATGGCTCACGTGCTCTATGGTTTTACTTACATGATATCCTATTAGCCAAAGCAGTTCCCTCTCCAGTGAGGCTTCATTCATTCATTCGACAGATATTTATTGAATTATTACACTCTATGCCAGGTTCTAGGTGTAGAGATACATTACTGAACACACTTATATTTTAAAAGGAGAGGGAGAGGAAAATTAGGCAGAAAAACAAAGGAATAATTAACAAAAATGTTAGACAGTAAAAGTGCTCAGCAGACATCTCTGAGGAGAAGACATTTCGGCTGAAATCCAAATGACAGGAAGCCAGCTCTTCAAACATCAAAAGTAAGAATAATCCAGGCAGAGGGACCAGCTGGGACAAAAGTTCAACAACAGGAAGCTGGCATATTCAAGGAATTAAAAGACCCATGTGGCTAAAACACAGTGATCTAGGGAGAGTAATAATAGTGGAAAACAGAGAAATAGGCAAGTACCAGAGCATCTGTGGCTTTTAAATGAGATAAAAAGATTATTACTTATTTTAATTCCAGAATGATAGAAACGCACTGGGGAGTTTTTAAACAGCAGAGGAATACCATTCCACTTGGATTTTTTTTTTTAAGGATGAGTCAGATTTCTGGGTGGAGAGCAAGTTGTCAGGAGTGAAAGTAAGATCACCAGTTGGAAGAGTGACAGGAGGTGAGGTGGCTGTGACCAAGGTTATAACAGTAGAGGTAGCAGAGTAGGTGGATAGGAGCATAAGATAGATGAAATCACAGGATTTGCTAAGAGGTGGGGTATACAGATGAGGAAAGAGAGGAACCTTTGATTTGGGGTTGAGCAACTTGGTGTGTACTAGTGACACTGAACAAGATAGGGAAGGCTGGGGCAGGGGTAGAAAGAAGTAGAAGACAAGAGACTAGACTTATCTAGTAGAAGATAAGAGAATGAAGAATTCTGTTGGTGGCTATTTGTGCATGTTGCCCTAGGGTGCACATCTAGGGAAAAGCAGTTAAAAGCTGTGGTTATATAGTTGAGGACAGTATATGCGATCGGAAGGCCACCATGGCAGCTTTGAAGACTCCTTCAATGGTTGTAAGGCAAATATGGCTGCGTATCCAGCCCTAACTCCATATTGTAAAGTTTGAAATGTTGCAGTACCAGTTAACTGCCTCCATGCCATGGCAAGAGCCCTGTGGGAAGGAGTGGAACCATAAGATGTGGGATGTGATTATTTGGAAAGACATAGATGAGGTGGAAAACTGTGGGCCACTAAAATCCTTCAACCTCTCTTGTCAGAGGAAGCCGTCCTTCCCCCACCTTCTCCCCTCATTTCCTCCTTCAACTCACCCTTCTCTGGAGAAAAGGCTTTCAATGACTGCTCCTGGGGCACTTGCTCACAAGCTGATGCCAATTCTCCTCAGGCCACCACCAGAAGCCATCACTGCCTCCAGTCTAATAATAAAGGTTAGTTCAGCCAGAGGGTTAGAAGCCCAGCTCCATGAGGAGGAGCCTCTACATAAAAATAATTAGAAGACCTCCCCAAGCAGAAGTAAGGGAAGCTCAAGGGTGGATTGTAAGGGTATTAGACTAGCAGGAATAAATACTGGATTCAAACAAGCTGATTTCACTGACCTAGGTACAGTAACCCCAAAATTAGGGTTTAGCATTTTGGACAATCAAAACCTATAATTAACAATGGCCTTGAATTTAAAAGATCAACGTACTGGAGACCGCTAAACTCTGCAGGGCAATGCTTCTGAAGGATCAGTAAGTGGGGATGTTGGAATGGGTCCACTACATGCCCTCTCCTTAAATATTCCCTAAATGTACTTCTCCTTGTCCTCCCACCCCCAAGACGGAGGGCCCAAAGGACACTCCCTTCACCAAGGAATTAAGAAATGCATTGGTGGAAGAGACCCCGGCACTCCCGCAGGCTCTTGTGGTGGCTGTCCTCTATAGGACAGGGAAAGCACTAGGGGACAGTGCAATAGATTTCAGTTCCCCGATCTAAATGGCACCAGTGGGATCTTGCACTGGTACAGGCCAGGTGGCATCACTTAATTATCAGAGACGAGGAGGGCAATTACCATCACAGGCCACAATGACAAAATAATAATCAGAGTGTTTTCATGTGCAACGATGATTAATTCATCACAGGGTCCCTTGACATAATATAGATAAGCTATCTCCTAAGGTTGCTTGACATACACAAGAGAAAATGTTTTAGGTCTGATGTCCAGAAAGCTAACTTCAGTTGCCATAATGAAGATTCCCAATGCTTTAACCTGTTCCTAGAAGTAAGTCTGCTCCTATACTCAGAGCCAGATTCCTTTGAGTATGGACTCTGTAATACAGCCATTGTATACCATGTAGCTTGGAAACCATAAAACTCACACCGAGCCTTCATCACAGAGCTTTGAAGCCATTTACCAGGGTAATTGTACACTGGAATAGAGGAAAAATCAATTTCCTGGGGTTATTAGATATTGGGTCTGAAATAATGCTGATCCCCAGAGGCTCAAAATACCATTATGGTGCACTTGGCAAATAGGGGCCTACAGAGGTGAAGGGTACATGCAATGTTGGCCTAAGATATATATTATTATATTATATTATATTATATTATATTATATTATATTATATTATATATCATAGTAAAGATCAGACAATAGATGGGAACTTGGTCCAGCTCATCTTACAATGGCCCCTTAGAGATTCATCTGGGATGGTTCCACTGGTCACAGACTATATAATAGAAATAGAAATACTAGGTAAAAAGATTCTGTACATTATTCCCTTCCCTTGCAGTAAGGCTATTCTGTTAGGAAGGACCAAGAAGAAATACTTGCAACTGACCTCTTTCACCTCCACCAAAATAGCTAACCAAAATCAATACCACAAACTTAGGGAAACTGCAGAAAATAAAGAAAACTTTAACCAAGTTAAATACTTGAGAGATGCAGAAATGAAAATTTCTTCTAAATCCTCAATGAACTTTCCTATGTCTGGTGCAAAATCTAGAGAGGCAATAAAGAATGGCAATAGAAGGGCACCTGGGTGGCTCAGTTGGTTGAGCGTCCAACTCTTGACTTTGGCTCAGGTCATGATCTCACAGTTCGTGGGGACTGAGACCCGCATCGGGCTCTGTGCTGACAGTGTGGGGCCTGCTTCGGATTCTCTCACTTCTCTCTCTGCCCCTCCCATTCACAATCCCAAGCACAGAGCCTGGTTGGGATTCTTTCTTTCTCTGTCTCTCTCAAAATAAATAAACATTAAAAAAATAATGGCAATAGATGAATGAAAACTTAATTATATTGTTATAATCATAGTTGCAATTCTAGAGGAACAATAATTAGTAGAGAAAATGAATCACCACCCCTAACGTCAGATGCACAGCTTGACTTGATAAATGCTTTATTTTCATTTCAGTTGGTAACAATAATCACCAGAGGTTTGCATTTATGGGGCAGTGTTAATAATATATTTTTACAGTGTTTCCTCAGAGTTCTAACAATGGTCTTGCTCTGTCATAATTGTTCTGATATCCTACAGAACATCACAGCATGATTGTTCACCATCAATGTCACTTAATAACATTATCCTATTCAGAACTGGTAGTCGTGGAATAATAAACTTCCTGGATGCTTTAGTAAAACATATAAATGTCAAAGGGTAAGAGTTAAACCCTGTAAAAAGTTCAAAGTCTTGCCACATTAGCAAGGTTCTCAGGGTCCAGGAGTGTTCCAGAGCATGTTGGTATACTCCTTATAAAGTGACAGATTAGTTGTTATACCGCTATCACAAAGCACAAAGCCTCAGTGGCCTTTCGGCTTGGGGATGCAACATACACACATCTTGGCATGATACTCTGACCCATGTGCCAACCAATCCTTAAGTATGTCAGTTTTGAGTAAATTTTGGAAGAACAAAGGGCTCTGTGACAGATGAAAGCTATGATGTAAGATGCCTTTATGACCCAGAAGGCCCTTTTATGTAGGAACCATCTATGTTAGACACAGATGCAGTATGAAACCTCTGGAAAGCCCAATAGGAAAACCACAACATAGACCATGAAAGTAGCTTATGACTTGCCACTGGTGTAGACTGAATATCTGACAATGGGTCACCAAGTGACTGTGTGACCTGAACTTCCCATAATGAATTAGGTGTTATCTACAGAACCCCCAAATCATCTTTCTCTCTTCTGTATCTCGTCTCTGTCTCTGTCTGTCTGTCTGTCTGTCTGTCTGTCTCTCTCTCTCTCTCTCACACACACACGCACACACACACAGAATCAGTTTATTATAAGAACAAGTCAGAAATAAAAGATTGAACCCAAAATAGCCAAGAAGACACAGGCAAATTGCACAAAGAGATAGCCAGACTACTATGTTACCTGTCCACACTGTTTCACTGCCTTCCTCAGCCTATTCCTATGGCCTCATGTGGTATTCCCTGGGACCAAGTAACAGAAGAGAAAACACTGGTGTGGTTGGTGCATAGATCTATACAGTAAAGAGCAAAAATTCTTCAGATGCTGCATTATATTCATATTCAAGGGCAGCCTTGAAAATACAGCTATAAGGGAAATCCTACCGCATGGTAGAACTGTATGCAGTATATTCTATGCACACTTTGTATGGAAGAAAAGATAGCCTGAGTTACATATTTATCCTGATTCATGGGCAGTGGCTAATGGGTTGGCTAACTGATTAGGAATTTGAAAAGGACAAAATTGGAAAACCGAGGACACGGAGTACACACATGGAGCTCTCAGAATAGAGAATCAAGAGATTATACTGATAAGTACCCACTAGACGGTATCCCTAGCTAAGGAGATGCCCAATAAATAAATGGGTGTGGTGGCCCATTAAAGATGACAATCAGCCTTTGTCTTCAGCCATCCCAGTGCTTACTCAATGGACCTGTGTGCCAAGTGGCCCTGGAAGCATGGAAGAAGACTCCAGGTGGGCTTAACACCATGGTCTTTCTCCACAAAGCAAGTCCAGCTACCCTTGTGGCTGAGTAGCCAATCTGCCAACAGCAGAGACCCAGGCTAAGCCCTCCCTGTGGCATTATTCCCTGAAGGGACTGGTCGGCATATAGGTTGGTTGTACTAGCTTCTGCTTGTTGTAAAGTAGGTAGCATCTTGTCTTCACCGGAATAAACACATATTTGCTTTCCTACCTGAAGTCTTTTGGTCGGCATCATTATTTGTAGACTTAAAAATGACTCATCCATCAAGACGGTATCTCACACAAGAGTGCCTAATAGCAGTAGACATATTTTATAAAATAATGACATCTTTTGCAAGCACAAGAATTCAGTGTTTTTTTAATCAAATTCCCCAAATTGTAGAGGCAGCTGGCTTGATAAAGCAGTGAACTGTCCGACTATGGTAATGTACTTATGGTCTCTGCCTACATAATTGGGCTACTACTTTTCAGATGTTATATATGCTTTAAACCAACATCACCTTCCCATAGTCAGGATACATGGGTTCAGGACTCAAGAATTGGAATTGGGAGAGGTCTCTCTCACTATTATATCTAATAACCTACTGAAGAATTTCTCCTTCCTGTACCTATGGACCTTAGTTATGTTTCTGGAGGTTCTAATGCCAAGTGGGGAAAAGTTTCCACCAGGGAATCAAATTATCCTTCAGATTATTTGGAAGCTATATCTGCCTCTGCACATTTGGGATTCCTTTACCTCTAAACCAATAGACAGAGAAGAGGAGATCATTGCACTGGCTGGAGGAGTGGTTAATTCCAGTCATCAGAAGAAATTTGGTTACTGCTCTACAAAAGCAGTAAGAAACACCATATTGAGAACAGAAGGAATTTACTAGATTGATTTTAGTGATTCTTTTCCCCATAATCCTGGTTAATGGATATCTATGGGAACTAAATAAAGACTTGGCCATCAAGAACTCAGCTTCTGTAGAAATTAAGGCTTAATTATTCCTCCAAAGTAAAGAGCCTTGTCCATCTGAGATGTGGGAAAAGGGTAAGAGGAAGAAAAAATTGGTGGCACAAGAAGGCTGCTATAAATACCAACTAAGATCTGATGATGTCACAGAAGCAGAAATTTTTTTAAGACACTATCTGTTTTCTTTCTCCTCATTTTTCCCTTAAAAGCTCAAAGGAAGAACCCAATGGTGGCTCATGTTTTAAGTTTCAGGAGGAGTATGATAAATCCCACATCTACCCCTGATGATAAAGTTGCTGATGGAACTGAGTCCTCTGAGATGCTAAGGAGGGAAAGGGAAGAGATTGTGCTGGATGTCATCTATTTACTTACCCAGGTCCAGCATCCATCTTTCTCTACCATGCTGCCTCCTACAGCAGTCACATTTGTATGTAGTGCATACAACAGGGCTTCCACGTCTCTAGCCTCAGTTACCTGGGCGTCTCCCACATGAAACTGAAGGGTAGCAGGACAGAGACATCAGGATATTTATTTCCCTGGCTTCTCCCTGTGAGGTTGTCTCAAGCTGGCTATGTACCTTGACCAAAGATCACTCCTCCTTTCCAGACAACCTGCCCTATATGACTCCATCTTCATGGGTTCTGTTAAACTCCCCGCCCTCATCTCTCAGGCCTATGGGGGTAACTGCTCAGCTCTGCCTGCCCCAGGTTCCTACACTACTGCATACCTGCCCACACATTTATGATAAAACTTTCTCAAAGTATCCTAATTTGAATGTGTCATCTGTTTCTTGTCCAATATAGTTGGTAACCAACAACTTAGAAGATTAAAGAGAAGCTGATGATAGTTAGTTTGACCCAAAGTTACCAGTATGTGATGGTTTTAAACCATGCCTACAAATTCTTCATTATTCTTCCCTTTAAGAGGTAAAACTTAATTCCCTTCCTTGAGTGTGGGCTAGACTTAGTGACTTGCTTCCGATGGAAAGTGAAGGTGACAGTGTACTGTTTCAGAGACTAGGTCATAAAAGGCACTTGTGATTTCCTTCTTGCTCTCTTGGATCAGTTGCTCTGGGGATACCCAGCTGCTATGCCATAAAGGCATTCAAGAAGCCTTGAAATGGCACAGGTGATGAGGAACTGAGACCTCTCGCCAACAACGATGTGGGTTAGTCATCTAGCAGGTGGATTCTCCAACCTCAATCAAGCCTGCTGATGACTGTAGCCCCTCCTGACTTCCTGACTGCAACCACATGAGGTAATCTGAGCCATAACCACCCAGCTAAGACACTCAACATTCCTGACTCACAGACACTGTGAGATAATAAATGTTTATTGTTTTAAGCCACTAAGTTCAAGGTAACTTATTATGCAGCAATAGATACCTGATATAGTTGGATACAACTAAGATGATATATTAATAACAACAGCGGTTAATATTTATTGGATGCTTAGTATACATCTCTTACTGTGCTAAATGTTTCATTTAATTTTCGCACATACTCTATGAGGCAGGTATTATTATTAACCTCATTTTATAGATCAGGAGCCTGAGGCACAAGCAAGTTAAATATCCTGCCCAAGGGCACAGACTGCACTGTATTTCATGGGTTATATTATGCATTTTTTTTCATATTTAACATCTCTGAAATCAGGATGCCTCTTAACAATCAATGATGTCTCACAATTCCTGGTTACCAGGCAGCAGTTAACATAACTGCAACCGTGTGCACATGTGTGACCTTGGCCATGGCTGTTCATAGTGTTATGGCTTCCATCGAGTTACATGCACTGAACCTAACAGCTGTTTACAATGTTTTCAAAAAGTGTATTCTATGACTTGGAAATCAAAAGTTATTGTGTACACAAAAAGGCAGTAGAGCAGCAGATCTTAAATTTTATATTTGAGATGCAAATATTTATTACTGAAGGAATGACAATACCATATTTTCTAACAAAACAACTACCAAGTCCTTTATGAGACCTTAAAAGGAAGATGGCCATAAAAACCTGAAGCTGTTTCTCCTTATTCCTGAGATATGTGCAGAAGGATTGCTTATCACATGCCAAGTAGGACGCTGTAAAAAATGGCCAGATTCTTTGAAAAAGAAGAAAGAAATTTCAAGGCAATAAGACACTGGTAGAACTGAGGCACGTGTCATGTAGAACTATGCTGAAGACATTGCTCCCTAGTTGTTTAATTAGTGACATTGTTTTCCATCTTAGTGTTTAAAATAATAATGATGAATCTCATGATTAGCAGTGTCTTAGAGATGAAACAATACACTAAGTGGTGGGATTTTGGTTTGAAGCTGGGTGATGTAATTTCAGAGTTCATTTTCTAGATCATACATAAAGTGTCTCCTTTATAATGTGGCCTATTGGGAGCTTAGAAAATGCCTAATAAGCTCAGTATGGTAACAAATAAAATTTATTCAAAATTATTTTCCATCTCTGAAAAAGTTTAGGGTATTGGGTTACACTACCATGGGGATATACTTAATACTACTAAACTATGAGCTTAAAAATGGTTAAGATGATATATCATATGTTATGTATATTTTAACACAATTAAAAATATAAGCAAATAAGCAAATATTTTTCATTTCAAGTATCCAGTTCATTTCTGTCTCTGGACCATGGTGGAAAGTATTGGCAGGCAGTGGAGGAGGAAGTTAATTCTCCATACCATAATATCAAAACAGCAGTGAAGTTCTGTATCCTGATTAAGTTACCAGTTACATGGATGTACACATTAGTCCAAACCCATCAAAATGCACATTTAAAGAACAGTTACTGCGTATAAATTATGCCTCAGTAATAACAAAATTGAATGGAAAATTTTAGTGGAGAACCTAGCACAGGGAAAAACAAATATTTAGTAAACATTATTGATACTAAAGAAACTTGGAGCTTACCTAGTTTTAAGATTTTCAATCTTATTTCCATAATTCATATTTGGTCTTCCATCTGAGTTTGGTGCATGTGTGAGAAGAAAGTATGCCCTGTCTGTGACATGCACCTGATCTGCCAATATTGTTTCCCAAAAGGAGGGCTTGACATGATGTGTCCATGATGATCCCATGTTGGTTCCCAGGGAAAATCACACCTTTATCCAAATGTTCACACATATTTGTTTAATAGTCTTCATTTTTCCATTTAACTTGGAACAGACTGTCTATTAACTTCAGTTGACGAAATGATTTCTTTCTTCACTCTCTCTTTATGAAGTAGAAGGAAACTGCCAGCTACCAGCTAGTTTCTTTTCCCATCAGCATCAAGCAGTTGGGAGGAACTTCTCAGGACCTCACTGGGCTCAGAAAAGAAGGAAATTACAAGAGTCCTTCCCCTGAATCTTTCCTTTGGTTGCACGTGGAAATTCTCTGCCTATACTTTCAAAAGAGCGCAAGGAAAGGAGAGAAAAATTGGCACACGTAGATGAAGTTGTGTTATGTGTTTCCCTCTGTCATACACCAAGCAATGCCACTGAAGACCAGAGACCCATTTTAGCCTTGAGTTACGAGAGTTTGGCTAGATAGATTTGTGGCGAAGATAACTGAAGAGAGGCTAGATACACTACTCACCGTGACAGTCCACACCAGAAACAAAGGGAAAGGGTTTCAGGGTCTCATTCTGTCCCTGTGTGGTCCTGTAGCTTGACCACAGAATTCCCCAGGGTTTACTTGACCGCCATCATCTGTCCCAGACCAGAGAGAGGCAAAGCAGGGATAGGCATGCCCACATGAGCTCGCAACATAGTTACTGTTAATTTTAGAGGAGCAAGTGATTTCAGGGTGGGGGTGAAAACCCCAAAGCCAGAGTATAACTATGCAGTAACTCACATGGACTTTGTCAAGAGGCCTCAATGAAATGGCTGGCCAGTTCTGTTTCTCCTACTGTAAAGTGAAATCAATATTTGATTATCTTTTCTCTCTCTCAAGTTCTCTGTCTCTCTCCCCATCCCCACTTTACCTTTCCTCCTTTTCTCCTTTTATTTATTTATTTAACTGATATTTTTTTTAACACCATGATATGATGGTCACTGTTCCGGGCCAACAAAATGATGGGCAAACCAGAGTCCTTGCCCCTCACAGAGCATACAGGCTAATGATGAAAATATATTTATTTAGATAAATATGATCAAGACAAAAAGGAGGTGACTCACAAAGTTACTTAGTTACTCTTAATGGAGTAACATGTGAGGTAATATGTGGAGAAATCCTCTGTTGGAAAATCCTGACCAGACACAACAACAATGAAAACATTATACAGTTGACAGATAAGAGAATGACACTGGATTGCAGGGTATCAGCCACTTGACCAGGATGCTTAGGAAGAATGAAAGGAAGAAAGAGACAGAGAGAAAGAGAAAAGGCCTCTCTACTAACTCCCATTTTACCCTCGCCTCTCTCTGTTTTTGTGTAATAAGGGCCGACTCCAGCTGACTCCACATTTTATTCTCAGTCCATATAGCCAACAGCAACTTTTTCTCTCCCTGACCTTTATGCCTCAGCCCCTCACCCCCTCTGGAGCAGGGAGGTGACTGGGGAGTGGAAGGGCCTGCATGCTGGGTTCTTGTGTCCAGGACATCAAGACAGCAGAGGAGGGCACTGGAGAGGGCTAGGTTTCCAAACCACACTGTCAGGGTGAACTTACGTTGTTGTTAATGACTTTGACGTTATTAGGCTAGACAGAGGAGTGTCGATGTGAATCATCTTCAGTGTTATTCCATATTCATAACGGACTAAATATAGTCAGGGGAATGGGACTAGCGGGCACAGGCCCCTGGATGGTCTTTGGAGATGATTCCCATGATGAAATTAAGTGCCAGCTTAGCTCCTTTGTTCCCTGAGGGGGCATAGAAACCCATATACCTACTCTCCAACCCAAAGATGAAACCAAGACATAGTTGTTAGATTTTTACCCTTCTTTCTCAGTAGCCAAATTTAAATACCCAGGCATTCCGCTCTGATTTGTGGAGATTTAGAGTACACATTCCAGCCAGGGGCGGCCAATCCTAAGGCTGTCTGTGCCTCTGTCCAGTGCCAAAGCCTTGGGGGCCATGATTTTCATTAAAATGAGAAGGTTAATGTTTTCACTTATGTCAAGGAGGCTATGAGGGATGTGGGAAGGGTTTGCTACCATGAAAATAAATAGGCTTCTTCTTTGTAATATAATGAAAGGTGGAGGTAGAGAAGAAAAAGTGCAGAAAAAGAGTCATTGATCTCCTCAATAAAATTCAAAATTAAGAACTCAGGTGGTAATGCCTACAATGTTAGAAGTTCCAGATCATAGGTTTTGATGGGGTAAATTTAATGTGAACTCTATGCACATGTGTCATTGAGCATTTCACTCCAAGTAAAGGCAAAAGAAAGCACTTATTCATTTGGTTGTAATTTATGAAATTTCTGATTATAAAATAATACATGTTCAATATAAAATATGTGAAAAGTTGGCAAGTGAAATTACATGTAATCCATCTTCATGTGTGTGCATGTCTATATATATATATATAGACATATATACTCATCTGTATATACATATATGCACACATACTTGGGAGTTATCTAGAAGTTTTCACTTAGCACCTTGAAATCCATTATCAAGCTCTGCATCACTGGGTCTGATAATCACTGGTACTGGTTTCAGAAATAATTTTGGGAAGACAAAACAAGTGGTGGTCAAGATGTGTGTGTTGTGTTATTCTATTGTCAGCTTGGTGAAACCAAGAATCATATTACCCAGAGTCCCTTTCTGCATGATTCCAGACCACAGATGCTAGGAGAAGAAAAACAGGCCTGAAATTCAGGAGTAGAAAGTGAGGCAGCAGCTGCTACTCTCTGAAGTTCTTTGCAGCTTGATACGATGACAAGCAGAAGAAGAGGTGCCTTGCAAGTTCCAGCTTGTCCTCAATCTTCTTCACTCCATCCCAGTTCTTCTCCCTGACTATTGGTCCAACAGCCCAACCCAGCCTACCTCCAGCCCCCTAGCAGCAGACCCCTAAAAGTAGGTACAGAAGCAATGGCTTCCCAAACTAATTTTGTGGGAAAGCAAATTACACTGCAAATCGAATTTATAGCCTCACAAAATCTCTTATGTTAAATTTAGGGCATTAACTAGAAAGGATTAGAACAGCAAAATTTGGAATGGTGAAATATGGATAGATTCAAATGAAGCCAAAGACCTTGAACTCCCATCTTCTGCCAAGATTTGTTTGTTACTGGCTGCATATTGTTTTGTCCTATCTGAGAAGATTAGTCTTCCTTTCCCTAAAGAACCTGTGATGGCATCTCTTGTCTTGCAGGACAATGCTGATCTTCCTCAAGACCTATCCCTATATCCATGCATTACTTTTAGAGCTATATCCAGACTCAAGTCCCATCGGGTCCCCCAAGGAGTCATTTCAAAGTGTGACCCATAAGGATGTAAGACAGAAAATGAACCCAATATTTGTTGGCTATACAATAAAAAGTCTAGGGCAACACATATAAGAAAGGATCCTAAAAGTTTGGATCAAGATGAAATGGATGTCATATTAGACAAGTACAAATTTGTTGATATGAGTACAGTAAGCCAAGACTCTGAGTTCAATGTTGTAATTTGAGGGACTTTGAGACGCCCTATCAGTTTGTATAAAAAGTAAGATCTAAGTTTATCCTATCTAAAAGAGACGTGTTTCAAATATAAAGAAAAAGAATTTTTTAAAAGAAAGCTGCACCATTCAGATGGTAAGGATAAGCATATCAGGGAAAATAGATTTAAAAACAAAGAATGTTGTCAGAAATAAAGAGAAATATTTACTAATAATGATAAAGACCATTTCATCAGGAGACAAAAGAACTGTAATTGTATGTAAACATAATAATAGAGCTTAAAAATACAAAGTGAAGCAGAATGAAATAAATAAATTAATCTTAGAGATCTTAACATTCTATCATCAATAATGGATAGAGCAACTGGATGAAAATTTATAAGACTATGAAGATACAAATGACCCTTTCAACTACCTTCACCTTATAGATGTGTATACAATATTATGCCCAACATGAAGAATGGAATACACACTTTTAAATGATATAGATCATATTCTGAGCCATAAATGTCTCTATTGAAATCTTAGAATATATTTTGCCACAATGGATTAAATTAGAAATTGATAACAAATGAATATCCCAAAATGCTTTAAATTAAACAATATTTATTAACTCATGAATAAAAAAATCATAAGTAGAAGACACTTTGAACTAAATGATAATGAAATGATAGTATATAACATTTATTAGATATAGGTGAAGTAGTACTTAGAGAGAAATTTACAGTTTTCATTGCTTATATTGTAAAAGAAGAAAGATTTAAAATCAATGATCTAAGTCTTCATCTCAAGATGCTACAGAAGAAGAAAACCAAACTAAAACCACAGAAAAGGAAAAAATAAAATATGGGCAGAAATTATTAAATAGTAACAAACAAATAATAGAGGAAATGGACAAAACCAATAATCAGTTTTTTAAGGACGGATGAAACTGATAAACTAATGGATGACTGATTAAGGGAATAAAGAAAGAAAACACAAATTACCAACATAAGGAATGAAAGTGGAAATATGACTACAGATTCTGCAGCTATTAAAAAGGTAATAAGGTTAAATTGTTTCCTAATAAATTCAACATCTTAGAGAAAATAGACAATTTTCTAGTAAGACACAACTTATTAAAACTGACCCAAAAGAAATAGGAAATGGAAGTAGTCTTATTTATTTTAAAAATTGGGTTGATAATAATAAAAAGAAACCTTTCCCACAAAGAAAACTCCATGCTCAGATCCTTTCACCAATTATGCCAAAAACATAAAGGAATAAGTAATAAAGTCTTTCAAAGGCTTTTAGAAACTAGTGAGAAAAGGAAAACCCCACAATTTCTTCCTAAGGCCACTATAACCTTAAGAGCAAAATTTAACAAGCTCTCAGAAGAAAATAAAATTACAGGTTAATATCTTTTATTACATGAACACAAAGCAATCCTTAGCAAAATTTAGCAAATCTCTCCAAGACCAAGTAGAATTTATTTCAGAAATGTGATATTAGTTCAATAATTAAAAATCAAAGTAATCACAATACCAAGTGAAGGAGAAAACCTTAATAGCCACAACAGAAGTGGGAAAGATTATCAAAATTCCACATCCATTTATGATTTTAACAATTCTTGGAATAGGAATAGAAGGAAACCTCAAGCTGATAAAAGAGATCTATGAAAAACCTATGTGGTCATTATCCCTAATGCTGATAATGGCGATATATTGAGTACTTTCCCCTGAAGATTGGGACAAGACAGAGATATTTGTTCTCATCACTTCTGGTATCATCCAGGCCAACAGGCAAAGGGTAAAAGTACACAGTTTGGAGAAGAAATAGTAAAATAAAATACTTAAAGATGAAATCATTGTTTACATAGGAAACTTCGTGAATCTTTAAAAAACAATGCTAGATTTGGTGAGTGGAATTAGAAAGGTCACCAGATACAAGGTCAATATAAAAAAAATCAGCAGATAATTGGAAAATGAAGCTAAAAAACCCCTCCATTTATAATAGCATCTGCAAAATATAAATAATATAAGAATAAATTAAACAAGAATCATGCAAGACTTCTACCCTGAAAATACAAAACATCTGATACAACGTAGCACATAAATAAAAAGCGATACCTAACCAAAGTTGAATCCTGAGTCATGATTTCAAGACCTATCCTAAAGCTACAGTAATCAAGTACAGTATTGGCATCATGATAGTCAGATCAATGGAACAGAACAGAGGGCCCAGAAATAGACCCCCACATATAAAGTAAATTGATTTTCAACAAAGCTGCCAAGGCAATTCAGAGAGCAAAGGAAATATCTCACAACAAATTGTGCTGAAACAATTGGCTATTTGTATGGGGGAAAAATGAATCTTGACCTCTACTCAATATAGTTATATGGCTATTTCAGTTAAATCAGTAAAGACTATAAATACTGTTAATAGTAGAGCCACTTCTAGTTTTATGATTACATTTACTCTCTGGTAAGATTTGTTTTATTTTAGTGTTTCCTATTGTCTTCCTTTGGTAGTTGTGCTACTTTTTTTTTTTTTTTTTTCTCAAGCTTTCCATTGTATCTAAACTGGCTTCACCATTGAAACCACTCAGTGCCATCTCCCTCATTTCCAGGTTGTGGGAAAGGTTCAAATGCCCTGTTCCTCTATCCAGATTGAAAAAGCAGCACTGCCTGAGGCTTGTTTTTCTTTTCTTTTTTTTCTTAATGAGAGAAGGCAGAATATAGGAGGCCAAAGTTAACCTCACAAGCACACTGAAAGCCTCTAACAATATGTTTCTTTGTAGCAGAGGGGGAGAAGTGGGTGTTCACCAAATAATAATACAATCGCCACATATCTTCCTCTTTCTTGGTGCCTGTTTGAAAACGCATTTATCTTACTCTCTTATGACTCATAGTTTGGTTATGGAGAATTCTTCACTGCAAATCATTTTTCATTGGTATGTTGAAGGAATTGCCCCACTGACTTCTAGCGTTCAATAATTGCCGATAAAATATATGGTCGTTTCTCATGGAAGCGACTTATTTTTTTCCTCTCTGAAAACTTTTTATCTTTGGTGTTCTGAAATTCCATGATGGTATGTCTCTATTTTGATCTTTTTCTAGTTATTTTAATTAACAATAGAGAAACGCTTTCAATCTGGACATTGACTACCCTCACTCTGGAAAATTCCATTGTACTATTTCTTTGATCATTTTCCTCCTTCTCCATTTCTCTGCTCTTTCTAGAACTCCTTCTTGGGTGTTCTTTTTTTTTTCTTTAATTTTTTTAAAGCATTTTTTCATTTTTGAGAGACAGAGCTGAGCAGGGGAGGAGCAGAGAGAAAGGGAGACACAGAATCTGAAGCAGGCTCCAGGCTCTGAGCTGTCAGCACAGAACCCGACACGGAGCTCACACTCACTGACCTTGAGATCATGACCTGAGCTGAAGTCAGACGCTTAACCGACTGAGCCACCAGGGGCCCCTTCTTGGGTGTTCTTTAAGTCTGACCTTTTAACTCCTATATCCCGTTATCTTCCTGTTTGTGTGTTTTTAGGGACTTTCTTGGTATTATTTTCTAAACTTTTTATTGAATATTTTTTTTTCAATTTCTCCGTTAACATCCTTTTGGCTACAAGTACATAAGGACTCAGCTCAAAATGACTTAAACAAAAAAGGGATTCTCTTCCATAGCAAATGTCCACAGGAGGGTGGCACAAGGGATTAATAAACTCAGCGTCTTAATGACATAGGGGCTCTGACAGCTTCACTGTGTCGTCCCTGTCATTGAACCTGGAGACTTTTAGTAGCAAGGCAGCTGCATCAACTCCATGCATCATAGATCTGAAGGAACAAAAGGAAACATCTGCACTGTGTCCTTCTTTACGAATGAGAAAAATCCTTCCCAGAAACATTTCCACACACCCTGCTTCAGACGTCACTGGCCAGTATTGTATCCACAAACCCATTCTTAAACCAATTACGTGACCAAGAGAAGAGAATTACCACTATTATCTTAATCAAGATCCACTCCTGGAGCCAGGAAGGGGCCACGTTTCCCCTGAAGCAGGAGGCATTTGGAGAAGGACGGAGGCAATTAGGATTCTGTTGGAAAAGAGGAAGAGAATAATTGTTGCACAGGCTGCTGACAATGCCACTTTGGAAACCAGAGTCCTCATGTTAAATTTTTCTTTTATAGTTTATTTATTTTTGAGACACAGAGAGACAGAGACCCAGCGGGGGAGGGGCAGAGAGAGAGAGAGGCACAGAATCTGAAGCAGGCTCTAGGCTCTGAGCTGTCAGCACATAACCCGACGTGGGGCTCGAACTCACAAACTGTGAGATCATGACCTATTCCGAAGTCGGATGCTTAACCGACTGAGCCACCCAGGCGCCCCCCAGAGTCTTAATGTTAGATGCTCTTTCCTGCTTGGCTTTCCCCGTTCTTATAATTTTTTAAATATAATTATGTTTTATTATTTATTTATTTATTTATTTATTTATTTATTTATTTATTTGAAAGAGAGTACAAGCGATGGAGAGAGGTGGGCAGGGGGAGACAGAGAGAGGAGAGAGAGAGAGAGAGAGAGAGAGTCGTAAGCAGGTTCCATGCATGGAGCCGACATGAATCTGAATCCCATGACCCTGGAATCACGACCTGAGCCGAAATCATGAGTCAGATGCTCAAACCAACTGAGCCACCTAGGCTTTATGAATGCTAATTATTCATATTATCTCAGAGGATTCTAATTAGAGTTTTATTTAGGTTCTCTTAGATTTTTCTTCTGTTATGGTTTTCCATGCGGTTATTTTATTCTACCTTCTCTCCATCTTCTCTTTCACGGTGATGCAAATCGTCAACTGTCTGTTGATCTTTAGTTCTGTCTGTATCTTAAATGTGACAGCCAAGAGCTGCCTAGGGGCTTAGTACCTGTAGGCCAGGCGTTCGTCTGTCGGGCTGTGGCCCAGGACCGTCGCGCTGCAAGTGCACGGCTATGTTTTAGGGAGCGCTCTAGAAGAAAAAATGCAGAGTCTTCCCCAAAAGATATCCAATTTCTCAGCTTTGAAAGAATATTCTGGAAGTCAAGCCTAATGGAGAGACTAAGGAATGCCAAGTGTTCCAGGTATGTGCCTTCAATTAATCCCTCAATTCGTTTCCCCCTGATATCTGTCTATTCACTGCCCAGCCACCTGCCTGCGGTCTCTGCCCCATGCCTGTTCAACAGGCTCCCGCTCTGTCCTTTCTCCGGCCTCAGCCATCCCCACCAGACAAGGCATTTGAGGAGCCAAGGGAAGACCCAACCAATATTCACAGTCCTCCTTCTAGAACATGCTCTGAGCAACTGGGTCCCCAGAATTCCCTGCGCACTCAGCTCTAATGCTCTTCCTTCCAGGCACTACGTGGGCCTCCCCACAGGCCTTGAATGGCAGCCAAGAAGCACCATTTATGCGTAAATGGAGCAACCATGTGCTTACGGAGCTGACTACGCAAGTGCACAGAAAGCCCTGAGTGGTGCAAACCAGGCAGCTAGATGGGGGCGGGAGGGGGGGGTTAAGAAGGGGGTGCCAGCTGGGGTTTGGGGGACCCCATGTGTGCTGTTGCCTTGGGCCTCATGAATGACAGGAAGGAGCTTATTTTCCTCAGTCTTTCTCACCCTAGTACTTGCAAATTCCAAGCCCCTCTGGGATCGGGAAGGCAAAGAACAATTTCCTCCGTCGTATCCTCGAGGCGTCCCCTAGGCTGATGCTTCTCAAACCTGACCTTGCGTAGGGATGACCCGAGCCTCTTAAATACATATTCCAGGCCCCACTCACAAGAGTCCGATTCAGTAGGTCTGGCGCGGGGCCGCAGGTTTACTTTTGTAACAAACTGCTGTCGCCACTGGTCCCCAGACCACAGTCTAAGTAGCACTGCTCACTAGAAGTCTTGTATGGCCTGACTCCACAGTTACGCATTGCCTATTTTCTCGCTCAGTCTCTCTCAATCTCCCGCCCCCCCGTCTCTCAAGAATTTATTTGAATTTTTCATCTCTGGTGTTCTCACCATGGTTGTGTTTTATGCCTTTAAAATTTTTATTTACTATCATTTTAGTGGCTGTTCAAGAGGAAGAGAAGATCAGTGTGTATGATCAATCAGTTGTATTTTTCGTGAACGTTCCATGAAAGGTTTTTAAAAATTGGTATTTAAAGGGGTAATTTTTATTTAACTGAAAATTAACTGAAGTGGCTGGCTCTTCCTCCCATGCTGACAGATAAATGGAGTGTTACATATTATCATAAAATAATAGTATTGAGTCTAAGGCTGGATTTGACCTCTGCTTGACCTAATGCACATGGATCTTACTTTACCCTCGCAGCTTCATCTGCAAAATGTCAATATCATAATTATACTTGATTCTTGTCTAATAGGAGTGTTTTGAGGTTAAATGAGAAATTATTTATGAGACAGTTCCAGGACCCTTAGTAATTAAGCTCCATTTTTATGTGGGTCCTGGCTCTGAGTTGCCTCAGACCCCACACAGACATTGTCTAACTCGCCGTTTCCCTGGCATGCTGGAAAGAAGGGCCCTGTGGCTGGGGAAGAACACGCCCTAGAACCAGGCAAGCCTGAGTCTGAATTTGAGCTGAGCCTCTAGTGACAAACTCCTGGCATATTTCCTCCTGTGCACAAGATGGCGTCAGGCCAGGTCTAGCAGCAAGACTTTTTTTTCAACGTTTTATTTTATATTTGAGAGATAGAGAGAGAGAGAGCAGGGGAGGTACAGAAATATAGAGACAGAATCCAAAGCAGGCTCCAGGCTCTAAGCTGTCAGCTCAGAGCCTGACGTGGGGCTCGAACCCACGAGCAGTGAGATCATGACCTGAGCTAAAGTCAGACACTCAACTGACTGAGCCACCCAGTCGCCCCTACCAACAATATTTTAAAGTGTGTGTCAAGAAGATGTGGTTTATCTATACGATGGAATACTACATGGCAATGAGAAACAATGAAATCTGGCATGTGTAGCAACATGGATGGACCTTGAGGGTGTTATGCTGAGCGAAATAAGTCAGGCAGAGAAGGACAGATACCATATGTGTGCACGTATAGGAGGATTAGGAGGAACTTAACAGAGGACCAAGGGGGAGAAGAAGGGCGGAAATGGTGGGGGAAAGGGAGAGAGGCAAACCATGAGAGACTCTTGAATGCTGACAAAAACTGAGGACTGATGGATGTTGGGGGAGGAGGGATGGGCATGGAGGAGGACACTTGTGGGGATGAGCACTGGGTGTTATGTGGAAACTAATTTGACAATAAACTATTTGTAAAAAAAAAAAAAAAAGAAGACAAAAAAAAATAAAAAAAATAAAGTGTGTGTCAGTTGAAAAGAAAACAAAATGGGGCGCCTGGGTGGCTTAGTCGGTTAAGCGTCCGACTTTCGCTTAGGTCATGATCTCGCGGTTCGTGGGTTCGAGCCCCGCGTCGGGCTCTGTGCTGACTGCCAGCTCAGAGCCTGGAGCCTGTTTCAGTCTGTGACTCCCTCTCTCTCTGACCCTCCCCTGCTCACGCTGTCTCTCTCTCTCTCCTAGAAATAAAAAGAAAAAAAAATTTAAAAAAAAGAAATCAATAGAACCCTAAAAAACAATAATGTGAAAACCCACAATTGTCAAGAAGACAAAACACTGCTCATCAGGTAACACATAAAAGCCGTACAATCTTGCATCTATTTTTTTAAAGATGCAGGAATTAAAATAAGGCATTGTTTTCATTTATAAATTAGCACATATTTCCTTAAGTGACAGTATACATTATTATCCAGTGACACATCTACTCTTCATTTTTTGGCAGCATGTCATGATACAGCCCTTCTGTAAGGTGCTTTAACAGTATGAATCAAGATCCTCAAAAATACTCATATCCCTCGACTGAGCAATTCTTGCCTTGTGTATGTATGTGTGTGTACATGTATGTATGTGCATACATGTGTTTATCTGTGTGTGCATAGATACATACATGCACAAAAGAAGATTTTCTTCCTAAACATGTATTTTTTCTTCTTATCTCTTCATCTATATAATATATATCTTAAATGATGTATATGATATATAGCCTAGAAAATATTTCATATGAAAAAATATACATAAAGAAATGACTCTACTATCTATCATTTGCTTTAAATACCTTAGTAAGGACAGCGTAATAAGTATGTATTCCTTTTTACCTACATCCTCTGGGCAGATACAGATAATATTTAAAGGTCCCTAAACAGAAATTGGATGGAAGGTGGGTAGTCAGAAATCTATACTCCAGAGGGAACAAATACTTAGGAAGTTTGATAATTATATGAAGGATATTAGAAGTGATTTTTTGTTCTGCAATGGATAGCCACTGACAATGGTGGAGGTGTTGTATAAGTGGATATTGTGTGTTCGGGGACTTAGAGATTTTCTAAAAAATCCATCTCAACGTTGTCACCTTCTCTGATCTAGTCTGAGAGATAGGTTCAGCTCCCTGTAGGCCTGAGTCTTATAAAGTTGATCCAGATGAGGGAGTAGAGATAATGGATGGTGACTTCTGGTGGTGATTGATTAAAGACCTTGGTCCCCTAAGATTCAATGAACCTCTCCCTGTCCTTAGGTTATACGAAGCTGAGGATCCTCTCCACAGGGGTGAACTTTTCCTGAAGAACCAATATGCCTGGGAGCCTTGGAATCTGTCCTCAGTTTTACTCTGGTTGATGGATCAGCATCTCCATAACCTGTTCTGAAATACTATCTTGTTTGCAGTCCCCAGAGAGGCAATGGAAGGTACAGCAGAAGTCTTTGGAACTTAAAGGTGAAGTTCAGGGTATAGATTCTCCAAGGAAAACACAGGTCTCCACTCAGAAGGAGCTGAGAACCACAAAGAAGCATGCACTGTAGATGATGAAGACCACCGGGCCTCAAGGGCAAGACCTTGAAGGTGGCCTTGCGAGTCAGAGGACCTCCACTGTTAACCATATTTTAATTTCTATTTTTGGGGCCAAAAAAGCAGCTGATACCACTGAAGCTGAGCCTAGTCCAGAAATATGAAAAAAAAATTTTAAGTACGATCTATACCCAGTGTAGGGCTTGAACTCACTTCCTAGAGATCAAGAGTCGCATTCTTTACCACCTGAGCCAGTCAGGCACTCCCAGTCCAGAAATATTACTACTGGCATTAGCTATGCTTCCTTATGTGGAAGTGTACTGGGAAATATATATACATATATTATCTCACCTAATCCTTACAATAACCCTAACTGGCAGATAGTGTTATAACCCCAAATCATAGTTAGGAAGGATTCAGTATTTTGCCCAAGATGGTAAAACTGGCACCTGGCAGAGACCCAGGCAGGTCTGCAGGGTCTCAAAGACTAGCACGTAGGAAGTGGGTGTACGCTGGGTTGTGGGTGGTCGGCTCCATTAGTCACTCAGGATGCCTCTCATCTCCATTACCAGAGTAGTGAGGGAACAAGGCAAAATCACTTTACCCCCCTACTGGCCGGTATGTGTGCTTGATGGGGGTAACCACGGAACCCTCAAGGCCAGAAGCCGTCCCTGAATTCATGTTCCTCGTACATGGTAGATACAACCACCAAGAGCAGCTCAAGTCAGAAAGCTCATGGGATCCTTCCCCATGCAGCCCCACTGGAAGAGCAGGCGGCTGCCAAGGGGATGGGATAGGGCCAGGCCTCAAGACTTGCTTCCAGAGCTTTCTAAAGGTCTGTAATTCCCAGAGGCTGGCCCACTAGCTCCTCATGGATACTTCACACTGACCAGGTCCCTGTCTCTAGATCTGGCCTCTAAAGAATGATTTTTCTTACTCAGGCTCTGGGTCTTACAGACTAAATGAAGCTGTTTGGTAAGTCAGGCCCAAGGTCCCATCACCCCAGGAACACTGTGTCTTGTATTTTCTGGTGGCCAATACAATTTCATATATCCCAGAAAGTGACTATTAGTTTACTAGAGCTGTCATAACAAAGTGCTACAGACTAGTTGGTCTAAACCACAGACATTTATTTCTTCACAGTTCTGGAGACCAGAAAGCCAAGATCAAGGTCGATCAAGGGAGGAGTTGGTTTCTTCTAAGTTTTCTCTCCTTGGCTTGTAGATGGCAGTCTTCTCCCTGTGTGTTCACTAGTGTTCTTCCCTCTGTGCCTTAATCTCCTCTTCTTATAAGGGTATCAATCATTTTGGATTAGGGTCCACCTTAATGACTGCACTTTAACTTAATTACCTTTTTAAAGACCCTATCTTCTAATACAGTCACATCCTGAGATACTGGGGGTTAGTAATTTAATGTAAATTTGGGACAGGACACATCAGCCCATAACAGTGGCTAAGTACATACTGTAATCCAAAGGAGGAACTTCTTCTAGCTTATAGGGAGCTTCTCAGACACACAGGATGTAGGGAATTACCTTTGTCTGAGTACTACCATAGTAAGAGGAATAGGTATTTTATCATGCAAACCAGGATGCCTTCCAGAGGGAAAGAGGGTGTTATTGACATTGATGCCAAGAAAACAAGAATAAACTGGATCCGTCCCCAGATACACCAGGAAGTACAGTATCCCATGAGAATGACTTCCATTTGTAGCTACGTTCACTGGAAGAAATAGACCCTTTGCACAATGCCCTCTGAATCTCTCTAGAGGTAAGAGAAATAGAAGCCTGGGCTCTATTTAAGATAGCATCATCCATGAGCCCAGGATATTTGCCTGACCCTCCCCTCTAATTGCTGGTGAAGCCAGCCAGTGGGATGTGCATTGCCATGTTCAGTTCTGTGGTTTGCTTTCCTGCAAGTCATGGGGAGACATCTTGCTCCAAGTCTAGAGTTCAGCCACTAACACAAGAGAACATGCTACCCTTCTTGACACACCATATCCAGCTGAGGACAGTCTCAGGCTCCAGCAAGCATTTAGAAATGACTGGAACACTTTTATTATCGTGATGACTAAGGATGGCACTGCCAATTTGTATTGGGTAAAAGGCAACGATCCGAAACACCCTGCAATCCAGAACGGCCTGGAACTGCCCCATGCCAACTGCCTGGAGCACCTCAGCTGGGAACCCCCGCACACAAATGCAGCTCCTACCGTGGGCTTGCGACCCCTACAAAAGCTGTCTGGGGAGTCTTCACCGCTGGGGGCAGGCAGACCTCAGCGTGGTGACTTGACCATTCTATTCCCCCTGTCTCTCACGCCAAGCCTGCCTGCCTCCTACGCCCGTTTTCCCAGCCCAGGAAAATAGTGTGTCTGGATGAGGATTTTAAGATCTGGGTTTGAATCCAGGCTCCACTGCCTAGTATCTGTGCCCTCCCCCGACTCCCCACTGGGCCATTTCACTAAGTTTTCTGAGCCTCATTTTTTTAAAATCTGTAGAATAGAGGAGACGTAATGCTTATAATCATTGCTCCTTCTACCTTTCTCAAAGGACCTTGTCTCCACAGGACCGTATTGGTGAGAGAGGTCAGCGGTCACTGGTATTAGCAAATGCATCTCTGTTCCTTAACAGAGAAACCATGCCCGCCATGAAATGGCTCACAGTCGTGCTTGACCAGGACAAGAGAAGAATGGAGAAAGAGGTGGCCTTTTGTTGGCTACTCTTGGCTCCCGTCTCCTCCATCATGTCTATGCCTTGTTCTCACTACAAATATAGGTCCACAGAGGACTCCAGTAAGGCCAGGAAGTCTAGGGGGCTGCCCCACCAGGGCCTGGCCTGAGTCTTCCTAACAAAGGTCCTCCAGGACTGGCTCTCCATATGCGCCTATCACTTCCCTCCTTTGCCTCCAGGGAATGGGGGTTTGGGGAGGCCTTGATTTTTATTCCTAATTGCGAGCAAAGTGTTGTAAACCCTGCGGAGCACATAAAATTCTAATCTATTTTAGTCATTAATTTCCCACCCCTTTTCATTTATAACTGGCTCTCTTTTCTCTGTAATGCTCCCTTTTCCCTGATGGATTTACAAATTCCCCTTTTATTCCTCTCCACCCCCTGGCAGGAATTAATTCAATTTCCAGTGAGGCTTTTTGCATGTTTCCCCTTAAATCTCTGTGGAGCCCCAGGCTTCTGGAGGGAGGGGTCCGAGGGTGGGCGAGGGAGGGCCAGGAGCCAGAGTGGGCTGTCTGACCCCTGGCTCTGGCTGGCTCTCTGGCCCTGACAATCTTCCTCCAAGATCCTTCTGTGTCAACAAGCTGCTTGTGACTTAATTTTATTGCTGGCAAAATGGGACTCCAGGTACCTGCCCCACTGTGTACCTGACAGGCACGTTGTGCAGAGCAGTTAATTAAGAGGTGGCCTAATCCCTCTCCTCTGACTTTCCAGGATTACGCCCTGTGGTCCCATTCTCTTGTGTGGTGGATATAAATTTACAACCACCACACTCAGGTGCAAGACATCATTTAACTTCTCTAAATCAAATTAATGATGGCCCTGAACCCTCCCTTGGTAGAACACCAAGCCTCCCCTCTGAAGGACAATGCAGAGGTGCCGCAGATCTTTCCAGTGCTCGCAGCTAAGGAGTGGCCCCCAGGCCTTCACCCACGGAAGTCACACTTTATGCACCTTGTCCAATCCATCACAGTCCCTGAGAGTGGAGACTCAGATCTTTGTTCCCAGGGTCCACAGAGCCAATCCACTCTGGGGCTCTTTCCCAGACCCAAGAGCCAGGGAGGCATCCAAGGTAAGATTCTCTTCCTTTCGAGGAGATGTTCTTCCCTTCGTGAGGGCTGGTCCACGTCCCACCATTTCTCCAACTGCTTCCGTCTCTTCCTCAACTCCTACCTCCATCTTGGCAATCCTACATGATCATGTCTCAAAATCATTAGAAACAGGCTGAAAAACGGGGCGCCTGGGTGGCTTAGTCGGTTAAGCGTCCGACTTTCGCTTAGGTCATGATCTCGCGGTTCGTGGGTTCGAGCCCCGTGTCGGGCTCTGTGCTGACTGCCGGCTCAGAGCCTGGAGCCTATTTCAGAGTCTGTATCTCCCTCTCTCTCTGACCCTCCCTGCTCACGCTTTCTCTCTCTCTCTCTCCTAGAAATAAAAAAATAATAAAAAAAACTGTTATATAAAAAAAAAAAAAAGAAACAGGCTGAAAAGGGAGTCCCGTTTGCAAGTTTGAAAATATAAAATACAATACAATACAATACAATACAGTAAAATAAAATAAAATAAAATAAAATAAAATAAAATAAAATAGGTAACAGATTAAGGTCTTGCTGTGTCATCTGGTTCCAATATTCCCCTCCCTGCCCTTCCCCTCCCCAGGTCAGGACTGATGGAAGGTGCTGTGGGAAAGAGGGCCCCCCCTCATCTCACCACCCCTCCCCTATCTTCTAGTCCCTCCAAGGTCCCTGCCCCAGGTAGAAGTGGGGATGGTGAAAAGTGGCGCCATCTTTAGTGTGCAGTACCACAGGGGTGGACCTTCGGCACCTCCGAGTCCTAAAACTGCCTTTGCAGGTCCCACCCCTGCATTCTAGGAGCCTCCCACCTACAGTTTTCTTCTTGGTCTGGCCACATTTATCATCGTCCTCAGCCTTGGATTATTCCTTCTGTTGAGGTCACCTTGAACTTCCATGCCAGGAATCCACATCTGGCCTGGGAAATAGAGCCACACACTTGTCCCCACCAAACTCTGAAAGACCAGGCCCCCACCACAGGCTGCATCATCCAGCCTCTCTCCTGGAAGTTTTTGGTTGTTGTTGTTTTTTTTTTAACTCTTAGCCAGGCACCCCAGTCCCTAAGGAATGCTCAAACTGCAGGAAACATGTGTTAAAGTCTCTCCAGTATGTCCCTTGAGATTCTACCCCCTTGTCCTCCTCACTGTCCTCTCTCCAAAGATATTTTACTCTGAAACTTTCAAAACTCTCCTTCCCAGTTTAATCTTAGCTTCTCCTGTCAAAGCTGCAGCTGACGTGCTCAACACGAGCAGTGAGCAACCCAATTGTTCTCAGCATTGGGGCCTCAAAGACAGGAGGGGTCTTATGTTAATATCCTGTTACAAAATGCATAGCATGATGTCAGGCACTGATACATGTAATAATAACAACAAAACCTTGTATAAGAGGAGCAAGCATGAGCGTAGGGACTTTTAGAGCAAAGATGTGGACAATTGGAAGAGTGTCTAGGCAGGTGTCTTGCAGAAGAGCATTCTGGAAAAAGAAGGAAGCAAGGGTGGGCCTGGCACATTTCAGGAGGCAGACTGGCTGGTGTAGATGGAACAAGGTAGGCAGGCCAGCCTGGAGGCAGGGATGGTGGCCAAAGATCAGAGCATGTAGGGTCTCACAGACATGGTAAAGGGTGTGGACAGTTTTCAATGGATTTAAAAATCCCAGTGGTTTTGAAGCAAAGAGACAGGACCTGACAGGTGTTAAGGACTAAGTAGCCTCTACTTGAAATGGGCTAATGAGGAGCAACAGCAAAGGCCCAGTGAGAAGATCTGGGCAAAAACAGTAAAAGGAACTCTAGTAAGAAGTGGCCACATTCTAGGGACACCTGGGTGACACAGTAGGTTAAGTGTCTGACTTTGGCTCAGGTCATGATCTCACGGTTCATGGGTTTGAGCCCCACTTTGGGCTCTGTGCTGACAGCTCTGAGCCTGAAGCCTAGATTCTGTGTCTCCCTCACTCTCTGCTCCTCCCTCCCTCACGCTCTGTCTCTCTGTCTCTCAAAAATAAATAAATTTAAAAAAACAAATAAGTGGCCACATTCTAGATATATTTTGAAACTAAGGCAGCAAGATGTGCTGATAGAATGCATCTGGGTGTGACAGAGAGAAGATTTTGAACTTTCCAGGCAGCTCCACCTAGAACATCAGCTCAGGGGAGACAACATCCTCATGGAAAGTGGAACTCTTATTCCAAGACTTGCAAAGTCCCAGAGGTACTTGACCACAGCACCTCTCTTCAGCACTCATCTCTTGCCTTCTTCTAAGCAGGATGGATTTGCAAGATAATACCTTTAGGTGGTTTTTTTTCCCCCAAGTACAGTCCAAGATCCAAAGTATGGTCACTATCACAGACAAAAAGTCAATTACGTGGACAGCCTAGTTCCTACTAATTTATATGTGGATCTGAAACTATAAAAGATAAGGGGCCATTTGATGGGGACATAGTAAAAAAATAAGGAGAAAAATTAAAAGAAATGTCACATTTAAGTCAGTTGCCTTCTCAACTAACCCAATTCAAATCAAATTTTCAATCATCACCGAGCTCTTAAACGTCCTTTCAGGGCTACAAAAAATATATTCACTGCCTCCCGAGGGGTTGTCGATCCTGGTTTCTAATGACTTGCAAATTGCCCTGTACTGGTATGGTCTTAACAACAGTTTCATTGAACAGGACCATATATATTTTTTTTTTCACTTTTGTACAGATGTATCAGTTTTTAATCACTCCTGTGAACTCCATTTCTCTCTGAAATCTCTTACTTTAGTGCAAGGACTGCAAAATCAGAGTGGCCTCAGGGGTGAGGCAGTAACAGCTGTAGAGGGGATTTAGGTGTGAGGCACTGGGGAGGGCTGGGTGCTCTGGGGAACATCCAGACCCATGCCCACAGAAAGTCATTCTAATTAACAAAAAGAAGAGAATTAAACACCGTGCTGACAAAACAAAATACCACGTTTATAGGCCACCTCCCATATTGTCTCTTCTGAATACATAAAACTACATTTTCTCTTAGAACCCTAGCCTGTATTTCTCCTGATCAGTTAAAAACAAATGCTAAAATACGTCCAAACCAGCAAAAACCAAAATGAAACAAGAAGCATTCCTTGGCTTGCTTACCGGGGGCTGCTTCCATATTGCTACCATACTTCATCTCTGTTTCTCGTACACAGGGCTGCTTCCTTATTGTGCATTTACAATGTGATTTTCCCTTAAAAGGAAGATAATGCTATTTTCCTTTTGAGTTCTTTAAAAACCCAAATAGAATAAAAACATTTTCAAAACTATGGCTTTTTTTCCTTCTTATATTTAAATAATCCTTATCACTCCTCAGTGTGCTTGCATACACTGTATTAATCAGGATGTGATAGGTTCTGCTGCAGTAATAAACAACACCAGATTCTCAAAAGCACAATACGATAAAAACTCTTACTTGGGCTGTACATCCAACATGGGGCCACAGGGCTCTGCTTAGTATAGTCATGTAGGGCCCCAGCCCACCATGATCAAGATGTCGTCTCTCGGCAAGCCTCTATAATCACTACTACAAGTGTCTAGACCGCTTGGGAAATCAATCACTGGTTCTTAAGGTTCCTACCCTAGCATAATACGCATTACTGCCCCTCACGTTTCACTGGCCAAGGTATTTTTTCTGGCAATATCTACCCTCAAAGTAAGCAGGAAGTGTAACCCTTACGTGAAGCAGAAGGAGAGTCAGAAATATTTGTCTAACTGCACGAATGCACTACAAATACAGATTACCACATGAAGGACTTAACACAGGTAGGGTCACAACTCTTTCTACATAGTATAGGAAAAGATGAAGATACAAAGCAAATGAGCCACTCTTTCAATATAATCTAGCTTGTTACTGGAAAGCAGAAGCAAGGGTCTTGTTTTCCTTAAATTCTAGTTTAACATCATCATCACGACATGTTTTCAACCCTTGGTGGTGTTAGCTAGACATCTTTTTTCCTCAACTAATTTTATTTATAGCCTGGTTTCAAAGAATACTTGAGTGACATTATGAGATGTTGTGCCATGGCCTTATTTTATTATGTACACACGGAGCTTCTGGCTGTGATTATATTGCAGAAAACACAGGTTTTATAATCATTTAATTTTTTCCATTTATCTTAATGACCTGCTAAAATAATAATATGGTTGATTCAATCAGCCAAACTTTAAGATTGTTGAAAATAATGATTCCCTCAAAGGAAAAGAAAAGTCCATTCAGAGGTCATCTGTGGGTGTTCATGCAGAAGTTTTTGAGAACAACGTTCTATAACTGTTCACCCCTCCTGCTGAGAGCAGACAGCGAGAATGCAGCCTCCAAAGACTGTAAGCCTTTGAGCGACAATATTCTAGATTTCCAGCAACAGTGGGTTGTTACAACATGAAAGGGAACCCTTTGGCCAGGTGAGTTACTTAACGCTTTCTGGGGCAAAATTCTCTCTTCGCCTTTGACCAAAATGAAGTAACACATTAGATGATAATCTAGGGTCTGTAACCTCAGGCACAGATAACAGTCTAAAGAATTTCATAGGCAGTTTAGGAAATGTTTTCATTCATTCTCATCAGGTATTTCCTTCAGAGTTCAGAATTAATAAATTCCTTAGACGATTGGTGTCCCAGTCTTTATTTTAGTTAACAGATCCATTTGCATAACAATAACAGACCTTTTCCCTATACCCCCGCTTACGTGCCTCAGCATGCACACTTGTGCTTGAAACGAGGGGGTGTTAGCCAGTGCGTATGCATGTGTCTGCGTTTCTAGGGCCCCCGGGGATGAAATTACGGTGAAAAATCTTGAGGCAGTCTATTTTCTCAACTTGCCTGAAAACTGGTTTCACGCTTCTTCATTTTAATAGGCATCAAGTGAAGGATGCTGACTCATTAAGAGGCAGGCTTGAGAGGTGTGAATTCCTGGCTGATGGCTGCCCACAGCTATGGGATAGTATTTCAATAAGGTGAGATGATTCTGCCTAATGTTTAAGGAATTACATTTTAAGTTTAGACCTGGAACATCTGTTTATAAGGGCTTTCAAAATTGAGGAATTTTGACAAATTTCAGGTTGTCATGGTATTGCCAGGACTATATTTTATTGAAAGTACTAGAGGAGGCAAAAAGTATGCATATGTGTGTGAGTGTGTGTGCACGCGCACACACACAAACACATACATATATATGTACACATAAATATACATACGATATCTATATTATACATACATATATACACACATACATATATATCTTTAATTTTAATTTTTTTTTTGCTAGTGTAGGGTAAGGACAATATCTAACTAGTAAAGCTGTTATGCCTGCCACGTAATAATGGGTCAGTGTTGTCATCATCATCATTATAATAATATACTAATGGTTTTCAATTTGTTTAATCTTTAGCCATAAAATTCACTTATTCAAATATTACCTTAAATGGAAGCCCTGTGTGTAAACAAGTATGTAAAACAAAAGTGCTCCGGCTGAAGAGAGAGTTGATACCCTACCAGTTTGGCAACTTCAACCCCTCCCTTTTCCGGGGCTTCATAGGGCGTATTTGGAAAGCCCTTGCTTCATGCTATTTTTCATTTATGTCTGATGTAGGTAAAGTTTCTAACGACACAACCCCACTACACACACACATACACCCACACACAAACTCACACCTCAGAACAGGTTACTGGGCAAATATGCTACATATAATCTCTAATAACACTAACTCTCTTTTACTGAATGCTTACCCATTTGTTCACAACTTTATCCATATTACCTCTGTTTCTCATTTCAACTCTGTATGATTCATATTGTCATCTTTATTTTAGAAATGGAGAAAACAGACACAAGGCGGTCACACAACTGTCGATTACGTGGAAAAGCTAGGGTTTGTTTCTAGAAAGCTTGTTCTTCTAGAATGCTTAAGCTCTTCCCATGTTACCGACATTTCTCAAATGGGATATCCTTGTAATCCACGGGTATTCTGTAATAAGTTCTAAATTCAGTTTGTCCTTTTATAATAATCCAAAAACCTGACTGTAACAAATATCCCGGATCATCTCAATCCCCGCTTTGTAACTGGGCTCTGCCACATCTCACTGTTATTTGCTTTTGTTTGCAATTAGGTTCTTGCCAAGTGGCACAGCTTTAATGGCTCCAACTAATGAGAAAAGAACAGAGGTGAACTGAATAGTAAATGATGCGTTTGTGCCAAATGGAGGCCAAATGACATCACAGCAGGCCATACAAGATAGTTCAGTGGAGGAAAGTGATGTGCAAATGGGCCACTATACAAGGTAACAACCTGGGCACGTGGAAAACTCTGAGGACCTAGGGCTGCAGTAGCCAGTCCCACACTCGTGTTGCACACTGTGACTGAGCTTTAGCCAAACACTGCTCATCACAGAACATTCTTGTGTTCCTTTGGATTTTATTATTTTGTCTCTGAGTTTATATTTAGTTGGTGAAGTTGTCTTCAGTGTCTTAGAGTGCTTACCATGAACACTTTATATCTGGTTTTACATTAAGCATATCAACGTAACTTAAAAATAATTTAACACTGAGTTCCTTGAGCATTGTTTCCCTTTAAAGGGAGTCTACATCATTGCTCAAGTTTGAGGACCTCTGTACAGAGTGAACTAGCCCTGTGTCTATTGGGTTTGCTCTAGGGAAACATTTGGGAGGGGAATCTGAAGACCAGTGAGTTGCTGCCAAAAGTCTACTCCATTCCATGAAACAGCTGGTTGACCGATTTTTTAAAAATCTTTATAACAAGTTAACTGTCTTTATATAGAATCCTGAATATGAAGTCTACTAAATATTAGGGTTATATGTGTCTGTGTGTATCCTTTTTTTAAAATTTTTTTTAATGTTTTATTTATTTCTAGGAGAGAGAGAGAGACAGCGTGAGCAGGGGAGGGTCAGAGAGAGAGGGAGTCACAGACTGAAATAGGCTCCAGGCTCTGAGCTGGCAGTCAGCACAGAGCCTGACACGGGGCTCGAACCCACGAACTGTGAGATAATGACCCAAGCGAAAGTCGGACGCTTAACCGACTAAGCCACCCAGGCGCCCCTATGTCTGTGTGTATCCTTGAGAGCCATTTTGTGTGCCAGAAAATTCCAGTCAGATATCTTCTTTGGTTTTAGTCATTAATACTCATTTTATTAAAGTTACTAATCGAAAAACTCAATCCTTCCTTAAGCTTTTGAGTTCCATTTATAAATCATGTTATTTTATCTTTGAATCTAAAAAAATTGTGATCATATTTTAGTGGGGGGGCATTATTAATGCTTGGTCCCTTTTACAAACTTGGTTAGGCTCCTTTGCAAATTTTTAACTGCACTTATAAATTTAATATATTCAATTTTCTCTTTAAACACTTCAATTATCTGGCTGAAAAATTTTCTCCATACTTAAGTAATTCTAATAAATTAGACTTTTAAACACAGTGAAACTTAAGTTCTCTTAAATATTTCAACACTGTCTATAAAATCAACCTAAAATTCAACCTAAAATTACAAGACTTAATCAATTACAATCAATTGCAATTTTACATTACAATCAATTGTAATTTTAAGTTGAAGTTACAAAGCAAAACTATTCTTCAAAAGGTCATTATAAGTATCTAAATATTATGAATAACTACAGATTTCCTGACACAAAGACAACAATATTGTGGTTTTTGTCTTTTGAACATTTCAATGCTTAATTCTAAATCTCCTGAGTTTTGAAAGATACTTACACAAAAGAGAAACAATTACGTGATCCACATAGTTCGGGAGGATAATATCTGTCAGTGGAGGTTACATGATGACCTCAGTCTGGGCTGTAATGGTCACTGGATATTCGTCAGTCACACCGATGGGGCATGCCTACTTCCATTTACCATGGTTATATCAAAACCCTCCAATGAGGTGTACTCATAGACTGTTCAGTTCACATCAAGTTATATAATACATGCTTTGCTCCATTCACCCCAGAAAACCTCATTCCCAGCCCTGGCTTGCTTGGTTGCCTTTTGCTTTCCTTTGTATCTTAAAATACATAAATGCATTTTCCAGTTAACTTTAAAGACTTCTGGACCTGTCAGGATCTTGTATTCTTTTCATACTCTCCCTATCTCTTGATATTGAATTTTAGATACCTCTCCTGACTCGCTGACTATTCAATCACAACTTTCAGGTCATTCCTCTGACACAACCTATTTCTAAGACTCGCAAGAATTAGCTTGGAAATCTAGCCCAGCTATTTTCAGAATTATTTGTTAGGAACTCTTTTGTTCAGTCATGATGTTATACAGAACTGTGAACGAATAAAGCAGACAAAAGCTTCTGATCTATTATTTTAAATCAGTGTGGACCTCCAGACATGAAATCACAGGGGAAGCTCCTCCAATTCTTATTTTTATGATCTTGAGTGATCAACCATGAACTATCACACCACCCTGGATAGCAGTAGTGAGGACACATCATATTGGCCACGTGACTTGTAGGCAATGATAACAGTAAACTTTGGTTCTGGTGTCCAGGGTAGTTATTGGACCACATCCAAAATGCACGTAGGGTCTAATAATAAAAGGTGGCGTGGGGTGGGAGATTGTGGAAGACTGCTGGCTATTATCTAAAATCTATGCTTTCCTCTTCTTTGGGAGAATATTGCTAGACTATATTTCCCCAAATCCCTTGCAATTAGATGTGGCCATATGACTGAGCTCTAGTCAATAGAATGTGAATAGATATGTGTTCCATTTCCAAGCATTCCATAAAAATCTCTCCTACCCTGTCCTCTGTGTTCCTTTTCCCTTTAACAGGTAAGAATGGGGACAATCCTAAGGTAATCTTGGCAGCCATAATCTGAAGGTGGCACATTTCCCAACGGCCTGGATCTTTGAATAATTTGCATGGTTGAGAGCCACTCCATCAACGTGTTTTCATTCTCCATATTGTTACACATCAAAAAACAAACTTGTACTATGAGTGAGCCATGATTTATTGGGGGACCTCTTTGTTATGGTAGCTAACTCGCCTCAATTGATAGAGCAATCAATAGAATCAACCTCTCCATATAGACCTTTACTCTGACTTCCGCGAGTAGAGACTCAGTTATTATTAATCTCTCCAGTAGAAAGTGCCCATTGACCATATCTACTCAGAATGAGGCAAGCCTGAGGCTTGTCAACAATGGGGCCTGGCACATCAACACAAAGTGGGTTCAAGTGGGGCACCTGGGTGGCTTAGTCGGTTAAGCGTCCGACTTTCGCTTAGGTTATGATCTCACGGTTCGTGGGTTCGAGCCCCGCGTTGGGCTCTGTGCTGACTGCCAGCTCAGAGCCTGGAGCCTGTTTCAGTCTGTGACTCCCTCTCTCTCTGACCCTCCCCTGCTCACGCTGTCTCTCTCTCTCTCTCTCCTAGAAATAAATAAAAAAAATTAAAAACAAAAACAAAAACAAAAACAAAATGGGTTCAGGTTTGTGTCATTCAGAGTACATTCTGATTCCCTGAGGCCTACCATCATCAAGTTTGGGGCCCTGACTCTTAGTCAGACTGGAAGGTTGTAGGGAAGGAGCACAGTTTTTCTATTACTTGTGTGTTGAGGCTTTCCCTGACACGTGATTCCAGAGGCTACCTCTACTGCCGGTACAGTTGTCCAGTAAGTCAGCCAAGAATATTTCCTCCATGGCATAGATCATGATGGAATAGCCAGCCCATACTGGGGAATAGGTCTGACTAACTGGGAATTAGAGCCAAATTACCTTTAAGCCTCACAGAACAGGATCACCATATTGGACTGGTCTTTATCATAGGAGCCATCCCATGATGGAAGGGATCATCAGAACTCTCCCTGGAACTGTGCAGACATGGGCAGCTGCATTCTCCATTAACAGAGTATTTGTATATATTATTTCTTTCCTCTAAGTGCCCCATTCCTGTTCTGCAGCCAACTCCTCATCCTTTCATGCCCAGGTCAAGTGTTTTCTACTTTGAGAAGCCTAGGATCCCCCTGGGAATGGGTTAGTTTCTCCCTTCTCTATTTTTCTGTAGTATCCTGAGTATATTCCTACGTATTAGCCAATTTTGCATTTATTTACTCTTGTCTTTGCTGCCAGCTGTGACTTGGGGGACAGTGGCTATGTTGTTCCTCTTGAAAACCACCTTGCCTTCATCATCATATATGTGTCACTCAGGACATACCTGTTAATGAATTAATGAGCACTTATTTGGCATCATGGAGACTGACCTACAGATTAAACGGCTGGAATTTCATTCTCCAACTCTTCTGTCGCCACATGGTCAGAACCTATATTTTACCAATCCCTAGTGTTTGACTTCTTCCTCGCAGCAACCCAATGACAGTTCTCTAACTTCAGCTCTATTTCCCAGGATCATGGAAGACCATAAAAGGCATTAAAGGGTTGGGGCGCCTGGGTGGCTTAGTCGGTTAAGCGTCCGACTTTCACTTAGGTCATGATCTCGCGGTTCGTGGGTTCGAGCCCCGCGTCGGGCTCTGTGCTGACTGCCAGCTCAGAGCCTGGAGCCTGTTCAGTCTGTGACTCCCTCTCTCTCTGACCCTCCCCTGCTCACGCTGTCTCTCTCTCTCTCTCTCTCTATCCTAGAAATAAATAAAACATTAAAAAAAAAAAAGGCATTAAAGGGTTAAGCGTGTAGCAATCTGTTTGACATGAAAAGGAAAAGGTACAAAGAAATTTTAATAAAAATACAACCCTACCAGGATTTGGACTCATTACCTCTACGATATAAGGAAGACACCAGGCAATGTGAATTTACAGGTGTTAATTAGCCAACAGAGGGCTCCTCGATTGTTCCCAGAATACCATACAAACATAGAGGAAAAGAAAAATTCAATCAAAGAGCATTCCCTGGCTCATAAGAAGGACTGCATGCATGCACAATGGCATGCAAATCAGGTTTAATTTACTACATGTTTTTCTGCTTCCACCAAATTTGTTGAAGAAAATGGATCTTTCTCTGCTTATAGCTGTAAATTCCTGCATCATCAAAGCTCGCTCAGATCAAGATGGTGTTTCCCAACTGATGCTTGAATAATAGCAGAAGAAATTCTCTATGCATAAATACTAAATGGGTGTTCCCATGGTCAGCATTATTGTGGAAATATTCCCCATTGCTCTGTGGAGTAGAGAGTAGAGTTTATTTGGGTAATGGGAACATAGGTAGGACCTTATTTTGAACGTAAATAGTTACTTTGCTAAGAGTTTCTGTTCCCCTCAAGAGTACTGGAAATTGACCGTTATAATGGTTTGCATAATGGTGATTTAAAATATATCCTTGCAGCCACAATTAATTGAACAACATTCACAATTAAACATAAGTAACACTGTGGGATATATATACACAGCATCAAACAACCAGTCTAATGTGTCCCCACTGCATTGATGTGTTTTCCTGGTGAATTGTGGACACAGGCATAAGTAAGTGCAGCCTATTGGCCCAGTTATGACAGTCCAGCCACATCCACTTTCTCATCCAGATGCTCACTCAGGAGCCCTTGCCATTTCCTAAATTGTGTTGCACTGGGCACTGAGTGTTCTGAAGATGCAGACATGTTGTGATGGTTGTAGCTCACAATGATGTAGTGCTCCTCATGAGTGAAGCCCGATATGAATCACTTTTTGAATATGTGTGTACATCTATTCAGTTCTCACATCAAACCTATGAGGCAGGCACTAGTATCTCCATGTAACAGACGAATAAACTGAGGTACAGTGAGGTCCCATAACTTTCCTAAACGTAAATGGCACAGGTAAGACTCTTTCCTCTTATCTATGACCCTTTGCTGCCATAGTTCCCATTAAGTCCTTGTTGAATGACTAATGTGGCTCAATGAGACCAAAAGAGGTGATGTGGCTCTTCAAAACAGAGATGGGATTGTTGACTACCAGTCAATGGTTCTTAAAATAGGATCGACCAGCTTTCTGCAGTTCATTAAACTTCGTATCTCGTGTGCTTTGTGACAAGAACATATTATTTGTTTCCTGGTTTGCATTATTATTTTATGAAGTCCAGATATTTTCTTCTGGCACCTTATCCAAAGGATTGGGCACCTTCTCAGGTACCATTTATTCTAGAGTGTCAGGGCAGCATTCTCCTATTGAGGACTGGGGGTGGAGTCTTTTGTATGCAAGGTCTCTATAGAGGCTCCACCCAACGAGCTCATGGGTTGAAAGCCTTACTGGCCCTTGATCTAGATGATAACATGTAAGGTTAGGAAAGGGGGCATGATCAAGGTTTGCTGTTTCTCTGAGAGGAGAAGCATCCTGGGACACATACTCAGGACTCTGACTGTCACCCTGGATGACAGCAGGGCTCAGAATCTGGCAGCTGACTGAAAAGTAGAGTCATTTCTGAAATTGAACACATAGGATCTTCCAAGCATGGCTCCATATCGACTGGCTGAGAACTGGCTCAAGTGGAGGAAAACACACAGCCTGGATTTCTTCACTGATGAGTCTCTTTTGTCTAGTTATTTTCTGTTCCATTCACAACCACATCAGATTAACTACATGTTTAGGTTGAACCATATGAAATTGCTGACTTTGGATCATTTTTTTACTAAAAAAAAATGGCAACTTCATCTAGATCAACCTAATAATAGCAGTTCTTATATAGTACCCCAAATACTGACATCCTGGTATTGCAACTATAGTAGTGAGGTGGGCAATCGGCCAACCTCCTTCATTAAATTAATAGTGTAAAACTTACCAAGTGCAAGTGCGTGAGAGGCACAAGGGGACATGAAGTCTACCCCAGCAAATGGCACGAGTAGAAAGGGGAGGGAAACACAGCATGGACAGCATGTGTGGCATGGCCCCACCTCCTCCACTACTGTCTCTGGATTTAAAAACAAATAACCTTTGAATTTACATTGCTTGACATCCATAGGTTATTATGAAATGAGTAATAAAAATACAATTAGAGCTTAATGACAATCTATTGAGCTCTTCCAATGTATATTCTCTTAAGTGCTAGAGTAGATAGAGGGAGGGAACAGAGACCCTCTCCTCAAGGGTGATTTCAGTCATTCAACAAATATTTGGTAAGTGCCTACTATGAACCAGGGTCTGGCCTGAGTGCTTGGGGACACATCAGTGTTCAAAACAGAACAAAACCCCCAGCCTCTAAGAACTTACCGTCTAGCAGAGAAAGACAGACAATAAACCACAAACAATAAAGAAGAAGAAGTACAAAAAATGAACAGAGCAATTAAGGGGATCAGGACGGTGGGGAGGTTGCCATCTTAAAGGGAATAGCTAGGAATCAACTCATTGAGAGGGACTTAAGGGAGGTCATGGGGTTAGCTGTGCTGATACCTGAAGGAAGAGCGTTCCAGGTGGAGAGAACAGCCTGCACAAAGGCCACACAGTGGAAGTCTCCAGGAATGTTCAAAGAACAAAAAGGAGGCCCGTGTGACTGAAACTCATAGCAAATAATACTCATTAGTAATCACATAATAAGGAAACCCAGATGAGGGTTAGGTTCAACCATACAAAAGAGCAACCATGTGACTGAATGGCTACAAAGCATTGTGGAAAAGTTGACAGAATGCTGGCCTATCCCCAGAGCTGTCTAATCTTAGGACAGCATTCTATAAATATACCAAAGCCACAAACTAGGTGTGTGGAACCAGGTCATGTAAAGCATCTGGGAAGATGCTAAGAAAAAGTCATCCGGGAAAGGGACAGAGTCCTCCTCGGATAGGGACCAAGAAATGAACTTGAAAGCTAAGGAAAAGGAACATTAAGGGGGAAGGGGGCTTTTGACAAAGGTATAAATCTGTGGGGTGAAACGTAAGGAAAAATAGAAGAGAAGCAGTCATAGAACACAGACTGGCCCATCAGCTTGAGGATGAGAGTAGTTGGTAGAGAACCAAGTTCACTGTCTTCATGGTAAATTAGCCCAAGTGCAGCAGCAATTGCCCATCAGCCAGAGGACAGAGGACAGGCCAGGGGCCCAGCAGAAGGGTGACCATGTTTATGTCTCCCCTCAGTCCTAGGCTTGCCTTTCCCCAGACTTTCCCCTCTTGAAATGGGTGCATTTAGAAACTCACTGAATGTCACAAATGGTTTGCAACCCTCCCCTCCCCGGCCCCTCAAGGGAAACGGGTGCCTAAAGCTGGCCATGATCTTCCTTGGAGGAAACTCCAAAGGCTATTTTTATTACTGTTTATTTTATTCTTAACAGAGAGAGAGAGAGATGCAGAGTGGAGGCAGGCGGAAAGAGGATCCAAGCCAGGTTCTGTGCCGTCAGCACAGATCTTGACACAGGGCTTGAACCTGTGAACCATGAGATCATGACCCAAGCTGAAGTCAGATGCTAATCCGACTGAGCCACCCAGGTGCCCTAACTCCAGAGACTCTTTTAACCACCCAGCCTAAGGGTCTTCCCAGTCATTTCTCTCTGTGTAAGAGTGAGTTGATCCTGTAACTTGTGGAAGGTCAATGTAACCACGGCTGGAAGATCCACCCTCCCATCCACAGACCTCGCCCCTATCTTCAGAGAGAGGCACCAGGGGAGAAAGGCCTGAGAATTTAAATGTTAGGCTTCTCAAATGCTTCTAAAACATGGATCACTTGAAAAACACTGGGGTAAATTTTAGTATTGTTGGGGGTGGAGATTAATGTTGGTCTTTAGGAAGTGTGTGTGTGTGTGTGTGTGTGTGTGTGTGTGTGTGTGTGTGTGTGTGTGTGAGAATATTTGCATGATCCTAGTTAACCTCTGCCATTGAAAGCATATAGACAGGTGAGCAACTCACAGCTCACAGTGCATGGGATTTAGCCTGCTCTTGTCCATCCTGAGTTACTCCTCAGGACATGGACTGTCTACGTTTCTCCCTGCCATAAACATGTGTGTGTGTGTGTGTGTGTGTGCGCACACACACACACACACACACGCTGTGCCTACTGGACTACTCTTCCTGGTATGTAGGCCATGATTCCATAATGGAAACTCACTCCTAAAAAGTACAGCTGCCAGAAAAAATAAGAATCACCGGCCAGATCTCCTCCTGTAAGATTGTCTGACAGGGAGAATGGCAGTTGGCATAGAAGAAGTTAAAAGATAGAAGTATCCTTTTTTTATTTTTAATGATTCTATACCTAAGTGGGGTGGTTTTGGGGGGTTTATTAAAAAATTTTTTTAATGTTTATTTTTGAGAGACAGAGAGAGACAGAGTGGGAGCAGGGGAGGGCCAAATAGTGAGCGAGATACAGAATCGGAAGCAGGCTCCAGGCTCTGAGCTCAATGAGGAGTTCAAACCCACAAACCACAAGATCATGACTTGAGCCAAAGTTGGATGCTTAGCTGACCGAGCCACCCAGGCTCCCCTTTTGGTTTTTATTTTAATTCCAGCTAGTTAACATACACTGTTAGACTACTTTCAAGTGCAGAGAGAGGTGTTCTTACAGAGAAGAGTAGAACTAAGGCCGAGACCCAAGATTAAGAAATGCATGTGTTGGGGCGCCTGCGTAGCTCAGTCAGTTAAGCATCAGTCTCTTGATTTCAGCTCAGGTCATGATCTCACGGTTCATGGGATCGAGCCCCACATCAGGCTCAATGCTGACATTGCGAAGCTTGCTTAGAATTCTCTCTCTCTCTCTGCCTCTCCCTCACTCTCTTTCTCTCTCTAAAAATAAATAAATAAACTTTTAAAAAAGAAACGCAGATACTGGTGAATGGGCCCCTGTGACTATTTTAACATCTATGGTGCTTTCCTTGTGGACTAAGGGGACAGGCATGTTGAGAGTTTTTCTGCTTCTGTGGGAAACTCAACTCCTATCAAAGATGGTGCACCTTGCCTGGGTGGCTCAGTAGGTTAAGCGTCTGTCTTCAGCTCAGGTCATGATCTCATGGTTTGTGAGTTCAAGCCCCATGTCAGGCTCTGAGCTGTCAGCACAGAGCCTGAAGCTTGCCTTGGATTCTGTGTCTTCCTCTCTCTCTGACCCTCTCCTGCTCACGCTCTCTCTCTCTCTCTCAGAAATAATAATAATAAAAAAAAAGATGGTGCACCCAAGGATGGCCCAGGGAGAGGAGCTGAAGGGGAAGGGAGGTGGGGTAGCAAAGGAGGTGCGGCTGCCCCGCATCCATCCCTTACCCCAGGCACCCTGCAGGAGAGCACAGCATGCTATGGGGAGAGCCGTGCCTGCTGGGCAGTGCGGCACCACGATGGGCAGCCCCAGAGAGCGGTGAGGACACGTTCCCAGGCCGGCTCCAGCAAAGATGAAGGCAGTCCCTGCTCAGCAGTCACATGTACACACAGCAGTGGTTTCCAAACTTTTATGACCATGGCTGCCCAATGAAACACATCTCCTATCGCGCTCTCATGTACCAAGTTAGACTTACGAAACACATCTACTCAGTGAGACATGCACAAGTCAACCTCTGAAAGCGTGGACACCACTTTATACTTGAAGGAAGGTCTAGCTGCCAGAAAGGATATGAATGCCGAGGCCAGAGCTGCGCTGCTATCTGTTGTTCTTGACTGTTTTAATTTATTTTATTAGGACAAATGCTGCTCTTAAATCACCGAATTAATTTCCTGAGTATAAAACATTATACCAGATGGAGGAGACCTTCAAAGGAGTAGGAAAAACAAACTCACGAGTTCTATTTCTCACTGTCCATTGGGTAAATGGACTCAGTTAGCTGAGTCATGAACAGTTGTTCATTGGAATCTACATGGAGAGATACTCATCCTTCTGGAAGCGACTCCGAGGTCTCCCCCTTACAAAGCTAGTCTCCCTAGTCTTCCCAGTCGATCTGATTAGACTCCCTCTCCTGCACCTGTATTCTACCCTCTAGGAAGATGAATGTAGTGAACTAATGTCAATATATGTCTTTGTTTCCCTCACTACTCTGTGAACTCCAAGGACAGGGTTAGTGTGGTATTAACTTCTTTCTACCCAAAGCCTTACACAGTTCTGGTGCTGGGCATTTCGTGTTTGCTCAATGTTTGTGGAGTTTGTCTGTAAGGAACTTTACTGGACTGAATTTGTTCAATCTATCTATCTATCTATCTATCTATCTATCTATCTATCTATCAATCACCTATCTATCATATCTTATATGTTATAGCAAATACGTAATATGTATAACCTGTCTCCCAGTCGGCATGAGTACATTACCAAAGATACTGATGCTGGCTGAGGCAGAACAGTGATGTGACCAGTGTCACATGCTTGGACTTAAATCCTGTCCCTGCTTTTCATCCCATTCATGTAAACTTGGGCAATAAAGTTAGGCTTTTGGAGTCTCAACTTCCATATCTGTAAAAAGAAGATACTGAGGGGTACCTGGGTGGCTCAGTCGATTAAGCGTCCAACTTAGGCTCAGGTCATGATCTCCCGGTTCTTGGGTTCGAGCCCTGCGTTGGGCTCTGAGCTGACAGCTAGCTCAGAGCTGGAGGCTGTTTCAGATTCTGTGTCTCCCTCTCTGACCCTCCCCTGCTCACTCTCTCTCTCAGAAATAAATAAAAAACATTGAAAAAAAAAAAAGAAGATACTGAGAGCATTTATTTCACAGGTTGTTGTGAGGATCAAGTGCAATAATCCATAGGCAGTGTCTGGCACATAGTAGGTGCTCAATAAATGTCAACAATGATTGTACCCTGTCCCTGTATGGCTCCTTGTTAGAAAGAACAGCCATGGTAAGAGTCATGATACAAACAATTTATCACCGCCCCCCCTCCCCGCCCCCCGCAGTGTGCTAGAAGAGTAATGTGTGGACTTCACTTTATCAGGCTGAAAGGTTTTGATCTTTAGTATGAGCCAATAACCTGCTAATCAGCCACATATAGCAGCATTTTGGTGATATCTTCTGGTTATTTAGAGACAGTCTAAGACGCGCTGTCTGGCTATCTGATACAGTCACCACCAGGCATACATAGCTATGGGACACTTGAAATGTGACTTGTCCTAATTGAACTTTGATATCAGTATAAAATTCATGGGGGTTTGAGGACAATTTTTAAACAGAGTGTAAAATTTCTCATTCATTATTTTTAAATGATTTACACATTGCAATGACAATTTTGATGTAAAAGATTAAATAAGATATATTGTTAAAAATCATTTCACCAGCTTCTTTTTACTTTTTTAAGGTAGCTACATCATTACATTACATTATGTATGTGGCTTGCAGTATATTTCTATTGGACAGTGTGGCTCTGAGAGTCGAGCACATACTGCACCCTTCCATCATGTCCCAGTCCCTTACTCCTTAAAGAGGAATCATCCCTCAACACGTTCCCATACAGTTTTCCTCCCAAAAATCTAATTCCATCCACTTTGGGCATGCTGTGCCCCAAAGCAATGGTCAGTAACTCTTTCTAAGAATACCTTTGTTTAATGGTGTCTTGCTTCCCATGTTTTAGGAATAGTGCAAGATCCGATTCCACTTATCATACCAATGGTCCAGCTCCTTGTGCAGAAATGGGCCAATAAATGATTGAAAAATATCATTTCAGTATTTAAAAAAATTTTTTTAATGTTTTTTTATTTATTCCTGAGAGAGAGACCCCATGAACAGGGGAGGGTCAGAGAGAGAGAGAGGGAGACACAGAAGCTGAAACAGGCTCCAGGCTCTGAGCTAGCTGCCAGCACAGAGCCCAACGGGGGGCTCAAACCCACAAACCATGAGATCATGACCTGAGTCGAAGTCAGACGCTTAACCAACTAAGCCACGCAGGCGCCCCTCGTTTCAGTATTTTATTCAACAGATAAATGAGTAGATAGTTAGCGAGGATCTAACAAGACCAAGGCACCATGTTTGATGCTCAGAGTAATACAATGATAAATAAGAGGCCCTGTGCTTGCAAAGAGCCTGGCATCCTTAATATAAAAATGTATATTTTACTCTTGGCTCTGTGGTCCCTGTCTATCTATCAAATACCATTTCCAATAGTCCCCTGCCTCATCCCAGATGCCTCAGTGATACCCAACTACCAATGCAACCGTGGCCCTGCCATCCTATTTCACAGGAGCTTTATCATGTTTGATCCTCTGCCTGGAATGCTCATTCCTTCCCATCTGCCCGACCCATATCCTCCAAGTTGAATGGATTTTCAGGGCTGTATTTCATTCCTTTCTCTACGAAACCACTCCCAATCCTCCAGCCATAGCAGCAATGGTCCCTCCATTTTTCATGCAACTAGTAGGCTTGGTACATAGCTCTATTGATCTATCATGCTAGATTGAGACTGTTTGTTGGCTATTCATCTTACTAGAGTATGAGCAATTTAAGGACCACACATATGTTCAGGGAACTTGGATGTTGATTGTGTACTTCAAGGCCAAACTCCCAGCAGCCCCGTCTTACTTCCACCATCCATTTACCAACTGACAAGCCAAGAAAGAAAGGCATGAAACCTCATAATTACTCTTTTGGGGTGGGTCTGATACAGAGAGGGGAGGAAATAAGTTTTTACATGAACTTGTATGGCAACATGTTAAAGGTCAGTCCAGACCCCTTGCCGGGACATCATCTGGTTTAGAGGGATAGAGTGGGGCTTATCACATACATGTTCATGAAGTATATATAGTGCCACTTTCTGACTTGGGTTGTTGGGACTAGAAAGTTTTGGTGCTGCCTGCCTACAGCTGCAAAAGGCTACTGTGGGCTTGGAATAAAGGGCTCACAAGATAGGTCAACGTTGGAAGTCTCCTAAGACTCGCTTACTAAAGCTTCAAAAACTTCCCCAAGTGGAGCCGTACTGCCCAGCAATGTCGTCCAGCATGACAACACTGGCAGACGAAGCTAAGGAGTGAAGGCAGCCGTGTCTGTTAACATCAAGTGCCAAGTACCTGGTGCACAGTGGGAGCTTCGTAAATGTTGAAAGGATCAACGAATGAATATATCTGCAGAATATTACCACAAATTCTTATTAGATGAGACTCTTCCTCTCTCCTGCTGTGGCAGTAGCATCAAAGAACTGTTCTAGAGGCACATTTCTTGGGAGAGTTTCTAGAAGGGCAAGAGAGGACAAAACTATGCAGGTGTTCTTGCTCAAAGGCCAAAACAAAGTCAAATGGAGACTTGATGTTCTCTGAGCTTCATAGGTAGCTCTTCTTCATGCTATTTAAGCAGGGACATCACTTATGAGAATCTTATCCAGTTTATCCAGTTGAATTCATTTCTTTAAGCTCTCACCCTATATTAATTAGCTGATAGGACCCTTATGGTGTGATGTGTGTTTAGGGCCATTGTAGGATGCACATTGTCACAGAAATCTGTTTTGTGGGACTTGTTAGCATAGATATTATTTAGCTAAACGGCTCTTAATGATTTCCTTCCGAGCCTGCTGCATCTGTTGGGTAATTCCCTTTATAGTTGGGGGACTTTAAAAATTCTGTCTTTTAACTTACTCAACCTTAGTGACCTAATTCCAGACCAGGGAGGTGAGTGGAGTATCTGTGCGTTCAGAAGACATATAAAAGAATCCCTGATGCATCCTACGGTAAGGAAAAGCCCCAGAGTGCAGTATTATTTTATTCCATCTTGAAGAGGCATTAAAAAATATATTATTTTTTCAAACAAATTGCTGCAAGGGAAGAGACATTTAAATTACATCAAAAACCTGGCTCTTTTGAAAATAACCTGTTGAAAGCAGACGACTGAGTTTATTCTCACAAATCAGTTTGTGCATCTGGGGACAAATGGGCTGGGGTTCTGAAAGGTCCATGCATAGTGAGTTCTTCTGCACTCAAATAGGCTTGACAAATAGATCAAAGGTTTCCATTTGCTGCAGGCGATGCCATAACATGTCACTGAAGAACTCCCCCACATCTCTGGGCTGGGGCAGGCTGGGAGCTGCTCTGTGATGTCAACAGCAACATTCTCTTTAGGCAGTTCGTCCTGCTTGTGAAATGCAAATATTCACATGATGACAGACGGGGCTGGGAAGGGGTGCTTCTTTAATAATTCTATAATTCATTCAAATGTTCTGGTCTCAGGTAACAGAGAGCTTTGAATGTAGCATAGACTGGAACCCCATGGTGGTTGAGAGCCACTTCTTAGTCTCCCTTACCTTACATGCTTCAAGATGAAATTAGAATCTCTCAAGAATGAAATGCAAGAAGCGTATCTGAGGACATAAGCCATCAATGGCTCCAGAGTCGGCCTCAGAGCACCCATTTCAAGTACACCGTCTCCTTGATTGTCTCTAAGGAAGGCCGTACTTGGGAGTACGTTGTGGGTTTGTCCTGACAACTGACCACCCCAGGCCCTTTCCAGGAAGCGACAGGTTACTTTGAACCCAACAGCCATTGTCCTTTGTCAACGGGCTTTGATGGAAAATATTCGGGGAGTTAATTCACTGCAACAGAGTGGTTAGTGACCCAGGAAAAAGAAATTGAATTGGGTCCTCATTTCTGCCATTTACAAGTTCAGTGAACTCAGACAAGTTATGTAACCTGTCTAATCAAAACTTACTCATTTGCAAAATGAGGATTATAATATCTAATTCCCAGGGCCGTGGTGTGGATTATGTGAGATACTGTATATAAAATCTTTAGCGAAGTCTTGCTTATGTTGTAAGGGCTAAAGGCTATTATCTGTCCTCTCTAGGGTCTTACCTGAGTGGAGGGAAAATGCAGAGTTTGGGGGTGCCCATAAAAAGGCAAAGGCTATGTATGTAGTTACCACTAAATGGTCTTACATAAAAGGAACATATAAATAGCTTTATCTGCTTTCTCTAAAATAGGAGTCAGCAAACTTCTTCTGTAAAGGGCCAGAGAGTAAACATTTTGGGCTTGCAGCTGTATGATCTCTGTCACAACTACTCAGCTTTGTCTCAAGCAGCCATGGGACAATATATAAACAAATGAACATGGCTGTGTTCCCATAAAACTTTATGCACAAACCAGACAGCCAGCTGAACTTAATAGTGTGACAGCTCCCGCTGGAGACTAGAAATAATTGTTTCATGAAGGACAATGGTCAATAATCCAAAGGAACAAGAACCAAAATCAAGTCCCGTTATGAGCTCCATCCTTTCTCCAGCCTTTAACCTATACGAGAGAATATTTTCTTGATTTTAGTCGCATAGAGAATGTATAGTCTCCATTTCCAAAGGCAATGGACAGTAATAAAAATTTAGTAGGCTAGGTATGATCAGCTAGACGGATATGACAAAAAAGGAAACAAAACTTATGAAAAACCACATTTTGCACAGAAAAACTAGATGGTCTACACCAAAGAGACTTTATACAATGAGCTATTATTGATTCTGCTGGCTCTCTGCTAAGCATTTTTATAAGTCCTAGAAAACTTAGAAGGCACAGTAAGAATTGGGAATTTTAACAACATCAAAACACACACACACATAAATATTCAACTGATCTTCAAAAGAAGTTTGACCTTAGAAATCCCTGTAGGATACGTTCTAGCTGAGTCTACACACACAAACCTATTTTATAATAAGAAAACGATCATATTTGAATTCAGACCCTTTACTGACTATGTTGGGAAGGGGAAAAAAAGGAAACACAATGGTTTAATTAGATTTTCTAAAGTTCATTAATCAGCTAGTCTTTTTTTTAAATAACTGGGTTTTAAAATAAGCTCAACTTTTTTTTTTCAATTTGAAGCCTGACGATTTAATACAAATCCAACCAAATCCCCCTCCTCATGATCTTCAGTGGTTCTGACTTCCACTGCTCTTTGGATAAAGAGCAAACATGCAACCCGGCACACAGGGTTTTACGCGATCTCTCAGAGTCTTCCCACTCCAAACTATCTCCAACTACCTGCCCTTGCAGATTCTTTGAGCCTCAGTTGCCAGCATCCCACCTCTCTCTTACCCGCAGCTAACTCACCACCACCACCTCCGCATCACAGGAGTCTTGATCTAGTTAACTCCTACTCCCCACTTAGGGCTCTGTTCAAATCACTTCTTCCCGGAGCCTTTCCTGAGCCCCAGTCAACTCTCACACAACCTGTCTCTAGGCTTCAAGCTCTTACCGCGGTTTGCCATTATACATTCATTAGGGTGATGGTTTAATTAATGTCTGTCTTTCCGCTGGGCCAGGGACAACCGCCTCTGTCCCACCCCCCAAGAGCAGGAAATGTGCCTGTGTTTGACTGGCAGGGAGCTCCGCTCAGTGCCTGGTGTGTAATAAGCCTTAATAAATAGAGATAATGGAGTGGCAATCAGAAGGATACAGAATTAAAACATAGCCATAAAAAGTCAAAGAGGATTTCTAAGGGCTTTTGCACACATTGCAAATAAAACATTGTCTTTTTCTTTCTTTTTTTTTTTTTTAAGTCATGCAGGTTTACTTGTTGCTCGTTCTTAACTGATTGATCTTTATTTGGGTTTGGGTTGGCAAACTTTTTCTATAAAGGGACAGACACTAAATGTTTTAGGCTTTGGGTGCCACATGATTTCTGTCTCAACTACTCAACTCTGCTGGGGAAAAACGAATGAATGTGACTAGGTGCCCAGAAAACCAGGGTGGGGTGCCTGGGTGGCTCAGCCAGTTAAGTATCTGACTTCGGTTCAGATTGTGATCTCACAGTTTGTGAGTTCAAGTCCCCGCAGCACGGAGCCCGCTTCTGACCCTCTGTCCCACTCTCTCTGCCTTTCCCCTGCTTGTGCTCTCCTTCTCTCTCAAAATAATAAAATTTTAGAAAAGAAAGAAAGAAAACCAGGGATTTTCCACCTCCTTCCTACTGATATTTGGGCCACTAATTCTCTGTCGCATACACTGTAGTACCATCAGCAACATCCCTGGGCTGGACGTACAACACGCCGGTAGCTTCCCTGCCCTCACTTACGACAACCAAAAATGCTTCCAGACGTTACCCAACGCTCCTTTGGGGGCAAACTCATCCTAGCTGCAAACACTGCTATACCACTTGATCTACACAAATGAGTAGCAGCCTGGGTTTGGCCCATGGTCTGTAGTTGGCTAAATCCTGACCCAGAAAAAAGAAAACCAGGAAATTCCTTCACAGTGTTCTATTACTGACAGGCCTATTAATTTGTTCTCGCACCGGATCTTAGACTGTGTGAGCCTTACCTGCTCAAATAAAGGTTGCTGTCTTGATGTTTGTGAATCACTTCCTCCCCACATTTGGACTTCCACAAGCCCTTCGACTATTTTCATTAGTTTTTTGTTTGTTTGTTTGTTTGTTTTTTAACTAGCATTCCACAAAACGTGTGCTACAAGGCAACTGCAGATACAGGTTTGACTTAGGTTTAGAGCCAAGAAGCAAGATCTGAGTCTGGATTCAGATTTTTCAAGCTGAAGTGTGACCTCAGACACCACCCTCTCTTCCCTCCCACTTTAATTTCCTGTTGGACCTCAAGAATGCAGACTAGGATTCATCACAGTCTTTGGTTCAGGGTACCCTCTCATCCCTGGGCCGGGCACGGCCCACTTGTGGCTTTATTTGTTTGTTTCATTTGTTTATATCATAAACATCTGCACCCTCACCCAATACAAGAAGCAGGACCCAGTCACTTTGCCCCTACTTCGTCCCCTCACCAGAGGGAACCAGGCTTCACACTGAAACCCGATCTTCATCTTCCCACTTTCCTTCCCAGGATGTGGGCTTCTCAGCTCTAAGGTGGGGGCGGGGGGGGGTCCAAGGGAGAGACTTGAAAGCTCTAACACTATGGACCCGAGAAACTGTTTTCTCTGACAATTGTCAGAAATTGGCCACGCATGTATTCTCCATCTCTAAATGGGAGTGAAAATCCAGGTAAATGGGTTTCATGGGACACCGAGAAAACAGATTTCGATTCAAATCAAAGATAGCTTCTTACGAGAGGTCTTGTGACCAAGGCCTTTGCAATATGTTAAGGCCGTGAAAACATGCTGTATCGAAAAATGTTTCTCCTCTGATAGCCAAATAGAGTTTTTAAAAATATTGAGGCATCTCCCCTTCTTTGGCCATTTCTCTATTGTAACGTTGAAAGAGTTGTATCATTTATACAGCTCTGTTGAAGGGAACTCGGTCTATTTGCCCCTGGGGCAGCAATATAGGCATGGTAAACTTCAACACAGCGTGTAATGTATGGTCTAATTTTAAATTCTGCAAAATGCCGATTTATCTGATTTTTTTCCAGAGCAGAGAGATAAGGCAGTCATGCCCCCATGACTCAACATCTCTATATCCTTGGAATTGAACCTCAGGGAAGGCAGACACGGGGCACCCTGGATGCGAATAAAGGAGCCTGATGCTGACACACGTGTAAAAGATACGAGAGGAGACACTTGGGGGAAACACAATCTTGTGTGTGTGTGTGTGTGTGTGTGTGTGTGTGTGTGTGTGTAGGGGGGAGTGAGAAGTGTTAATAGCCATTTGCATCACTATTGGTTTAACGTAGGAGAAACGGAATTCTCTTGCCAGCTTCCCTTTTGGGTGAGATTCTAGCAACCTCCAGTGGCCAATTTGTAGAATTGCTCTCATTGTCTTTGGACACTAGAACCTTACCTTGCCCCTTGGAGGATCTCCTTTTAATAAAAAATATTTTGTGCTCTTTATACTTTAAATTGAATAGAGCTTACTTATGCATATGATTTCAAAAGGAATCCATAAAATCCTTATTGTAATAGAGAAGAAAAATCCAAGGAAAGTAAAATCCAATAATGAATAAATAATGTGTACATATAGGGAATGAACGAATGAATCTGCATTTAAATATATCATGTCTGGGTCCGAATGTTCTAGAAAGCACAATTATTTGGAAACTTGCCTCTAGTCAGAATCACTAGAAACTTCATTTAAAAAAATAATGGGGCGCCTGGGTGGCTTAGTCGGTTAAGCGTCTGACTTTCGCTTAGGTCATGATCTCGCGGTTCGTGGGTTCGAGCCCCGCGTCGGGCTCTGTGCTGACTGCCAGCTCAGAGCCTGGAACCTGCTTCAGTCTGTGACTCCCTCTCTCTCTGACCCTCCCCTGCTCACGGTGTCTCTCTCTCTCTCCTAGAAATAAATAAAACAAAAAACAAAAAAACACCATTTTTTAATGTTTATGTATTTTGAGAGACGGAGTGTGAGTGGGGGAGGGGCAGAGAGAGAGGGAGACAGAATCTGAAGCAGGCTCCAGGCTCTGAGCTGTCAGCACAGAGCCCGACACAGGCCTCGAACTTACAAACCCTGAGATCATGACCTGAACCGAAGTCGGATGCTTAACCTACTGAGCCACCCAGGCGCCCCTTCCCTGTTTTTGGTCTCAGTCTTCCATCAAAAGTCGTGGCATCTGCGTCTCCTCCACCCACCCCATCTCTCTCTCGGGGCCCTTTGGATCTGCCAGCCTCTCACTTTTCTAAGGTCTTCTGCACAACCTGACACTTGTAGCTACTTTCCCTGCACCACAAGTCGGTGTGGGCCGTGCTGGGGTCTTCCTAAGCTGGAAGTCACCCCAGGCTGTACCACTGAATTAAGGCACAGAGTCCTAGCTTCCAGACCCCCAGCTTCACACGATCTCTGCTATCTCATCCTTCAGACCATTTCTCAGGTGGGTGTTCGCCTGCAGGATGATGGGCCAGAGGATCCCTCCTCAAAAAGCTGCTGGAATGTTCTCTCTTCAGACCCAGAAAATGCATCTCCTTCTGGCTTTAGAATGATTTTTATCTCCTCAGCCCATGGCCCAAAATTGGCTGAGCAAACTCTCTTTAGCCTTCTAAGCCAACTGATTAAAGCAATGGTTCAGATGACTGTGTCCCTGGGGGACACTGGCGATGTGATTTGTTGGAGGACGCCCAGCATCTAGTGAGTAGAGGTGACACAGATGTACCCACAACCAGGGCTTCTGCCTTGGGGTGTCCACAGTGCCCAGGTTAGACCAGGAAAAGTGTCCTTCTTCTTACATCAGCGAGAAAAGGAATCTGTTCGTTTTCTTAAATTTTTGGCCTCATTTTGTGCTCTGGTCACTGACCACACGCCTAGCAACACAACCATATTAACAGCTTCCACCAGATCATGGAAAACCGCAGACATAAGCAGCTTGAGCAAAGAGATTGGGTTTTTCTAATCTTGTTGATAATGCGCACCTGGGTGCTGAGAGATGCCACCCCTCCGTCGTCTCTGTGGTCCTCTCTGCCAAGTCGCAGAGGCACGAAGGGGTGGCCTTTCTTGCCTTGGCCATGCTCTGTCACATCTGCATACCCCAGGCCTGCGGTGGGTCGGGGGAACAGCCAAGTTCAGACCACCCAGGTTTGTCCCAAGGTACGGGCACCCATCCCAGGCTTCCTTGCAGGAAAAGCGGCTTCCTTTACAGTGTGACGGGAGGAAGACCAAAAAGCGCATGCCGCACGCTCCCCTCCGCATGTCAGTCCAGAGGTGTCCACCTGTGTGCGCAGAACCTTACGGGTTTGTAGAGGAAGTCGGGGGGGTGGGGGACCTCTTCCATCAGAGGAGTGCTGATTTCTAACTCCTTTCCCTGTTGGACTTTTAGATCATATTTAAAGAAATAGTTCTGAAAGTAGAAAGGGTGACGGAGAGACACCGAGTGAGGAGTGGATATGGCATCGTTGCCTCAAGAGACCGAGGGCCCCCAACCCGCTCAGTGGGCAGGGGCCGGTGCACTTCCCCTTGCAGCCGCAGGGGGCGAGTCGCGAGGCATTCGGGACAGAGCTAAGGGAGGGCTCAGGGCAGGTGGGGACAGGTGGATGGATCTGCCCTGGCCAGCCGCCAGCTGTGCACCGTGAGCTTCTCTCGGAGGACCCACGTGTCCCCCCCACCGGCAGGGGCCTCTGATGCTCAGAGGAAGGGACAGAGAGGCGCGTGTCCCCGGGTGCCCTCCTGCCAGCATTCGCCACCTCTGCGGAGGGAGGCGGGGCTGCACCGTGGAGCAGCCAGGGCTCCCAGTGTGCAGGACACACTTGCATCCCCAGGAACATCTGTCACAGCCATAACACATTTAGGCTGGTGGCTCTGTTTACACAACCCCGAGCAACGGGTTGGACTAAGATCTTCACAGCAAGACTGATGGGGGAGGGCAGCTAGGTGGGTGTCGTTTAAATAGAGAACTGGAGCCAGACTTAAACAGTTACCTTCAGACTTTTGATAGCTTAAGCCACACAGTTAATCTGTAACCCCTCTAGGGACTGACTCCCTGGTACTTTGGGTGATGGTAAAAAGCAGACAAAACATGAGTAGAGCCTATTCTCAATGAAGGTAGTTCTTTAAAGACGCAGCAAGGATACTGGATTAACAATGGGAAAAGACACAAATACTGATGATCGGCACCCCTGGCGTAAGTAAAACCTTCCCCATCTTTACTAACATGGTCTTCTATGGGCACAGTTATAGCTTTTTATGGGCCATTATTCGATCACCAACATCATCATCATTATCCTCATTATCGCTAATATTTTACAGTGTAAATGTATATATACATATATATATAATATATTACAGCCCTGCTTTCTGTAATAGTCATGGAAGAGCTTTAAAAACAAACAGACAAGCGAGATTCTGGGGTCTGCCCCACGACTGTTGAACTAAAGTCCAAGGGAGCGGAGTCCAGGAATTAGGACCCTCACAAAGTGCCCTAGGAGACTCGAATGTGCCAGCCAGGTTGAGAACCACTGTCCTGGGCGTGCAGAGAAACATGCTAGGTGACAGCACTTTACCAGCTTTATCGCCTAGAAAAAAAGAAAGATTCCTTCCTTCCTTCCGTGGTTTTGTGGCTCCGGTGAGGCGCTTCTCAACCCTGGCTGCACATTAAAACCACCTGGGGAGGCTTAAAAAGTGATCGCTGCTCGGGCCCCACCCCGATCCAATTAAGCCAGAATCTCTGGGGTGAGGAATTGGCATCAGCATTTTTTTGAAAGCCCCCTGGATGATTCTGATATGTGGCCAGGATTTCAAACCACTGCTCCAGAGTTTCTCAACCCTGGCTGCACATTGGAATCACCTGGGAGCCTTAAGGAAAAAAAACAAAAAACCGGAGGCCTGGGTCCCCTCTCCGAGGAGGCTGACTTAATTGGTCTTCTGGGAGGTTTGGACATAAGGAATCATTAGGAGGGTTCCAAGTGATAAAAGTGTGCAGGCAAGGTTGGGACCACTGGGTCCTCAGGTAGGAGAGCAAACAAAACACACACACACACACACACACACACACACACACACAGAGACAGAGAGTGAGTGGGGGAGGGGCGGAGAGAGAGGGAGACACAACACCGGAAGCAGGCTTCAGGTTCCGAGCTGTCAGCACAGAGTCTGATGCAGGGCTCAAACTCACAAACCATGAGATCGTGATCTGAGCCGAAGTCAGATCTCAACCAGCTGAGCCACCAGATGCTCCTGAACTTTTTAAACAGAACCTGTTCTGTGGCCCTGGAGAATGTGCTGTTGCTTCCTTAAGCTTCGCTCAAGCCTCGGCTGGTGGCACATGTGATGTTCTTCTGTCAAGGCTGTATGTTCCCACTTCTCTAGAGGGTGAAGCACACGAGACACATCCACTCCAATGGTGGTGGCTGGAGAATCTTCCCAAATAACGCTTCTGCCTACCTAACCCACACCCCTTACTCTTTACTCAACACATTTCCGGTTCCACTCAGGATGGTAACGTGCCCCCGCCCAAGAAACCATGCTTTCCAGAAGCCCCAGAGGCAGCCATGTAACAGCTCTGGTCAGGAAGAAGGATGCAGAAGTCGCTAGGACACTCTGTGCTTGTCTCTTCTTCCCTCACACTCTCTAGAGTGCAGACGCAAGGGTCTGCGTGAAGCGGGCTTGAAGCAACAATCGAAAGCAAAGCCATGAGCACAGGATGGCAAAGCAGAAAGACTGAAGGAACCTGGGACACTGATGTCTTCACGGAGTCATGGCATCTGCTCTAGACTGCTTACCTCCTGACGTCATGTTGAAGTGACATACAAGCCTCAGTCTGATGAAGCCATTAATCAGATTTTTCTTCATGCAGCCAGAAAGCATCCCCAAATAGCAAAAGCCCAGAACACAGTCTGTTCCCAACTTTGTCATTGTTTTGCACTATGACAGTGCCGTTAGTGAGTGCTTGGTGTCCACTCTCTGTCTAGGTGATAAGCTGCTGGTGTCTACTCACGGTGGGCAGTTCTAGTCTCTGAAGGATGCAAGCTCCTTCCATTGGGCTCGCCCTCCATATTCAGTGTGTCGGGGGGATATCGCCCTCCATGATCCAAGATGGCCACTGAATCTTCAAACAACACACGTCCTCACATAACAACGGTCCAATGTAGACAAGGACATGGGCCATGCTACTATGTATCAAGGTGAAAAATTTATTCTAGAAGTCTACAGCAGACTTCCTCTTCGGTTCTGTTAGGGTGGTTTACCCAATTCTAAGTCAATTGTTGATGAAGCGGCATGGGATTACCATGACTGGCTTAGACCAGGAAGAGCCCACCAAGTGAGCACCCTGAACTTGACCAAGTTAGGGTTCTTAAAGCAGAGAAGACCGAAGCGGCTGTTTGGTAGGCAAGCCACACAGGGTCTGCCGAAAGGGGCCAACCTGATGACAAGGGGGAGGAAGGAAGTGAGACGCAGAGTAAGAATACATAAAAAAGTGTGCTATGTGTCGGGAGCAGCAAACTAGTCATTATCACCTAGATATGAAGTCATTAAAAAAATCCCCAAAAGGGGCGCCTGGGTGGCTTAGTCGGTTAAGCGTCCGACTTTCGCTTAGGTCATGATCTCGCGGTTCGTGGGTTCGAGCCCCGCGTCGGGCTCTGCTGACTGCCAGCTCAGAGCCTGGAGCCTGTTTCAGTCTGTGACTCCCTCTCTCTCTGACCCTCCCCTTCTCACACTATCTCTCTCTCTCTCTCCTAGAAATAAGTAAAACATTAAAAAAAAAACAAAACAAAATTTTAAAAAAATCCCCAAAAAAGGGGATCATAGAAATTTGGCCAAAGGTATAATATAGAACTCACTGATTGCACATGACAATAAGAAGTTCTTTACTGATTATCAAGCATCTTCAGTGTGTTGTCTCCAAGTGGTAAGCAAGGGAGTTGTCAGGCCCTCTGGCATTTTGTGCTCAGGACCGCATCAACACCAAAGATAAAGTATTCTTGGTAAGAAGCAAAGCTCACCAAAATGTATATCAGCAGCTCAGCAGCTCCTACTGGGGCCGCAGCTCACTGATTAGAATCCTGACTCTCCGCTGCCCCCAAGCTCAAACACCTTTCCCTCCTGGCCTTTTTTATCCTAATGGACTCTTTCCTCAGCCTTGGACAGATCCTCTTAAAACCAAACTTGTAAACATATTTTTCCCCCCGCGAATAATCACTTTGATTAACTATGGTCACAATATTTCTGGGAATACATTCTAAATAAACAATCCAAAATAATAAAAGAATCCTTGGCTTAAAGGTATTTAATTGTAATGTTCTTATGACCATGAAAAATTACAAAGATGCCCCATAGCATGATAATTAATGGAATTATATATACCTATGGAGGGATGCTTAGCATTAACGATAAGCATTTAACTGTTAACATTTACCTATTCAGAAGCACAGAAGGATATTGGTAGTCAAAGATGACGCTAAATAGAACATGATCATGAGAAAGATCGAGATGGCCAGGACTTCTCCATCTACTGCTGCGGATGACGCAGGCGGGAGAGACCAGTACTCACACGCACTGTTCTGTGGGGCTCCTATGACAGAGTGCTATAGACTGGGTGGCTTTAAGTGACAGACACTGCTGGAGATGGAAGACCAGGGTCAGAGAGCCAGCGTGATTGGGAGCTGGTGAGAGCCCTCCACCACCTGCAGACAGCCAGCCTCTGCCGTGACCTCAAGTGGCAGAAGGGTTGTGAGAGCTCTCTGGGGTCCCTTTTGAAGAACACTAATTCCATTCAAGAGGACTCCACCCTCAAGATCTAATCACTCCCCAGAGCCACTCCCCCACCCCAAGACCGTCATTTAGGTTTCAACATATGAATTCCGGGGGCATGCAAACAGGGGCACACAAACATTCAGCCCATGGCAGCCCCATTCAAATTCCAAAATCTCACCCGTAAGATTAACTCCTTATGGTCAGAGGAAAAAGGAAAGGAAGAGATGAAGGAAAAGCCGGAAGCAACCTATAACAAGGAGGGGATGCACTTTCTCAATTCCTATCTTCTTCTGTCTTAAATATCTAATGTTATATAATAACATTAGAATTTCCAAGCACTTCTGAGAATTCACTTTTGTTGATCTAATAACAAGATATATCAAATTCATACCTAGTATCCTAAAATGGACAGCCTCTGTGAAACCGGAAAATTCTAGAACCAGTAGACACTATTAACAGAATGTGCTCACTTCAGAAAGCCCATTTCAAATGATTATGGGTCTCCGTAGCAACATCAATGATTTAGACTCAATGCACTTGAGCAAGAGGAAGCACTCTCAATTGCAGTCCTATGCCATTGAGCCTAAAATACCTTAGATCATGAGATGCATCTCAATTTCAGAGATGTTAACATGTGAAAAAAAGTGCATCTTAATGTCAATGAAATGGGGGACAAATGTTAGTTTTTACTGAGAGTTTATTACCTACCAATTTTATACACATTTTTTCTAATACTTACCACATTCATATACGGTATATTCCTTTATTTTCATTTTACACATTAGGAAATTAAAGTACAGAGAAATTAAGGAGTTCACATATCAGGTCATAGCAGGAATAGGTGCTAGGTTTAGGATCCCAACAGATGTCAGTCTGACATTTTTCATTCTGCCACACTGTTTTCAACAATTTGGCAAATGCTTTTCCTTGGGGGGGAATAAAACCCACCAAGTTGCTGGTGCAAGGTGCCCTTTAAGATCACTAGGTATACTGCCTGGACCACTAGAGGGGGTTGAAGGTCACCATTTTGCAACCCACAGGAATTAATGGATCTAGGCAATCATCATCAAAAAGACACATGATCAGACAAATGTATCCCCCAATGGAAACACAAAGCACCACTTCTGAAGTAGTGTTAACAACGACAGCAGTAAAATCACATCCAAATTTGATCCATCTTCTAGACCTAAGCACTAAGTTTGGGAAATGTAGGCAACTGAATAGCATATTACCCATCGCTTTCAGAATGAAAACAGAAAAACGCAGACCATGAGAAAAATATAGGGGATGAACAACTTGGTTTCTTACATTAATTACAAGGGGAAAAAGAGATACCGGAGGGAGAGTGGGAACCAGAGAAAGCATTCAAATGACATCAATCAACTGCAATGCATAGACCTTCTATCCTTATGCAAAACAAACTGTAAAAAATATTATAAGGCAGTTGGAGAAATAGAAATACTAATTGAATGGTGATATTAAAAATTATTAGTTTTTAGGTGTGATAATGATATTATAGTTATTTTTATAAGAATATATTTAGAGGTAGTTACTCAAGTAATTACATATAAATGTTTCAAAATAATCTCAGGGTACGGGGTGATGCAGGAAGTAGATGAAGGGCAAAATGAAATAAGATGGGCTGTGAATTCATGGCCATATGAGGCTTATTACTATTCTCTTTACTTTTGTATATTATTATTTAAAACTATTTTTCCCAAGGGCCCCACTTTAAAATAAATCACTTGAATTACTTTAGCAATGACTTCCAATATTTTCACCCCCTCCTCAATTACTGCTGATCATTGACTTCTTTCTCACCCAATCTCTGTCACCTTAAAGCTCCCACCATCTGACCCTGGTCACTGCCATCATTTTTCCTGTTGGATCACAGAGGCCTCTCACCACGCCTGTCAAGAGATTTTTAAGAATTCTTCAAAACCACAGTAGAGTTGATTAGCATGGTTGAATAGGAAGCTGCTGATCTCACCATCTGCCACGTGCATCAAGGGAACAATGGTCTCCATCCTGGGCAACCCTGTCCAAACTCTCACCCAGGACCTGAGCTGGAATCAAACTGCCCATATCTAGGAGTGCTTAATGAGGCAATTCTTACAACCAACCTAGTTTGATCAACTCGTGCTTCCTGCAGAATGGAGATTCAGCCCTGACCAGGGGAATCCCAGGTCCATCGAGGCAAGTCACAGAGACTGGGCAGCCCCAACACCCTTGTGAAATCCCTGTGCTCTCACAGACATACTGGCAGGGATATTGGGGACAGAGTGACGCAGATTCCTCCAGACTGAGACAACCATGTCTGTCCCGCTTTAGGGAGTTGCTGCTAGACATGCAGTCACATACTTCTTACAACTACTGTGCCAGAGTTTCGCCTGGTCAAGGAAAGACTCACCAGTCCATCCCTAAAAGAGCCTGGCAGATGTAACTCACTCTCAGACTTCACAGCACATGACTTGTGAAGCACATCTTTGGGATCCAGGCTGCGAGCTACTTCCTTTCTGAGAGCGTCATCATGGCCCCAGGGATTTGGAGGAGTGCAGCCAACTGGATCCTTGGGAACAGTCATGTCCTATCCCTAACCTAGTCCAGTGTTGGCCTAAGCAGTAGATCTGTGGCCCTTCTTATACTGCCATTCACCCAGGAGACGTGGTACACAGGGGACTGGGCATTTGTGGACCGGAAGCCCATGGCTTAGACTAGGTCTGGAGCTGGAGGGCCCTCCAAGGAGACACTGGGCTGCCACCCAGGTGCACCAGTGTCACTGGAGGATTCATGGGATAGGAATATCCATGCCCTGGGTAACTATGACTATAGTGTGTCTCCATCCCCCCGCCAGAATACACTGACCTCTCAGTAAGGTGAAGAGCCACTGGGATCTCCACCTCAGAGCTGTACCCACACCAGTGGCTTGCAACAAGGCTCATCTTTGTTCCCATGGACACCCCATCCTGCTAGAATCACCCTGGCAGGGTTTCCCATGGCCCAGGCCAACCTCATGGCCATGCTTCCGCAGGTCACATCTTGCTACCAAGCCATCATGGATATGCTCCTAAGAAGCTGCCTATGTTAGTTAAGATTGAGTTCAGCTGTGAGCAAGGTCTTTCATCTCTGGCACTGATGACATTTGGGGCCAGAGAAATCTTGGCTGTGGAGGGCTGTCCTGTATATCGTCTGGCAGCTCTTCTGGCCTCTTCCTACAAGATGCCAGTAACTTCTCTCCAGTTGTTATAACCAAAAATGTCTCCTGACATTCCCACGCATCCCCTGAGGTAGCCACAATTGAAAACCAATGAGCCGTGAATGACGGAAAATCCCAAATAACAGCAGCTAAAACGAGGCAGAAATTTGTTTCTCCCTCCTGTGAATGAAATCCCAAAGCAAGCAGTCTAACAAAGAGGCAATAAGGAGCTGCGTTTCTGATGATCACATTAGCCACATGTGGGCTCCTGTTCAAGGTCCAAAGTGGCTACTCCAGGTGCAGCCACCAAGTCCAGCTTTGAGCAACAGGAAGGGCGGAGAGTGAAGAGCCAATGCCCTCTAACTTCAAAGACACTTCCCAGAAGTGACCCACAGCACATGCATCCCACGGGCCAGAAGTAGGCACTTGACTACGAGGAAAGCTAGAAAGTGTAGTTTGCGTTCTGGGTGGTCATAAGCCCAGCTCGAGGTTGGGGGTTGTAGGAAGGGAAGAGGAGATGTTGGGGAGAGCGAGCTGCCTCTCCGGCACCATGATGAGCACAAGCTGTATCAGATCATCTGCATGAAACCTCCGTTCCATCTGACTGAGTCCAATCATGCATACGGATGCACAGAGCCTCTTCCCTTCCCCACCACCAGCCTCCACCGGACCTTCAGCCAGCCACTGATCTGCCGTTCCTCTGCCCCTCCTGCTTTACCCGCTTTCTTTTCAAACGCTTTCTCACCTGGAATACATATTAATGAAGGTTCACTTTGAAAATACAGATACAACCGAAGAAGAAAAGGCCCCCTATTCACACTATCTTGAGATCATCGCTGTAAAGTGTTAGTATATATCTGTAATAGGAGCCAGTGTATACTGAGTGGCTACTAAGTGCCACACCCTATGTCCCACCTGATTTAATTCTTGCGTATACTAAGTGCTCACCTGTCCCACCTGATTTAATTCTTTTTTTTTTTTTTAGTTTATTTTATTTATTTTAAGAGAGAGACAGAAAGAGAGAAGGAATCCCAAGCAGGCTCCACACCATCAGCACAGAGCCCAAAGGAGGGCGTGAACCCACGAGCCATGGCCTGAGCCGAAGTCAAGAGTCAGACACTCAACCAACTGAGCCACTCCGGAACCCCTCACCTGAATTAATTCTTATATAAGCCCACCAAGTAGGGCTGTTACTGACATCCATAGAGGTAACCCTTATCTGTGATTCTTTGACAAGGTGAGGAAATAGTTGAGCCAAAATTTAAACCCAGAAAACTGGTTCCAGACCTCTTTCTCTTACGCCCTTCATTCCACCTTCATAATCTTTATTCAACTATCTACTGCACACACATGCGCATACGTACACTTGTTCAAATGCACGTGCATATACACACGTGTGCGCATGCACATATGTACACATGTACACGCACATAGTGCTTTGTATGGCATAGGGCTGTACTATAACATTATTTTGTAAGACTTTCCTTTTCAGGTAATGATGTATTTGGAACGTCTTTCCATGTCTTTCTTTATATTTTCCTTGATACCTGAGAGCCTGAATTTGGGACTCAAGTCAACAGGGACTGGAGTCTCTATTTAGCCAGAGTCTAATCAAGGTGCTGAGGCTCTCAACACTTCAATTTTCTTGTCTGTGAAATGGAGATAATATTAGTTTCTAACTACTGGCTTGTTGGAAAGATTGCCCTGACACCATTAAAAATGACTTCATAATAATCATAGCAGCTAACATTTATGAAGTAGCTGTCATACCATCAAAAGCCCTTCAGACACACCTGGGTGGCTCAGTTGGTCATAATTTCAGCCCAAGTCATGATCTCATGGTTTGTGGGATTGAGACCCATATCAGGCTCTGCGTTGACAGCATGGAGCCTGCTTGGGATTCTCTCTCCCTCTCTCTCCCCCCCCCAAAATAACAATAAAATAAAATAAACAAATAAATAAACTTTAAGAAAAAAAAGATCCTCTCCCTGTGCCCCTCCTGCCCTCAAAACAAAATAAAACAAAGGCCCTTCAACATCTCAGTCATTTTTCCATAAAGCCATTTTTCCATAAAGCCGTTTGAAACGGTGTCAGTGTCTCTATTCTAGAGAGTATGCTCATTTTCATTTACACGCCCATAGTTGAGATCTGTGATGAAACCTAAGAACCCTCCTTGGATGCTTGGGATGTACTGGATTCTAGAAGCTCAAGGCTCCAAGGAGGCTGCCGTAGCCCCAAAGCGGCAGCTGCATGAACGTCTGGCTCAGCCGCAGGCTACAGGTGCTGGCTAGGCACAACCTGCCTGGTGAGCCAGCTTCCCTTCTGCAGGCTGGTGCCTGGGCACATGCCCACCTCTTGCCTGGGACCAAATCTGAAGCAGCATCCGCACTGATTTGGTGACCTTTGTGTCTGAAAAATGACTGCCCACACTCTCTGCCACCCTTTTATACAGAATGCAGTGCCCATGCCTTTGGTGACGAAAGTCCGGAAATCATGTATCTGCCAGCCTCTGACCTTAGCCTTCGTCCTTCTCTTCCATAAAGTGGGAGCCCTGCCTCCCAAAGGGAAACCGTGTGGGCGGGAAGAGATGCAAAAGACTGAGGGATAGTTTGCCAGCTTTGGTGGCTGGAAGGGAGGAGGGCAGAGAGCCTCAGAAGGGAGCGGAGGGAGTGTGCAAGGGGGGGAAGAGGGAGTGTGCAAGGCAGTGTTCCACTACTGTCACACCGTTGCCACACTCACACTTCTGACACCAGAAGTGGGCTTTTCCCCACACGAAGCAATTCTTAGCTGGATGTCCTACAACTTAATACAGGTCGGTCACTAGGCAGGGCTAGTGCAGAGCCCGTCGGTCACGGGCTTGGCCCCACGACACTGCCTCCACCTCAGACTCCAGGGCAAATAGTAGGCGCCCAGGTTACCCACAGCCGGGACCATGGGGTGGCGCCACGTTCCAAGCTTCTAATCCCGGCTCAGTCTTCCCTGTGAGCAGTCTCCCTCCAGAACCGCCCCCCACAGAGTCACCTCGTAGAACAAAAGACACTGCTATCCCCCCGGAAATTCTAAGGGGCTTTAGGAATGTCAGGAACTGGGGACAAAGACCAGATATTAGAACGAAAGATGCCCCAAGAGCTCTTATCACTTGGGAAATTGCAAGGATCTAGGAGCTCTGTGCAGGAACCAGCGGCAGAGGCCAACATATACCTTTTCGATGACGTCACGGGGAGAGGCTGGGGCTGCAGACAACTCGGGGGTCTCCCAGGATTGCCTGCAGGTCTGCCCTGTGCTCCTAGCTGTGTTGTTTCGGAATCGGTCTGGGGAGCTGCAGTTTGGCGTGTGGCCACTAGATGGAGACTTCACCTTTTAGACGGAGACCCTTTGTCCCTGTTTTAGGCGCGACACCGCTGAGGGGGAAGTCCCCCCACCTTACTGACACTTTGCCTTTCCCAAAGCAGAGCCGGGGGCCGCACACCGCCCGTCCTGACGTGGCTCCACTGATGCAGTTTTGTCCATTTTAAATTTTGCCAAAAAGGTCCAGCCTGACATCTATTGTTTCTTTTAATCCCTGCTGGATTCCATCTCTGGGATTTTTTTTCCGTTCCTTTTCAGACCAATTCCGCTGCTGCTGCTGTTGTTAAATTTGATTTCAGATTTAAAGGCTAATTAGGAAGAAAAAGATCTGTCAAAAAAAGTCATCTGAAGGACCAAGTTGTCTGACTGCGTTTTGACCTCACACTAAGATTTCTTGTTTTTCTTAGAGCACCTGGGGACTCAGTACGTTAAGCATTTGACTTCGGCTCAGGTCATGATCTCACGGTTTGTGGGTTCGAGCCCCATGTCGGGCTCTGTGCTGACAGCTCAGAGCCTGGAGCCTGCTTCAGATTCTGTGTCTCCCTCTCTCTCTGCCCCTCCCCTGCTAGTGCTGTCTCTCTCTCTCTCTCAAAAATAAATAAACATTAAAAAAAAATTTTTTAAATACTTCTTGTATTTTTGCTTTCAGGAGCAGACACCCAGTCTCCAGAGTCTGTCAGTAAGAGAGACATCACAGTGTCTTCACAGGCGCGCACGCACACACACACACACACACACACACACACACACACACTGTCACTCACAGACACCTGCTCACACACTTCCATGCACACACACTCCCACACACTCATGCACGTGCATACAAATACATGCCCTCCCGCTCTTGCTCTCACTCACACACTTATTCTATGAACACATTTACAGATATACTCACACACTTACCCACGCATATTCTCACTCACATGTGCATTCACTCACACCTACACTTATGGTCATGCACACGCATATAGACCAAAACACTCTCACACAAACATCCACATGCATGCCTGCACATGCCCTTCCGTGTGTCTACACTAACTTTACACATGTGCACACACACTCGCATGCATAGACACACGCACAGATCCACACATCCACCCGCACACTTATAACACACACTTACGTACGCATCTCCAGTAAGAAAATAAGAAATATGAGAACGTTTTCTGCATTGCTGATCCTACCTGGCATTGCAGTGGTTATCAAGTAAAAGGAAAAGCAAAAAACAACGAAACACAAAATATTTGGAGAAGGAAGGAAAAAAATTTTAATTGATTGACTCTTTTCAGGATAAATTAATTTTTGAAAGAGTGCTCACTGGCTCATTTATTGTTCACCAAAACATTGTTAGAAATGTCAAAAGCTGGAACGTAGGGGACAACATATATCCAAAGCAAGTACCAAAAGTCAAAACGAAATGCACACAAGATGGATTGTTGCTCTAGGTAAACTGTCCAAAAAAGGAATGGCATGACCTTGAGATTGGCCTTCCCATTCCTACGTCACGAAGGAAGACATCCAAGCTGGAGAAATCCAACAGCCCTGTCCACTAAACAGAGAGCCTTGGGCAGGGAACAGGTCTAAAATATCCCTCTATATCCCCAGTACCAGCAGAGAACCTGACTCTATTTTCTCAGTTGGGATATAAATGTAAGAGTGGATATGAGTGCATGAGTGAGTGAGCATGTGTGTGAGTGAGTGTGTGCTCGATAAGCACTAGCCAAATAAAGGAATGTGGCTCAACGTCACACCAGTCAAGAGGGCACACTTGAGTTCAATCCAAGCATGTCTTTAAAGTATACCTTCTCTCTAGTATAACCATTGCCATTTGATGCTAATAGCCAGTGGTACAATATAGAGAAGTCACAAGGTCAAGTGTCCCTGCAATAGGGTCTAGAGCTCTGCTATTGTCCTTACAAACACCAGCTCTAAGGCCCCCATGTAAACAATTCTGGGTCTTGGTCACTCTCGGTTCAGGCAATCTATGGGGCGCACCAGCCACTCCTCTATGCATGCTTGTGTTTTCCTAATTTAGATACTTTTTTACACATGTTAACCTACAAATTCTAGTTTCTGACATTTTAAAGTATCATTTATTAAACTTTTAAATCATATTTTTAACTTTTTATATACTTTACTTAGATTCTTCTTTAGAAACACAGATACATTTTTGGTGGGGGGGGTGGACAGTTACCCAAGACCTAAACACTTGGGTCAAGATTTCTTGCAAACCTACTGTCTTTTCTAAGAATATATTATTATTCCAGAACCATAGATTACTCAACATCTTTATCAGGAAGATGGCGTAGAATCGGCTGTTACTGCAGCGACCATTGAGAGAGAGGCTGGAAACTCCCTCACTTATTTGTTGCAAGATTTTTCCATCCACTCAGCCCATCGAGAAACTGAAAAGAACTGTTCTGAAATCTTCCGACGCTGCTCTTACCTGCCCTCGATTCTCTTCTCCGGTAACAGAAGGGATCTGTTCTCATGGAATGATTTCTGTGACTGACTGTTCAAGCTTCTCATTCGTCTTAGGCTCCCTTCTAGAAAGGAACTCTGAGGAGGGGCGGTTTCGGGGTGTGTGGAAGGGGAGCTGACATTGATCAAGTGGACCAAGGTCAGAAGGTTTCCCAGGCCGGGGGTCAGCCTGCAAAACTGCGGTGCTGTGTTTGGAGAAACAGGGAAGCGAAGGCACTGAGAAGGCTGCTGCGCCAAACACCAGGAGCCTTCTCTCCCATTCCCATTGAGGACCAGAGTTTGGCCTTGATTTGATACACACAAATGGCTCCCGACTCTTAAAATTAGAAATGAACCTTTAATGATCGGTATCCAAACGGATGCCCAGAACACGACCCTGGCTGTGCTTTGTGTCCTCTGGAACAGCCTTGCCTGTGTTCAGTTTGTGAGTGACCAGGGCAAGCTTCATCCCAAAGAGGGAGAGCTGTTGCCCGAGAATAAGCCCCGCAGCCATTCCCCTGACCGCGGGCCATTATTGTGAGCTTTTGATAGAAATGGAGTAGACTTGACCCAAGATTTCCATGAAAGCAGCCGTCAATCAGACAAGGTCTCTCACGTGCTCTGTGGCTGGAGATGGGGCTGGTGTTTCTCACGTCTGCCCTCATCTGTCCCCACCCCGTGCCCTGCTATGAGACACCGCAGTTACCTGGTGGGTGTCTGTCTCCCCAGCCGACCTTGAGCTCATCAAGGTGAGATCATGCCTCATCCGGGAATCACTGGACAATATTGTCCGGTACAAAGCCGGTACCAGGCTCTGGGGCAGAGATTGTACTAACAGGTGAGCTGCTCAGATGGGCCCTGCGTTCAGCCGACAGTCATCACAGCTCAGGGACTTGAATGTCAGGACGTAGGGATGCAGGGTGCAGGGTACCCTTGGATGGCCACCCACAGTGCGTGCTTCCTGGAGGTGGTGACATCTAACTCAAGTCTTAGAAGATGTGTAGGAGCTAATCCTGGCTCCCTGAATGCCTGACCAGGGAAGGATAGGATGCAGGGGGCGGGTGGAGGAACCAGTGGCAGGAAGAAAAGGCAGCCCTGTAAACGCAGGGCCACCTGGTCCCAGGCTCGTGTCCCCCGCAAGTCCCTGAGCACCCACCAACTCTTCCAAATCATCATCCCCAGAGAAGGGGCCCCTGTGCTCTCTTGCTGGCTGCCCACCAGCTCCGCCTCCGAACCCAGCTCTGTCATCGCCAACCTGCATTCTGTGTAATTATTTATGGCTTTTAGAAAGTGTCCTTGCTCTTTTCCAGCCTTCCTTTTAACCCCAACAGCTTCCAAAAGACTTGCCAGAAGTAGGCCTTGCAGGGCCAGCTGAGATGGGGGCGGTCGGCGGCCGGGAGTGTGGCCGGGGGCGCCGCTGTCCCCGCAGGTGCGGCCTCCGCGTGCGCCTGGCGCGGCGCGCAAAGCGCTGTCAGGACTAGTGGCCGAGGTGATTAATTAGCGGCGTGGCCGTGCGGGGACGCGTGCTGGCCTCCGCCCCGGCCCCGAGACAGCAGGGGTCAATATGCGGTGTCACTCCTTTCCCTCTCGCTCCCTCCGAAGCCTAATTGGCTGTGACACTCGGGCCAGCTGTTGTGAGAGAGGGCGCGCGGCGGGCGTCTCCAGGACGGCGGCAGGTGACGCGCCGGGTGGAATGTGCGCGCTCGCAGCTCGCAGCTCCGATCCGAGGCTGGGCCCGCTGCAGGCTTTGGGCGTTCGCATCCTGCTTCCTCCTCCTGGCCTTCCTCCAGGTCAAGGCCAGGAGGCCTGCGCAGCGAAGGGGAGTTGGGGGGGAGGGGGCGGGCATCAGGAAATGCCCTCGGCCCCAGAAGCCGGAACTCTCCCTCTCCACCTGGGCTGAATCCATTGTGGGAGGAGGGGGAAGAGGGAAGAGGTGGTTCCGGGCATTGGGAGGGGCAGATGCTGGGGTCTGTACCTCCAGGAAGTGGCCTGAGCGAGCGAGAGCGTGAGAGCGAGAGCGAGAGCGAGAGAGGCGCTCCAGGACAGGGCCAAGGCCCTGGTTGTGGGAACAGTGCAGAGGGGTCTGCAGGCTGTGGGACACACACCATTCCAGAAGCCACACTTCTCGTTAAAGAATGGCTTCCTCCTCGGCCCCAGAGGTGTCCCCAAACCCATTCTGACAGTGACTTTCTTTTTTTTTTTTTTTAATGTTTTTTATTTTATTTCTAGGAGAGAGAGAGAGACAGCATGAGCAGGGGAAGGTCAGAGAGAGAGGGAGTCACAGACCCCAAAACAGGCTCCAGGCTCTGAGCTGGCAGTCAGCACAGAGCCCGACGTGGGGCTTGAACCTACGAACTGTGAGATCATGACCTAAGCGAAAGTCGGACGCTTAACCAACCAAGCCACCCAGGCGCCCCCTGACAGTGACTTTCTAAGGAAAAAATCAGTGCTGCTGCCTGCCCGGAGGAGTGGGTGGAGGGGAGAGTCCTTGCAGAGGCCTCACATGTCCGGCCCCTACAGGGTGCCAGGAAGGGGGTAACACGTGGGTGCCACTGGAGTGGGGGGCGAGCTCCTCCATTTCTCCAGATCCTTCTTCTTGGAGCGGAGTGAACTGGCCAATCAGAATGATGGGTTCGCTTGTTTTATTCGTTCAACCACCTTTACAGAACCGGACTCAGCAGGCCGCCCTGTGGGAGAGCTGGGGAAACACAGCAAGGATGGAAACAAGGCTGGAGTAACTTGTCACAAGCAGGTGGGCAGGTGGCAGGGAGAGCCAGGCACAGGTGGCCTCCGGGCTCCTGTCCCAGGCTGGCCGGGGGGCAGGGGAGCAGGAACGGGGGGTGTTAGGAATCCCTGGCAGTTTCCTGCAGAGGGGGGACCCAAGCTTACGCCTGGGCAGACACAGGTCGCCAATGCTGGGACACCCCAGCAATCTTCTGCTCCCCACTTGTCTGCAGCAGCCCCAGGCAAGGCCAGCAGCAGAAAGCCCCGCTGGGCAGATGAAGGAGGCATTTCCCTGCAGCAGATGGGCTGAACCTTCAGACAGCCTCCTTTTCCAGGCCCAGGGCCGCCTGCGCCCGCAAGTGGGAAGCCGGAGGGGGTGAGTGAAGGGGCCGGAGGTGCCCCGGCCGCAGGGCAGTGAAGAGCCTTGTTGGGAGGAAGGACCGCGCAGCCCTGTGCCTGCGGCCGTCTGAGCAGCCGTGATGGCCCTGCAGTCGCTGCCTCTCAGCCCACTTCTCGTTAGCCCCCCGCCGGGCTGCCACTCGGGCAGGTGAGGAGGCGCGGCTGTGTCCTCGGCTCCCGGACCACCCCAAGCTCGCCCTGTCCCTTTGTCCCGAGTCCTCTGGCCTTCCGAGTAGGACATAGGGGTGGAGAAGTAGGACCTCAGCCTGATCCCTGGCCCCCGGGCACCAAACATTCTGACATCTCCGCTCTGCTGGCCACCCAGTCCCGCGGCGCCCAGCGCCTGTCCCCACGCACTTGGAGGAGGGTGTGTCATTGCCTGCATGCAGGCCCCACACGAGGGGCTCCTTCGGTTAAGCAGGGAGGGACGAGATGGATGTGACAAGGAGCCGCACAGCCACGCCTGGTAGATGTTGCCCAGCCTGTGGTGGGCTACTAACCAGAGCCGCCCAGACCACTGCGAGGGGGTCCCCACAGCCTGCTGGGCTGCGACGTGCAGCAGGGCACACAGTGGGAGCAAGACAGGGGGCTGGAGTCAGTGTGGGAGGGGCTGTGCCAGGGAGGGCGCCCCAGATGGTGGGGCCGGGCCGGTGGGGGGAGCTTTTCCTGACCTGCAGCGACTCCACGCACAGTGCTCTCCTGTTCTCACTAATCCAGGCCACACAGGGCTCCGCGGAGCTGGGACTGGCCTCGCCACAGCTCCACGTGTCTGTCACAGGGGCTGTCCACTCCCTCGGCCACAGCCACTGTCTTATAGAAGTTTTCATTTGGCTACAGAACAAGTGTTCTTTTAAGGTGTGTGGTCAGCCTGTTTGTCGTGGCAACTTTGCATCCCGACAGCCCAAGAGGCTTCTGAAACGCCGAAGGATAATCGTCAGCCGTGGTCTGTGCTCGATTCTGCGTTATCAGGAAAGAGGCTTCACTGACTTCCCATCGCCCCAGCCCTAGTAAAGTGTGGATGTAATGAGCTAGGCGGTAGTTTTGACATCTGAAGGCATAGCCTTCTCAAGTTCCGGGGTCAGGCTGCTTATGGCCCCCCACCCCCACCCCGCCTGTTCTGCCAAGTGCAAGGCCCAGCATCTTGCAAAGGTGCTGCCCAAATAGCACAGCTTTCTCTGAACCCTCAAGGTCACCCAGTGAAAGTGTGAGGACAGCCCATCAGAGTGGCATCAGGTGCAACTTTGTGGATGAAAAGGTGGTACCTGCGGCTCAGGCAGAGTCGGGGTCTCCCCCCAGCCACCCCCCACCACCTGGGCAGTGCCTTCCCTTCCACCCGGAGCCAGAGCTCTGTCTTGGTACATCTTTTTATCCACTCCAGCCTACCTGCGTCTCCGAATTTGACACTTGGCTGGCTCTCCTGGCCCTCCGAGGCAGCTTTTCCCAGAATGTGTTCAGTGGAAATCTAGACCCTTAGGACCCTTAATTTAAAATATAATAATAATAATAATAATAATAATAATAATAATAATAATAATAAATAGCTCAGATGGTTCTAATTCTATACTCATGTGAGTCTGAGGAATGTGACTACGGAATTCCCTTCCCACGTTGACCCATTCAACATCTGAGAAGTCCTGCCGCTAGGAAAATCTGTTTAATTTTACTTGATGCATGTAGCTGCCCCAATTTATTTTATCACAGAAGTCCCCTTTTTACATAACACCTGTTAGCATCTCGCGGAACTTGGGTTTTCAAGAATGCACTTGAAGTAAATGGTGCTGGTCTAAAGGATCATCAGTGGTGGCTTGAGGTATATCATTTTAGGAGGCTGCTCTTAGAGAAGCAAAGCCTTCTTGAACCAAAGGAGTGATTCCTTCATGACAACCAGTGGGTAGGCAGATGGTAGCCCCACTGGTGACTCTGAAATCACATCACATGGGTGATCTCCCGCTCTACGCGGCCAACCCACACAGAGAGCTACAGTAACCACAGTGTCGTAGACCTGGGCGTCTCGTCAAAAATCAAATGCACGTACCTCTTTAGTGACAGAAGGCAGAAGGTTGGAGCATCTCCCCTCAAATAAATTAATACTTATCTCCTGCCATTTATTTAGGGGAAAAAAATTCATGTGCATATAAGAAAAAACAATCAAACAGAAGGATGGGAGAGTCACCTTCCTTTTAGTCCAGATTTTCTCCCCAGCAAGTGACTTTTTGACCAAAGCAAACGCTGTGCATGAACAAAATGCATGATCCCATTTCCTAAAATGGGTTATTAAATAAACAGTACAATCGGTTCTTCCACATCCCTTCTGAAAATGGAACAGTGAGATCAGTTTGCAGCAAGAGATTGGTTTTCATCCATTTTTTCATTTAACAAGGGCTTATTGGGTATGTACTGTGTGCAGGGTACTCAGGCACCAAGAAGAAAGAAGGTTTAGGGGAAGAAGGGGTCAGTTTTACCCTCAAGGAGCCAGTACATTGCAGGGGAGTTAACGCATAGACTCTGAAATCACAGTCATAGGATCACCGGGCTTGAAACAGAGGCCCCATCCGGGCTGTATAGTCCCAACCCATCATGTTGACACATGAGGAAACTGAGGCTCCAAGAGATCGAGGGATGCGTTTAGGGCCACACACCTTTCTGGTAACAGCGAAGTGAATGCATCATCCTTCTGAGCCCAGAAAGACTCTTCCTTCTCTTCCAGCAAGAGTGTGGCCGAGACCCAAAGAGCAGTGAAAGCGCTCTGGGGGTGCAGAGAACAGGCCCCTGAGAAAGGAAGCATTTAGGCCAGGACTTTAAAATTATGTAGGATTTTGACAGGTCAGGGACGGCATTGAGGATGGAAGGGTGTTCCGGGAGGATGGAATAGCAAACAAAGGTTTAGAAGTGAAAAAGTACAGAGAGGGTTTGGATAATAGGCAGATAGTTCAGTTCTTGGTCGGATACTTGGTAGAGAGAGAATGTTGTCATGGAATTGACTCTGACAAACAGGGAGAGCCAAGACCCTGGACGGCCCAAAGTCTCAGACCGAGGGCTGGCTCGGGTCAGCATGATTCGGCCAAACCAAGCACGGGAACTTTGGAGGAGGTTACGTGATCCAGGCCTCAAGGTGGAAGAGGGTGAGGGCAGCATAGCCTGGAACAGGGGTCATGCTAGAGATCTAGGATATAGCAAGGGAAGGATCTGGGGTGACAGTGCCCTGAAGGAAGCACGTCCAGACCCGTAGGGATATTAGCTCGGGGGTGGTCCCTGGAGAAGAGGACCTGGAGATGAAGTCTGCTTTTCATCAAAACTTTTATCAGCGGGACTCCTAGGTGGCTCAGTCAGTTAAACGGCTGACTTCGGCTCAGGTCATGGTCTCGCAGTTCAGGTTATGATCTTGTGGTCTGTGAGTTCGAGCCCCACGTCAGTCTCTGTGCTGACAGCTTGGAGCCTGGGGCCTACTTCAGATTCTGCGTCTCTCTCTCTCTCTCTGCCCCTTTCCAGCTCTCTCTCTCTTTCTCAAAAATAAATAATAAAAGACATTTAAAAAACCCTTTTATTAGCAAGTTGGATGCCACCAATCTGTCTCTCCGTAATGGCTGTAGTCTTGTGATTGGTGAGGGACAAATGTCACAACTGAGGATTAAGTTGCTCTACCCATGGGCAGCATCACAGTGAGGATTTGATGTTTTTTTCTCTTTAATTCATATTCTTTCTCTTTAAATTGAACAGGTGTCTACACACACACACACACACACACACACACACACACACACACTAAAACTGCTGAGAAATGTCTCACTATGGACCACCTTGGTGCCTGATCCAGATTTCCATTTTATAAAACTTTTTTATTTTGTTCGGCATCTCTTACAGCATCGTCTGGCCTGGAAGCAGGGAGATTTGCAGACGAACGTCCCAAACAGTCTCCCAAACTGAGCATTCGGATCCTCTCACGTTTGAATATCAACAAATAACCTGAGCTGAATGAATTGAATCTCAATGCTCCCAAATACCCAGACATTGGTCATTGTAAGGTCCCGGTGTGCATATACTCTCACCTGGCAAACGAAACAGATATTTGCTATTGCGATGACACAGGCTCAGAACGGGGCCACAGTTTCGTTCCTGCGCCGGTGCACCCGTCACACCCCTCCTCGGGATGCCTGCCTTTGCCGGACGGTGCTGTTTCCTCACAGTGCAGCACACACCACACGTGGGGTCTCCCGGAGAGGTCATCTGAGTGCCAGCAAGGCTGCGAAAACACCTTCATTCCCCGGGACCGCGGGGTTCACTGCCACGTCTGGGGTGAGGAAGGAGAGCTGAAGGGCCCGGCCGTATGTTCAAGGCAGAAAATCAACAAGCTCATGCTCACCAATCAAGGATACGTGGAGGGCGAAGGCAGAGCACGGAAGAGAGGGAACCAAAGAGACAAGGAGACAAGAAGGAGAGGCACGCGGCATCTACGTGCTCTGTGCTGCGACATTAGTGCGGAAACACACGCCCGGTCCCGGCTGTTTGCGGGAATAAAGCAGTCGCGTGTGTGGATCACAGTAGTAATTAAAACCTCTCGGTCAGATGCTATAGAGAGATTAGTTGTCACATTGTGTTAAAGGAATCCTTGCCTTATTCCCTAGAAGGGGACAGACTGCCTGCGGTCCCGTCATCTGTTCTGTGCGAAAGTAACCCTCAGCCAGAACGGCTCCCTGGCAGGCTCTGTGCACGGAGCCCTTTGCAGTGGGCAGCGTGCTGTCTGCTAAATAAGAGGAAAAATGGCCCGTGACATTGTGCCCAGTGACCTGACCCTGAGCCCTGATAGCCGTGCAGTTAGCTTGGGCTAAGATCCTATGAGCTACTTAGGGACATGCCCTTTTCCAATCTTCCTTTGCAGGAAGGCGAGTCAGAAAGTTCAAGAGATGGCCAGGAAGGGCCAGGCAATGGGGCAACGGAGCAATGTGTCAACAGACACTATGTCTGGGGACTCTGGACACTAAGCTTCCGGTCCTCCACTCGGCCAGGCACTGGGAGACCCTGGGAGAGTCCCTTCGCTTCCTGGGCTACGAATGGCCCTAATGGTTGCCAGCCAGTTTTAGCTCTACTCTTCTAGATTGTGTGGTCACCAAGGTGGAGGATGGCAGTGAGGTCCTTGGACAGTGGCTCATTACCAAACAGCCAGTGGCTTCATTCAACATTCTGTCAGCCCCACAAACAAGAAAACCCAGGTGAGCCGGCTTTCGGACTAAACTGGTTGCTATTTTGGCTGAATTTACGAGCCAAATAGTTGGTCACAAAAGAACGCACATGGACTACCTGAATCACCACCCTTCCCCCCCAACCCCCCCTTCTCCCCCAACCTGTCCTAATCATGCACATCTTCCTCCTGGGCTGATTCTTTAACATTCATTGTGAGCACATTCTCCGTGTACTGTATTCATACAGCGCCCTTATCTGAAATCGTACTGGAGGCAGGACACTTGCCTTCAGTACTGTTAAGAAAGTAAAAAGACAGCTCACAGAATGTGAGAACATGTTTGCAAATCATATATCGGATAAGGGGTTTATATCTGAAATATAGGCAAGGAGCTTTAACAACTCAGTATTCAAAAGGCAAATAATCTAATTTCAAAAAAAGGGCAACGCATCGAAACGGAGATTACTCCGAAGATAGACACACAGAAAGGCACCGTAAACATGGGGAGCTGCCAGGGAAATGCACATAATCACAACCGCAAGGAATTACCTTTATGCCCACTCGGATGGTGATGATCAAAAAGACACCAGCAAGACTTGTTGAGGATATGGAGGGACCAGACCCCTTGGACATGGCTGCAGGGCTGTGAGATGGTGGATGGCTCCAGAAAATAGTCCAGCAGAGCCCCCAAAAGGTTCCACACATTTACCATATGATGCAGTGATTCTAGTCCTTGGAATATTTCCGTGAGAAATAAGAAGATATGTCCACACACGAACAGGTGCAGCAATGTCGATAGCACTATTTTTCATGAAACACAAAACATGAAAACATTCCATGTGTGCACCAATAATGAATGGATAAAGAGCATGGAGGTGAATCCATGCAATGGTTGTTATTCAGTAATAAAAGGAATAAAGTACTGGTACGTGCTACACACAGATGACCCTTGAAAGCACTATGCTGAGCGAAGGAGCCAGACCTGAAAGGGCACATATTGTACGACTCTCTGTATATGAAAGTCCAGAACAGGCAAGTTTATAGAGACAGAGTAGACTAGTGGGTGCCAGTGGCTGGGAGGCAAGAATAGGGGACTGAGGAGTGGCTGCTGGTGGACATGGGTCTTTGAGGGGCAGCGATGAAAATACTTTCAATGGATTGTAAGGGTGCCTGGGTGGCTCAGTAGGTTAAGCACCCGACTTCGGCTAAAGTCATGATCTCATGGTTCGTGGGTTCGAGCCCCACATCAGGCTCTGTGTTGACATTGTAGAGCCTGATTGGGATTCTCTCTCTCTCCCTCTCTTTCTGCCCCTCTCCTGCTTGTATGCACTCTTCTCTCTGTATCTATCTCTCTCAGTACAAATAAATAAACTTTAAAAATACATACATACATATATACATACATACAATGAATTGTAGTGATGGTCCCACAGCTGTGAGTATACTGAAAACCATTGAACTATACATTTTAAATAGGTGAATGATGTGGTATGTTTATTTCAATAAAGATGCTCTTTTTTAAGAAAGAAAGAAAGAAAGAAAGAAAGAAAGAAAGAAAGAAAGAAAGAAAGAAAGAAAGAAAGAAAATTGTTTTCTTTACCTTCTCATGCCTCAGAGCCTAGCCCAGTACCTTGCCCCTCAAAAATGTTAATCGATACAAATTGGATTGATGATGGCAATGACAATAAAATTCTACTTCCTTTAGGCTCAAACTTTGCTTCCAGGAAGCGTTTGCATGTGGCTACACTGTAGGAGACAAATTAAGATTTCAGTCCAACCACCGAGGTGTTAGGTGCACATGGCAATGATAGTCTCCATCTACACAGCTCGGTACAACTCCCACAATCCTGGGGTGATGCAGGCTCGTTCCACGCACGCACTTCATGGTGGGGAGGTGGACGCTGGCGCGCCTCCGTGATCAGTGGCTTTCTTGTCCCTTCATTGTCCTCCTGATGACTCATCACCTGTAAAACTGGCTTCCCCATAATTCAGGGTATGGTCCTAAGACTTACATGTTCAGAAACTAGATCCCGTCAGATGACTAGATTTGATTAGACTCCATAGCAACAAATTTTAGCAGGGGAGGGGGGGGTTAGAGGGCTAATGATTCCAAATCATCTGTTTTTCCTTTCTTCCACAGGAATCAAGTTTCAGAGGGCTGCCTAGCAGCTAGGTGTGGCCATACGAATAAGCTCTGGTCAGTGGAAGGGAAGTGATATATGCCACTTCCGGGGAACCTTAAGAAGATTGGGCATTGTGTAGGGGCACCTGGGTGGCTCTTTTGGTTAAGCGTCCACCCTCAGCTTAGGTCATGATCTCAAGGTGTGTGGGTTTGAGCCCCGCGTTGGCCTCTGTGCTGACAGCTCAGAGCCTGGAGCCTGCTTCAGATTCTGTGTCTCCCTCTCTCTCTGACCCTCCCCTGCTCACACTGTCTCTCTGTGTGTGTCTCTCTCTCAAAAAATGAATAAACGTAAAAAATTTAAAAAAAAAAAGATTGGGCATGTGCTGTCCTGCCCCTCCTTTTTCACATTCTTCCAACTGTTTGAGGGAGAGGAACCCTGGGTCAAACATCTTTGCCCCCAGAGAAATGTTTGACGAGGACATTGTTATCTATCTAATTTCTATCTAAGTGAAGCCATTGGGTTTTTTTGGGTCTCTTTGTTATAACAACTCAGACTGTAATCTAACTAGCTGAATTAGAATAACAAATGTGCACACGACTGATGAGTAAACCGAACGTTAGTTTGCCATCGCTTCTACTGTACACCTCCCCAAACAGGGGATACTTAATTCACTCCATGGAGCATCCACTTCCGATTCATTATCATGGGAAACTGAATCAGAAGCTCTGTTATCAGAGTCTTTAGGGCAGGGAGTTGGTTGTTAATCTAAGTGAGCTGCTTAAAGTGGGAGATCATTTTAAATGATACAAACTTGCAGTAAGCATTTTATTTTAATGTGTATGGAATACTTCCTGGAAATCTCCTAAAAGAAACGGGGTGGACTCTTCATCATGAGGCTGGATGGCTGGCGCTCTGGGAGCTGTACTGAACCGTGAGGACGATGGTCATTTTCCAGGGACAGTGGAGCAGAAACCTGGAAGGAGCCTGGGTCTCCAGCCATCTCCTGGAACTATCGTTGGAGTCTGGACCACTCGCTCCCAGACTTCTGTTCCACAAATGATACTGTGTCTACAAGTCTACAAGTTTTATGGAAGGAATGGAGAGTGCTGGTCAACCCCGCACGCACGTTGATTAAGGGGTGATCAATTAAGAGCATTTACAAAGTAATCAGAGTCTGGAACGAGCAGAGATTTAGAACAAAGCTACTTAGACATCTTTACAAGACTCACCATTTGAGTTACAGAAAGGCATTAAAGTCTTTATCTCACAGCGTGTATATCTCTTTTGCCACCAGAATTCTTAGAACCTCTGGATGTATCATTTCCTAATTCCTCTGGTGGTACTAAAAATTGCTGACAATTTTTAAATTTCCCATTCTTGTTTCTTAAGGCACTCAAAGCCCAGTGTAAACTCTGAGGCAACTTACAATAAAATGGAAGAGTTTGCAATTTAACTGGCTTCTTAGCCTCAAATAGTTCTGGGGTCACTCGTTAACATACCGGCTCTAGTCTTTGCCTTGACTTCATCGGCCAGTACCCATAACTGGCTGAAATAGAGGTACTGCGAAAGAAAATGCCATTGACTCTGCTTGCCCATGGGCATTGCCAAAGTGGAGCATGTGTGTAGCTTACAAAGGGCCATGTTGGAAGGGATTTGAAGTTCATTATCAGACACCCGCACTACTTTTCAAGGAAACTTCCACCTCAGCTACTCTGGGACATGGTATAAAACTATTTTGAAAGACCTGCCAGGAAAGGTAAGCAGATGATTAAGTAGCTAAATGCTTGCTCTGTAGTTTCCTTTAAAATAATTTAAAATAAGAAATGAAACTAGAGTGGTGGAAATAATACAATCATTATAAAGTAAAATGGTCTCTATTATTTACACGTATCCCTTTGTAAACTCAGGAGATAGTTAGCGAGGGCTTCTGATTTACTATTTTAAGAACAGGATGTGGCTGTGACGGCTACCAGACCATGAGAGATTGGTGTCCCCTTTCCGTGGTTTACAGTGTTGCTGGGAGGTGGCTCCTGGCCAAGATGACATGTCCCAGCTCCTGTGACTCTGACCGACCAGTTCTGGCCCATGTACGTAAGTGACATGTTACTTTCCAGCCAAGATTGTTAATATCTAGCATGTCTTCTCCATTTCTCTTTTCTTCCATGTTGACTTTGGAGACTCACTTGAAGATGGTGGCAGGGGGCGCCTGGGTGGCTCAGTCGGTTAAGCGTCCGACTTTGGCTCATGATCTCACGGTTCATGGCTTCGAGTCCCACATCAGAGCCTGCTTCGGATTTTGTATCTCCCTCTCTCTCTGCCCCTCCCCTGCTCACGCTCTGTCTCTCTCTGTCTCAAAAATAAATGAAAACATTAAAAAGAAAAAAGACAGTGGCATCACAAGATGGAAAGAGCCCAAGTCACCAGGTCACCGCTTGTTGGAAAACCTCCCAAAATAACTACCCAACCAGAAACACTGGACTGGATTTTTTTCATGGTGTTCATTTTTTTCATGGAGTTTTGGGGATGTCTAGCCACAGCAATTAAACTGCTTGACTAATACTGAATACATAGGATTGGGGATTTAAAAATCCTCATTAATGTAGGCCACCAGTCCCCTAATCATGATCTTATTCTATTGTTATGTAATCAGGTTAGAAAATATCAGGGATTTGTGAAAACTTCTCCCTTGGGATTCTCTTTTGCTTTTTTAATAAAAATTTTTAAGTTTATTATTTATTTTGGAAAGAGAGAGTACCCGCGAGAGAGTGAGCATGCAAGGGGAGGAGGGGGAGAGAGAGCAGGGAGCAGAAGATCTGAAGCAGGCTCTGCGCTAACAACACAAAGCCCGACGCGGAGCTCGAACCCACAAACTGTAAGATCATGACCTGAGCCACAGTCGGGCTCTCAACTGACTGAGCCACCCAGGCGCCCCTCCCTGGAGATTCTGAAAACTGTTGTTGTACAACAGACTCTCACCAAACATGAGAACAACCCCAAAGTAAGTGCATTCTGGCAAGCATTTAGTGCATATAGTGGCAGTGAAACTCTCTCATAGGCAATCACCTAGTTTACTGCCGGTACATTGGGGAAGAGAGTCAATGAGACGGTGGCATACATAACCATGTTTACTAATAACACTCTGCAAGGTCTGGAAAATTTAGTGCCGATAGTCTGAGTGCCCGTTCCTCATATTCATACCTTCCAGGTCTTAAGATACGTCTGATCCATGAAAAGCTATGCCACCAGGCTAGATGTGACATGGAGCACAACACCAGAAGCCGTGAAGGTCTAGCAGTCACGGAATGTGGCCTGAGGGGTGGGTCCCTGAATACAGTCACACCCTGTCGTGCCCACCTCTCTCTGGAATTTCTGCCGGGCTTAAACCTCCACAGATTCGTGACCTGGATCAAAAGCTTCACAGAACACTCACCATGACTACATGCAACAGATTCTAGTACTTTCTGTTCCAGGTCCTTTTATAAACTGCTGACTAGAAGCCAATAAACTATTTTCATGACCCACTGAGGAATTGTAAATCTTGGTTTCAAAACCATTCCGTCTTATCTGTTACCCCTTTGCCTTAAAACACCCTCTCCTGCTGTGATTTCTCCTTAAAGAAAGCCTGCACTTAAGAAGGTCTTATTCATTTCCCTCCCAGTGAGAATTTGCGTCTAATTTTTACTTTCACAGGAAATACTTGAATTTTTAGCCTCAGAGCTGAGAGAAATGCCTGATCTCTCTCTCTCTCTCTCTCTCTCTCTCTCTCTTATTTATTTATTTTTTTATGGATGAGTTGGCGGATAAGTCCAGAAAGGCTAAGTTCTTGGCAAAGCTGGTTGCAGAGGGGGGATATGAACCCACCATCTCGTGATCTGGGATCCTTCCCGGTGATTACCTGGCTACTCTTCTAAAAGAACCACTGTGTCCTCTCACAATCAGCTTCAAGAGTAACAAGATGTGAGGTTAGAATTTTGTGGAGACAGGATACCAAGAACCTAGAAGATCCTCAAACTGTATGTTTGTATGTATGCATGTACGCATGTATTCTTGATGACCAGATAAGATATTTCATTTATAAAGATCAATTCCTTCCTATAGCTCTATGGATTTTTGTGGTTGTGTTAAAATACAAACAACATAAAATTTACCATCTTAGCCACTGTTAAGTGCACAGTTCAGTGGTATTGGTTACATTTGTATCTTTGTACAATCCTCACTACCTTCCATCTCCAGACCGCTTTGTATCTTACAAAACTGAAACTTTGTACCTGGTGAACAATATCTCGGCATCGCCCCCTCCCCTCAGTCCCAGGCAATCACCCTCTACTTTCTGTCTCTACCTCAAATTGTATTTGCAGGTGGCTTTTTACACCCAGGCCACCCAGCCACAGCCGTGGAGCCGGCAGGCAGCATAGCTGGGCGCTCTGTGGAGATGCGCACAGCGTCCGGACTAAATGTCACTTCTGAGCTCTGCAGGTGGCGCAATGGGACTTCAGGTGTCTCCGAAGCAGCCTCTGAGGTTGCGAGAACCGTTAACCTAGGAAAGCCAGAGCCAGTGTGGAAGGCGGGCGACAACGGCGAGCAGGCAGATGCTGATCTGAGCCTCAGCCCCGCACGCCGACTGCCGAAGCCTCGTCTCCCCGGACAGGCAGAGGCAGACACCGTGACTGACAGCGATAAAGACAGAGCAGCTGGCACGCCATTAATAATCACAGGCCCCCGGGAATTCACTCCCCCCTGCAGATGGAGACAAACAGTGCGGGCTGTCATCAATGTGTGCTGGGAGCACCCTTCAGTCACCCTGGAGGGGTGACTTCATGTCCCTCACCTTTTCAACTTGCTTTTCTAGGTGCCTGTGACATTTATTTCCTGACCTCAGGGTGACATCTCATAAAGGCAAAATTAGCCCAACCCTGCCCCTTCTAAGCCATCGGGCTTAATCCATGTAAATCATTACTGTAAATGACAACAGCCTTCATGGACAAAGCCCCATCTTACCCCCCTCTCTCATCGGTCCCAATAAACTCATCTTTTACAGACAATGTAAGCAATTGACCAAAGTCTTTCTAGGAGCCAGAGAGAGCCCTTGCCAATCGTCAGCATGAAGTGAGGAAAGACATCCATCAGCATAAGAGTGCTCGTAACAAGGGCCACATTTAAGCAGTAATAAATGGAGAGGCGGGTGTCCCCACCCAGGAACCAACATGAAATATTCAAAAACAACAAGGACAGGGAATCTTCCTCAGTTAGCACTTGTCACCGAGAAGAAACTCTCAAAGTGGCCAGTTCACAAAGCAACAACCTCACCTTCCAGGAGCACCGCACACCACGCAGTGCGCCACACAGGCTGGCTGATACGTACAAAGAATTTGGGGCCAGGAGCGAGGCATTTGGGTTCGAATTCAGGCTTCTGCTCTCACGAGCTGTGAACTTTGGGACAGACATACACCATCTGAGCCTTTTGTTTTTTTTCCAGTTTGGCCAAATGTGCGTAATACACCAGCCTGTCCCTTCTTCAGAGGATTGAAGGACAAAATGAAACAATGTAAATAAAATTGTGGGGACACACAAGTGGTAAAGGTAAAGTATATACACGTAGGTGCCCATACAAATATGTGGTCACATATGGCACACACACGCACACACACGCACACGCACATGCACACACACAGAGGCAAAGCATTTTTATTAGCTTCGTTATTAAAATTCTTCTGCAGCGCTTACGGGAGCCTCCGTTTGCCCTCTGCCCCCGGGATATGCACTGTAATTCTATGAAATAAATGCAAGTTGCAGAAATGCCAATGGTCCTATTTGCAGGACCTCGATGCCGCTGGAATGAAGGGTTGCGCATGAAGGTAACTACTTTGCAAGGTGTGGGTGAGGGTGAGTCTTTCTGAATCGGCAAAGTTATACAGAAAGGTTGTTCTGATATGTGCAACGTGTGCTGCGAATCCCCAGAGTCCAGCTGAGGGTCCTGGGGTCACATCTGACAAAGCCGAAGTGAAAAAATGCCGTGTTGCTCGCCTGGGTGGCGGAGGCCAGGCAACCTCAGAACTGCCTCGTGGACGTCTTTCTTCTTGGGTCCTGTCGCTTACTGGCAACAGCGGTGTTTACACGGTGGTCTGCGGTCAACCTGGGTGTCCCTCCCACCCCCAAATGCATATGTTGGAGTCCCAACCTTCAAAGATGCTGTAGAGGGAGGGGAACTTTGGGAGGCACTGGGGTCATAGGGTGGAGCCTTCATGAATGGGATCAGTGCTCTTAGAAGAGTGACCCTGCAGAGCTCCCTCACCTCTTCCTCCACCCGAGGGCATGAGCCCAGAAGAGAGCCCTAACCCAACCATGCTGGCTGGCATCCTGACCTCGGACTTCGCAGACTCTCAACCTGTGAGAATCTATTTCTTTCCTTTCTTTCTTTTTTTTAATTTTTTTTTTATTTCTAGGAGAGAGAGAGAGAGACAGCGTGAGCAGGGGAGGGTCAGAGAGAGAGGGAGATACAGACTCTGAAATAGGCTCCAGGCTCTGAGCTGGCAGTCAGCATGGAGCCCGACGTGGGGCTTGAACCCACGAACCGCGAGATCGTGACCTAAGCGAAAGTCGGACGCTTAACCGACTAAGCCACCCAGGCGCCCCTATTTCTTTTCTTTAGAAGGCGTCCAGTCACACTATTTTGTTACAGCTGCTGGAACAGACGAAGACACACAGGTATCTGCACACGTGTACTCGCAGTCCTTTGTCCAAAGAATCATTTTAAAAGAGAAAAAAGGTAAATCAGCCTTGCTCATTCCCACCCAAAGGCTGAAGATGATGTAGGCACAACGGATCTGTGCACACGCTTATCTTCACACCTGATGTGCCTGTGATGCATCGTCCCTCTGAGTATCTGTCTACTAATATTCCATCTGTCTATTCCTGATATGAGCTCCTCTGCTCACTGCCCAGTTTTCTGTCTCTCCCTCTGTAGCCAGAGTTCTAAGAGAACAAAGACTGTCTTATCTGTCACTGTATCCCCAACAGCTAACAGCTGGCTTTGTAGCAGGATTCTCACACAGGGGGTTGTGACACCAAGACTTTTTCTTCCAGGAAGCAGCTGTATTCCCGCCAGCACAGCTCAGTTGGGTTCGTACCCGAAGAACTGAATCCCGAACACCCCGTGACATATATGTATATTTTTAATATATATATTTAATATTTTTTATATTTTTTCTATTTCTTTGTCTTTCATATATGGTAACACACAAACATGTAGTCTGATAGTGGTCTCATGTTGCAAGGTCATGAGGGATGTCATGTACACATGTAGCCACGTTGCCTTGAGGGGGTTTCTTTTCATTCCTTAGGGAGGGGATCCTACCTAAGTTTAAGTTTCACTTAAGAAGCATTGATAAAAGGGGGGCACTTTAGTGACTCGGTCAGTTAAGTATCCGACTTTGGCTCAGGTCATGATCTCACAGTTCATGCATTCAAGCCCCGCGTTGGACTGTGTGCTGACAGCTCGGAGCCTGGAGCCTGCTTCAGATTCTGTGTCTCCCCCTCTCTCTGCCCCTCCCCTGCTTGCGCTCTGTCTGTCTCTATCAAGAATAAATAAACATTTAAAAAAATAAAAATAATTTTTTAAAAAAGCTCAGTTCTAGAAGTGGTCAGAAGCGAGGTGGGCAAGCCAGGCTCCACTCTGCTAACTAACTCACTATGGGAAAATTACTTAAAAATAAATAAAAACATTAAAAATGTTTAAGAAGTATTGGTAAAATGAATAAACAATGAGATTGGCCAGTTTCATTTTCCTAAAAGGGAATTTACCAAACATTAAAAACATAGCTGTTTATTTTTATGAGAAAATTGAATGAATTGCAGAAGGAGTTTGAATAATTTCATTTGGAGATGCCTTTAAACATAGGGGAGATTCTTTCTCTCTCTCTCAAAATAAATAAACTTAGAAAAATAGTGGCGATACCTCAGATTGTGTGAAGGCCATGTCATCAGAAGAAAGGAGCATGGTCTAAATCCGCGGGCCAGCTGTATCAGAATCAACTATGGCACCTTAGGGAATATAGCTTCCTGAGCTCAAGACCTAGCGGTCCCTAATTCAGCAGGTTTGGGCTGTGGCCCTGGAAGATGTAGTTCTTGAGTCCCATTGGTAATTTTAATGCATCTCCAGGCTCAGAAATTATTAGACTAGGGGACCTCAGTCAACTTTAAGGCTGAGTTCAGGTTGGCTCTGATTTGAAAAGAAGTCCTTGGCTGTCTAGCTTCCAGTCAGAAAAGTCTGCCTGGGTGGAGCTTGAGGTGAAATGAAGATGTTGAGCAATTGGCAGAGTCTTCTGGATTTACATATTTGAGTTTACCAAGTGGGTTTAAGCTTCTGAAGGGATCATGAGCTCCATTTTTCTCTTAGGCTCTTAGCTAAGAAGCCCTCTGCAGAGACTAGAGCAGGTGAGAGGATAGGAGAAAAGAGAACGGTTTAAGATTTAAGGTTAATGGGGTGCCTGGGTGGCTTAGTCGGTTAAGCGTCCGACTTTCGCTTAGGTCATGATCTCGCGGTTCGTGGGTTCGAGCCCCGCGTCGGGCTCTGTGCTGACTGCCAGCTCAGAGTCTGGAGCCTGTTTCAGAGTCTGTGACTCCCTCTCTCTCTGACCCTCCCCTGTTCATGCTGTCTCTCTCTCTCCTAGAAATAAATAAAACATTTAAAAAAACCAAATAATTAAAAAAATAAATAAATAAAATTTAAGGTTAAGGTTAAAAAAAATAATAATAAATGAGAAGTAAGTGACATAGAAAGAATTGGGAAAAGTAAGTGGCAGGATTTTCTTATAGTCACTTGTAGGGGACAAATGGGAAATTTACCCGTCACTTAAATTGTTCTGCATCCTAAGGTTCCACTTTACTCATTTAGGGAACAGGGTTATGAAGGATGTCACGAAGGAAGAAACTCAAGGTCGCTGAGGAGGAGGGACTCTTGGTTGTCAGCAGAGAAGGTAATAAGCCCTTTTAGTTCCCATCAAGCAGTGATTTGCAGAGGAGAAATAATCTAGAGCAAGAGGCATATCGGTCCTATATTTATGCTGTGGACCCACCAAATTCAGTAAAATGTAAGTATCCAATTACTCAGTCCGTGTCCGTTGGATAATAAATTTTGTGAAGCTCTCCTCTAGGCAGGCACAAGACTCAGATCTGAAATGAACACGGTTCTCACACTTCTGTAACTTATACCCCCCAAAATCAGTAACGGAATTTTGTAGGTCTTTAGAGGTTACAAAGTTGTTTCCTATCTACTGAACCCCAGACTTCTGTATCTAACTGCCGAGGCTGCATCAACATTTAGATATATATTAGGCATCACTATCTTAACATATCCAAAATTAAACAACTTACATTTCCCCCTAAATGGGCTCCACTTTAGTCTTCCGCGTCTTCGTGAATGAAAACTTTACTCTTTGCATTACTCAGGTCAAAAGCTCGGAGTCATTCATGAGTCCCTCCTTACTATCAACATTAGCAATTCCTATTGGATTTACCCTCAAAATCCATACAGATTTTGACCTCCATTGCTACCACGTTGGTCCAGACCCCCATCCTCTCTCACCTGAACAGATACATGGTCTCCATACTTCAGTCTCGACCTTATGTGATTTATTCTCAACAGCTAGCTTGAGTAGAGAGAGTGTTTCCTTTAAAAGGTAAGCCAAATCATATCCCTCTTCTGCTCGCTCCCTTCAAATGGCTTCCATCTTGCGCAGAGTAAAAGCCTAATCCTTTGATTGTCCCCTTTCCTCCCTCCTGTGTTCTCATTTACCCTCTTTCCTTTGCCTCCATGATCATATCTCTGTTCCAGATACATGGATCTTACACCTCTTCAACACACACTAGAAATATTCCTGCCCCAGGACCTTTGCACTCCCTGTTCTCCTTGCCTTCAATGTGCTCCCCTAGGCATCTGCATAGCTAATTTCCACTATGGCTTCACATGCTTACTCAAATCTCACTCTACTTAAAATTTCAACTGGCGACCCTCCACACACACTCCTGATGCCCCTTACTCTGTCTTGGTTTTCTCCATAGCACTTATCATCTTCCAGCATGCTATGTAATGTACACATTTGTTAAGCTTGCTATGTATTGTTTTCTGCTCCCTAATAGAATACAAATTCCATGAGGCCTGAGACTTTTGTTTTGCTCATTGAGAAATCCATGCACCTGACCCATTAGGACAGTCTCCATAAACAATCACAGAATATACTCTGTATCAGTGAACATTCTTCATTGAGAGCTTCCTTTCACATGGCATCTTATAATCCTCACGGCAAACTACAAGAAAGGTCATGTTATCATCCATGATTTACGAATAAGAGAACTCAGTCTTCGAGGGGCTGAGTCCTCAGCTCCGAGCTGTTAGACTCTAGGGCCTATCCTCATGGCCATCACGGTAGAGCTAGGTTGGGACCTAGGATGCAGGTACAGCGTGTTAAAAAGGACTGGATTGTAATCCTGCCTCCACCCTCTCCCAGGCGTTTCTTCCCTCTGTGTCTCTGTGTCTCCTCTTCTTGTGAGGACACCAGCCACTAGATCCAAGGCCTGCCCTAATGCACTATGACCTCCTCTTACCTGCTTGCATCTGCAAAGACCCTATGGCAAAGGACCCCGTTGTGAGGCTCTGAGTAGACATGAATCTTGGGGGGACATTACTCAACCCACTTCAGAATGGCTTCTAACTGAATCCTATGTCTCAGGGTTGGATCAACCTTATAACAACATTTCATTAACTTCTCATCATGTACTTGAACCTGTCCTACAACATCGCCGTCAAAACTTGGTCGGTTCTCCGTTGGATTGTTTCTAGGAGCAGGGTGTCAAAGAGCCCAGTCTTGGCCATAAAGCCCGATTAGTGATCTGTGTGTGCTGAAGAGACAGAGGACTGGCCCACCAAATATGTCCGCACCCTGATCTCTGGAAATCATGACTATATATGGCAAATAGGACATTGCAGATGTGATTAGGTTTAAAATAAGCTTCAGGAACAATCTCTCGTGGCATGGGCAGGTTGTACTTGATTAACTAGGTAGGCGCAGCCTAATAATCACCGAGGCATCAGGGAGCCCACAGAATGGTCAGAGAGATGCAGCGCTGCTGGCTTTACAGACGGAGGAAGGAGCCATGAGCCAACAAATGCCCGCGTCCTCCAGAAGCTGGAAAAGGCAAGGAAATAGATTCTCCCGTGGAGCCTCCAGAAGGAACACGGCCCTGTCAACGCCTCAATTTTAGTCCAGTGACTACATGGAACTATGAGGTAATACTTGTATCGTTTAAGCCACTGGGTTTGGGGTAATTTGTTACAGCGGCAATAGGAGACTGATACGGAAGGGAAAGCAACATTGCTACAGCTTCACCGTTCGCTCTAGAGTGCTTCCGGAGGGACCCAAACACTTCGCTTCTTCCTTCCCTGTGGCAAACACTCAGCTCTTTGAAGATACATCTCAAATCCACTCTAGATCTTTAGTGTGCTAGTGTAATATTAACAATGTTTCCTCATACGACAATTTGTAGACCCCTCATCATTGCAGCTACTTTATATGTTTGCTCTCACCCTCACCCAAAAACAGTTGGTGCCTTGAATAGCACACTCTGTTCTCCAGCCCAGAAGACAGAAGTGCTCTACTGAGGGTTGCTGGAAGGGAGATGGGTGGGGGGGTGGATAGGGGGATGGGTTAAATGGGGGATGGGCATTAAGGAGGGCACTTGTTGGGATGAGCCCTGGGTGTCGTACGTAAGAAATGAATCACTGGGTTCTACTCCTGAGACTACACTGTATGTTAACTGATTTGAATTTTAAAAAAAAATAATGTTATTTATTTTTGAGACAGACAGACAGACAGACAGACAGAGCATGAGTTGGGGAAGGACAAAGAGACAGAAAGACACAGAATCTGAAGCAATCTCCAGGCTCCAAGCTGTCAGCACAGAGCCCGACGTGGGGTTTGAACCCACAGACCACGAGATCATGACCTGACCTGAAGTAGGACACTTAACTGACTGAGCCACCTAGGTGTCCCTTAACTATTTTGAATTTAAATAAAAAAAAAACATTAAATTTATATATCAAAAATAAAAATAAGAATGCTCTGGAGTACCAAGCCCTCTCTCGGAGCACAGCCCTCACCACCTGGCCCAGGCACTGTAAACAGGCCCATTTGCTTCAGTGGGAGCCTGACTATTGGGAGAGTGAGAAGAACAGAGCTTTGCAATCAAACTGATCCGAGTTTGAACTCTGACATCTCCACTTTCTGACTACATTAATTTTCTTGCCAAAATTAATTTGCCCTTTAGTGTTTGGTTTTATAACTCAGATATTAAAAAATGAGGTTTATAGAAATGTTAAGAAAATAAATACATAAAATGAAGTAATATGATTGAAAATACTTTGCAGAACGGAGGCATTGAAGTACGTCGCTTTCCTCTTTTGCCTCGTCCTGAACACTGTATTTCCATTCATGCAGATCAAGTTTGAATTAGCAATAATATCATATTCCAGGCTCATGTCAAGAAGTTTACAATCACCTAAAAGCCTTCATTCTTTTTAAGGATATGCCACCTTTACCCTGTTCTGTACTGGAGCGGTTACCGATTTTATGTTATTCTTTATGTTGTGAAGTTTGGTTTTTTGGGAATTCGAATTCTCTCATGCAGCAGTTAGTTAGCATATTTGTTAAGTGCATCATTAAATGCCCGCAGCACGGCCCTAAGAAGAGAGGAGATGAGCTGTTTTGTTCTCACTAGTCCTTCATACTTTTAGATCTGATCTAAGGCCTCCCTTCTTTCTTGTCCAAGTGCCCACAAGCCAGCTTTTCAAACACCACAGATTTCAGGATTCCTCAAAAATTACCGCAGTCTTTCCAGCCCGGGCTCGTGTGTAAGCTCTCCGTACTCTGAAAACACACAGTTCCTCCCACAAGACCTGCTCACATAGAGAGCTTAGTTTCTGCTTTATCACCTTCTGCCCTCCCATTAATGCTGATGTTGACCTTCAGACCTTCACTGTCATACAATTCTTCTTTAAAAAGTATAGAACCTAAATAGATACCGAGGAGTTCTGCTTTCTCTGTGACCTGTGACCATTTCAATACTGACCTTCCACAGAGGAACATCAATTAGTTGCTGATTTTCTTGCTCAAAATCTAAATTTAAAAAAACTCTATCTAGGGGCACCTGGGTGGCTCAGTCTGTTATGTGTCTGACTTCAGCTCAGGTCATGATCTCGCACTTTGTGAGTTCCAGCCTCGCGTTGGGCTCAGTGCTGACAGCTGAGAGCCTGGAGCCTCAGAGAGTCTCCCTCTCTCCCTGCCCCTCCTCTGCTCTCATCTCTCTCTCTCTCTTTCAAAATTAAGCTTTAAAACTTTTTTTAATAAAAAATTTTTTACAAATCCATCTTTTGTCAATCTGATGCCTTTTGCTTTACTTACAAATTGCCGCCTCCTCAGGGAAGCTGATGGAATGGCACTCTGTTCACTGTTGTTTCTGGTGCTTATCGCTGGGCCTCATTTATGTCTGAATTTACAGAACATTCCCTGAGGACCATTCAGTGTTTCCTAACACCCCTTTCCTCTTCTCTTCTATTTGAGAGTTTTTTTTAAAACTTCTGTGTGTATGAATCTTTTGCCTTCTGTCTTAGGCTTTAGAACTCTTTCCTATCTTTTCTCTGAGTTTCTGTTTTTGAGAACTTTTCCAAATCAGATTCCCCAGGTACAAAGGACATGTCTAACTCTGCCTTACATACACCCTTGGGTGCTGTGAACAGTTAAGTGCCCACAATTTGGAGCATGTAGAGTCAAGACTAGCCCTAGCTCTTTCAGACATGACCTTGGCCTAACACCTCCCCACTCCCCACCACCCAGGTAACAAGGCAACCTCCTCCCATCCCACAGAAAGGGCTCTCCATCGCTTTAGACGGAAGACGGAACCTCAGGGGCTGAACACCCAAAAGCAATGCTCCTCTCACCCTTTGCTCTTATAGAGTTCTTTCTATGAAGCTCAGGGGAAAATATTCGCTGGTCAGAAACCACGAGCCTCTTCTTTCTCTTTCTCACCTCCCGTAACTCGGATGCCACCTTCAACAAGACTGAGAAGCCACGAAACCCGGACAAGTTGCTTAGTCTGGAAGCTGACAGACATGAGTTCAAATCCCAGCCACTGAGCCTTAATCTTCTCATCTGCAAAACGTAGTGTATAACAGAACCCGCCACCCAGGAACATGGGGAGAATTCAATGAGTTAATGCCTGGAAACCACTTAGCTCAGTGTCTAGAAGACAACAATGGCAATTAACGTTCGCTGTTGCCATTCACCGGGAATGATACGTCCCTCCTCCCACGTAAAGACTCGAGTTCATGTCTGGCAATTAGCCAGGCCGCCATGAGGCCCGGGCAGCCCTTGAGGAAACGATCAGCCATTGATGTGACAATGGAAGAAAACAAAGCAAGGAAGAGGCCACAACGTGGTAGATTCTGTGGTCCGTTGACAGATATGGCCTCAAACGAAAGCCGAGTCTCTGCGACATGAAGGCCAGAATCCCACTTGGTTTTTTCCACAGAACTAGTAGTTAATCCATCAAAAAACTCCGCGATTCAGTTATTGACTCAACGGCCCAGTGGTTTGTGGGTAATATATTGCAGACCCGGTGGGAAAGGTCCCAGGAGAGTAGGCAGGCATGGAGAGGAGGGGCGCTTTCTGTTTTCTAAATCTCAGCACGCAGGCGGACTCGAGACAGGAGGACCATCGAGGAGGACAGCGAACACAGCTTCCCTTTGTCCGTCTGTCAGAACTGGCACCAAGCCCTTGGCAACCCTTCGGGAGCGTCTGCGGCCGGGCTGGGTTAACTTGGCCCCGTCCGTTTAAGAATGTTTGATTTGATTGCACAGCAAAATGCTTTTGAAAAGCTGCGCTATTATCCCTGAAATAGAAAAATTAAAAAAATTTGAAAAGCACCTTTGAAGTCAGCCATCCAAATGAAACCTGTGACATCAGAGTGATGGCAGATAAGTGGGGGGCAGAACAAGGCAGCCATTGACCGAGGGGCAGGCCAGGCCGATGCCACACTTTACACCCTCCCAATATAAGTCAAAGATGAAAGATGCTCCGGGCGGCTCGCCTGACCCCTGTACCTCTGTTATCTCCAGTTGATTGCACAGTGCTTCGCTCGGAACAATTCCTCACTGTCTACCTGGTACAGGTGAGTCTTAGCAGAACGGGGGCTCGGGCGGCTTGGCCGGGTTATGGGGATGCCATGCATAGCACAGGGGGCCAGAGGAGGGCTTGCTCAAATCAAGCACCGTCTTTATTACTCCTCTTACCCTCCGGACGCCGGGGACAGGGTAGCTAAGTGCAAATCGAGGGCAGCAAAGAAAGCCCGGGGCGTGTGCGGTGACAGACAGGCAGCTCTCTCTCCGCCTGATAGGACACCGGAGACTGAACACAACTCCAGCTGCCACACCGCGTGTTTACACACAACGTCCCAGAACCACGTTAGAGCATGACGGGTCTGTACGAGCCTGGATGGAGTTCTTGCGTCTCTTAATATATAACCACAGCTCGCTGAAAAAGTTCTATTGTCTGCCAGTTCTCACACTTGGGCTGCGTCACAGTCACCTGGAGGACATGTTAAAACACAGATTGCTGGGCCCACCCCCAGAGTGTCTGAGTCGGTGACTTTGCATCTTTAACAAATTCCCAGATGATGCTGATGCTACTGGGCCGGGGCCCATACTTTAGGACCGCTGGTGTTTGTGGTAAGTATCAGTCTAGTGTTCAACACGGCCATTACAGATGGGATTCACTTAAGCTTAGTACCGTCCAACGGAAGTCAGGTGCTATACTAAGTGTTGGGGTACCAAGGTGAGTAACAGACTGTAGCTGAATGGCTCAAGATACTCCAAACTCTCTCTAGAACAAAATGGGTCAAATACAGCCTGATGTTAAATAACCCCTACATTGAATCTTCTTCCCAACAGAGTATTTGGGGAATAAGCAAAGTGGGTTTGCAATTTTAACAGAAAGAAGTAAAGATATCTTTTTGGCATCATCAAGAAGTGACGGAATTTGCAATTTTGGAGGAAAATTTGGTAGAAAAATGATTTTTATCCTTTTTTTAAGAAATAGCATTTTGGGACAGAGGAGGCAGAGCTCTGCCTGTCTAGAAGATACGCTGCGCAAAGAAAAGCCATGAGACTCAGGGCAAGGACACGTGGACAAAGCCGAAAGCACAGAGAGAAAGAAGCAGAGTCATCGTCAATCACAACGTTAGGTGGGAGAAATGGAGACTTGATTCCATTTTCCACTGGAGTCGGCCTGAGGCACCCATGGAGAGTCTCTGGGACTTTCAGGCCTTCCTCAGTGGCATCATTTCCCTTCCTCTTACTGTCTGAGATGCTCCACACACCCCTCTCCCTCAGGTTTCTAGGGCAGTTGAGGCAGGAGAGGAAAATCGACTCTCAAAGATCCGGTAACTTGGTTGTTTACAGTCTACCTCACCAGTGCTGGCCTCCATTTATTCATTTGGAAACAGCTTTGAGCAGCTCCTGTGCTCCCAGCAGTGTGCTGGGCTTGAGGGGGTGCAGGTACAGCGGGCAAGCACTGGATTCACATGCGTGTGACATCACCTCTGTCTTCAGGGAGCGTACAGGACACAAGGGAGCGCTCTTAAGAAGTTATTTGCCATTGAGTAACAATTTCAAAACAGCTGTAAGAGATGCTGCAAGGTATAAATGATTAAATGCCCTGTGAGTAATTCAGAGTTGGAAAGTGCACCTATAGAAGACAGGAAAGTCTTCACAGAGAAGCAAGAGGGAAACTCAGAGTGAAGAATGAGGAGATATTTATTATGTACTGGGGAGGATAAGGAGACAGTGAAGAAAGAAAGAGGGGGAGGAAAGAAGAAAGGAAGGGAGGGAGGAAGGGAAGGGAAGGAAGAGGAGGGAGGGAGGGAAGGAAGGAGGGAAGAAAGAGGTGAGAATGTATGCAGTACATTGAGGCACACTACATAGCTGATCTTGGTTGAGTCCGAGGGTCTGAACCACATAGGTCACGTTGAGAACAGACTGAGCGAAGCACTGAAGGTTGTCCTAAGGAATTCTGACAATGATTTTCCAGATAACAGGAAATCAATCGTGCATTTCATTCATTCATTTCCCCAGTCTGCACTCATGGAACACACACTGTGTATGGGCCAAGAACAGGGCTCAACCTCAGACTCAGACAGGAAGACCAATCCTTGCTCTTTAGGCATTCACGTCCAGTAGGGAGACTCCACAGAGTTGGCTAATTACGCAAATCAGCAAATGCTGCAATGCAAGTTTGAAAAGGACAATGGAGACCAATGTGGGAACAAGTTGGCTCTCCTTGGGGACACCTAGAAGGAGATCACAAGGCTGAACTCCTTGAACCGGGACTTAAAAATGGGTACAGGAACAGAGGCAGCGAAAGCCTCTTCACCGTTCTCTCTGGTCACGCAAGGTTCCTTCCCACTTCTCTTCTCTCCCGCCAATCATGTGTCACGAGCAATGGGGGAATAGTGAAAGGAGGAAAGAAAGGAGGGGCGCCTCGGTGGCTTAGTCGGTTAAGCATCCGACTTTCGCCTGGGTCATGATCTCGCGGTTCGTGGGTTCGAGCCCCGCGTCGGGCTCTGTGCTGACTGCCAGCTCAGAGCCTGGAGCCTGTTTCAGTCTGTGACTCCCTCTCTCTCTGACCCTCCCCTGCTCACGTTGTCTCTCTCTATCTCCTAGAAATAAATCATTTAAAAGAAAAAAAAGAAAGGAGGTAGGAAGGGAGAGAAGGACAGAAGGGGAGGGTGGTGGAAAGATATTTTGAATGGGTGACAGAGGGTCTACAGAACCTCATGGTATGCATGTGATGGATCTAGAATGTGTGCGTGCGTGCCCAGCATCACAGCTCTCGGGTCACATCAGAAAGACATTCTTCCAGAAGACAGCCAATTTCCTTCTGTGTGTGGCTGAACACCTAGTTAGTTCCCTCTCTACTCAGGGACAGATGTCCCCCAGTCAGAAGAGACAGTACTTGACTGGTCTTTGTTCTGGCTTGAGGGACCCCAAAAGTCCCCTCATCCAAGCTGTCCTCACCCTCCCAGGTTGGGGTGCTCCCCTCAGGCCCAACTTCACAATCCTAAGCAAGAGTCACTCCCAGGTTAGGGAAAGATCAGCATTCATGTTTCACATGGGGCCACAGGGAAAAGGCGCATACATCAGCCCAGGAGCTCTGTCAGCCTTCTTCCTCTGCATTTTCACCAGTGTCTACAAGGCGAAGGGAAAGAGCTTTAAAAAGTGAGTCCGTGAGAAAACGTGTCTTGACGTGAAAGCCACTAGGGACCACCCTGCTAGGGAGAAATGGGAGAAGTAATTTTTTCAAAGTCACTAATGTCTCAATGCCCAGCAAACGATCTATCTGAATGGATCATTTCTCTGAAAAGAAAACTGTCAACGACTAGAAGATCAAAGGAGTGATTCCAGTTCCGAAGGAGATTTCAACTTTCTTCCGTCATTGGTGTGTTCCATGAAGCATCACTCTGCAGTCTCTTACCACCCAAGCCCCCACCGCCGCCCTTCTCCCAAGTGTAATTCCACCCAAGAGACGAGCTGCCCTGGCCTGGGACTTTGAATAAGGTGACTTGGGGGCTATGTGGCCTAAGCACCCTCCGCAAGCAATGTTTCCCGTCATTCAGTGTCTTCCCGTTAGCGAGGAGGACCCCCCAGCAGGCCGCCTCTGTGGTTGGATTCCGGGTCACCGTTGTGCCCTGTGTAATTTAGGAGCCCCTTTGATTAAGCAGGTGAATAGCTCCACTTGTTTCCCTGGCAGATGTTTGGTTGAAGTTCCTTCCCTGTGATTAGGATTTGCTTTGGTCAAAAGAAGAGTAACTTGAGAAAGGGGGTCTGGGAATGAAGGGCAGGGAGGCGGCCGCAAGATGAATTTTTGAACTCTCCAGACCGCATTTTTGACTCTACAATCCCTGAACCAACCTTATTATTAAGTGTAATTACCAGCCCCAGGCATGAGCTACAGGGGGTATGGAGGATCTGAGCTTGCTGCTGTGGGTACCACCAAGTTAAACGCTACTTTTTAATGACAATTGAGGGTAAGGGACCACTGAGTCATCATTGAATCAGGGATCCAAACGCCAAAAACCCTAACACGGCCCTAAGGAATGTAAAGCATCCATTATGAGGACTGTAAAAGCTAAGTAGACCCAGTTCCCACCTCAGAACACTAAGGATGTCTTTAATGCCACATGTTCTGTCCAATATCAATTACTGGAAAGTAATGAAGGCTTCCCCCCGTATCAGCTCTGGGCTGGATAATCCCAGGAGTCTCTCGGGAGGTAGCAGTGGGTGTTGGTTTAGGATGACTAGGTCTCGTTTCATATCAACCACACTCATCAGATAAGCTGTTGGCAACAGGCCACTCTTTTCTTGCAACGTAACTGTGAAAAGCCTGCAAATTTCTGCGACAGCACACTTTACGTCAATAATGTACCTCGGATTGTTCCTTTGAAGCATTCAAGGGGCCGGAGAGAGTGAGGATGTGTGCATAAGGGGGGATGAAAAGAATACAAGGAGCCTGAGAGTGTAGGATGAGCCAGTACTGCACAAGCAAGGCATTTCCTGGAAGATGAACATTTTAGCTTAAACATTTATGAGGCTATTAGAGTTGACTTCACCCACATGCTCCACCTCAAAGAATGACATCTGTCACTGAGAGCCCTGCAACTGATGCCTTGAAGGGTTTGCGGTGTTTGTCCTGGATGTAAATGTGTGTCCCCCAGAGGACCAGCTGAGAGGTACGGTCACAGTGGACACAGTATCTTGGTCAGGAGACAGGCCACCAGCCCCGTTCTTACTCAGTGAGAGAGACCAGCTCTGAAACCTCTGACATATGGAAACCACAGTCCCCTAGTAGATACCTTAGCTAATGTTAGGTGTCCGGGGTCTTGGTCACAGATCACCTAGCCCCGTGTGGACCATCCGGAGGTCCAGATGTAAGAAAGTGATGTCATCTCCTTATCTCATTATACCAACCAGAGAATCAAAGGTTCCAGAGGGTGCTGAGAAGTTCAGAAGTGTGTGCACGCGTCACACACCTGCACGTGCATGCACGCATCCTAAATAGGAAATCTGCCACAGCAGTGAACTGGCATACCACATGGTGAGAAATCAGCAGGGCCCTGGGAAGAGCTGTGAACCCTGAGCAGAGCAGGGAAGAAATGAGGCCTGGGTAACTGAGGAAGAATGGAGAGCGCCATCTGGAGGGAGGAAGTGGAACAGGTCGAGCAGGGTAGAATGAGGGGAAGAAATGAGGATCAGCAATGCATTTTCCAGGGGCGCCTAGGTGGCTCAGTTGGTGAAGCGTCCGTCTCTTGATTTCAGCTCAGGTCATGATTTCACACTCATGGGATTGAGTGAGCCCTGCATCGGGCACCAGGCTAGTGGCCCAGAGCCTGCTTGGGATTCTCTCTCTTTCCTCTTCCTCTCTCCTGCTCCCACTCACTTTCTCTCTCAAAATAAATAAACATGAAAAAACAAACATTTTCCAGACTGCTGCAGAGATTATGCACTGACTACAGGCAATGAGGGCACAACCTCCTGAGGAGAAGCTTTAACAAAAGAATTTTGGGAAATTTCGGGAAAGTTGTATTTACTGAACGCTTACTAAGTCCAACATTGGACTAAGCACCTGGAGAGCCGTTACAAGACCCAACAACCTTATGAGGTACATATGATTCTTAGTCCCATTTTTGAGATGGAGCAACCAAGATTTAAGAGAAATTAGCTAATTAGCCAAGATGATCTTCCTTCCTTCCTCCCTCCTTCCCTCCCTCCCTCTCTCCCTCCCTCCCTTCCTCCCTTCCTTCCTTCCTCCCTTCCTCCCTTCCTCCTTTTCTTGACCTTTAGGTATCAGTTACTGTCAGAGGTACAAGACAGAATGAAAGAGACAAAGTCCCAGCCCCTTGAGAGCTCACATTGTGGTGGGGGTGGGGGGTGCTGCAGATCTGTATAGAATATAATACACATAGGATGATGCCAGGTATGGATAACAAGAGTGCCTGGGACAGGATTGGGCAGCCATGGCGTTGGGCTGGTAAAGGGGTCTCTTTAACACAGGTGCTCAGAAATGGCCTCCCCGGTAAGTGACATTTGAGCAGAGACCTGAATGAAGGGCAGGAGGGAACCATTCAGATGGATGGATCCAAGAGGATCCTGGACAGAGAGAATAAGGGCAAAAATGTGCTTGTGAGTTTCAGGAAGACCGAGAAGGCTGCCGTTCCTGGAGCAGAGTGTAAGAGGGACGTGGATAGGAGGTGAGGTTGGAGAGTAACCAGGGCTCATATGGATGTGGCTCATATGCCATGGTAAGGACCTTGGCATTTAAGTGCAATGAGACAGCCTCGGGTTGCTGGGGCAGAGAAGACTGAACGTGAGTGAGAGTGGAAGAGAATGGGGGTGTCTGGTGTTGGTGGTTCAAGTAGAAAGCCGTGTAATCGTCAAGGCGTGGGCCCTGGTGGGTAATGACGGAGGCAGTGAGAACTGGCCAGATGCAGGTTATATCTGAAGGTGGGGCCAATCGGATTTGGCTTTAGAATACAAGGCAGTCCCGATGTCAACTGAGGCAGGGTAGCGGCAGCCTCACGCCCACCCTCTGGCCGCTACCATAGACCTGGCGTAAGGGCATCACCCGCTCAGTTCTGCGTGTGCTCCAAGTACCCCATGCTCTCTGCTGCCACCCAGTGGTTACAGGCCGCCTCAGACTCTCTCCAGCCCTTGTCCTGAGCCGTATGCACACCAAGTGCTTATGAGGAAAATGTCACCCTTTGGACCTCGGTTCCTTCATCTATTAAATGTCAGGGCTGGGATATTTGTCCTCTGAGCTTGCTTTCAATTCTTATTTTCTATGATTTTTGTTCTATTGCCCTATAATGTAGGAAAAAAACAGGGTAAGATGGATATCCATGACTTGCTTTCCCTAGAGGAGTGTATTTTTAAGAAATTGCCTGGACAGTTCTTAAGTAACCTGTTCTATTGCTCAGAAAAATCAAAATGTTCTAGAATTGTCACATCTTGTGGCAATGTCGGGATTAAAATTATTTACGCAGTATTTATTTAGTGAAATTGTTCATTACAACTCTGTCTATGCAGCCCCTTAGAAAACAGGTTGCTGGTTTCTCTGAGAGTAACACACAGAAAGATCATGTGACACAGATTTCCTCCTGAGGTGTACATCCTGAAGAATTGAAAGCAGGTACCTGAGCAGACCTTTGGTCACAAATATTCACAGAAGGGCTATTCGCTATTCACAATCGCCAAAAATTGGAGGAATCCAAATGTCCATTGGGGGATGAATGGATAAACCAAACGGGGTTTATACATCCAATGGAATATTATTCAGCCATAAAAAAGTATGAAGTACTGATCTGCACTATAACATGGATAAGCCTCAACATCTGAAGGGAGGTGAACATGGAAAGTCATGCTTAATAGATACTAGATTTTTGGGGTGCTTGGGCGGCTCAGTTGGTTAAGCGTCCAACCCTTTATTTCATCTCAGATAATGACCTCACGGTCGTGGGACTGAGTGCTGTCAGCAGAGAGCCTGCTTGCGACTCTCTCCCTCCCTTCTCTCTGCCTCTCCCCTGCTCGTTCTCTAAATAAATAAATAAATAAATAAATAAATAAATAAATAAATAAATAAATAAATAAACTTAAAAAATAGGAACTAGATTTCCTTTCCAGGTAATGACAATGTTTCAGAACTACAGAGAGATGCTGGTGGCACGACAACATGAATGCGCCAAAGGTTGCTGAACTGTGCAATTTAAAAATCATTCATTGTATGTTACGTGAATTTCATCTCAATAAAAAATATATCAGTTCCTTGGTCTCAAGAACCTTATTTCGAGTGCCCAGTAGCTAGCGGCTACCATGCTGGGCCACACGGATAGAGAACATTTCCATCACGGTCGGAAGTTCTATGCGATGGTGCTAAATTAGACGGCGCAAGGTTTCTGACACTCTTGTGGGGCGATTCCATGGGTCCCTGCTCTTTGGGGAGTGCCAGCGACATCACCGCTGCTCCACGGAGCCAGGGGCTTCCTCTGTGTTGCATTTCCAGCCAAATGCCCACCAGAGGGCAGTCGCGTACCCCAAAAAACAATACTGAATGAAGTCCGAGTGTAAGGATGGAAATAGATTTTTAGCATCCAGAACTGAATTAGTGGTAACAGAAGTGCACGGAAACAAAACATTAATATGTCATGTTCTTTGTGAACTCCTCTAATGTTGCTTGTCAAAATGTTCATAATTGGGGGAAATTTTCCTCCTTGATCATAAGGCATCTCCGCCCAATGTGAATTTGATGAGCTAAAGCTGACGCTCTTATGTCAGTGAAAGAAACGAGATGTGGACTACACATTTATGTGTGGAGGTACCAAGCACACACATAAAGCAGGTGGATGCATACATGGCCAGATATCAGTGGAAAAGCTGAAGTCCTATGGCATAGAAGCTGTCCCCCAATAAATACTCATTTATTGAGTTGAGGTACCCAAACACCGTCCTTCACGAGCAGTTCAGAGTGATAGCCCTCTAACTAAGGCAGCAAACCTTCAGTGAGCAAGTTGTCTGCTTCTAGGAAAGGAACTCAACAAAAAACACAATGAAAACATCTTAAGATCATCATCCATTCTGGGACATTGGCCGGTAAGAGCCTTTATGTTCTATTGTTTGGGGGTCCGCATGAATCACCCCACAAAGCTGTTGTAATCAGAGTTGAGCAGGGTCAGCGCTGGGCTCCGCTTGCCTTCATTTTGCAAATCTGAATATGGAAAAGCAGACTTTACACGTTGCATATTATACACAGAATAACAGGGCTCGTCTGGTGTCTCTACCGTTCGGCTCTGAGGAAACAAGGATATTTTTCCTCCTTTCCTGAATTTGCACATGTTTGGGGTTAAGAATATAAATCCCTCGGTTTATATTTGCGATCATTACCTGAGATGAAATTGAACTGGACTCTTAACTAACTGAGCCACCCAAGCTTTTCAGTGTGAAAGGGCTCTTCCCATAGGCCCCTAAGGACAGGGGTGTAAATGTTTATAGTGTTGATTGTTTGGTCACATGAACACAAATGGTGGGGTTTTCTCCTCCTCTTTCCCCCAGCCTCCTCCCCTTCCTACACTCTCTCCTTATATCTGAGGTTGATTTCTCAAAATCAGAACATTCCCTCCTAATTCTCCACTCTCCTGATAAAGTGGACAAGGCCAGGCATTGGCCTTGGGTTAATGGCTGCAGGGGTATTACAAAGAGAAAAAAATCACTAGACCTTATTCAGTGGAATATTTTTAAATGGGGTATCTTTAAATTGTCCTTTTATCTAGCTCCTTATAATCTTTATATTTTTATATGTGTACAGGTTTACACTTACACACTTATGTTGTTGGCTTACGTTTTCTTTTTTTTTTTTTTTTTAATTTATTTCTAGGAGAGAGAGAAAGAGAGAGAGACAGCGTGAGCAGGGGAGGGTCAGAGAGAGAGGGAGTCACAGACTCAGAAACAGGCTCCAGGCTCTGAGCCGGCAGTCAGCACAGAGCCCGACGCGGGGCTTGAACCCACGAGCCGCGAGATCATGACCTGAGCCGAAGTCAGACGCTTAACCGACTGAGCCACCCAGGCGCCCCTGGCTTACGTTTTCTTCAGGCGCCTGGCACTCAAGACCAAAATGCCATTTCAATTTCAAAGGGCCGGGACACCTGGGTGGCTCAGTTGGTTAAGCGTCTGGTCACAATCTCATGGCTTGTGAGTTTGAGCCCTACTTTGGACTCTCTGCTCTCATCATGGAGTCTGCTTCAGATTCTCTGTCTCCTTCTCCCTCTGCTCCTCCCCTGCTTGGGTTCTCTCTCTCAAAAGTAAACATTTCAATTTTTAAAAAATTTATTTATTTTTGAGAGAGTGTGAGCATGGCGAGGGGCAGAGAGAGAGAGAGAGAAGGAGACACAGAATCCTGTGTGTCTGCACACATGACTCTCCCTCTCCAACCACACCGTACATTCCTCGTAGCAGAGCTGCGGGGCGAATGTCCTTCTGTCCACACAGTAACTGCTCACAGCACGCCGCGCCCTAGGTAGGAGCTCACTCTGCCGTGGTGGGAAATGTTCTGGACTCGGGGTCAGAGGCTCTGAGGTCTCACTCATCCTCATGAAGTGATGAGGATTACTCTTGTCCCGTCTTGCGCTGTTCAGTGGAAAATTAAAATTCAATTATATTTTTAAATATATTCCAGGGGAGCCTGGGTGGCTCTGTCGGTTAAGCATCCAACTTTGGCGCAGGTCATGATCTCATGGTTCATGGGTTCAAGCCTTGTGTCAGGCTCTGCACTGACAGCTTGGAGCCTGGAGCCTGCTTTGGATTCTACGTCTCCCTCTCTGTCTCTCCCCAACTTGCACTCTGTCTCTGTCTCTCTCTCAATGAAAACTAAACATTAAAAAATACAATAAAATTTGTATTTATAAAAGAGGGTTAGGGGTGCCTGACTGACTAAGTTGGTTGAGCAACTGACTCCTGATTTTGGCTCAAGTCATGATCTCATGGTTCATGAGTTTGAGCCCTGCATTGGGCTCCATGCTGACAGCTCAGAGCCTACTGACAGGGGGCCTGCTTCAGATTCTATGTCTCCCTCTCTTTCTACCCCTCCCCTGTTTGAACTATCTCTTTCTCTCTCTCTCTCAAAGGTACACATTTAAAAAAAAATTTTTTTACAAGAGATATACTACTTTATTTTTTTAAATTTTTTTTTACAAATAGTTTATTGTCAAATTAGTTTCCACATAACACCCAGTGCTCATCCCCACAAGTGTCCTCCTCCATGCCCATCCCCCTCCCCCCCCACATCCATCAGTCCTCAGTTTTTGTCAGCATTCAAGAGTCTCTCATGGTTTGCCTCTCTCCCTTTCCCCCACCATTTCCGCCCTTCTTCTCCCCCTTGTTCCTCCGTTGGGTAATAAGGTCTCCCAAGCAGCTCATAGTTCATTCCCAGATGTAGGGTAACCCATCCCCAAACATCCCTGGGAAGCAGAAAGCATTTTAGAAGCTCACGGTATATCTTTTAAAGGTACACCTGCCCAGTATCGAAACATTTGACCAACTCCTATAACTCAGCCGTCAGTCCTGATGGTTGGCACCACAGAGGAAAATGACCCAGGTGTTTTCAGGTTGGACTGATGGGAAGAGAAGAGTCCGCAGGGGGAAGGCCAAGCAGGTGACATGCTTTCTGCCCCCACCTTTCACCTGCCCATCGTTCTCAAGCATCCTTTGGAAAAGCCCAATGCGATGGGATGTGCGAAGCCAAGGTCTGTCAAGAACCAAGCTTGGGCAGGGAGGGGCAGAGGAGAGGGCTGCTGGCTGCTTCCAGGATGGCTGCAAGGCCCCATGCTGCCTTCTGATATCAGGCTCGTGGGCTCTTCATGCTCCATTAAGTAAGATGGTAAACCGAACAAAACAGAACACAAAATGAAGCACCTGTTTCTAATTCTCCTAACGGAGAGAACTAAGAAGGAGGTGATTGAAATTATAGGTATAATGATGTACGTATGTGTATCCACATTCTGGTCACATCCTCAAAGGTAAGAAGGTAAGTGGAGGGGAATAAAGACTGAGAACAGGTCTTTGGATGCCAGCAACAGGCAGCCAGTGGAGAGCACCTTTAGCGAAGTCAAAACCTATCTTCTGGGTTCGGCAGTGACTGATAACTGTGTGCAAGCCCCCAAGTGACTCCAAATAGGGCAAGATAAGATCAGCATCAAATGAAGGGCACAGATGATCAGAGTATTAAGGATCCAGAACATGGGAAAGGCGGGTCCATGGAGGTCTATGCAGAAAAATCAAGGCTTGCAATCGGCCTGGAATTAAATTGGAGCTTGATTACAAGTTTAAAAAGTCTTATCCCAGGACATTCCCTGCCTCATCTATCCATGACAGCAAACCCTCCAAACTGCTAGCCTTGACTCTTTTTAGCGAGAGAACCTGGGACGCTAGCTTAAAGACTTTCGTGACCTGCACCATAACCAATCAGCAGGGCCTGTTGCTAACAATCACATTGCCTCATCTCCTGTCCATCCCATAACACCTTGCCTATGACCCTTCCTCAGATAGAGTTTTATTTCTTGGGCTTGAACTTGAAAGAAAAGATCTATAGTATTGAAGATGCTGAATGTATCTTTTACTTCATAAACGGCTCAAAGGTGTGGGCATGTGTCAGGGGAAAGGGCCCAGATCTGTGTCCATGGCAGTGTTGGGGCCCTGACATTGGCATGGCCATCTACCAAAGGACAATTAGGAGATAGCACAATGCAGATGACACTTGGCTAGGCAAACAGTCCATTGTGGGAAGCCTAATCCACGGCTGGCACAGAGATGCAGGATAGGCACTGGGTATCCAAATATCATCACAACCTAATTGATGTCGTCTCCATTTGATGGGTAGGGAGCCCACATGCTGAGGAGGTTCAAGGTATGACCTTAGTGCAATGAGGAGGCTTGCTACCAAAAGGTAGAATGTTTGGGGCCAAGTCCTGACCTTAGCACGTTTTAGTTCTATGGCTTTGAGAAACACAAGGCATCTGACTTTAGATTTCATGTAAGATTAGGGCAGTGAAATACCTGCCTTGCTTACTACAAAAGGCTGTTTTGAGAATTAAATGAGATAAAAATGTGAAAGCATGTTGGTAAACTAGTATACAAATGGAATATTTTTATTTTTGTTTATTTTTTCAGAGAGAAAGAGACAGAGCATGAGCAGGGGAGGGGCAGAGAGAGAGGGAGACACAGAATCCGGAGCAGGCTGCAGACTCTGAGCTGTCAGCACAGAGCCCAACTCCGGGCTCGAACCCATGAACCATAAGATCATGACCTGAGCTGAAGTCAGACGCTTAACTGACGGAGACACCCAGGAGCCCCTGGAGTATTTTTAAAAATATAATTGAATTTTAATTTTCCACTGAACAGCGCAAGATGGAGCAAGAATAATCCTCATCAACACAGTTCCAATTTGTCTCTTCTACCTTATAAACTTTGCATTTGATATAATTTCAAACTACAGACAAGTTATATGAAACCACAAAGAAAACCATATGCCATTAACCTAGATACATCAGAAGTAGCAACTGCCGGGGCACCTGGGTGACTCAATAGGTTAAGCATCCGACTCACGGCTGCAGGTCAGATCGTGATCTCAAGGTTGTGGGATCAAGCCCCACATCAGGCTCCGCATTGGGCATAGAGCTCCCTTAAGGTTCCCTTTCTCCCTCTGCCCCATTCTCCCTGCTCTCTCTATGTCTCTCTCTAAAATAAAATTAAAAAATAATAAAAGTAGTCACTAATAATGATCTGCCTCATTTGCTTTATCATTCTCTGTGTCTCTCTCCCTCATTGCAACATATTTCTTTAATCCTAAATACTTCAGTGTACATTTCCCAAGACCAAGCACCTTTTCATATCATCGCAGTACAATCACCAAAATCAGCAAATGTAACACATATATAATGCTATAATTTGGCCCACAGTCCCTATTCAAATATTGTCAGCTGTTTCAATGCCATCCTTTTTAGCTCTTTTTCCTAATTCCACCATCCAATTCGGGATGAAGCATTGCATTTATTGTCAGCATACCTGAACCTCCTTTAATCTGAAAAAGCTCGTTAGCTCTCCTTTTCCTTCATGATTTTCATATTTCTGAGGACTACAGGTCAATTATTTTGTAGAGGGGTCTTCATTTTCAGTTTGTCTGATGTTTCCTCAGGATGCAATTCAGGTTATGCAGTTTTGAAAGAAATACCACAGAAGACATGTTGCGTTTTTCTCAGTGCATCATACCAGGAGGCCCATGAGGTTGGTTTGTGTTGATACTGGACATGAAATATTATTCAGCCGTGAGGAAGAAGAAATTCCTGCATTTGCAACTATATGGATGGGCCTTGAGGGCATTACGCTGAGTGAAATAACCCAGAGAAAGACAGTGACTGCATTGTGTCATTTATATGTGCAATCTTGAAGAAGGAGGAGGAGGAGGAAAAGGAGGAGGGGAAGGGGGAGGAGCTGGAGAAAGAGGAGGAGGAAGTCATCAAACTTATGGAAGCAGAGAGTAGAGAAGTCATTGCCACAGATTTATTTTCTTATTTCCTTATTTGGGGGAAATAAGGAGAATTTGGTAAAAGGGTGCAGACATTCAGCTCTAAGATGAATAAGCTCTGGGATCTAAGGTATAAGATGGTGACTATAACTCATAACACTGCAAAGTATAATTGAAATTTGTAAAGAGAGTAGAACTTAAATGTTCTCACCCAAAAAATAAGCAACTCAATCAATGAAGCAATCAATCAGTGAGGTGTTGGGTGTGTTAATTTACTAGACTGGGTAATCCTTTCACAATGGAAAAATCATTTGCAATAATGATTGATGGTTGTAGAGATAAGTTCATTGTCCAATACAGTATATATATATACTGTTATATGAATGTTATACGAATATACACACACATATATATATCATATATAACATATTATATATATATCATATATATATATATAAACATAAAGTACATATAAAGAAAACTTGAGTTCTATTCAGACCAATCCCATTCAATGTCATCAGACCAGTGCTACCAGTCCATGCCAGCCTTCCCCTCCCTCCTCTGTCAGTGACATTGCTGGTTCCCACGTACAAAATAATCACTAATTTATGACTAGAACACCCACACCATAGTTCCAAAATTGCTAATTCATGCCCCCATGAACAAAAAAAAATCTACTAGGCCAACTTCAACATTTGTTTATAGTTTTTTGACTTTGCATGGAAGGTGTGAAAATCCTTAGGTTCAAAGTTCCTTGAATTAATTGTATTTCCTTCTTCAGTGTGATTGTATTTTCCATAAGAAATGTAAATAGATCCATTTGTCTCTGTGTTCCATTTTATGCTCTTTCCCCCATCCTTATTGATTTGGCTTTTCAAAGTAACAAAGTATTAACAGGGCCCCCAAAATTAAAGTTGTTCAAAAAAGGTATGTTTTAAAAAGGGTCACTTCCTGCACCCCATTCCCACCAGCCTCAGTAAAAAACCAGTCTCACCAGTTTGGGGGCTGTCCCTCCTGTGTTTCTTTTGGCAAAAAAGCAGATGCGTGTTTATTTCCTTATCATAGTTAATATTAGAATTATTACTGGCTTACAGAGAAGGCACAATCTATACACACCACAGATGTGGACAGAGTCCATCTGACCGGGTTACTTTTCCTTCTGAGTCCAAGGAGCCTGTAGGGGTCAGCAGGGGACACAGAGCCAGCTCTCCTGAGCTGAGTGGATATTACAAGTTCACTGCAGTCTGAACTCACATCCATCAACTGGCTGCTAATCCTTCTTGACAGACATCCCAGAAGAAACTTGATGTGTTAACTAGTTCCAGAGTTTAACGAGTATGAAAGCCAAGGTTTGAATTTTAGAGGCTAGAAGGAAAGTGGTTTCTTTCTTCATTTGACCGACCATGACAGTTCGCCAAGAAGGTGGCTAGACTCACTTGCCTAAATGTTCTTCCCCCACCCCACCCCACCCCCAGAAGAAGAGCCCACATTTTTATGGTGCCTTCAACTCTTCTCTGTAAGTCTGTATTTCAGAGACCCAAGAGCCTCAAGCCCCAAGCCCTTCTTAAGATGCATTTGATATACCACCCAGCGCAGGTGACAATGGCGGGTCTGTCTGCTCGCCTGTCAGTGGGGCCTCTCAGCCCTGCAGGTGAAGAAAAAGGACGCTGGCCCCACCTGAGTGCACCTGCGCTCACCTGAGCAGAGTCAAGAATGTGAACAATTCAAGTATTCTCCAGCCGAGAATCTCAGCTGCGCCGACCGAGAGAAGCTGGATGCACTTTGCTCTTTGGGGTAGTTCTCCTTTGTCTAGGCTGTTTTTCTTGGCAGAACGGCAAGTCCATGCTGGATGACAGGCGGAGGGCCTCAGATGGCTGCCTTGGCTCGGGCCAGCAGGGCTACAGCAAAGGAGCCTGCTTCAGCTGTTCCGTACGGCCATGAGCAATGGGGGCCCGTGGGGGCGTACGAGAAACCCTGAGACTCTGCCAAGTGTGCGGAAGTGGGCGAAGCTTTCTTCTCCATCCCCAAATCGCTGTGTTTTCTCATTAAGTCCGTCTTACCTTCCCACTTGGGGACCCTCGGTGGAGAAGTGTAAAGAGATATGCACCCCCAGGGCAAAGAAAAGATAAATTCGTCCCCTTCTTGATCCCAACTTAAACCCTCTTTGGGTTGACAGCAGCTCTCCCCTGCCCCAGGACGCAAGAGACTTGGACATAACGTGATGATAGATGGTAACATATACGCTGGTACAATAATGTCTCTCTACTGTGGCTCTTTCACGAAATCTTGGGTGCGGAAGGACTTTAGAGGTCGCCCAGGCCAGTCTCCCACCTTCCCAACAATCTCTCTGCAGCTCTTCTGACAGGCGGCCATTCAATCTCTGTCTGGACACTTCTAGTGATAAGGAAGGCCACACTGCTGAATAGTAGACTCCTACACATCCTTCAAGACCCTGATCGAATGTCATCTGCTCAATAAGGTTTCCCCCAACCAACCCAGGCAGATTAGTTACTCCTTAATTTGTGATCCCTCAGCACCTTTCCCCTACACCACCAGGGCATATTGCGCAGGAGTGTATCTGTTTACATCCATCTCTGCCTCTCCGTTGCGTCTGTCAGCTCTCCCAGGCAACAAGCTCTATAGTGTTCACCTTTGTATCCTGAACTCAGTCCAACACCTGACACTGAAGCCATGTTCCAGTAATGACTGAACATTTAGATGAGCTCATTCTCCTAAGACAGCTCCTACCGTATTTAAACAGAAATAATTATTTATAAATCCACCCTGATGCTGATGACTTCATGTCTCCTTTACTGCATTTTCCACACAGTCATCTTTATTCTGCCCCCAAGCCAAACGACCAAAGGAAAGCAGAACTTACCAAACGTCCACTATTTGCTGGCACTCTGCCGGACGAGTTTTACATCAAGTCCATTTATTCTTCCATTCACTGTCTTCCAAGGGTTGTGGTCTTCATGACTCCCCTAGCCTTTTTCTGTCCAGGCTAACTCTCCTGATCCCTCCCATACTTCTGCAAGGGAGATGAGGGTAGAACCTCAGCTCTCCTTTCACCCTGTTCTCAGTGGGTTTACCTTGGAGAAGCCAAGGAAACCCAAGACTGTGCACTTAGCTCCGTGTCTGCCCTTGGGACGCAACGTCGCACAAGATAGTATGTGACAGCTGTTCAGTAAGGGAGAGAGCAGACACGAAGCCTTAGGAAACAAGGTGAGCACTTCCTGAGTACCAGCCACAGCCCTTCAGCAGGACAATACTCCTGATTTTCCTTCAAGTCAATCTCAAGGGGAGTCTCCACTAATGGAACATGAACCTGATCCCAAAGGACATATATGGTCAAGAGACTACTGTTGCACCCTCAGCCCTAGGTTGTTCTGGTTCGTGGGTCAGTGAATAGCATTTATTTCTAGTCTTGCCTGGATGGATGATCTATTATGATTTTAGTAATTCTCAAGCGAGAAATTTCTCTGCAAAATGCTTCTAGAACATGAAGATATCTGTGTATTTAGCGTAGCAGTTCTCTTTTTATCTGGAGAACACCAGGAACGTTGGGGGGAGGTGGGTGGGAAGAGGAAATGACACAGGAAACAAAGGCATAGGTATTCAAATCAAACTTGACTGTCTGGACGCTGTTATCTCTCTCCAACTCCACTGAAATTCACCCAGACAGAACAGCGCACCCCTTCATTCCTATCTCCAAAGACTAATCTCTGAAGAATATATTTTAGTCACTGCGGCTTCACAGGTAAAAATATACTGCCCAACTGCTCCTTAATCAGGTAACCTCCTTTTCACCAAACCCCAGGATTCCCTCCTTATCAAGTTCATGTTACTGATGTTGGCTTTCAAAACACACCTGTTCACCTCTGTTTAAATAGCCCTATGCCTTTCTATACCCCAAGTGACCCCTTCTCCTCTGGGGCTTGCGCTGAATCTCGTAGAAGCCCCCATCCCAACACTTGATTAAAATTAATCATGTCTATATCAGATAAAGGGTTGATATCCAGAATCTACAAGGAACTCACCAAACTACATGCCCGAAAACAAACAACCCAGTGAAGAAATGGGCAGAAGATATGAACAGACACTTCTCCAAAGAGGACATCCAGATGGCCAACAGACACATGAAACGATGCTCAGCATCACTCCTCATCAGGGAAATACAAATCAAAACCACACTGAGATACCACCTCACGCCAATCAGAGTGGCTAAAATGAGCCAATCAGAGAACTCTAGATGCTGGCGAGGATGTGGAGAAACGGGCACCCTCCTACACTGTTGGTGGGAATGTAAACTGGTACAGCCCCTCTGGAAAACAGTGTGGAGGTTCCTCAGGAAACTAACAATAGAACTCCCCTATGACCCAGCAATAGCACTGCTAGGAATTGACCCAAGGGATACAGAAATGCTGATGCATAGGAGCACATGTACCCCAATGTTCATAGCAGCACTCTCCACAATAGCTAAAACATGGAAAGAGCCTAAGTGTCCATCAACAGATGAATGGATCAAGAAGATGTGGTTTATCTATACCACGGAATACTACATGGCAATGAGAAACAATGAAATCGGGCCATGTGTAGCAACATGGATGGACCTTGAGGGTGTTATGCTGAGCGAAATAAGTCAGGCAGAGAAGGACAAATATCATATGTGTGCACGTATAGGAGGATTAGGAGGAACTTAACAGAGGACCAAGGGGGAGAAGAAGGGCGGAAATGGTGGGTGAAAGGGAGAGAGGCAAACCATGAGAGACTCTTGAATGCTGACAAAAACTGAGGACTGATGGATGTGGAGGGGAGGAGGGATGGGCATGGAGGAGGACACTTGTGGGGATGAGCACTGGGTGTTATGTGGAAACTAATTTGACAATAAACTATTTGTAAAAAAAAATAATAATAATAATAAATATGTTACAAAGCTAAAAAAAAAATTAATCATGTCTACAAATGTCTCCCACAATCATTGTCTCCAAGGATCTTGAGAGCAGCAATTTTATTTCTCTGTCTTTGTATTTTCAGGATCCAGCATAACTTTTGACATGTAGAAAACATTCAATCAGCACTGATGAACTTCTTTTGTAAAAGACCCCAGACTGCTGAGGCAATGTTTGTGACCTTCCCCACTCCTCACACTAGCTCCCATATATGTAAGAATCACTGGAGAGTTTGCTAGAAATACAAACCACAGATCTATTGGCTTTATTGGATTGGTGTGACCTAGACACTTGCATTTTTATTTATTTTTTAATGATTGTCTTTTTTTAATATTTATTCATTTTTGAAAGAGAGATAGAGAGCGAGAGGGGGAGGGGAAGAGAGAGAGGGAGACACGAGATCTGAAGCAGGCTCCAGGCTCTGAGCTGTCAGCACAGAGCTCGACGTGAGGCTCAAACCCATGAGTGGTGAGATTATGATCTGAGCTGAAGTCGGACAGTTAACCAACTGAGCCATCCAGGTGCCTCAACATATGTATTTTTAAACAAGCACCCGAGGTGGTTCTGATGCTGGTGTTCTTCATAGCCTACTCTATGAAACAGTGACCAACCTATAACCTTCTTTCCCACCATGCTCAGAGAATTATTATTATTACCAAATTATTATTTGGTAGATCTGTGGCAAATTGTAAATATAGCTGGTATGTGGCAAGGCAAATGTCTTTTTATGAGATCAGCACAATTAAATTAATAGCTGGTTCAACATTATCTGTCAGTATAGGAGAAGGTAGGCTGCAATAATAACCACAAAATCTCTGCAACTTAGTGTTACAAAAGTGTACTTTTCACCCAATGTACTTGTCTGGGGACTTGGTTTTTTTGTAGAACAAAGTGGAAGTGCCACATCAGGCATGCCTGGGTCGCTCAGTCAGTTAAGCATCTACCTTCAGCTCAGGTCATGATCTCGCGGTTTGTGAGTTCCAACCCCACGTCAGGCTCTGTGCTGACAGCTCAGAGCTTGGAGCCTGCTTCAGGTTCTGTGTCTCTGTCTCTTTCTCTCTCTTTGCCCCTCTCCTGCATGCTCTGTGTCTCTCTCAGAAATAAATACTAATTTTTTTTAATTAAAAAAAAAAGAAGGGCCACATCAACATGTATTTCCAGGGTATCACAGCAGGAAAGAAGACGACGAGTCTTGTACTGGTCTTGAGGCTTCTGCCTCGAACTGACCCATGTTCACATTTCACCGACCAAAGCAAGTCCTGTGACCCCACTCACTCCATGGGGAGCTGTGATCCTACCACATGTCTACAAGGAAGGGAGAACCGGAATGTTCGTGAATGGCAATAATGATTACCCAGATATGCCCATCCAATATAAAACTGGAGAGAGGGAGTCAGAGAGGTGGGCACAAAGTAGGAGCTTAATAAATGTTTACCAGATAAATAAAATGTGGCACCTATGTAGGGAAACTAGTATCATTATATCCCTCTGCTTGCAAAGCCAGTTATATTTTATTCTAACATATTTTAAAATACATACTCAATGTTATTGAGTGGGAGAGAAGTAGATCACAGAACATCTGGTCGGTATGATTATGATCTCATTCAGGCAGTGTTATGGATGTAATATACAAACAAGGCATGGTTATACGTTATACAAAGAGAAACAAATGTCCAGGAGGGTATTCCACTAAAAATTATTCATGGTTTACTTCAGTCTGGTGGGTTTTATGTGACTTCTCAAATATTATTTTCCTATTTTGTATGATAAATGTTCAGTGAACGTGATAATCACAAACAAACGTCAAAGCAACTTTTATCTTGAGAAAAGAACATACAGATTCTCGTTATAAGGAAACAAGGCAGACAATACTAATAAAAACATGCGTGGGAGAAAATTAAAAGAAAACAGTCAGTAAATGTTCTGAAATAATAAGCAAGTTTCAAAAGTGACCTTAGATGATATAAAGATGTCTGTCTAAGGATGTTCAGGAGAGCACTTATGAGAGTAAAAAATTTGAATCGTCCATTGGAAAGTAAGTGAGTGCACCAAGAGTGACATAGGCTTGCGAAAAGGACACAGGGGCCCATTGGAAGGGGCTCCCAATGGCCAAATCTGGGACAATAGGAACATTAAAATGAATAATGGAAGTAATGGTTTATAACGCAGTAAATATAATAGAGAACCATCTGGGTTGTATTCCTGGGGTCAGTATCATCATATGTCACATATTAACACAGTTGGTCACTCCCTCCGCCTTTAAATATACTTATCTTCTGACCTTCCAGAACCCAACATTCTCCTGGCACTTCTCCTTTATTGGCTCCTCCTTCTCAGGCTTCTTCATTTTGTTTTCCTCCTCAAACACTTAACACTGAAGTCCCCAGGCCTCGGTCCTTCATCTCCTTCCCTATTCACAGGCTCTGGTCTGGGGGTCTCAAAAAGTCTCCCATGCTTTCAGTCCCATCTGTGCTAATAACCCCCAAAGTCTGTATCACCTGAGCTGCACCCTCACTCCCAGAATACAGACTGAATATCCAGCATCTTCAGCGGGAAACCCAACGGACAGATCAAATCCAGGATGTCCAAAACTGCTCATTGATCTTTGCCCCAAAACTCGTTCCACCCTTGACCTTTCCCCATTTCAGTTATGTCTTCTCCGTCCTTCCGGGGGCTTACACCCAAACCCCGGAGTCCTCCACAATTCCTCTTTTGCCCTAAGACTCCCCATCCAGTCTTCCAGAAAATCCCTTTCGTGTTGCTTTCTGACACATCCAGAAGCCAGTTGCTTTCTCTCTTTCTTCATGCTGCCATGGGCTGTTTCCTCTGCCTGGAACGCTCAGAGCACCGCAGGACTAAGTCGCTCAACCGCAAGTCCTTGCTTGAATGCCTTCTTCTCAGTGGGCTCATTGGTTAAAAATGCAACCCAAACCTTATGTGCCCCCTTCTTAGGTCCTTTATGATTTGCTTATTATACACCGTCTGGCACAACACTGTGTACGCTGTGTAAGAAATGGGATTTTAGGGCCACCTGGGTGACTCAGTTAAGTGTCCGACTTTGGGTCAGGTCATGATCTCCTGGTTCGTGAGTTCAAGCCCTGCATTGGGCTCTGTGCTGACAGCTCAGAGCCTGGAACCTGCTTGGATCCTGTGACTCTCTCTCTCTGTGCCCCTCCCCTGCTTGTGCTCTGTCTCTCTCTGCCTCTCAAAAATGAATAAACGTTAAACATTTTTAATAAAAGAAGAAATGGGATATTAACTTGTTTAGTCCCCAATTTATTACAAGTGGCACAAGGTAGACATTCAATAAAATTTGATGAATGGAAAATTGGCATTAAAAGTCATCCGTAATATATCATTTTGAAGGAAAGCCAGCTACAAAACTATAAAAGCAAAATGATGTTCCTTTTTGGTAAAAAAAAAAATTAGCATGTATACATAACGAATATACGTAACTGCATAGAAAAGCATATAGCAAAGTGTTTCCAATGGCTTTTCTGTGTGATGGGACTCTAAGTAATTTCGATTCTTTCGACCTTTTAGGTTTGCCTTTTAAATATGTGTGCTTATTGGGGCGCCTGGGTGGCTTAGTCGGTTAAGCGTCCGACGTCATGATCTCGCGGTTCGTGGGTTCGAGCCCCGCATCGGGCTCTGTGCTGACTGCCAGCTCAGAGCCTGGAGCCTGTTTCAGTCTGTGACTCCCTCTCTCTCTGACCCTCCCCTGCTCGCGCTATCTCTCTCTCTCCTAGAAATAAAAAAAAAAAATTAAATTATATTTAAAAAAAAGAAATAAATAAAAATAAAAATGTGTGCTTATGATAAACTCCCAATGGGAAGGAGATTAGTTGGAGTGAAGTAGCATGGTGGTTATGAAGTTGGGGTTTGGACCCAAACAAGCCTAGGCATACCCTCTGGGTTCTACCAGTCATTCTACCTTAAATGGTCTCCTCATCCATATTTATAACTCGCAGCTTAAATGAGAAACTCATGAAGAGCATTTAGCCCAGCACCTCCATACTAGCTGTTAGTACACATCCTATTTAATCCCCCCAACAAGCTCAGTAAGAAGGCAGCCTCATTCCCATTTTTCAGACGAGAAGGTAAGTCGAAGAAGAGTTAGGTTCTTGTTCCTAACGAAAAGTCAATCCTACATTTTCGCCAGACTCTGCCTGACACACGAGTCCACGCTCGTGATGCCATGCCACACTTGATCACAAATCTGCACACACTCGGTGACTGTCACCATTTGTTTTTTGGGCAGGGAAGGGCCAATAGAAATAAGGACATTTCCTCCTAGCTTTTATCTCTAAGAGTAATGAAGGGCTTGTCTAGAATCATAGACAGAGATGCAGGAGTGTCCAGAGACCTCGGAAGCAAGGACATCGGGGTCCAGGGATGGTGATAGACGTTGCTAATGTTAGCAGCTGGGGTTAGGGCTGACGGCCCCTCCAGTGCCCTCCCTGCCTCACCCACCTGAGGCCAGACCTCACCCCGTGTGTCCCCGCTGCCCGCGTGCTGGGTAAGACAGTGTCCCTCATTCTCCTGTCCGCAGGCCGAGGAGCACCGCCCTTTGGGTTTCTAACGGTGTCTTCCAGGACACTTACCCAAGCCGTCCATCAGCTCCACAGGCCTCTCTCCATTTTTTGTTTAATTTTTAGTGTCCGAATAAAGAGCAGTTTCATATAAAGAGTGATTCTAGAATGAAGAAAGAAAGAAAACCGCACCTGCTCATGGGCAGCTGTGGCGAGGGGAGAGGGCAATGCCAGGCAGCCGCCTCCCTGCAAGCCGTGTCTCTGGGGAGGGTCAGTGGGCACCAGCCTCCGGCCGGGGGAGTGGGAAAAGAAACGAAATCTCCATTTCCAAAGAGCCTGGGGAATCAAGCTGCTCGGAAAAAATGTGATCCTTGCAAAGATAAGACAGGCAGAGAAGATTCAATAAAACTACGTGCTTATCGTGAAGACATTTGACTGTGTCCTCTGCTTTCTATACAGCCCCTCCCAACACACGGATACGTTCAAGTTCATTCTCCCTCTCTCTCCTCTCTCTGTTTCTCTCCTGTCTCTCTCTCCTCTGTCTCTGTGTGTGTGCCTCTCTCTGTCTCCCTGTCTCTCCTCTGTCTTTGTGTTTCTCTCTCTCACTCTCTTTCCCTGTCTGTCCCCCTCTCTCTCCTCTCTGTCTTCTTTCTCTGTCTCTGTCTCCCTCTTTCTCTACTCTCTCTCCTCTGTCTCTGTGTTTTTCTCTCTCTCACCCTCTCTCTGTCTCCCTTTCTTTCTTGGCTTTCCATGTCTGTCTCTTTTTCTATTTCCTTCTCCCTCTCCCTCTCTTCACTCTGTCTCTCTCTCTCGTCTCTCTGTCTCTGTCTCCCTCTCTCTTCTCTTTCTGACTCTTCCTCTGTCTCTCTCCTCTCTCCCCCTCTTGGTCTCTCTGTATCTGTCTGTCTCTATCTGTCTCTGTCTCTTTCCTCTCTTTCTCTCTCTGTCTCCTCTCTCTCTTCTCTGTCTCTCCCCACGCCTCTTTCTCTTTCTCTCTGCCTCTCTCCTCTCTCTTCCTGTCTCTGTCTTTCTTTCTCCTCTCTCAGTCTCTGTTTCTCTCTCTTTCTCTGTCTCTTTGTATCTGTCTGTCTCTCTCCTCTCTCTTTGTCTCCTCTCTCTCTTTTCTCTCTCTCTCTCTCTCTCTCTCACACACACACACACACACACACACACACAATCAGCTGCTATCATGCCATCACAACATGCTCCAACTCAAGGTATGGGCGCGTTGCCTTCCACGCCCTGGGCTCAGCTGAGCATCCATCACGCCTGAGGAACTGACTCCTCACCCACCCGTCCTGTTACCAGCCCCCTGCTCTCACCCCAGTGGAAACCCCGTGATTATGAAGGCAGAGAGCCGGGTGGAAGCCAAACAGAAACTGATGTAACCATTCGACGGCTGGTACAAAGCTCCCTGAACTAGAAATCACAGACTCCAGCTTGATTTCCTCCTCACCTAACATGCTGTCCTCTCTCTGGGCCCCCCCAGGTAGCTACCGTAAAAAAGGATGATGTGAAGGGGTTTTTCTGCAGGCAGGTGGCTGCTTCACGGGGTCGGTTTTGTGAATCCCTTCCAGTTTTACGGTTCACTTATCTAGTCAAAAATCTTTACCAAAGGCCGGTTCTTAAGACAGATGGTGAGTTCTGGAAGGAAAAAAAAATGGGTCAACAAAGAGGATAGAGGGCATGAGGGGGATGCTCTTCTTGGGAGGGTGCTCCGGGAAGTCCACCCTCATATAAGGTCCCTCTTGAGCCATGGAGATCCCGGAGGTGGGAGGGACATTCCAGGAAGCAGAACAGGTACATTCGCTGAGTTTATGGCCTCCCTTCTGCGCACATTTCCAGAGGGGCCGGAGATCCTCCCAAAGTCAGGAGAGTTTCTCAGAGAAACTCTAGAAGTGTGAGGCCCTGGCCCGCTCGGTCATGGAGAGGCCAAGCGCTGAGAACGGGAGAAAGTGAGCCCCTCCGGTTCTGCCTCACTCCCTCCTGGGCCAGCTGGAAGGTAGCCACCCGTCTGTGGGCAGGGATTTTCCCAGAGTCCAGCTCGAAAGGGGCCCCCTGGGTCCCTTGCATCTCTCATGCACAGAGCCATGGGGACAGCCCACCGCCCCCTCCCAGGGGACCACAGTACCTCTTCCAATGCAAGTCAGGAAAGAAAACCCTGCAGGGGTGACTCGCCACGTGCTCCAGGGGCCACATCCTCTTACCCGCGGGAGCCGTGAAGCTTGTCTCGCTTTAGTGACGTTACAAGATGGAGCTCTCGGTGTGACTGGGAGGAAACAGACAAGCCAAAAATCTCGCTCCAAAATGCTGCACGGCACTAGCCTGAAAGCGTGCCCCGAATTTCTACTAGGTTCTTTTGAATTAGGACAGTGACGTTCCATGTTTAAACATGCAAATATGGCACAGTGTTCATAACACATCTGAGTGTTATCTGCTTTTAACACCTGTACTGGGGGGCTGGAATCGTTCCCCCCAATGCATGTCCACATCTGAACTCCAGAAATGGTAAATGAAACAAGTGCCTTGTAAAACTTTTTTAAGTTTATTTATTTATTTTGAGAGAGACCGAGACAGCGCTAATGGGGAAGAGCAGAGAGAGAGGGAGACAGAGAGTCCCAAACAAGCCCTGCGCTACCAGCCCAGAACCTGACGTGGGGCTCGAACTCATGAAGCCACGAGATCATGACTGGAACTGAAACCAAGGGCTGGATGCTTGACTGAGCCCCCCAGGTGCCTCAGAACAAGTGCTTTTATGAGCGAGAAGACAGAAAATGCACACAGAGAAGGCCATGTTTCACAACGACAGAGATGGAGGAACGTGGCCCCAAACCAATGATTGCTGGAGCCACCAGGAAAGACCAGAAGCACAGAGGTGTCCTCCCCAGGGCCCTCAGAATGTCAGCCCCTCCAACACGCAGACTTGGGGCTTCTGCTCTCCAGAACTGAGAGAGGATGCATTTTGTTTTAAGCTGAAAAACTTGCAGTAAATTGTTTCGGCCATGCCAGGGAGCTAATACCATAGCTCACAATTCCTCTGTCATATTAGCGTCTGCTGCTTTCTTGGACCTCAAAGCTCTGGGACCTGCGACACTACAGGTTCCATCTGGAAGGGAAAGGATCTGCCGGAAGCGTTGGTGAAGGGGTGTGACAAGCAGACCCAGGTGGGACGTTTGATGTGGCAGAGAGGTCACAGCAGAATATATGGAGAACAGGCAGAGGTGGGTGCCCAGGCCAAGGGGCATCAAGAGGGACTAGGCAGGGCCACCAAGTGGGTGCCTAAGGTGATGGTGCTCAACCCCATTGCCTACACTTGACGTTTTTTAAGCCACTAGCTTCCAGCCCAATGCTCAAAGGATCAGACTCATCCCCAGAAAGGAGCCCGACTCCCCACCAGGGTGCACCTCATCCCACTCAGCCTCTTCGGAACAGGCTCTGGGCTGCACAGAGTGATTTATGAAAAGCCTTCACAGGCTGCACTTCTCTGAAGTGAAAGCCCGAGGAACCGTCTGACTTGCGCTCAAAGGCAAATCATGGCTGTTGGCTTCGGATGAAGAAGTAGCAGGCAACCCTACCCTGGTTCAGAAGACAGTTGGCTTGTGATTTGTCACAGTGAGAAGGCTCCAGGGACTCTGGAGAAGTGTCTGTACCAGCAAGCTGGCGCACGTCCAGCTGTGAGGAGGAACACACACACACACATACACACACACACACACACGCACACACACAGGAACCCAGGGCAGCCGACGGTTGAACTGTCTTGGCCGCATTCCTCTTCTGCGCTGAACTTGATGGCAGTGATCAAACAGCCTCCTTGGGAAGCACCTTGAGGTTGCAGCGGGGAAGAAAGCTTCCTTTGGGGTTTCCAAAACACTCCCCTTTCATGGTTGTTTTTCCTTAGTCATTGCCTCCCTCCTGGCCTCCGGCACCGGAGCCTGCCTCCCGCCTGCCCCCAGGTAACCAGAGCTTGGGTTGTGCACAAAGCGCCACTATGCCCAAGTGATGTTATCAGGCAGGCCTGGCCTGCTCCACACGGGGAGACAGCGGCCGGGCCAGGGTGGCCGGGCCGGCGGCTGAAACAGGACTCCCGTGCTGCCGCCCGAGGACAGAGTGGCCTTTGTGAAGGACACATCATATTTAGGCTTGCTCTTGATTAATGTTGCGGTCATCAGAGCATTTTCTTTCCCGACTTCCAGTGCGCAAGGTCTCTACTGGCTTCTGTAGAATGTGGATTGACCCTGGAGTTGACGTTGGCTGGGAAGGATGATGTGGCTCTCTTTGGCCTCGGTCTCGGGGCCATCAGAACACTGAGCACATGTAATGCATGATGCAGAGCAAACCTGGTGGCCCAGCCATAAGACTTGATCGAAAGCGTGATAGAGCAGAATTAGACCAGAAAAGACTTGGTCATCATAGAGGGAAAGAGGGTCTTTTACAGGAGAGACTGCAGATTTGGAACACAAGAACCTTGGATACATATTTGCACCCTACCAAAATCAGCTATGTGGCTTTGGACAAGGGTCTTGACTTGTCTGAGCCTCAGTTTCCTCATCTACAAAATGGACATCATCGTGCCTACTTGGTAGAGTTCCCGTGAAGAGTGTGGACAGCAAACCAGACAAGTTGGTACATAGTACATGCTCAAAAAATAATAGCTTCAGTACCAAAAGGATTCCCACCCTCGACTTCTGGAACTATTAGAATCCGTCTCAGTAGCTCTATCACACAGATGCATACACGTCCTAAATTCCTAACAAAGCACAGCATAGAATTTGGCACAAATTAGGAGAAAACGAGCAAATGGCCAACAAGGGTATTAACGACAAGACGTTTGATTATCATCACCTTTTTAATACACTAGGCCACCCCCATGTCCAAGGGTAGGGCAACACCACCACTTGCTTTTACATAACAAGAGACCTGGTCTCTGAGGTTTCTAGTCTCCTGCCTCCAGACCAGCCGATGAGATGTGCTGGCTCCACACCTCCTCGGCCAAGCCCTCCTGGGGAGGGTACGAAGATGCACGTCTCACCCACCATCCAACCATCAGAGACCTCACTTTGACGTGGACTGAAGACAGGGCAGGACAGCACCATGTGGAAGCACTCAGCCTGGGGAAACCCCGTTTCAGCCCTGGCCCCCTCACTGGCTGTGTGACTTGGAACAAATTGGGCCACCTCTTAACTGGGGTCCCCATCGGTCAAATGACGCTAGCAAAGATGCCCACCTCACAAGCAGTCGTGACCATGCAAGAAGCCAGGTGCATAGCACTCAACAAATATTTGCTAAATACATGACTTTAGAGGTGGGATTTTAGGCTAGGAGGAAGAGAAAGGTCAGAGCAGGACATAAGTGGGGGGCAAGAGACGTTTTGTGGCAGAGTGCCCCCCTAAGCAAACTTCTGCACATTTGGGGAGAAAGATAATGCCACCTAGAGGCTTGACTAAGTAGTGAAAGCTCCATTATGTAGGAGAAGAGGAAATGGGAATGACATTTACTTATTGCCTGCTGCACACGGACATGTACTGTGTGCTTTCCCTCTGCTTTAGGGCTTAATGTTCCCAGTGACCCTGTTAAGCCCATTTGAAAGATAGGAAAACCAACTTGCAAAGAAATTAAGTAACAATAACAAATAATTGTTGAGCATAAAATGGATGCCAAATAGGAATGGCTTCACACAACAGGGGCTTTCGACATGGCGCCTGGGAGAGTCTGTAGTTAGAGAAAATGAAGCTCGGTGTGGTTTGCGTTTGGGGTTCATTGCAGATGAGTCTTAGGCCACCTTTCCCACCTAAGTTGGAAGTGGCCCTCCTGCCAACTTTATCTTCAATTCTGCTGGTGAGGAAAGTGTCAACATTCACCACACAAATGGACAGAAAACCCATGATCTACTTATGGTCAGGTTGGACCCTTATGGCTATGAGGATCCCTTTCTTGCAGCAGGATCCATGCACGACTCTATGAAATGTTCTCCAGGCTAAAGCTCACTAGTGGATAACTGGTCAGGACCCTGAAGGGAAAACTGCATCCCTCATCAAAGCCCAGCATAACCAGCACCTCCTCCATCCAAACTTCAGCTTCCCCAGACCATGTTACATAATGCATGTGGCCAGAGCAGATCAGGGTATCTGAGAGAAGTATACACCACTGAAGAGAGGTAGAGGAGAGGACGGGACTTAAAAAATGTTTTTAATGTTTATTTTTGAGAGATAGACAGAGACAGAGTGCAAGCGGGGTAGGGGCAGAGAGAGAGGTTGGCACAGAATCCGAAGTAGGCCATTGTCACAGAGCCCAACACAAGGCTCAAACACACAGACCGTGAGATCATGACCTGAGCTGAAGTTGGACACTTAACCAACTGAGCCACCCAGGTGCCCCAGGGAGGGACTTTTTAAAAGAAGGTACAGGGGTGCCTGGGTGGCTTAGTCGGTCCGACTTTCGCTTAGGTCATGATCTCGCGGTTCGTGGGTTCGAGCCCCGCGTCGGGCTCTGTGCTGACTGCCAGCTCAGAGCCTGGAGCCTGTTTCAGTCTGTGACTCCCTCTCTCTCTGACCCTCCCCTGCTCACGCTGTCTCTCTCTCTCTCCTAGAAATAAATAAAAAATATTTAAAAAATAAATAAATAAATAAATAAATAAAAGAAGGTACAGGGGCACCTGGGTGGCTCAGTTGGTTAAGTGTCCAACTTCAGCTCAGGTCATGATCTCACGGTCTGTGAGTTTGAACCCGCATCAGGCTCTGTGCTGACAGCTCGGAGCCTGGAGCCTGCTTCAGATTCTGTGTCACCCTCTCTCTCTCCCTCTCTGCCCCTCCCCTACTTGCACTCTGTCTGTCTCTCTCTCAAAAGTAAATAAACCTTAAAAATTAAGAAGAAGAAGAAGAAGAAGAAGAAGAAGAAGAAGAAGAAGAAGAAGAAGAAGAAGAAGTAGAAGAAGAAGAAGAAGAAGAAGAAGAAGAAGAAGAAGAAAAGAAGAAGAAGAAAAGAAGAAGAAGAAGAAGAAGAAGAAGAAGAAGAAGAAGAAGAAGAAGAAGAAGAGGAAGAAGAGGAAGAAGAGGAAGAAGAGGAAGAAGGAGGAGGAGGAGGGAGGAAGAGAAGAAGGAACAGGGGTGCCTGGGTGACTCAGTCAGTTAAGCGTCTGACTCTTGGTTTTGGCTCAAGTCATGATCTCACAGTTCGTGAGTTCGAGCTGCACTTCAGGCTCTGTGCTGACAGCTCAGAGCCTGACCCTGTTTCAGATTCTGTGTCTCCCTTCTCTACCCCTCTCCACTCATGCTCTCCCCACTTCTCAAAAATAAATATTTAAAAAATTTTTAAAAAGAAAGAACAAAACTTATCATTCCAGTTTGATTGGAAAATGAATATTGATTAAGAATGATTTGGAAGCAAATTATAAAATTTTAAAAGCTGGCAAGTATGACAAACAACACAGAATCCAAGAATAAAGCCACACTTTTCATGAGTTAACTGCCAGATATATTTTTATATTTCCCGTACATTTTAGCTGCGTGCTATTTTGTGAGCATCCGTATTTTGTATGTGTCTATCCATGCATACCATTTTGTATGCTTATGTACACATACACTATTTTCCATCAGAAAAAATGAAAAGATAATTTAGCCTTTCTTTTAGCATGGTTAATTAAAATGTGTTTGTTGTTACTGATGCGCGGGAGGCAAAAAGTATTATAAACACACACGGATATGCTTGGTTGGATAGTACAGCCACAGGTTTATCCCCTACCAACATAGGACCTGGGAATTCTGGTAATTCCTGCCTCAAGTAATTCCCATTACATGCACCCAACAGTCTGTGTATAGTGGGTGTGGGCATGTTTGTAACTGTATACATTCCATTTTTAAGTGTTTTTATGACCGAAGAAAAGTTCAGATCAGTCATTCTGATCAGTCATCCGTAAAGCCAAATACTCCCCTTACAGTATAATATCTGCAAGAATTTTCCAGACTAGCTTCTGACTCCATACATGTCAAACCTTCTTTCTCTCCCATGATCTACATGCTTCTGGTACCAAGTATCATGTGACCCCTGGCCCTACATCTTTGTTTAATCAGTGGGTTGGAAGGGAGGGAGTGGGAGGCATATCCCTGGGAGCCATTTCTATACCAGATTGGCTAGTAATAGATTAACTCTGCACAGAAATGACTATGAAAAACATCAACCCTCCCAAATTTTAGCCCCAGCTCAACAGCCCTTTAGCCAAATCTCAAAACTGCTCATAGCCCTTGTGGTCACTCCACGGGAAGGAGGATGGAGAGAAAGGCAGAATGGAAGAGAAGGTCTTAAGTGATTGCTTCTGAAATATCTTAATTACACAAGTTTCACAAAAGCTCATGACCACACATTGCAAAGACCTCTCCGAGAGTCTTTGAAAGCAGCCATGAAAGTGGGTGGTCCTGGGAGCTAAGATCGGTTTCACAGTAACTTTGTCTCTTTCTGTGACCTGATGCACCTGTCCTGTGTTCACTTACCATCATCCTACACCTCTGTCCCGTCTTTACCTCATACTCCCTATGTGATTTCAGTCAAGTCTATTAACCTTGCTGAGCTTCGATTTGAAAATCTGTGACACGGGTTAAACACCTTATCTATTCCTAGGGCTCTTGGGAGGATGGTGTGAGGCACTGCATAGAAGGTTCTCGAAAGACAACCACTGGTTCCTGTGCCCATGGGGGATTTGGTGATAGAAGTGGTGATGGAGGTGTTTTTTACATTCATTGGTTAGAACAAAGGGGACAAACGATCCAGTGAGTCCTTCAACTGACCTTGGATTTCCCTCAGAAGAATAATCCAGATTTAACAAAGCTCACATGTTCTGGGTCCGCTTACACCCCCCACGTGGAACGCCCCCCTCTCCCACACGCACCGCCATCCTTGCCACTGGACTGCTAGGGAGGTCTCCATCATGCAGCCTTTCTGTGGCCTCTGGGTTTCATGCTGTCCCTCTGTCTGGAAGACTCTTAATCCTCACACCCCCACTCTTCGCTTCCCCACCTTCTGATAGTCTTGCAGGGTGTAGTTTAGCTGACACTCTGTCCAGGACATGGTCTCTGAAGCCCTAGTCTGGACAAGGTCCAACCCTATACCCATGTGTCCCCACAGCATCCTGCCTCCGTCTCCATTCTTCCACTGGATTCTAAGGTACCTGTCTCCCCCGCTAGACTGTGGGGTCCTGAGGACTCACAGTACTCAGCACAGTGACTGGAAAACATTGATGTTCGATAACTATTTCTCAAAGAATATGTACATGAAAATGGGAAAAAGAGCAGATCCTCCAATCCCTTAGTGGCTTCCAGAAAATCTTCCGGGGCAAGATTTCAGGGAGGATGGGAATTTTCTGGGATTGCTCTTTGGGCAGTTGGCTGGCTCAGGAGCAAAGCAAACTTTCTCCTATCGGATGACAGAGGGTGAAAGAAATCCTCACTCCCTGAAGGCACATCTTCAAGGAGCTTGGCCAGCATTTGCTCGAGTCATTGACCCCAGACCCCAAAGGGTTACAGAGGTTGTTGGGATAAATGAAGGAATCTTGTACAGGTCAGGGTTAGCTGCTCTGATAACACAGGACTCTCGAGTGCTGGGTAGCCTCACACAAGGGACTTGAAGGTCGCTGTAAAGGTGTGCTATTCACTCAATAGCCTGTCCTGCGGCTGCTTTGACCAGAGAGGACTCTGTATGCTGTGAGAGCACAGGGATGGACATGAAGAAAAAAAATGGGTCATTAATCAGAAGATCATGGCCTGAGGCTAGTCTTCTTTCAACCTCAAAATACGTCTCTAAGACTCAGGATGTAGCCCACAAATTGACTTTTTTTTTCTGGAAATCTAACCTGTGCTTGAATAATGTCCCGCCCTCTTCTGTAGCCAGAAACAGAGCAGGAAGTCTCTTATGTTTTCTAAATCTTCTTTTGTTTTGTATATTATGTTATCTAAATTTTGTCTTGTTTTGTTTTCTTAGATGCAATGGGAAGGCCGCTTTACTCACTCCTAATTGTCAGCTGTGGTCTGGAATTCCACAATTAGACATGCATTCCTTTAACTTAATTTTCCCTCCCTGTTAAAGTACAAACAGCCCCGGCAACCTGTGTTCTGAATCATAGCAGTCATTTACACTTTATATCAGTTTGTGTAATCTGTTCCTGACCTGTTTCCACCAGAGTCAGGAGAGGTGGGAGGACTCTAAAGAGGATTTCAAACCCCAAAGTCATTGTCTACTCCATCTCGATTTTTTCCAAGTGTTTTTACCCCTGGCCCCCAAGCTGTACCTATGTTAAATATTAGTCATCCTGTGATATTCTCCAGCATGGGTACTATACTTTTTCCTCTGCATTTTCTACCTCCTTATTTCTCTCCTTTCATTCAATGTCTTCTCTGTTTTTCTCTCTAGTCCATATACTCCAAGCCTGAAGAAACATCTATATATATATGTTCATAGGCATCCTTTAAAACAGGGGCAGTATAGTGTATGGAAAACAGCCCAAAAGCTTTGAATCTAGAAGGTTTAGCTTAAACTCTAGCTCCTATTGCTTAGTAACTATGTGACTTTAGATAAGTCACTAGTCTTTTTTTTTTTTCCTCCAATAATAAGTTATATCAACCTAGAAGGGAGCTGTGAAGATTAAGTGTGGTCTCACCAATATGTTTGGATTCTACCAAAACCTTTCTCCTTTCCTCTCATCTCCATCTGAGCCTTTAAAAAGTACCCAGAGAACCCATGGGCATTGCTTACGTTTTCAGACTGGAGATATTAACCTGTCTGATGAGCCAACCTTATTTTTCTTTCATCTTCATTTTCCTTGGCTTTCATCTTCTTCCCCTAATGGTGTTCTCAATTAAGTTGTAATAAGACTGCAACATGGCATCCTGGTCTTGAACATCCAGATGCTTTTTTGGATCAATTTGCCGAAGCTAAATGGAAATCCCATAATTTCAGAGCAATGCTTCCAAGAACGTGGTGTTCAGTCTGGCTGCGTGTATCAGAAGCTCGAGGAATGCATGCTAAAACTGCGGATTCTTGGGCCCTCTCCCAGACTCCTAAATATGGATCTCTGGGAGTGTGGCCTGGAATTCAATGTCTGCCAAGCATTCCAGGTGCTTCTCATGTCCTCCAAAGTTTGAGAGCAACTATCCTATGGGGTAAGCTTAGTACATAGGCTGACTATTGCAACAAAAAATAAGAACGCACTCATAAGCTCTTATTAATTATTCACAGCAGTAAGACATTGAGTAAGACATTTTCCAGCGACCATTGAGACCCAAGGAAATGACTTGCCTGGATGCTCGCAGGTGGTTAGTGATGGAGACTAAAGGAAAGCCAAGTTCAATGCTTCTGGGCTCAGCCCTCTTTCCATTGCACCATGCTTTCTGGCCCTCCAACGGTCTTCCTTCCTTCCAAAAAGTTCCCATCACCCAACAACAGACCCACATGAGTCCCAGAATCTACAGGAAAAGGGGGTAAGACAATTGTGTATCTGGGTATGTGTATGAGAGAAAAAGAGTCAGAAACAGACAGAGCCAGAGACACAAACAGAGAGAGAGAAAGTTCGTTCTCCCTCATTTCCTTCCTGCCCTCAGTATATTTTCTCCTATTTTCAAACTCATTGGAGATGTTAGATGCCTGATATGTTCTTTTTAACTACCTGAAAATACAACTTCAAGAGACGGTAATCATAATTAAATTCCATTATGGGGAAGGAATTTAGATGACTAATGGCATATATTTTTTTTAGCACTGAGATTTGATCTATGTGTCCATTTAAGTATCTTATGTGCTTTCGTATAGTTCTATCAAGTTTCATGCTTCCACCTGATAAAAGATTGTTGGACCAAGGTAATCATTTAAAACTTCAGCTATTATGTGGCAGAGAAATGAAGTTAATGATGCTCCAGGAAGTGTGCAGTTGAAAGAGCGGTGGTCTGAATGTCAGCAGATTTGAGGTTCCAGCCCAAAGAATGAGCTACGGGACCCTGACTGAGTCAGCCATCCTTTTGGGCCTCAGGCTCCTCGTTGAAAAAAATAAGAGAGAAAATTTGAATGCTTGATGCACTGTACTCTGCAGAGCAGTGTTCCTTGATATGTTAGTCATTATGCAGGAGAAATGTATAATGGAGGGTCTTGACATATACTCTTATAATAACGGCCATGAGAGATTCTAAAAGGAAGAATCCGATTGAACCTCTCTCAACCCAGCTTTCCCCAAACCCATTTCATTCTCCATTGAAAAAGTATTTATTGAGCACCAGCTTGGTCCCAGGCACTGCTCCAGCAGCTTGGGATTTGACGGGGAACACCATGCAGAGAAATGCCTTCTCACGGTGAGCTTACATCCTAACAGGGGAGACACTGCAAGCAAAATGAAAAATTAAAATATATAGTATATTAGATGATGAAAAGAATTGTGGAATATAATAATCGGCGAGGAGAGTTGGGGTAGAAGGAAAATCTGAGTGACCAATATTTTCTAAGAAAAATTATTATTAATATCTCTGGATCTGACGTTGCACAAGAACATTACCTGGGCAACCCTATTTGGGAAGCTGACTGAGGGCTTATCTACTCTTAAACCCATCTGCTTCCCTCTGAATGATCACAGCAAGCGTCTTGCTCATAAGTAAGGAGAGGTAGGGATGGCCTTTGGCACCATACCTGTGTGTGTAGTCTATGACCTACATGATGTCACATAGAGTATAATGTAATCCACCCACACTTCGCATGCCCAGCACCCCTCTGGTGCCACCAGGAAACAGTCAGTACAAACCAGTGCCCTTGACCTGAGGCAGCTGGATAGAACAACTTGAGAAGATAGTTCCAGGTCACTTCCACAGCACAGTGGGATGCAGGGAGATATTAGAGACTCTGGAGGTCTGTCATCTGGTGGCCATTCTGTCCCTAGTTGGTGATCTTTGTGGTCACTGCCCCAATCTGGGTCTCCACTTTGTTAAAAATGAAGATGTGGGACTAGATGACCTCCAAAGTGGCTTATTTGGGTGAAATGTTATTTTATGTATCCGTATGGGATAGATGTATGCACTCACTTACCCAACATCTAGTGAGTTCCCAGTGATATTTGGCTCTGGAACCAAGAAAAATAATCCAAGAAAGACTTTTTGAGAAAACCTCTCATTTAGTAATGCTTTTGGCTAACTTTACTGAGCACTTACTATGTGCCAAGAACTGTTTTGAATGCTTCATATATAATTTACAACCTTTCCAGGTCAATAACTGTTATGAGCCCCTTTGTGGGAAGCAGAACTCTGAGCTGATCCCCAGTGACTCTTGCCTTGTGTATTACCCTTGGGTCAAATGTGGGTGGGAACCTGTGAATCTGATGAGATGTCACTTCCATGATTGCATTATATGGTGAAGGGATTTTGCTGAGGGAGTCGAAGTCCCTAATCAGGAGTGATGTCAGCAAGATGGAGACATAGGAATTTCTAGTACTTGTCTCCTCACAGAAACATCGGTTTGAACACCACCCATACAGGAAAATACCTTCACAAGAGCTAAGGATTCCAGGTGAGAGATTACAGCATCTGAGTGGAGCACACGAAAGAGAAAAGACACATCCAAGAGATTAGGAAGACGGTATTGAATTACCTCCATCACTCCTCCCCCAAGCCTTGAGAGACAGAGAGACACCCACAGAGAGAGACCCTCCTCATGTGGGGAGAGTGAAATGAGCATGCAACTTCACTGTGGTCCATGGGGTCAACTAGGAAACAGTGACTACTGGGTGGGTCTTGTGACTGGGTCGTGGAGGCTCTAGGTTGGCCCTAAAAGCAGCCAGCTCCCACAGCCCCAGGCTCCTGACCCACCCCAGTGCTAGACCTGTCCCTGTAGCCACTGGTTCCAGACCAGCTTTGGGCTCCAGAGGAAACGTGGCCCAGTAATGCCCAAGTAGACCTTGAGGCCAGGCTGCCCCCCACAGACTCAGGCTCCGGGACTGTTCCAGCACCAGTCCAGCCCTTCCCGACTTAGGCTCAAGTTTCCCTCTAGCCCCAGGTTGGCTCCTGTGCTTTCAGACTCAGGCCAGCTCACATGAACTTAGGACTCAGGCTCCAGGCCTGCCCCTATGACCCAGTTGCCAGACCCACCCCAATGATGACTGGTGCCTAGCTGGCCTCATGGACCCAGGAACAAGAAGGGTCCATTCATGAGCTCCATCAGGAACCCTGCTGATATGTGTGAGCATAAAATTCACTGTAAAGGTAAGAATATAACCAAATTCAGAATACTCTAATACTTTAATCATGGGTATGCAAAGCACTTTTAATGCTGGTATAAAGCTAAAGACAAAAACATTCAAAATAACTCTAGCTCCAAAAATTTGTTAATAGATACAACATATATAAAATATTTACATTGTACAGGATTTTTCTCAGAACTAGAAAAAATAATCCTAAAATTTATATGGAACCACAAAAGACCCTGAATAACCAAAGCAATCTTGAAAAAGAAAGACGAAATGGGTAGTATCACAATTCCAGTTTCTGAGTTATACTACAAAGCAGTAGGAATTAAAACAGAATGGTACTAGCATGAAACTAGACACATGGATCAATAGAAGAGAACAGAAAACCCAGAAATGAACCCACAACTGTATGATCAATTAATCTTTGACAAAGCAGGAAAAAAGATGCAACTAGAGACAGACAATTTCTTCAATAAATAGTATTGTGAAAACTGAAGAGCAACATGTAAAAGAATGAAACTGGACCAGTTTTGTACACCACACACACACACACACACACACACACACACACACACAATTCAAAATCGATCAGATGTAAATGTGACACCTAAAACCATAAAAATGCTGGAAGAAACCACAGGCAGTAATTTCTCTGACATTGGCTATAACAACATTTTTCTAGATATGTCTCCTGAGCCAAGGGAAACAAAAGGAAAGATAAACCATTGGGACATCAAAATAAAAAGCTTTAGCACATCAAAGGAAGCAAACAACAAAACATATTCAGTAAAAGGTTACTATCCCAAATATATAAAACACTTATACAACTCAACACACACACACACACACACACACACACACACACACACACGCACACCGCAAATAATCCAAATTTTTAAAATGGGCAGAAGACATGAACAGGAATTTCTCAAAGAAGATATACAGATGGCCAAGAGATACATGAAAAGATGCTCTATATCGCTCATCATCAGAGAAATGCAAACCAAAACAACAATGAGATATTACTCCACACCTGTCCAAACGGATAAAATCAAAAACACAAGAAACAATAAATGTTGGTAAACATGTGGGAAAAAGGAACCCTTGTGCATTGTTGGTGGGAAGTCAAACTGACGTGGCCACTGTGGAAAACAGTATGGAGATTCCTCAAAAAATTAAAAACAATTTCCACATGATCCAGCAATTCCTCTCCCAGGCATTTACCCAAAGAATACAAAAAGCTAACTCAAAAATATATACCCACTCCTCTTTGTTGCAGCATTAATTAGAATAGCCAAATTATGGAAGCATCCCTGGTGTCCATCAATAGATGAATGAATGAAGAAGTGGGATATATATAATGGAATATCATTCATTCATAAAAAAGGAATGAAATCTTATCATTTACAACAACATGGATCGACCTATAGGGTATAATGCTGAGTGAAATAAGTCAATCAAAGAAAGACAAATGCCATATGATTTCCCTCCCATGTAGAATTTAAGAAACAACAAATGAGCAAAGGGAAAGAAGAGAGAGAGGGAAGCCAAGAAACAGAATCCTACCCATAAAGAACAAACTGAGGGTCCTCAGAGGAGAGGTGGGTGAGGGGATGGGTGAAATAGGCGACGGGGATTAAGGAGCACACTTGTTGTGATGGGCACTGGGTGACATATGGAAGTTTTGAAACACTACATTGTACACCTGAAACTAATATTACACTGTATGTTAACTAACTGGAATTAAAAATTTTTTAAAGCACATTTACATGATGAACCCTGAGTAACGTATACATTACTTGCTGAATTGTTACATTGTACACCTGAAAGTAATATAACACTATACATTGGAACTTAAAAACATTAAAAATAAAGATTTAAATTGTGACATTAGTAGCAATATATACAGGGAGGAAAAGTTAAAGTGTAGAGTTTTTGTATTCAGTTGAAGTGAAGTTGTTATCAACTTAAAATCAACTATTATAGCTCTAGCATATTTTATGTAAAACTCATGGTAACTACAAATCAAATACCTATAGAATATACACAAAAGGTAGAAAAAGGAATCAAAGAACAACAAAAGCTGAGAAAGGAGCAAAGGAACTAGAAAACAGTCAGAAAAAAATGAACAAAACGGCGATAGTGAATCCTTACCTATTGATGATGAGTTCAAATGTAAATGGATTAAATTCTCCAGTCAAAAGAACAGAGTAGCTGAATGGATTTAAAAACTAATAATGAAACCAAGACCCAGCCATCCGCTGCTCTGCTTACAAAAGGCTCACCTCAGCAGTAAGGACACTCAAAGGCTGAAAGTGAAGTGATGGAAGAAGAGAAGCCATGCAAATTGCAGTTCAAAGAGAACAGCAGTGAATATCCTTATAATAGACAAAATGGACATTAAGTCAAAAGCTGTAAGAAGAGACCAAAGAAAGTCACAAATCATGATAAAGGGGTCAACTCATCAAGAGAGCATGTGTGTACCCAACCTCAGAGTATCTAAATATATAAAGCAAGTATTAACAGAACTGACAGAAGAAATAGAGAGCAGTACAGGACTTGACTACTCCACTCTGAACAACAGACAGATTGATCACCAAGAAAGAAAATCAGTAAGAAAATAGTGTAGTTGAACAGCACAAAAAAAAGTCCAACTTACAGAAGCAGAGAGTAGAAAAGGAGTTACCAGGGACAGAAAGGAGGGGGAATTGAGAAGATGTTGTTCAAAGAAGTGAGTTGGATTTCTGTAGAATGCATATGTCTGAAGATCGAATGTACAGCCATGACCATAGTTAATAATACTTACGGAACATAGCAGACATGCTGAGAGAGTAGATTTTGGATATTCTCATCACACGCATGATAAAATGGTAACTATGTGAGGACATGATACATTAATTAGCTTGACTGAAGTGATCATTTATATTTTCATTATGTATTTGTATTACATAGTTAGGCATATGTATATCAAGTCACTGTGCTGCATACCTCAAATACAGTCGTGATTTATTTAAAGATACTGAATTCAGAAATGCGCCCTGAAAAGTGTGCGCTAGACCATCTTCCAACATGAATGTTTGTTGGTGTCAAGGTACAGGAAGGATCCAGTGTTGGCGACTTCCTACAGTGTGAAACTTAGCTATTGTTTAGCTTGGCTGTTGTCATTTCTGCATGACCAAACAAGGCATCTGAAACCATAGAATAAAACCATTTTATTCTGCCGCACTCAACTACATTTAGTGAAATGTTGTAAACCAGAACAAAATTGTTCTGACCAAAATAAACTTAGGTCAAATATCAAACAAAACAAAACAAGGTCTTTAATCAGTTGACCTTAAAGAAGAGAGATTATACTGGATGAGTTGACCTAGTCAGGTGGGATCCTAAAAGAGACAAGGTACCTCCTGAGGAGACTCAAAGCATCGAGGATTTGATGACAGGGAGAGTCTCCATTTCTGGCTTTATGGGTAGACAAGACCCCTCGGTGAGGAATGGTGAACAGCATCTAGAAACTGAGAGTAACTTCTGATCAACAGCCAGTAGGAAGGCAAGGACCTCATCCCCACAGCCCCAAAGATTTGGATTCTGCCCACAACCTGAATGAGTCTGGAAGCAGATTTGACCTTAAGCAAGCTTCCAGATGAGAACACAGCCCAGCCAAACCCTTGATTTCAGCCTTGTGCGACCGTGAGCAGAGAAGATGGTTGTGCTGTGTTTGGACTTCTGACCTATAGAGCTATGAGCTAATAAACTGGTGTTGTTTTAAGCTTCTAAGCCTGTGCTGACTTGCTATGCAGCAATAGAAAATGAATATACCCATTTATAGATCGGAACATGGAGACAGAAAGGTAAAGGTAAAGGATTAGGCAGCCAGCAAGTACCAGGGCCAGGATTACAAACCAAGGCTACCTGTTTCCAGAGCCTGCATTCTTCCTTTACGCACTGGTGTTCAGCAGGAAACGATGCCAGTAATCAAATGCCTACAACACAGTTTACTAAGCACAATAACTAGAATGAACGGTTAAAAAAATAGTAGCATTCAGTCCTATCAGAGGTATAAATCAGTGACCTCCTCTGTGGAGAGCCCGCTATGAAATAGTCATGAATTTTGCTAGCTGGTTGTTAAACTCTTAGCGACTTGAAATAGGCCATGATGGGAGTAATTTGCCTCGTGGAAATCGGCAAACGTTCCCCATCACATTCTGTTTGTGAATGGGTCAGCACGTTAACCAGCACCCCACTGGATGGGTGATTCCTTAGACATAGGATAAAGGAAGACTGAACATACACCAGGTCCTGCTAGAATACAGAGAAAAAGAAGAATCACCGTGTGAGGGGTCGGTGTAGGGCAGCACCGTGACAGGTAAGAGTGGGTAGCTGGTTCATGAAATGCAGCAGCGGGTATGGGAAGAGCATTTCAAGCTGAGGGCAGCGCCGTTTGTAGAGCGGCACAGAGGTGGCAAGGCACGTCCTGCGTGTGAGCTCCGGGAGCAGAGGCCACGCTGGGCACAGCATTCTCCATCATGAGAGGCTGGCACAGCACAGTGGCATGAGAGCAGAGTGGGCTCTGCGTGGGAGGGGTCTGGACGGATCCCAGCAACCTACCAGATGGGGCGGGGGTGGGGAGGGGGGCGGCGCACTCACAACTGTCCATCAAGCGCCACCCAGAGGCCCCGGGCGCAGTATCCTGGAATGGGAAGGGGGGAGATGACGGCCCCTTCAAAAAAGAGAGCGCTAATATGAACCCAGCTGGACGCAAAGCTGAAATCAGCTGGCGCTGGGACGGGAGCAGCTACTTGATATAAGAGGCGTATTAACTGGACAATGGAGGCAAGAACTGCCCTAAGGAGTTTGGTTGAATTTCAGCGTTAAGTCCACTAGTTTAATAAAAAAAAATTTTAAGAAAAGCAAACTTATCAACAGTTACTCGCAAACCTTTTCTCAGAGCCCTACTGTATGGTGTCCAAATAACTGCTTGAAATGAAAACATTTCAGCCTTTTAACACAGGCGTACGTGTCCTGGGTACAATAAATACGTTTATGGGCATGTAGTGTTTCATGCCCTCTATTGATCCCATTTTTGTGTCTCTTTAGATCCTCCTGGCTTAACTGATGTGCCCGGTGTCACAGGTATGACTGGACCATCCATCACCTTGGACCTTCACCCTCACCTTCCACCTCTGGCCATCTATGCTGTCGCTGACCGCGGCAACCCACCTGGAGTCCTAACCCACACAGTCCAGAGACACAAGGGAATTGATCCACCTTGAGCCAGGCGTTGGCCGACAGTGGAAAGAATACAGTGGGGACGTATTTCCCTGTATCCCGCGAGGATGGTCTTGAGGGACACCTCATAAAACTCCTCAGAGACTGCCAGGGAAGGGGGCAGGGGCGGGGGGCGTCAAGCAAGTCGTCACCTGGAATGGTGAACAACTCACACCTGGGCTTTGCTCTGCCAGGGCCTCACCCCTGCTCCCTGGGCCCTTCTCCTCTGTTAAATCTTTGACTCAGCTCTGCTTTCTGGGGAACCCGAATTGAGATATGTACTAACTGGTTGTGCTATTATGGTGTGCTATTATTATAAATAAGGACGCCAGCAGCCTGGGACAGACTGTTGAGATGAGAGGCTTGAAACCTTCCTAGTGAAAGTTTTCTTCTGATCCTAGGCTTCCCAATTCCCCTGACCCACATACTTGCTGAACTTGAGATAACACGTAGTACACTCGCCATGGTCTGGAAGAGGTAAAGTTTCCAAGTTTGTTCAATACATTAATCTGGATTTACCTTTTGTGTTAGTGGGTATATGACGTATCTTGTATGGGAGCTAAGGCACCAACACCAGTGGGAAAATAGTTACATCACCAGAAATAATGACTAGGAATCTCTACTATAACCAATCTAAGTGAGTCGCAGAATGAGCCTTTCGACTGTTGGGGATAACTCATTTTCCTCACTGCCTCAGATGTGTACACACTTAAAGTTAATGGAATTTTCTGTAAGCGTCTTACTTGCTTTCGGAATACTCACAAGAACAATGTGTGTATTGTTATTTCCACTTCAGAAGTGAGGAGCGAAGCCCTAAGTCCACCACACCTGTCAGCGTAGGCACTGGTCTAACGGCAGCTGCTCTTGCCACGGCTCTGCAGGGCACCCCGTACTCAGTCTCCGTGCCCCCCTCATTTCATAGCTCTCCCTGTTTTTGCCCAAACTCTGTTCCTCTTCCATAAATGTACTTCCCTAACCTTTGCTCCTTGAAGTCAATCATTTAAAACCCCGTTGAGGGGCACCTGGGTGGCTCAGATGGTTAAGCCTGCGACTCTTGATTCCCGCTCAGGTCACGATCTCACAGTCTGTGAGTTCAAGCCCTGCACGGGGCTCTGTGCTCACAGCATGGAGCCTGCCTCGGATCCTCTGTCTCCCTTTCTCTGCCCCTCCCCCACTAGTGCTCTCTTTCTCAAAAATAAATAAATGTTAAAAAGTTAAAAAAAAAAAAACCCAGTTGAGATGCCATGTTCTCGGTCGGAATTAGTTCTTCCCCATCACATCTCATAAAAACTTGCTTGAATCTCTTATAGAACTGACTTAAGTCTGTTTTGTAGAGAAACATCATGTAGATGCTTCACTTCCCAATCATACTACCAGGTCGGAGGACAATTCCCCTTGTACTTTCCTGGCACCAAGCATGGTAGCCTGCACAGTATGTGCTCATCGTCTTTTGAATTACCTGAGCTGTGGTCATGACCGGGACTCACGGTGCCTAACGTCTAGACCACCAAATCACACGACTTATTCTTTGGATCTTATGCTGCTCAATGTATTCATGGTCTTTGCCAATCTCTCCCCTGGTCCCAAGGCTCATGTGTTATTGATTTCTTTTGGAGGGGTGTGTGTGTGTGTGTGTGAGTGTGTGTGTGTGTGTGTGTGTGTGTGTATCTGTGTGTGTGTGATGACTAGGTCAGGGGAGAGTCAAGGGCAGTTTATGGCAAATAGGCAAATAGGACTAAAATATATGTATGGGAATGTAAGGGGATATCCAATTAAAGACTTATTTTTATACTATTCTAGTTGTGAAACTAAGAGCCGGTTCTCTTGCTCCAAATGAGTGTTTTTTGCAGACAGAGTATGGACTCAGTGGAAATGCGTGAAATAAGAGAAGCGTTACTATTTCCCACCTCTGCAGTCAGAGTACTGTGCACACCAACAGTGGGAAGGGGCAGACGGGAGGTGTGAGTCCTTCCAGTAGCCAGAGCATCCCAACTGTCTCTCCCAGTCAGACAAGGAAGGAAATCCCACAGAGTGTTCTAGGTGGTCAAGTTGTAAGGATTGGGCACAGGTCTGGGGCGAGCCATGGAGCTCGTTCTTTTACAGGGATTGCGAAGACTCCTACTACAGAGTGTGTGGGGCACTTCCATCTCTGATCGCATGTACTGAATGACTTGGACCAACCTTCTCATGGGAAACAACCAAAAACTGGCAGGTTATTTTTTAAACATCTTGAAACACATTCAAGAGCATTCAAGTAAGGATGACTCTGAGCTGGAAATCCAAGGGGAAAATGCGAAGAAAGACACGAAGAGCCCTGAAGCTGATTTCTCTCTGAAAACGTCTACCTCACAAGATGGGAGATCAGTAGATGACCTGACAGTCTGCAGGTTGGTAAAACTAACAGAAGACCCTAAGTGAAGCTGGAAACCCAAATGGTTGTAGTCTCAATGGAGAGTAAATTTGAAATCCCCCTACTTGGCAAGAGGAAGGAAAATGAATGGTCTCAACCCTGGGATGTGGGTAAAGGAAAAATTCTCCCCTGAAAATGTGTAACCATGAGCCAACCCTCGTGAGTGTTTGAAGTCCAGATCCATATTACCAGAATCATCTGGAAAATCTTAAAGCAAAAATTGGTTTAGACAATAACCTCAGGTTGGGATTGTACTCTATCACTTGGCAAAATAGTTATATTCTCTCTGAAGTGACTCATCTTCAAGCCAGGTCTTAAATAATCCCCGCATATATTTTTTATGCTCTAAAAAATATGAGCTCAGAGTTAAAAAAAAAATATATATATATATATATATACCAAACAAACTACTATGAGTAAGAGCCTGTAAGGACAATAATAGATCATTCACTCCTGTCAAGGTTTCAGCTGCAGGAATTATCAGGCACAGATTATAAAATAAGTATGCTAAATGTCTTTAAAGATGTAAAGTAAGAACTGTAAATGCAAGCAAAGAATAAGAACCACTTAAAATTACCAAGAAGACTGGAAAAGAAATAAAATTGAATTTCTGAACATAAAATTAATAATTGAACATTTTAAATGGCTTTCATTTCAAGCAGCATGCTGGGTTATATACCTGAACCAGTGCTCCCATTAAATACAACCAATAATGCTACAGAAATATATTCAATCATCTTAAACTGATCCATGAAATGACAAAAATGTAAGGGGTAGTCTAGTCAATATCTAAGTGAAGAACTGAGCCCAGATCACAGAGCGGAGGGCAAGCCAGTCCTGGGAATTTGAACATCAGTCTTCTCGGCTCCTTTAAGGACTGAGAAAAGCTGAATTTCAAGGCCCTCCCAAGTCAGGTAACCTAGAGAAGATATCTGCATAAAGTGGGGACCCCAAGAGTCACACATCAATAAAATATAAACTCAATGGTCTCAAACTCTGGATTTGAATAAAGGTGGAGGGAATTATTGCCAGGAGCCATCAAAGCTCAAGCTGGTTTTCCTACTACCTGATTGGTTCAAAAAACCTCAAGCTCAAACCTCAAAATGATTCCAGAGTGACTGGGCAAATGCAAATCCACTCCAAAGAGACACACCTCTATCTCAGGCATCAAATTTTCAATAATACAATACCAAAGAAGAGAAAGAGCTTTCATGTAACACTCATTAAACTGGGACACTTGGGTGGCTCAGGAGGTTAAACATCATACTGCAGCTCAGGTCATGATCTCAAGGTTCATGAGTTCGAGCCCCGACAGCTCAGAGCCTGGAGCCTGCTTCCGATTCTCTGACACCCTCTCTCTCTGTTCCTCCCCTCTCCCCTCTCAAATAAAGAAACATTAGAAAAATAAAACTTATTACACTAACACGGAAACAGTTGCCATGGGCGAATTCCTGTGAGAATAGTGGGCAGCAAGCTACAAATTAGAATGATCAGATGAAAATATAAAATATGAGCAGTTAAGATGGAAGATATCAAAATAGAAACCTGAAAAGTCTAAGAACAAACAGATTTCAAAAAGGAATTAAATAGAATACCTCAAAAAAAGAATCCCAAATAGATGATAGATTTTTTTAAATTTTATTTTTTACAAATAGTTTATTGTCAAGTTGGTTTCCACATAACACCCAGTGCTCATCTCCACAAGTGTCCTCCTCCATGCCCATCTCCCCCCTCCCCCCCCACACCCATCAGTCCTCAGTTTGTTCTCAGCATTCAAGAGTCTCTCATGGTTTGCCTCCCTCCCTCTCCCCCACTATTTCCCCCCTTTCTTCCCCATGGTCCTCCGTTAGTTTCCTCCTAATCCTCCTATACGTGCACACGTATGATATTTGTCCTTCTCTGCCTGACTGATTTCGCTCAGCATAACACCCTCAAGGTCCATCCATGTTGCTACACATGGCCAGATTTCATTGTTTCTCATTGCCATGTAGTATTCCATGGTATAGATAAACCACATCTTCTTGATCCATTCGTCTGTTGATGGGCACTTAGGCTCTTTCCATGTTTTAGCTATTGTGGAGAGTGCTGCTATGAACATTGGGGTACATGTGCTCCTATGTCTCAGCATTTCTGGATCCCTTGGGTAAATTCCTAGCAGTGTTATTGCTGGGTCATAGGGGAGTTCTATTGTTAGTTTCCTGAGGAACCTCCACACTGTTTTCCAGAGGGCTGCACCAGTTTACATTCCCACCAACAGTGTAGGAAGGTGCCCGTTTCTCCACATTCTCGCCAGCATCTAGAGTTCTCTGATTTGCTCATTTTAGCCACTCTTGACTGGCGTGAGGTGGTATCTCAGTGTGGTTTTGATTTGTGTTTCCCTGATGAGGAGGGATGCTGAGCAAATAGATGATAGATTTAAATGTGAAAGGAAAAACTATCTTCATAACCCCAGGGTAGTAGAGAATTGTGTAAACAGGTCACCAAAAGTGTCAACCATAAAAAGAGAAATAGATTTAGCTACATTAAAATTAAGAATTTCAAGGGGTGCATGAGTGGCTCAGTCGGTTAAGCATCTGACTTCAGCTCAGGTCATGATCTCATGGTTCAGGTGTCCGAGCCCCACGTCGGGCTCTGTGCTGACAGCTCAGAGCCTGGAGCCTGCTTCAGATTCTGTGTTTCCCTCTCTCTCTGACCCTCCCCTGCTCTCTCTCTCTCTCTCTCTGTCTCTCTCTCTCTCAGAAATAAATAAAATATTTTTAAAAGTTTTAAAAATTAAAACTAAAACTACCATATGACCCAGCATCCCACACCCTCTCGGGTGTGTATCTAAAAAATTGAAATCAGGATTTTGAAGAGATACCTGCACTCTCCTGTTCACTACACCATTATTCCCAATAGCCAAGGTACAGAAACAACTCAGATGTTCCTTGATAGAGGAATGGATAAAGAAAATATGCGTAATATACACTGGAATATTAGTCAGCCTCAAATAAGAAGGAAATTCTACCATTTGTGACGACATAGAATAACCTAGAAGACATTCCACTGTGAAAGAAGCCAGTCAGAGAAGGACAAGTACTGCATGATTCCACTTCTAAGAGTATCTAAAAGAGTCAAAAGAATAGAAGCAGAAAATAGAATAATGGTTTTCAGGGAATTAGGGGAAGGAGACGTGAGGAGTTGTTGTTCAGTGGGCATAAAATTACAGTTACATGAAATTAGTAAGTTCTAGAGATATGCAGTGCCTATAGTTAACAATACAGTGGTGTGCACGTACAAATGTGTTAAAAGGACAGATCTCATGTTCTTACCATACACACGTGTCCATGCACACACACAGAGACAAGGAAACTCTTGAAGGTGATCACTTTGACTGTGGTGATGATATGATGGTGTATGCATATGTCCAAAGTCATCAAACTCATACACATTAAATACGGGCAGCTTTTTGTATATCAGTTATACCTTAATAAAGCTGTAAAATGATTAAGAATTCCTGTTCACTGGTAGAAGTGAAAAAACGAAAGAAAATCACAAATTGAGAGATGTTTGAAACTTACACAAACAAGAGATTATCTCCAGATTAGTAATCAGTAGAAAACAATACAACAATGACTCAATACCTTGCCTAGACACTTCACAAAAGTCATAGAAATGGTGGACAAACACATGAAAATGATGTTTATTATGTTAGTAATCAGAGAAATGCCAATTAAAATCACAAGAAACCTTTTCACTGGTAGCCAACTGTAAAAAGATAAAATAGCACTCTGAATGAGATAAATGTAAATTATAAAATGTAACTGGCATGTGTAACCACGTTGGAATATAATTTTACATTAGAAAAGTTGAAGATGCATATTCCCCGTGATCTTAAAGCTTTCAAGATCTGTGAGTTTCATCCATAGTAAAAAATTAAAAAAATCCGGCGCGCCTGGGTGGCTTAGTCGGTTAAGGGTCCGACTTTCGCTTAGGTCATGATCTCATGTTCGTGGGTTCAAGCCCCACGTCGGGCTCTGTGCTGACTACCAGCTCAGAGCCTGGAGCCTGTTTCAGTCTGTGACTCCCTCTCTCTCTGACCCTCCCCTGCTCACGCTGTCTCTCTCTCTCTCTCCCAGAAATAATAAATTAAAAAAAAAAATCCTCTGTATTTTGGGACCCAGCAGGTATGCACACTCACACACACACTCATGCACACTCATTTGAATACAACCTGCTGTCAAGCCATGCAATTCAAGGAGGCGCTGCTCATATCACAGCAATAGCCCTGAAACGTAAGTAATGTGCAGAGTGGGGTGTGTGCACCCATGGGTGTATATAGAGAGATATAGATAACGCAACAAGTTTGTGTAGATAACTCAAATAAGTGTTTCACAAAGCAAACCTTGTGCTTAAAAAGAAAAATAATATGCATCTTTCCTAGGCGGGGTATGTTCTAGGACCGTCGACTTTATTTTATCCCCAATGCTGCTCAGGAAGTGAGCCACCACCCACCGTGTGCAAAACACTCTTGCACATGTGCACCAAGAAACATACAAAACTGTTTGTTACAGTAATGTTGCTTTGTAATAGCCCCAAACGGATACCAGCTAAATGTGGATCAAGAGAAGGGATAAAAACAGTGTGCTGTGTTTTTCTAGCACATCTTCGATGGAAATGGGTAAACTACGGTTACATGTGACAGCAGAAGTGACTCCCAGGAAGATGCATGCTGAGGGACAAAGTCTTAGAAGAACGCATATGCCGACAGTGTTCTATCACACTGCCTACGCCGAACTACCTCAAAGTAAGTTGTCAATGTCATCATATCACCTGTATTTAATTTAAAGCTCATTGTCCTCAACTACGTTACATCACCAGGAAGTAATTAACCACAGACCGTGCTACTTACAAAGTTGCAGACACACGAGGAACTAAGGTCCTCGGATGGAATTTTCGAGTTCTCTGCCGACACAGAGAACGTCTGCGGCTCCCATCCTTGGGAGCGGTGGTCTTCCTCCCCATTATGTCCTCAGCCCCCACAGTGCCTGGCACTTAGCATAGGCTCGTTAAATATTTGGTGGAAGAGAGAAAGAAAAGGACAGAAGGAAGGGCGGAAAGACGGAGAGCACAGATCGTGTCCCAGGCTTTTGCATATTTAGGGTCGTAAGTCTCTACTCAGTCTCTGGGATGCAAATCCTGAGACTAGTCCAGGCTGCAAGCTTCACAATCAGGCAAATCGATCCAGCGCTGGGAATCTCTTTCTCCACTTTAAAGGAGAACAGGCCATGGGGCGGGGGTAAGGAGGACCAGGTGCAACAAGGCTTGGCAGTTGGTCCCCTTCATGCTTTGGCCCCGAGGTCTCAGACCTCCCTGTAAACATGTTTCTGGATTATTTGCCTCCGGAGGCCTCTAGGGCCATACAACCCCCTCTGCTGCTGGCTGGACCCCTTGAGTGGCAGACAAGTCTCCCCCTACAATCAAAGATAAGGATACAGAAAGGGTGTTGACAATAAGCTTCACCCGCCTCCCGCCTGCCTCCCGGGAGCAGGCAGGGCCTAAATTGTTGAATGAGTGCGAATGAAGGTGGTGATGAGCTGTAGATACTTGCTTACCCCGGGGGCAGAGCCAGGTCACCAGGCGGCCCAGGTCACGAAATTGAGAGGACCCTGGGGGCTGGGGGCTGGGCAGGAATCCAAACCCAATCTTCTCTTTGGGAGAAAGGCCTTTCACCCGGGCTATTCATTACCTTTCCTCTCCCTCTGTGCCCCACCCCCGTCCAAACATTTGGAGGTTCAGGAATGTCCCCCAAGCTGAGCTTACGTGCAGTCAGCAGGCAGGTGGCCCTGGGCTCCCAACTTTCCATCCACAGACCATGTCAGAAGAATTGGGTGCCTGCGGAAGAAGCCTACATGCCCCCGGGCTGTCTGCCTGACACAGACGGAGCCTTGCCTCTCCGTGGTGACAGGGACATTAGCCTTGCCTCTCCACCCCTCCACCAGCCAGCTCTGGCCCCACGTCAGCACATGAGCTTCAGACCTAAAGGGTCAGCGCATGCGTGCGTGCATGCGCACGTGTGTGTGTGTGTGTGTGCACGTGCACAAGGGGTGCTGTAGGATAAATAACCTGCGCGCACACCTGCCGGTGGAGAGAGTGAGGTGGGCTGGAGGAAGTGGCCGGCTGGGGACTGGAGCCTGAGTACGTGGGGAGGGGGTGCCGGAGACAAGGCTGTAGACCTTTCAAGCCAGCAGCAATGGGCTCAAAGTCACCTGCAGAAAGATCACTCTGGCTTGAGGGTACACGTGGGAGAAGGACAGCCTTCCCCCTGACGTGGACAATGGGGAGAACAATACTGATTTCCGGGGTGCAGGGGCGGGGCTTCAGGCAGCATGCCGAAGGGTTCAGAGAAGGCTAGTGGACCTCCCTCCACCGCGCTGACTCCCGAAGGCCCTAGAAGCACGCCATCTGGGGAAGGACGGACCAGGCCCTCAGGCTAGAGGTTCATGGGGCAAGAACCCACAGCTTGCCTAAGGCTGACCTGCACCCCTTGACAGAGGTATCCACGGCGGCACCCAGGCAGGGGCCACGCAGGCCAGCAGGTGCAGAGAGCAGTCCCAGAGCAGGTAGGAGCAGAGTGCGTGCCAGTCAGTGGGGACAACGCACCTCTCTGTGTCGTGTGTCTTCTCCTCCAACCCATCCCCACCCTGCTGCCAGAAGCATCCAGAATAAAACATTTGTGTCTCTGCTTTGCTCAATACTCTTCAAAGCAATGGTTGGTAAACAGCTGGGACCTTGGCACGGATCAAGACGGGGACAGTCCAGCCAAACTGTACCATCGGTTAGCACACTCTTCACTCGGACATGCTCCCATTAAAAAAAAAAAAAAAGCCACTTTCTGAGGCACCTGGGTGGCTCGGTCGGTTAAGCGTCTGCTCAGGTCATGATCTCACAGTCTGTGAGTTCAATCCCCACGTCGGGCTCTGTGCTGACAGTTCAGACCCTAGAGCTGCTTCAGATTCTGTGTCTCCGCCTCTCTCTGTCCCTCCTCCACTCATGCTCTGTCTCTCTCTGTTTCTCAAAAATGAAAAAATGTTTAAAGGAACTTTTTTTTAATAACAGGGGTGCCTGGGTGGCTCAGTCAGTTAGGCATCCGACTTCAGCTCAGGTCATGATCTCATGGTTCATGAGTTCGAACCCCTTGTCGGGCTCTGTGCTGACAGCTTGGAGCCAGGAACCTGCCTGGGATTCTTTGTCTCCCCCTCTTTCTGTTCCTTCTATGCTCATGCTCTGTCTCTCTCTGTTTCTCAATAATAAATAAAAACGTTAAAAAAAATTATTAAAAACCACTTTCAGTCAAGAATGTAATAGATGAACCAGTAAAATTATGCATGGTATTAAATTTCAGCCCTTGGGTACACATCTTCTTGATGTTTGGTGAGATTCTCCGGGAAGGGTGCACGTGGCACTTGCGCCTCCTGGAGTGTGGTTACATCACGTGCAGCCCCTGTGTGAGTGCTCAGGTTGTGAACTGAGCAATTGCTCTTTTTGTAGAATATCAGTTTTCCTTGACAAAAACGGCAAACTGTGGTTAGTCAGATTTCGAACTTGGTAGGCCTGTTTTCAAAAATGAGCAAATCCAACCTGTCACTTTAAGGGGAAAAAAATGTGACAGTTTTGTGGCCAATGACCAAATTCCAGCATTCAAAAGAAAATCAGAATTTTGGAAACTCACATATGTTTGTGAGCTGGCCAGATCCCCAGGACTTCAGAACTTTTCTGATGAGATCAATGGTGTTATTAGCAAGTATGATTTATTTGATATGGTGCAATGAAATGTGTCAACCTTGAGAAGGACTGCTTACCTCAGAGAATTCGTATTTCCCAAGAGGCCAACGAACAAAGTTACGCAACTAAGTATGGATTAAAAATATCTATTCAAAGTGCAAGTCTGGCCACTGGATTTTTTAAGTCTTTAACTTTTTTTGTATAATTTATTGTCAAGTTAGCTAACATACAGTGTATACGGTGTGCTCTTGGCTTTGGAGGTAGATTCCCGTGATTCATTGCTTACATAAAACACCCAGTGCTCATTCCTCCAAGTGCCCTCCTCAGTGCCTATCGCCCATTTTCCCCACCCCCACCACTCCTTTCCACCCTCAGTTTGTCCTCTGTATTTGTTTATTTATGTGTGTGAGAGAAAGACAGAGTTCGAGCAGGAGAGAGGCAGAGAGAGGAGAGAGGGGTCACAGAAGCTGTTTCCAGGCTCCCACCTATCAGCACAGAGCCTGAGGCAAGGCTTGAACCTGCAAACTGTGCGATCTTTACCTGAGTGGAAGTCAAATGCCTAAACCAACTGAGCCACCCAGGCGCCCCTGTTCTCTGATTTTAACATACTTTTTTTTTTTTAATGTTTTATTTATTTCTAGGATAGAGAGAGAGAGACATTGTGAGCAGGGGAGAGTTAGAGAGAGAGAGAGTCACAGACTGAAACAGCTCCAGGCTCTGAGCTGGCAGTCAGCACAGAGCCCGACGCGGGGCCCGAACCCACGAACCGCGAGATCATGACCTAAGCGAAAGTCGGACGCTTAACCGACTAAGCCACCCAGGTGCCCCTGTTCTCTGATTTTAAAGTCTCTTATAGGGGCGCCTGGGTGGCTCAGTCAGTTAAGCATCGACTTCATCTCAGGTCATGATCTCACGGTTCATGGGTTCGAGACCCGCGTCGGGCTCTGTGCTGACAGCCAGCTCAGAGCCTGGATCCTGCTTCAGATTCTGTGTCTCCCTCTCTCTCTGACCGTCCCCTGTTCACGCTGTCTCTCTCTCTCTCAGAAATAAATAAAACATTAAAAAAATAAATAAATAAAATAATAAAGTCTCTTATAGTTTGCCTCCCTCTTTGTAACTATGTATATATTTTTTTCTCTCCCTCCCCCCATCTGACCACTGGGTTATTTAAAATAAATTTTATTTTTTACAACAGTTTTAGATTTAGAGAAACACTATATAGTTCAGGGAATTCTCATATAATCCGTGCCTGGCTTCCACTGTGATTAACTCTCACCTTAGCGTGGTACCTTTATGGTGATGAATGAACCAATGTTGATACACTATCGTCAACTAAACTCCCTTCTTTACTGGGGTTCCTTAGTTTTTACATAACGTCCTTTTTCCCGCCCAAGATACCACACTGTGTTAGATGCTGTGTCTCCTTCAGCGGTTTCTCAAACTTCCTTCGTTTTTAGTGACGTTGGCAGTTTTGAAGAATGTCTGTCAGGTATTTTGCAGAATGTTCCTCAACTTGAATTGGTCTGGTGCTTCTCTCTCAATGAGATGGGGTTATGGTTTTGGGGACAAGAACACATCACATCAAAGGGACGTACTATGGACCTGAAGAAGGACTGCTGAAGTTCGCTTCAGTCACCTGGCTGAGGGAGTGCTCACCAGGTTCCTCTGCTATTAAGTTACTTTTTCCTCCCTTCTGTGCTGTTTCTTGGGAGTAGATCACTATTTGCAGCCCACACTTAACGAGTGGGGAGTTGGGCTTCTCCTTGAGGGCACAGGATAAATTAGTTGGAATTCTTCACACAGGGGATTTATCTTTTCTTCATTCATTTATCCACTCATTCATCTTTATCATGGTATTTAGTTTGCACTTTGGGTTATAATCCAATACTTCTTTATTATTATTATTATTTTTGCTTCAGTCTTTCTAGCCTTGGCCAGCTCTTTCAGCTGATTCCTGTGTCCCTTTGAGATACCCCCACCATTGTGTGTGTGTGTGTGTGTGTGTGTGTGTGTTGTGTTGTGTTGTGTGTGTTGAGGTCCATCGTGTATATTTCCTGCCCCAGCCCTTCTAGAATCAGCCATTTCTCCCAGGAGCCTTTTGATGAGCAAATGGTATTAGCAAACCAAAGTCTAGGTGTGAGTTACCAATGGAATTTAATGCAGCAGAGAACATGAGTTTAGAATCAAGCAACTTTTAAGAAACTACAGCTTGATGGGGGTGTCTGGGGGGACTCAGCCAGTTAAGCATCTGACTTTCGCTCAGGTCATGATCTTGTGGTTTGTGGGCTCAAGCCCTGCATCAGGCTCTGTGCTGACAGCCTGGAGCCTCATTCAGATTATGCATCTCCCTTTATCTCTGTGCCTCCCCAACTTGTGCTCTGTCTCTCTCCATCTCTCAAAAATGAATAAACTATAGCTTGCCAAGTTTTGGTATAATATGAAAGAAAAACAATCACATAATTTTTTAAAAAACTATTAAAATCCTCCTCCCTGCATGTACTTACTGATGTACCTTCATGAAGCCGGATTTCACACACTGCCGCAGGCAAGTACGGAAGCAGGTGTGAGAACCCAGCTGTCCTCTGAAGTGAGACATTAAAGAGATGTGCAAGCATGTGAAACAAACACAGCGCTAAATCATTTTTCTTCTCGAAAATATAGCCATTTCTTTGAAAACATGATATTTATGTTGACATGTCATGAGTTTATTATTTTCAATGAGTAATAAGGAAATATTTTAAATTTTTCTTTAATTTCTATACAGTAAATCCTAACAGAGAGAGCTCACATAAACAAAAGTTCATTGGGATCTGTGATAATTATTTAAAAAAATGTTAATGTTTTATTTATTTAAAATTTTTTTTATAGTTTATTTATTTTTGAGACAGAGAGAGACAGAACATGAGCAGAGGAGGGGCAGAGAGAGAGGGGGAGACACAGAATCTGAAATAGGCTTCAGGTTCTGAGCTGCCAGCACAGAACCTGATCTGGGGCTTGAACCCATGAACTGGAGATCACGAACTGAGCTGAATTCAGTCACCCAACCAACTGAGCCACCCATGCGCCCCAAGGGGTCTGTGATAACTGATAAAGGCAGAACGGGTATCTGGTGCCTGGGTGGCTCAGTCGGTTACCTGTCGACTCTTGATTTCGGCTCAAGTCATGATCGCACAGTTCGTGGGTTGGAGCCCCACATCGGGCTCTGCGCTGACAGCATGGAGTCTGCTTGGGGTTCTCTCTCTCTCCCTCTCTGCCTCTTCCTTCCACTCATGCTTACATGTCTGCTTTCTCTCTCTCTCTCAAAATAAATAAACTTAAAAAAAAAAAAAAAGCATTGGGGCGCCTGGGTGGTTCAGTCGGTTAAGATTCTAACTTCAGCTCAGGTCATGATCTCACAGTTCGTGGCTCTGTGCTGACAGCTAGCTCAGAGCCTGGAGCCTGTTTCAGATTGTGTGTCTCCCTCTCTCTCTGACCCTCCCCTGCTCATGCTGTCTCTCTCTCAGAAATAAACTTTAAAAAAAAAAAAGCATAATGGGTCTTGAGAGGAAAAGGTTTGAAAGCCATTGGCTGAGCCATGGGGCACTCGCTGCCATCTCCCCACAGCCCTCGCCACTCCGCACCCTTGCCCACCTCAGATCCCCCCAACTCATGCTTAAGTTCACAGCACCCACCCTTCCCTTCTCTCCAAGCCAATTCCCTCTCACTTCCCAAGACACAGACCAAATGTCTTCCACAAGGCATTCCTTACCTCCCCCGAATGGATTTAAATTTCCCTCCCCTAGGGGCACCTGGGCGGCTCAGTGGGTTAATCTCTGACTCGGCTCAGGTCATGATCTCGACCTCTTGAGTCCGAGCCCCGCATCAAGCTCTGTGCTGACAGCTCGGAGCCTGGAGCCTGCTTCGGATTCTGTGTCTCCCTCTCCTCTCAAAAACAAGTAAACATTTAAAAAAATAATCAAATAAATACATTTGTTCCCTCCTGGATTCTCATACCACTGGGCACAAATTTCTAGTTTGACATGTGTCATATAGTGATCATGAGTGGACCTGCTTCTTTCTCGAAGGAGGGCAGGGGCTTATCTGACTCGTCATTCTAACCAGGTGCAGAATATAATGCCAGGCACAGATTTGGTGCTCAGGGTATGTTTGTTGAGAGAATACATGCGCAGCTCATCAGTGACACTCGTCTCTTCCAGTGACTGACTCGCCGACCCTGCTGGCTTCATGTCTGAATGAAATACATTTGCTTCTCTATTTTTATAGAGGCAAAGGTTAGGTGTTTATCTCTTATGTAACTCATTTAACTCTGCATTTTCCCCTCAGGGTCTGTTATGTGCCAAGCACAGTACTGGGAACTGGGGGTAAGATATGCACGTGTGAAGATCACCTCTAGCAGGAAGTAATAACTAGTCACCTTTATGTCTGTCCTTAATCTGCTCCTATAGTGAAGGGCAACCCAAGGTCACCTCACGCAAAGCAGTCAGCTCAGTCGAAACGTAGCCCTAATATTGGAGCATAAATAGGCCAAGGATCAAGAAAGTACCCAGTGAGTTCAAAACATGCAGACCGCTAAAAATGAAACAAAACAACAACCAAAAAAAAAACCCCAAAAAATAAAACAAAACAAAAAGCAAAACCAAACAAAGCAAAAAAAAACAACCAACCAACGAACAAACAAACAAAAAACAAAAAAAAACCTTGCAGACAACTACTCGGTAATGAAATGTAGGATGTATTTTGTGCAGGCTGCTGGTTGGATTTGCCTAGATTCAATGACTTGCTATCATTCCTCCTAAATAATGTTGTACAAACTTGACTAAGTCCTTGGTTTTCTTGTTCTGGTATTTTGTTTCTAGCAAGCATTGGGGTAAACGGAAGTAGAAAGAGGAAAAGAAAGATGATGTAAGAAATTTCAGAGAACTTGGCTTGTGGAGGCCTCGGCAAGTAAAATGCAGGTTAAAGCTAATGAATTTCGGCTCCTTGTTCAGATATTTTAAGCGAGAATTACAAATTCCTTCTTGCTATGGATTCAGTGTTTGAAGTTCTTTTTTGACCCAAATTGTGTAGATCTGTGCTGTCCAATGCAGTAGCTACTCCCCACATATGCCTATTGAGCCCTTGAAATGTGGCTAATGGGAGGGGCACCTGGGTGGCTCATTCGGTTAAATATCCAAGTCTTGATTTCCCCTCAAGTCGTGATCTCCTGGTTCCTGAGTTCGAGCCCCGTGTCGGGCTCTCTGCTGACAGTGCAGAGTCTGCTGGGGATCCTCTCTCTCCCTCTCTCTCTCTCTCCCCTTCCCTTACTCCAGTGATCACCGTCTCTCCAAATTAACTAAATTTAAAAAAAAGAAGAAGAAGAAATGTAGCTAGTGGGGCATGTTGAAAAATATTGGGGATGTATTACATTTAATAAAATATATTATTAAAATTAACGTCACTCATTATTTCTTGCTTTTTTTTTTTTTTTTAACATGGCTAATGGGAAATTTAACACAGGCGGTTCCCAATGTAGTTCTAGTGGACAGCATGGATCTGCATGGCAGCCTCAATTTACCTTCTGACATTCAAGTTAGCAGGGGACCTGGTTGGAGCCATTTCTGTGCCCCACGCTGACGGTTCTGTGGGGAGATCCCCTCCATTTAACTCCAAACCACTGCCTTTTTCGAGGCAAGTAATTAGGTGAGATCACTCAGGGTAGGCTCTTGCCCTCTCCTGATAACAATCACGGGGACCTCCCCACCTGAAAGGTGATCTCCCAGCAAATCTCGGGCTGGCCATCAGGCAAGATCTGAGGACAAAGGAGGGGTTGTTGATGGAATGTCCCAATCCCTACGAGGAAGGTCAATCCTGAATCCCTCCTTTCTCCTCTCCGCGCGCTCCTGCACCTGAGGGGACCTCCATTTCCCCTGACAAGTTTCCCCCAAAGACCCCTCGTCTCTGAGCCCCACACCCAGCTTCCTGCTGCGCCAGCATTCTCGTCGCAGCCCTGGAGGAAGGACAGGCGCCGAGCGGCCACCCTGGCACAACCCCCTCTGAGTGGCTCTGACACGGACCTGACATCTCACAACAGCTGCTTCAAACCCACTTCTGGGTCCTGTGTTTGCATTTGTCGAGGGTGATCTTCCGGGACCAAGGACAACAGGAAGAGGTGGGGTTTTCTCCGCATTGCTATTTTTAAAGGCATCACTGTTTCCGGTTTACTTGGGTTCAAAATGTTTTATCTCCTCCCTCTCCCTGCGGCCAAGTCCTGTTACTTTCACCACCAAGCCATTCCCCAAACTAGCACTCTTTTCTCTGTCTTCCTGTTCCCACCCCACAGCACCCGGCCATTATGTTGCATCTAGAGTGACCACAGTAATTGTCACCATGTCCCATGCAGCTACTGATCATGCCCTTCTAGTCCCTTACCAGTCTGGCAAGAAGGCATCTTTGTCCCCATTTGCCAATAAGGAAATAGAGCTCTAGGGGGAGGGAAGGCGTGACAGCGAGTAGCTCAATGGTAATTCCAGCACGTCTGAGTCCAAAGCTTGTGATCTGTCCATGCTGGTGTCCCCCTCTCTCCGTGTCATGCAAAAAGAAAGAACTCAAGCCATTTATGTCTCAGCTGTCTCTGTTTCTCCATTGGTCGATGTCTAAATGGACAGTAAAATGTTCAATCCGTGACCCAAAGTGTTTCAGGCATCTCACGGACTGGGGTTGTAGGACCCAGGTGGCTGACACGTCAGAGTCCTGATGTGTTGGGATCTATACTGAGCTCTCTGTCATACTGCTATCTTTGTATATTTATTTTATATAGATTAATTATTGTCGTGTATTTTGTTAAATATACTCAAAATATCGAATACTGGGCCTTATCACCTTGCTAAGCTTTAAGCCTCGTAAGGATAGTGTCTTCACTGTTACGGGATCCCATAGCAATGCCCCCTTTCCCGTAGATGCTCAGGAAATGTTTGTGGAGTAATAACTTCTGATGCCCAGTGGGTGAAGTCCAATCTGTTAAGGAGGCATCTGAGGTCCTTCCCAGTCAATACGGCCCTAATTTAGTGTCCCAACCATTTCCCAGCCCCACCTCCCCAGGTGTCTGCCGCTCTAGCCACAATGGCTGTCTTTCCCTCAACAGAGGATTCTGCTCACGCTTGAATATTTCCCTCTTTCTGGATAGTCCTTTCCCACACTGTATTCCTGGCATTTTCTTCATCTTTCAAGGCCCAAATCGGATATCACCTCCACTATGACGTCATTCCTAACCCTCCTTCTCCACTTTGCCTGTATGGAAGTCTGGGTGTGTACCTTCATTAAAAGCCCAATTATGTCGCAATGATCTATTTACAAACCTTTCCCCACCAGCTAGAATCATACTCTGTGGGGAAACAGTATTTCCAGAACACACATCTCTAAAATATTATTTTATTTATCATCAAAGAATTAAAGGCAAAAGAGTAAAGATTCAAGATGTAGACTAAATGTCTTGATTAGAAACATAAGGACAAATGGCTGTCTCCATATTAAAAAGGGGCTCCCAGGGGCACTTGGGGGGCTCAGTTGGTTAAGCATCCAATTCTTGACTTTGGCCCAGGTTGTGATCTCATGGTTCATGGGATCAAGCCCCACATCAGGGTCTGCACTGTCAGCATGGAGCCTGCATGGGATGCTCTTTCCCTCTCTCTCTGTCCCTCCCCTACTCTGCTCTCTCTCTCTCTCTCAAAATAAATAAATAAGCATTAAAAGGGGAGGGTGTCCTGGCTTGATCAGGAGAAGGAGAAAACACAGGCTTCCTAGTAATGCGACCAGAGGCCTCAGAGAAGACACTGCAATGTGTGTCAGGACCATGACAGCTATGAATAAAGAGCCATGGTGTTAACTATGGCAACAGGCCACTTGGGGGGATGGCAGAGGGCCAACATCTGATGGGACCCTTCCTCTAACTCCTCTGCCATTTTGGTCCTAAGACTCTATACTACAACATGGTCATGGTGTGGAGAGGGAAATGTAGCCTGGTGGGAAAAGGACCAAAAATAGACTTTTTTGTTGTTTATTTACTTGGGGGGAGAGTGAGAGCAGGGAAGGGGCAGAGAGAGAGAGGGAGAGAGAGAAATCCCAGGCAGACTCTACACTCAGCACAGATACTGACATGGGACCCAGTCCCATGAACCGGGAGATCATGACCTGAGTCAAAATGAACACTCAACCCACTGAACTACTCAGATGTCCCCAGAATTAGACTTTAGGTTGTCACACAGAATGTAAAGAGAGGTACATTTCTTACAAAGCTGTGCTTTCAAAATTAAATTTATACTCACTACCCTCGTTCACCAACTGGCACAAAGATAATTGTTAAAAAGTTTGTCTTAGGGGCTCCTGAGTGTCTCAGTCAGTTAAGTGTCTGACTTTGGCTCAGGTCATGATATCACGGTTTGTGAGTTTGAGCCCCGCATTGGGGTCTGGGCTGACAGCGCAGAGCCTGCTTCGAATCCTCTGTCTCCCTCTCTCTCTGCCCCTCCCCAGCTTATACTCTCTCTGTCTCTGTCTCTCTCTCTCTCTGTCTCAAAACTAAATAAACATTAAAAAAAAAGGTTTGTCTTAAATGTTGAGTAAATTAACAAATAAACAATTGATTTAGATTCACCATACAATCGCTGGACTTTCTGTGATATGCCTAATGGGTTTTTAATTTTGGACTTTTAGGGAAACAATAAAGAACATCACTGCCATTACTTCCTGTTTGTGACTAGCCAGCAAATATTACAAAGGAATCAGCCAAAGGGAGACTTTGTTTTTAAAGAAAATCAGCTTTATTGATAAATCTAATGAAAAGATGAAGCTTAGATCTGTTGCCACGGTCAGAGAATCCCCCTAAGTACAATTTTTTGAATGGAACCGCCCACCAAACTCCATTTCTGTCCCGGTTACCTTCCACGTACACAAACCAAGAACACTGAATGGTACGTCCAGACCACTGAGGGCACTGAAGACCCACAGACTCACAGACCCAGCAAGCGTTCTCAACTCCATTCCCCGAACAACCAATCTAGCACCGTCTCATCTTCCTTTAAGGAGAAGCAAGTCAGGGCTGAGGGAAGAAGCCGAGAGCATCTCTCTAGTGGAAATCTCCTCACAGAAACATGAGGCCAGGGAAGGAAGGTTCTCTCTAAATCCACTAAGTAGCCCGTTATTGGCACGGCAAGTGATTTGTGATGAATCAGCTCCAATTGGCCTCCCAAATGCCTTACTCTTCTCCCAACGCCAGGAAACTGGTCTTCCACTAGCACCTGCCTGTTCAAGATGGAAGAGGCAGGTCTGGCTCTTTGCATCCTTTTTTCTCTGCAGAGTAGGAGCGAGCTTCCTCAGGGTTCCGCTTCAACCTCCTCCCTTCTGCTATGTCCCCACAAAGCAGCAGAAGCCTGGAAAAGCAGCCTTCCCATCACAGGAGAGGAAAAGTGCATCCTGACAGTCTTCAGCTGCCACCTCTGTGGCGTCCCCACACATGCACACATAAACCCATTCGCAGGCTTTGTCTAAACCACAGCTCAGAAGTCGGATTAAAAAGTAAATACCCGGGCCACTATGGTCGTGTGACTTCTGGCCAAACTCCCCGTAAATGTGTGTGTGCATATGTGCGTGCATGCATGTACATACTATGTACACACGTAAGTGTGTAACAAACATATGTGTGTGTACCTACAACACACTCAGTACGTGTACACTACGGTGTGCATACTCCATGGGGTATGTAGGAAAGACTCTAGTGTGCTTCTGGAGGCTGGGAAAGCTGATCACAGTCCCAAATAGGGGCGCCTGGGTGGCTCAGTCAGTTGAGTGTCTGACTCTTGATTTCGGCTCAGGTCGTGATCCCAGGGTTGTGGGATGGAGCCCTGTGTCGGGTTCATGGAGCCTGCTTGGGATTCTCTCTCTCCCTCTGCCTCTCCCCCATGCTCATGCACATGCCCTCTATCTCTCTCTGAAAGAAAATAAAAGAAAAACTTAAAAAAAATGGACACCCAAGTATATAAAATGTATATAGGAAGAGTTAGAGAAGTGTGTTGAGATCAAGTAGGCAAATCAACAAATCACCTTCACTTCCTTTTATTTAAGGGATCAGAGGACCCAGCTCTAAAGTAAGTGCTTTTCACATCACCTATCCATAAATTCTAAAGTCACAAGACAATCATTCCACCTTCTTTCCACCTGTCCTCAGTTGACCCCCATCAGCTAGGAATGGACTGTCTGGTCCTTTCCCTCTTTATTTTAGCAGCATGAGGGGAACAAAATGGGCTTTGATTTCTTCCTAACTGGAATTGACTTTGTGTATCAGTGAGGATTAGATTTGGCTGTGAGTGAAAGAAATCCAAAACAACAGTAACTTAAAAAAGAAAGAAGTGTATATATATTTACACACACACACACACACACACACACACACACACACACACACACACACATATGATATGATGTAGATCATTCAGGGCTAGAATGGCAGGTTGGGTCCAAAAAGTCCTCAGCAATCCAGACCCTTTCTACCTTGTCACACCATGTGTTGTCTCCACTCACTGGTTTATCTCATGACCCAAGATAGTTGCCCCAGCTCCATCCATCACACCTGCATTACAGGCAGGGAGAAGGAAGAGGGAAAGGGCACATGCCAGTTGTCTTTTAGGGAAGGTTGCCTCAAAGATGCCATGGGACACTTCTATTTATCTTGCCAGGCAGAACTTGGTCAAATGAACAAACTTAGTAGCACTAGAGTTGAGAGATACAAGCTTTATCCCAAGCAACCTTGTACCAGCTACAAATGGAAAGTTCATTTTAGAAGAGAATAATTTATGGGAACAACTAGCAGCCATGATTGCACCTTGAGATAGGGACGCTTTGATCTGTATGAGTGACTTACTGCAAACACACTTCTATCACCGACACTTTCGCCATCAAGCTCATCCAATTTCTCCAATTCCACCATTAGTCAGCCTTCCACCCCACCTAGAGTGGTCTTCATGCACTTACACTTGAACACGACTTGCATCCTGTCTTTTGCACTTTTATCCACTTTGGTGCTTTTATTTAGAATACCCTCCCTCCTCCTCTCAGCATATGTATCAAATCATCAATACAGAAAGTCTGTGTCTATGGTCTCAAAGCCCATCTTTGAAGGTTCAGTTCAAGCCCTATTTTCCCGGTAGAGCCTCTTCCTCCCTTCCTTCGTCCCAATAACCTCTCTTCTGAATGCCCTCCGCACATCATCCATGCCAGCAATGTGATACTTGGCACCTACAGGCAAATATAGTGAGTTCAAGTGCATGCTCTTTACTTTCAACTAGATCGTAAGCTCCTTGTAGGCAGGAAGAGTGTTGTGACTTCTTTGTACCTCTCTCAGTCTCTGGCCATGCACACACCCTGGACCTCCATGTCCCTTGCCACTTAGAAGTCAGGGTTGGGGAAACAAGCAAAAACTGAGACCCAAGAGAAATGAATTAGAAGCTCAACTCTGAGCCTAACTAGCCCTGCAACCTTGAGCTTCACTTCTCTGAGCTACAGGTTTCTTATCTATAAAATGAAGGAAGTAACAATTATCCAATTTAAACACACACACACACACACACCCCTTCCTACAGGATAAAACAGTACAACATTTCTATTATATAGCTCCTGTCAGGATTTTTTGACTGTAAGCAACTAAAAACTCAGGCTAACTTTAGTAAACAAGGGCCTTTGCTGGATGAGCAGAGTGGATGGCCATCTGAGCCAGAGAGCACGTGGAGACCTGTCTTGGCAACGGATGGGGAGCGGGCAGCTATGGGGGCCATGCAACAGGCAGTGTGCTCATCTCAGCAGGTGCCCTGCAGAAGTGGATAGCTCTAAACAAGTTTACATCTTGGTACCTCTCTCTCCGACTCCAGTCCTGGAAAGGGGTATTGGCTTAGCTATGGTTATGCACCCCTGCTCCTTGTGTATATGAGCCCAAGTCACCTGGATTTGCAGTCCCATAAAGTCCACGTGTGATGAAGAAGGATCAAGTCCTCAGAGGAAATCAGGGTGACGTGATCAGTATCATGAGGAGATGCCGGGTGGCCAGAAGACAGCAAATGTCCACTGCTGCGCTCAATAGACCACTGTCAGTTCGATTCTGAAGGCATTTTGCCCTACAAGACACTTTAGGCAACGTCTCAAGACCTTATCAAGGTTGCCTTGGAGGACGTTGGTTTATCATGTTCTTTCCTCCCACAGCAGTTAAAACAAAGCCTTATAGAAAGGAGAGGGTGGGCAGTAGGAGAGATGAATAAAGTCAGCTCTGTCATCGCTTTCTTAGAGACACCTTCCCTGACCTTCCACACAGGGTCACGCGGGTCTACACTCCTGTTGCAGCCGTAAGTCTTCTCCTTTGTGGCTCTTGAGACCATGCAGGTTCAGTTCATTCACATTTTTGATTAATGGCTCTTCCCCCCTGCCCCCTCCCCCGCTAAATTGTAATCTCCATGACAGCGGGGTCAACATCTCTTCCTGCTCGCCTCTATTTATTTCTGTGACCCACAGCACGGCGTATTCTAGGTGCTCAGCAAATACTTGTTGAATGAGTTCATGAACAAGGTGCTAAAAGAGGCAAATTGAGATTGGGCACCTGCAGAGTTGTTGAGGTGGGTCCCACCTCCACCCAGATTAGGGGCGGGCTCTGCCTTTCTCTTCCCAAACACATGGGGAGGCAGGTTTGGGACCACAGGGAGAGACAGGTTAGCTAATACACAGGCCACCTACCCAGGCAGAAGCACTGCACACGGAGCCAGGCTCTGCAAGCCGCCCATTTGTGTGCGCCTCCTGGAACAAGATGCTGAGACACGCTGCTATTTGTACAGAGATCTCTCCTCATTGTTTCCTTTGATGCTCACAGTGACCAACCTAAAAGACAGGCAACTGTCAACACCATTATATAAGAAATGGAAGACCCAGAGCCTTGCCCACAGTTGCACATCTAGGGAACTTCAAATATGACATGGAGGCCAGGGACCTCCAATCCTGCATGAACTCTGACCACAAGGCCTGTGTTTTCAGGGTAAACACCTCAAGGAGGACTTCTTCCAAACTTACCCCTTCATGTCATCGAACATAATGTCACAATGTGCTAAACAAAGGGACTCAAGGAAACAATGTATTATTGGTTTTTATTTTAGTTGAGTTAGTATCCGGCTTGAACTGAATTTATTTGTATTTGTGTATTTTTGTTGGGAAGGCCAGGGAGGAAAAGAGGGATACTTGGATTTCATTGCAGTGCAGCTGAAAATTTTGTCTTTGCATTTGGAATTGACTAATCAATTCCAATTTCTTCTCATTTTTGAATCTTGCTGGGTGAACTCAAAACTCTGCCATTCAGGGGCACCTGGGTGGCCCAGTTGGTTAAGCATCCAACTTTGGCCCAGGTCTGATCTCACCCTTTGTGAGTTCGAGTCTGCGTTGGATTCTGTGTGGGCAGCTCGGAGCCTGGAGCCGGTTTCGGTTTCGGTATCTCCCTCTCTCTCTCTGCCCCTCCCCGACTTGCACTGTTTGTCTTTCTCTCAAAAATAAATAAAACGTTAGAAAAAAACCCCAAACTCCACCATTCAGAAAAAGCTCAGACTATAGATCCAGGGCCTCCCTTTCATCTCAGCCCTGATATCTGGACAAATCACTTAATACCCGACTGCTTCTCCTTAGAGTACAGAGTTCACACTGTGTCCTTGGAATTGGCATTTTATCTGCATGCCTTTCAAAAACAAACAAGGGCGTCTGGGTGGCTCAGTCAGTTGAGCATCCGACTTTGGCTCAGGTCATGATCTCGCAGTTCCTGGGTTCCAGCCCTGCATCTGGCTCACTGCTGTCAGCGTAGAGCCTGCTTTGGATCCTCTGTTTCCCAATCTGTCTCTGCCCCTCCCCCGCTTTCTCTCTCTCTCTCTCAAACTAAATAAACTTTATGAAACAAGAAAATAAAAAATAAATTAAAAAAGCAAAAAACTCGACTCTCCCACAACGGTGAGTCAGGCTATGTGACGACCCACACTGAGGTTTAAAGAAGTTACTGGAGGGGCGCCTGGGTGGCTTAGTCGGTTAAGCGTCCGACTTTCGCTTGGGTCATGATCTCGCGGTTCGTGGGTTCGAGCCCCGCGTCGGGCTCTGTGCTGACTGCCAGCTCAGAGCCTGGAGCCTGTTTCAGTCTGTGACTCCCTCTCTCTCTGACCCTCCCCTGCTCATGCTGTCTCTCTCCTAGAAATAAATAAAAATCTTTAAAAAAAAAAAAAAGTTACTGGAAGGAGTGATTATGATGACCCCAGGGGTGGACCAGGGTGTTTTCTCTTTGTTCCTCAAACGTGGTGGGAGGCTCCCTTAGCCTTCCTTCGACAGCCCTCTGGCGCAGCCACCGCCACACATCGGGCACTTGCCGTGAGCCCCTCGCAAGGCTCTGGGCTTGACCTGTGTCACCGCCTTGTCCTCGCAATCTCTGCAGGGACAAGAACCCCATCTGTGCTGAGGACCACTCGCCTGGGGCTTGGCAGAGCGAAGGAACCTGCCCCAGTCCAGCCGTGCAGCTAGTAGACGGCGGCCATGGGATTCATAACCTGGAAGGGCCCGCTTTTAGCTGGAAGTCATCAAGAGAAAAGAAGAAAAGAAAACCAATGGGCAGGGCCATCTTGGAAGCCATGGACACAGCTTTCATTACACATGGAAGAGAGATGCTGTCTGAACCCAGACTCCCTCCCGGGGATGGAAAGTAGAAATTCCTGTTGTGTCGGAATGGTTAACTGGGGGATGATTATTGCAGCGGCTAGCACTTGCTAGGCTCCCCACACAGACACCCCACGCGGCTCTGCAGGGTTCCTGAGAAGACGCAGTGCAGGCAGGTGCTGGAGGATAAGCAGGTGTCAAGGGGGCAAGCCGTGAGGGGACTATCTCAGGTCTGGCCTCTCTCAGCAAGCTGGAGGTAGATGCAACGGCAGCCGGGGGAGTGCAGTGGGAGACCGCCTTCCCTGCTGGGCCTCCCGTGTCCACCTTCCAGGCCCTCAGCAAGAGGCAGAGCCAGCCTCCCACCTGGGGTTGAGTGAGCCAGAGGTGGGGGGAGAGGGTCTTGAAGGTGAGTGAGAGAACGTGGAGAGAGCGACACCGCACATGCGCTCGCATCGTGGCCTTAACTCTTTCCTTTATAGTCATAAAACCCGCCCCTAGATCACTGAAAACCACTGAGAACTTTGGGAAGAGCTCCTGCCAGCTCGCTCGGCTCCCCATTCTGGCCAGACATCGCCCCTCCATCCTGAGTGAGAGCCTTGCCCCCGCCCATGACACCGCTCTGATTTCCAAGCAAATGTCCTCCCCATGCATGGTGCCAACCATTCTGCTGTCTCAGGTGACCTTGCCGGCGCCAACTGAATGTTCCGGGGCCTCCATCTGCAGCTGTGTGAAGACCCAGGTCTTCGTGTTCATCCCGGCGGGAGGGCGAAGGCTCCTTTCGCCTTACATTTTGCGGGAGCCCCTTTCCCTTAGTGTTCAGCTTGGCCATATGCTCTTCCCCAGGTCCCTGGTGATAAAACACCCGCATCCCCTGGATTCCCTGCCCTCCACCCCCTTCCCCTGAATCAACAACAGCTCATTTATAAGAAGTTTTTAATTTCATCTCGGTACGCCATTACGAGTGGAGGAGGAATCTCTATTTGTCTCACTCACATAGTATCGGCTACACTCTCCGACGGGTCTCTACAGAAGCCTGCGGCCGCGCCCGGCATCAGTAGAACTCCTACTTGCCAGACTGGTTGGGGTTTCTTGGTGGTTTGCATAAATTATAAACAAGAGCACACACACAAAAAATCATACAACACAGACTCTACCGGAAGGGAGCGTGTTCCCTCTGGCTTTGCAGAGAGTGAAGGGGACAAGTCTCTGTGTCCAAGGCTCTTAAGACCTGGGACGTCGTCAGGAGCGAGGCCGAGCCTGAACCGCCGCTCTCAGAGGAGTCCGGGCTGACCCCCTCCGTCTTCCACATCATCTCGTCTGCTTTGTCAGGAGGCATCCCGGCACAGAAGTAGCTGACCCTAGCACCGCGCTTGGAGGTCAGGGTGGGAAGCGTCCCTGTATACAGTGGCAGCTGGGTCTTCTGTACTCAGACTCCGAAAAACCAGACAAAGGGGGAACCCTGGGTTTCCATCTGGACCCCCCGTGCCGCCGCCTCTAAGAGCTCCAGAAGGCTGCTTAAGAAATAGACTCTAGAACAGAGGCCAGCACAAGAGCCAGACAGCATTGGTAGTAAATATTTCAGGCTTTCTAGGCCACATACACTCTGTCACGTCGTTTTTCTTTTTAAACAATCCTTTAAAAACGTAAAAGCCATTCTTAGCTGGCAGGCCATAAAACGCAGGCCTGCCGGCTGGGCTCTGCCAAACCTCCATTCTAAAACACCACGATGCCCCCCTCCATCCACTCAGCAATACCCTCCTCCCCATGGAAGGACTCCGGCATCCCCCTGAGCTGCCCTCAGCTGGTGTCTCCAGCCAGGCTTTGCAGAAGGGACCACAGCAGGGAGAGTTACCCCCGGAGTTCGGGGTACAGGCAGCCCCAAGTAGCCTCTTTTGCCAAGTGAGACCGGTCTGGTATTTTAAACAAATATAGGACATTGGTTTCAGCCCAGCTCATGTGTCCTGGGGGTGAATTAAGCCTCAGGGTCCCCGAGTGAGGTAGGTACATACTGTCTGTCTCATCCGACACCCACAGGTGCTGAAGTTCAAGAGCAGAACTGACCTTCCTACTGCTGCCCACACTATGTGTCAGAATTTAAAAGAAAGCTGAAGAGCCTCGGCTTGATCTTGTCTAAGAACGTGATCGAGGATTTTTCTGTTCCACCCGAGCTCTGTGATTCAGCCCCAAAGAGAGCAAGAATCCATGAGAGAATACGGCCAGCCACACGACCTGCTTTCCAGACCCCATGATGCTCTTGAAAACAGAATTAAGTCGAGCACTCAAAGCTACGGGCCCAGGTGGAGAGTGGCCCTCTGCCCTGCCGACCAGTCTCTTCCAACTAAAAATAAAGTTTATAAAAGTAAATTATCTCATTTTATAACTTAAGTGCATCAAGCATTTCCTTAAATATAGTTCACACGGAAAATAAAGTTACTTTTGCTGTACAGTTGGTGTCTGTTATAATTAGGAATAAACTTTTTTGATAACGTATGGAAGGTTACACACTCACACACACATCTATCTGTCCGTCTGTCCGTCTATGGGTATATGGATGGGTAGACATACGCACCTCTTGACAAGAGCTTCCCCAAAATGGTGGGAAGTTGTTAGGAGTCTCTGGGTACCTAGTTTGCATGAGAAGGTCTACATTAAAAGTCCCTGTCCTTAATGATAAACACGTCTTCATATCTAAGCTAAGACTCTTATTAGAAACATGAAGCTACGCGATCATTGTATATTCAGTCTTTGGAAATGCCGAGCTACATCAGGTCATCATATAACAGCATCCCCGACAAAACTCCCTCCCCACCCCACCTCTTCCCTGGCCTCCCCGTCCTACAGCCGGCCAACCCTTCCCATCACAGGGTTGCTCCGTGTGGGAGCCCAGCCACAGAACTCGAGGGGAAGGCTCAAGAGGTAAAGTAAGAATTCTGCATGGAGTACAGGTGGTCGATGGGGTTTCCCACTCTGGACTGCAGGGGCCCGGCTTCTGAGGTTGCTAGGAAACAGTCACCCAGGTTACTGAGGGAGGTGTCGTCACTATCCAGGTCATGAAAAAGGGGCTCGGCACCTGAAATGAAGACGAAATAGCCGTGAGGGTCCAGAAGCACTTCGGTGTTAGAAAGTGCAGCAATTGCAGCGAGCGTGACGTGAACACAGCCGCCCCACCCCCACCCCCGTGTAGTGGGTGCTGAGGAGGGGGTGAGGGAGAACTATGTAGTAGAGTAGGAGGGAGGTAATCCCCATCCACAGAAGATCTCCCATGTCCTTAGGTGGCTCGGGCGGAAAGCACAATGACTGAAAGCAGTGGAAACTAGGAGGTGACAAAGTGCAAGTTGGATGCAGCATAAGAAGACGTCACAATATCTATAGTGAGGTTGGGGAGCAGGCGGGATGTAGCTTTGCCAGCTAGATAGGCGGGGGCAGGGCTGTAGAGGACTGGCCCCCAAACTGGGCTTGAAGGACGACTGGTAAGAAGATAAGACATCAGCGCTGTTGGAAGAGGCTCATGAGACCTTGGTGGAAATAGGTCCCCTCAAACAGCAAGGTTATACTGAGTGCCTGCTGCCTCTCCCAATGAGTCCTGCAGAAGAGACAAGCTTAGGTGCCTGCCCTGGACTAACTGACACCCTGGATGGAGAAGATAGTAGGGCAAACTGTGGAACACCTCTGGGATCTTCATGACAAGAACCTAGAGGTACGTATGTTGTACCCTCTACACATTTTACCTGCACGGATAGGTCTATGTATGTATGAATGAGGGGAGTTGGTCAGGACAGCCACTGCAGACAGCCAGGTCTTAATCGGCGTCTGCTGTATGCAGCCCGTGGGAAGAGAGAATTTTTCTTTGATGAAAGCAATTGTTTGACAAAATCCATGGGCCGAGCCATGTAGCTCTCACCCTGTTTTATTTTATTATTATTTTTTTAATGTTTTTATTTATTTCTAGGAGAGAGAGAGAGAGACAGTGTGAGCAGGGGAGGGTCAGAGAGAGAGGGAGTCACAGACTGAAACAGGCTCCAGGCTCTCAGCTGGCAGTCAGCACAGAGGCCGACGTGGGGCTTGAACTCACGAACCGTGAGATCATGACCTAAGCGAAAGTGAGACGCTTAACCGACTAAGCCACCCAGGCGCCCCGCTCTCACCCTGTTTTAAAGGCTTGCTGAATAAAACTCTAATTGTCACTATCCCTGTAACTGATCACAGATTACACAGAACAGATGCATTCCACAGGCCACTGACCTTCTCTGTGTAAAAATGGATTTGACCCTGAGATTGAACTTCAGACTTCTGCGCCAGAGCTCACCCACCCCATCAGAGTGCCCAGGCCCCAGCTGCTGTCCATCCAGCAAGCTGGATACTTGGGGAGGCTAAGCCATCCCAGCACCTGTTTCAGGAGTTCATTGACAGCATCTAAACAGTATCAGTTCCATTAGAAAATGTGCTTTCATATATTTTCTTTCTTTGTGTAAAAGTTTGCTTAACTAAGGCCTTCGGCCTACCTCCCTGCCAGCATTGCCTGCAAACATGTGGTACCTGGTGTGAAATGAAAGAAGGGAAATCTTATCATAGTGAACGGATTTACAATGAAACAACAACTCCTACTTAAAACTAACAAGAATATTTGAAAAGGAGGCTCAGTGGGAACATCACTGATGACTGTGGGTGTTGGTCTTCCTTCTGTAGCCACTGGTTAGATGAGTCCAGTGGCATTTTCCGGGCACATATTCGGCTTGTAGCTTTGGTGAGCATCTGGGAACTCACACACGTTTGGAAGGGAAAGGTGACACCCACGCTAGCAAGTTGTAAGCGGTCCCTGGGGGGCTGGGGTCCATCTTACCGTACGGGTGCATGTGGTCTCCCGGCATCTGAGGGGGGGTGAGGCCCTGCCGGAAGGGGTCTGAGCTGTAGACGCTCTGCTCGATGGCCAGGAGCTGCTGTGGAGGGGGCAGAGCCGTGTAGGGGTTCATGATCCCTTCCATCCCAGCATTCCCACCGCCATTTGTTTGAGCTGGGGGGCAAAGAAGAAGGCAGATCATTCTCCGTGTGCTGCACAGGAGGCCATGCTGGGCAAGAAGGCCAAAAGCATCTTCTGAACTTCATACCCCCACTGCTCAGTACTTCTGTCCAGCACCGGCCTTTGCTGCAGCTTCATGAGGAGAAGAGAGTGAGAGGGGCTGGTGCTTGTAAGACAGGGAGTCCCAGACTTGGAGTGCGACATGCTGTATCTACCATCCCTTAATTGCCCCACTACACTGTCTTCTCCACCTGCTTGAGCACCCTCACAACATGGCGGCTGGCTTCCTCAGAGGGGCAGAATGGCCTTGAGGAAGTCAGAATCAGAGACTTGCTCCAGTCCCGAACCACCCCCTCCATTCCTCTAGGACTACAGTCAGCCCTGCAGTGCCCTTATTTGCTCATCAGTGAGATGGGGAGAAAGTACTTCTCTGTCCCCTGGGTGGCGGGGGCTGTCAGACTCAGGTCAGCATGAGAGCGCTCTGTGATCCATAAACATGCCCAACGAGGCAGGGGGTTACCGTTTTGCTAGCAGGGTTTTTACTATTCCATGTTATTTTGGAAAGGGATGTCCTCTGTCGATTGATTTGCCAGGAAGGAGGAGGATCTGAGTGTGTCCAGGGCTCCGTGGGGAGTCCGGCCACAGTCCTGGGGGCTCTGCACATGGTCAGCATCAAAGGCCTCAGCTCGGTGCCCTCAACCCTCTCCAGATCCCTGGCGCTCGGTCCCCACTGGACGAGCCACCCTCCTTGGTGTGGATAGGGCTTCACTAGCCCAGAAGTACGTTCTAAGAGCCAGGCGGTGGGCAAGGCCTGGGTGCCGACGGGCCCGGCTGGAGGGGGGGGGGGATGCAGCGGGTGGGCCTTACCGGAACTCAGCCTCTGGGGGTTCTGCTGGTCTTGTTGCTGCTGCTGCCGCCGGGCCAGCTTCTTCATCTGGTGGGGAGAGGGTTAGAGCCAGGGGGCGGGCTGGCCTCATGCGCAAAGCACAGGGACAGGTCGCAGGACATCCCGCGCTCTGACTCAGTCGGGGAGCCGTGCCGGAGGGACCCCACGTTTGCCCAGGGCCACTGCGGGCTCTGAGCCTGCAGCCGTGGAAAGCACGGGGCAGCGGGCTGGGAAGCCCGTGGCCGCTGGTCTTCAGGCACAGGGACTTCCTCTGAGCAGACACACCTCGCTGCTCTCGCTGTGGCAGTTTCATGTGTGATGTCAGCGTGGGGGTGCCAGACCAGCCGGGTGTGATCTGGGATGTGCACCGAGGCTGTTCCCACCCACTCCCCCACCTGCTGGCCCCAGTCTCTGAGGTGCCTCCAGGTAAGGAGCTGGTCTCCCAAAGCACCCTGTAAACACTAAGCCTTCCCAGAAGAACACAATGGTTCCCAACTGTGTTCTGGGGGAATGTCAGGGTTCCATGAGACCCCAAGAAAAACAAGCAAACAAAATGTTCTCTCCTGCAACATTTCTTAAGGCTTCAAACTCTTCTGTTTGATGAACCCATGAGGCTACAGGCCCTCTCAATCCTGTTGAAACACGAAGTCCTTTCAGGATTGAATACATACCAAGTGCTCTTATTCTGAAGAATTCAGTTAGGGCAATCGCAATCAGATAATGAGACATTAACTGATCATCTACTACGGATGAGGACCCCAGACATATGGGCCATGGGGCCCATGCATTTTTAGGGGCAGGAAACCAACTGAGCAAAAGTTCTAAAATGAATAAATGACCAGGGCAGGGCAGGGCAGCCCTGGTAGGACCCAGAGGCCAATATGGTGGATGGGGTGCATACGGCGCGCACTGGAAGAGGTAAGTAAGGGCCTTTATCTTACTGCACCTGGCTATTGTCTCAGGCCTGTGTGCTATGTAGGCTTCTCTTTGCAAGTTTAAAATAATTGTGGTATCTGGGTTGCACAATGGTGAATTAAAGAATCTACTTTTATATTCTGGCAGATGGCTGGCCAGATTCACATTCATGGCCATCAGGAAAATCAAAGCCATTTCACCAGAACGAATGCCCTGTCTTTCTCCTTCTGTGGGATTGACATGCCTGTTGTCAACAGAATTTTTTTTAATTTGTAATTTTATTTTATTTTATAGAAAACATAAGCAGGCGAGAAGGGCAGGGAGTAGGGGAGAGAGAAAGAGAGAGAATCCCAAGCAGGCTCCATGCTCAGCACAGAGCCTGATGTGGGGCTCGATCCCACAACTTTGGGATATGACCTGAGCTGCAATCAAAAGTCAGACACTACCCCAAGTCACCCAGGGGCCCCTCAACAGAATTCCTGAGTCAAGAGAACTGCAAGTCCTGTTTAGCAAATCCATCCAACGAGTTCTGGTTGGAAACCCAGCCACAGGTACAACGTCCTATGATATTATTTCAGGAAACTGCAGTAAGAAGCAGATTACCTTCGCTCTCTGGTTCTGGAACCACACCTGGACCACACGGACGCTCAGCCCTGTCTCCGCAGCCAGAGTCTCCCTCACCTTGAACATTAGAAATATAAAAACATTAGCATCTCAGAGGAGGGGCCGAACATTCCCCATGGGGAAGCCGGCCAGCTGTATCTCATATGGGTGCTGGCTGGGATTTCATGTCCAGCCTGACCCCAAACACAAGACCACTGGTCCCCTTTGTGTGGGGAGAGGTCCTTCACCAGGTGAACAAAGAGAGGAATAAATAATTTAGACGTGCATTCCAAGAGGCATTTCTCAGTTTCTCTTAATCTGGAAATCAGGCCTTCGGACCATTCTAGATCATTAGCAAAGTCTCTTATTGTGCCGAGTCACATGCATGCATACGGGCTAACCTACTTAAGGTGGATGGAGGGTGAAAATCACTTTACAGAACAAATGTCTCTCTCTTGTTCTCCATCTGAATTCATCGACCTAAATGTTTGGTTTTATCTCTCATAGCTCTGGGTGACTTTGAGTGATTCATGAATATTCACATTCCCTGTTACCCTGAGTGAGTCCTGCTCGAGGAAAATGAGACAGGAGTCATCTAGAATCTGTCAGAGCAAAGCAGTCAGCTCTGGTACGGCACATGCACCATGGCCTCGCAGAAAGGGGACAGTCAGGATCCCTCTAACGACGAGATGGGTTTAAAACCCGCCCTCCATGCAGGCAGGCGGTGAGGGACAGCGGGCCGGGAGGGAAGAGGCCTGCAACACAGCCTTCCCGAGAGAGAGTCCCCCTGCCCTCTTGCTTACATTCTGGGGCGGACACGGGGCTGAAGGCATAGCATGTGAGCACAGCTTTGGGAAGGATGCCACCTTTCATCACACCACTTGGGCTGAGGCTTCCAAGAAGGGAGCTGATGAGACCAGATCTTTAAAACACATCCTTCTGCTGAGCCAACTCAGACAGCAGTGAGCCCCGGCCCCACCTCCACCTGCTGAAACTCTATCCATGTTTCAGAGGCCCGGCTTAGAAGGCCACCTGTTCCGCAAAGCCTTGCCTGATTCCCCAGACAGAAGAGACCTTTCCCTTCCCTGGGCTCCCACGGCTCCCGGCTGCCCCTCCGTCACGGTCCCCACCGCTTCCTCCCCGGTGTTAGTTACGTGTACGTGCGTCTCCTCCCCGCCGAGGGCCTACACCCTTCCCTGGGGACAAGCACTGGGCACAGGGCCATACAGAGGCGAGAATCTAGTATATGGAGGATAAGTAATAAATGAGGGAGGTGATCATTGTCCTTGGACAAGCCTACTTGGGGGCTACTTGTCTCCTGCCAGCACCTCTCCTGAAGCCCAAGGAGCGGCAGGGACAGGGAAAGAAAGAGGTCTGCAGGAACACGTTTCAAAGGTCAGAAGTGGTGGCAGATGATATTATTTAGCAGAGGGTCGCCCCCCCTCCTCTGCTCCCAACTGGTGGCCCTCCCCGTACTGAGTTAGCCACATGACCTGCCCTGGCCCGCGGGATGTGCCGGAAACGGTCCGTGTGACCCAAGGACAGGCCTTCAGGGGGCTGGCCTGGTGTGACGTGGCTCCTGCCATCCTTCCGCTCCTTCGGCCCGGGCGGGGCCCCAGGGAGACAGCTGGAGAAGGACCTGAGCCCAGCTGGGTCGCAGCCAAGCCACAGTCGGGAGGAGGAAAGCCAGGTCCGCCGGAGCCACTGGGATTTTGTTTGTTACTACAGCAAAAGCGGACTAATACGGACAGGGACATAGGGGTAACAATGCTAAATTTTCAAAAAATATATTTCCTCCATGAATTTCAATAAAAACGCTCTCCTATTTGTATTGCATAAGTAACATCATGGAGCATATGGCAGGCAGTCATTAAATGGCAGGTGCTTAATAAATGGGTGTGGCTATTCGTGGTAGAGACTGCTTCCTGTCTCCAAAATCCATTCTCTCCTCCCTCCTATTAATAGCTGGATGCTAAGCTTTCGCAGGGCACGTAGTCACCCAAGTAGACTCATTTCCCAGCGCCACTTGCAAGAGATGCCATCGTGGGATTCAATTTTGGCTGCCATGGAGGAGAGACAGTGGTACAAAGAACCTTGGGGCACGCCTTCGGAAGGCAAATGCTTGCCCTCCACCACCTCTTCCGCCATGGCTGCAGAGAAAGATGGTGATGGCAACCCCTTGGAATGTCTGATGGATGGGAAAGCTCCCTGCTGGTCTCAGGCTGCTCACCTCTGGGCTGTGACAGAAGACGGTAATGAACTCCTACCTCATGAAACCACAGATGTTCACGGCAGCCCCATCTGTAACAGTCCCGAACCGGAAACAACCCAAGCATCCGTGAACAGGTGACTGGACAAACCAACTGCGGCGCGTCCACACAGTGGGGTACCATTCCGCAGTGGCAATGAATGAACCAAGACCCAGATGAATCTCCAAACCACCACTCCACGTGGAACAAACTAGCCCCAAAATAAATAAGTAAATGTATTGTACAAACCACTGTATTTTTACTGCCATTGTTATAGCCTCTGGGTTGATACCCCCAACTGGTACCTGTTACTACTCTTTCTGTTGCTCCCCATGAATTGAGCAAACAGACAAGCGAAATGGGAATATGTGCACACAGAAGTACAGGGAGACTCTACCATAGCCCTGGCCACAGCCATCAGTGCTCCAGAGTCTCCTGGAGGGCTCAAGGCTACCTGCACAAACTCAATCTGAATGGCTTCCCCCACCGCCCTGACCCTCGAGTGGGCTCATCAACACTCCAGAGTGCAGGGTACACACAAACAAGGGGGCCCGGTCCCCTTTCCTCCCTTCCTCCCGCCACTCCCCACCTCGTACCTTCCTGCACGGCTTGGAGGACACTTCGAACGAGGCTTTGAACGCTCTCCTCTGTTGGGTTGTCAAGATGGTTCTAGGACGTTTGGGACGCTTATGGTCCTTGCCGTCTTCAGCAGCTCCTTTCCCTGTGCCCTGCGCTGACTTGCAAAGACTTTCTTCATCATCACTTTTGCCTAAAAGCAGCAGAAAACAATGGGTTAAGTTCTTTGAAGCCACTTCCTGGAGCTGTGTGTTATTCTATAATGAGGCGCTTGGGTCCAACATTCCCAGGATGGGTTTCTAGGTAAGTGCAGTAACCTGTGTGGGGTTGACTTGAAAGGAAGGGGCTAAGGAATATATTTCTAGAATCCAAAGACAGCAGATCTTTGGAAAGTCCACCGTTTCAGCTCGGAACTTTCTCCCAGAATGCTTATCCTAGCTCCACATTTACTAGCTGTGTGACTTTGGGCAAATTACTGAACACTATCTGACTCAGTTTCCTTATCTACAAAATTGGGATGGAAGAGAACCTACTTCATTGGGTTGGAAGGACTGAATGAGGTTACCTACACAACACGCAAAATGCTACTTGGGGGCCCGTGGCTGGCTCACTCAGTAGAGCATGCGACTCTTAATCTTAGGGTTGTGAGTTTGAGCCCCATGTTGGGCATGGAGCCTACTTTAAAAAAAGCTGTTTGGCATATAATACATGTCCAATAAGCACTAGTTATTATTTCTTAGATGTTCTTTTTTGAGTCTAGACCTGGAGAAGTTTTGTATAACTTCCTAGATACTGTGTCTGAAATTCTAGCCACTGTCGGGAGACAGAAAATACTACTGCCCAAAAGGCCATAGAGGACAGCGTTCGATGACTTGCAGGTACCAGTAACTGAGAATGGACACAACACAGGGTAGTCAGAACTGCTCGCATATCAAATAAATAACTATTAAAGTTAATTGTTTATATTTATGTGGATTACTTGATGAGCCGTGAGCAATACAAAGAGTAACTTCTGAAGGAAGTAAAAGCCTTTGGTGCATGTCACATCCTGCCCCGGGTCACCTCCCACACCCCACAGCCCTCACCCTCCTGAGAAGATGCTTCAGGGTCCGGGTAACACCCGTGTGAGGGAAGCGTTTTCCTTCTTTCTGCATTAAAAGCCACTGGCAGTTATGTGCTCACATCACGCAAACAAGAACCTCCTTTCTCTCTGGGTCCTCACAGAGCTCACCTGTCTTGTTTCCTCCAGCAGAAAGCTTTGTCCCAAGAGCTTCCCCATCTATGGTCTCCTGACATTGCTCCCCTTTGGGACCGTCCCCCACCCCCCAAAGGAGCTGCACACGCTTGTTCATTCCACCCTCTTCTGTAAAGGACGCTCATCCACGTGCCATCTCAGTTTTGACTTCTGTGGAGTGTTCCATCCAGAAGGACAATGGCCTTTTCCCTCTATGAACATTTAAGCATAAGGAGCACGAACCTGTGAGCACCTTGAGGGCAGGACCCTTTCAATGTCATTGGATGGCTGTGATGCAGGCACACCTGGGCCTCCATCCAGCTCAGCCCCCCAATGTAAGCGCAGCACTACCAGAGTGTTGACATGCACTGTGCCTCAGTTTCCCCACCTGCACCCCCACAGCAATAGCACTCAGCCGCGGGCGACTCAGGGACAGTGCTGCCGTGGGCAAAGCAACTAATGTGGTCCTGGTGCACAGGAGGCTCGAAACCGATGTGGAAGGGATGCCCTTTCCTTTCTGCCTCACTGCCCTGGAGAGTGAGTACAGGGGAAAGCCCCAGAAAAGACTGAAGAAGAGAGAAAAGAAGAAGAAACCTCATGACAAGGAGTGGCTACTCCAGCATCCTCACCTGAGGTGGCTCCTCCCGGGGCAAATCCAATCAGTGGACCTCAGCCATCCCTCCACAGGAAGGGGTTTTAGGATCTTTCAAGATGTTCAGAACGGCAAGGAGAAAATAAGCACATAAGAACTAAAACCCACAGAGAAATAAGACCCCACAAGACAAGAGACTGTAGGAAAAAAAAGAAGCCACAGACTCCTCATATTCACCCTTCTAGAACCGCCATCCAATGCTCAGAGACCCCGCAAAGCTGGTCCTCCCAGGAGACCAACAGTCCTGTCTGCTGACGGACTCCTCGGGGTCAAGAGGGTGCTCTTCCAGTACCAGGGAGGACTTTGCGGAGTCTTCTTTGCAAACGGGCTGACATCCCCTGACCTCCAGGCTCATACAGATCTCCTCTAAGTCCAGGGACTAAAAGGGGCCGAGTCTGTAACAATCAACTGACACATCTAGGGTGTAGTGTGATTCACTACTTTGCACGCCCGAAGATCCTAGAACACTGTATGTTAACTATACTGGAATCAAAAAAGGAAAGTTTAAATAATAAAAAAAGGAGTTGGAAAATATAAAACATTTTATCCCAGATAAAAAATCAAATGCAATTTTATAATTAAGAAAGCTCATGTCTGACACCCATTTTGTCCATAAAGCGGTATTTGCAAATGTCTTTTCTTTAAATTATTTTAATGTTTTATATATTTCTGAGAGAAAGAGAGACAGCGTGAACAGGGGAGGAACAGAGAGAGAGGGAGACACAGAATCTGAAGCAGGCTCCAGGCTCTGAGCTGTCAGCACAGAGCCTGACGCGGGGCTCAAACCCACAAACCGTGAGATCATGACCTGAGCTGAAGTCAGATGCTTAAGCGACTGAGCTACCCAAGTGCCCCTATTTGCAAATGTCTTCTGGACCCAGTCTGATTCTCCTAAAGCCGTTCCTCACACAGCCTGACGCAAATGTTTATTGATACCTTGGAAGACGTAAGTAATAAACAAGTAAGGTCTAAAGTCATGCTAGATTCCTTGATGATGGTTCATCTCTGCTGCCGTCATTCGGGAAAGCAACTTGGCATCGATACACACGGGCTTGGGAATCCAACAACTCAGGCTTAAACTTGGGCTCTGAAAGTTAGGATGTGTGATTTTGACCCAATCTCCCAAGGCTCCCTTTCCTCATTGGGGAAAGTGACAGTGTTTCTAGAGTTTTGAGAGACGATGCATGTGAAGGGTTTGGTGTGGTCTAGCAGGTACCAGGTGCTTGGTGAGTCGTCACCACCATCACGATTGTTACTTCAACATAGAAGAAGTATCCTTGATCCGAGACACGTGTTTTCTGTTAATAACAGTTGCCTGTTGACGGGAGTCTGAGTTAAGGTTTTACAAAGCCAGCGTTCACTTCTGTCTTGGCAGACATGACCCCAGCCAACGCTGAGTTGGCTTCACAGAACGGGAGCGTGTGCTTGCGAGAAGGAAGGTGAAGGGAGGGAGAGGGCTTGGGCTGGTTCCAGAAGGTAGACGGTAACCACCGAGGTCTGTTCGGAGCTCCCGAGGCAGAACAGTGGAGGCTCCTGGTGTCGCCGTCCTCTCCGCTCGTCTGGGACACGGACACCTTCCCCCAGGAGCGCTATTCCATCCTGGAACTATGGGGAGTGGGGAACGGAACTACCTCCCGGGCCAGGCCCCCGCTGCCCACTTGCGGAGGATGTGGAGAGCACTGTGTGGCTCATCATTGTCCCCACACCCCGGGAAGAGGAGAGATGAAAACATCTGTTTTCAGAAGAGGAAGGAGAAGGGGGCCGGGGCGATGGAGGAAGGGGGTGGGGGGGACAGAAAGAGGGAGATTAAGATTTGTTTCCAGGGTTTCTACTGCTTTTGTGGGTACGCGTCCACCCTATTTTATTCCTCCTTTCTGCTACTAATCTCTCTCTCTCTCTCTCTCTCTCTCTCTCTCTCTCCGTCCCCTGAGGTCCCACATCTTGCCTTCCAAGATGCTCTAGGCCAGGGACCTACAAACTTTTTTTCTTTTTTTGTAGAAGGCCACAGAGTAAATATTTCACTCTTCGAAGGCCTTAAAGTCTCCACTGCAGTGACTCAGCTTTGCCGCTGTAGTGCAAAAGCTCCCGACGACAGGAACAGGCGTGGCTGTGTTCCAGGCACCAGGCCGAGGAGGCCTGCAGGCCGCAGATCGCTGGCCCCTCGTCCGGACCTCTCTTGACCTCCTGTTCTCCAGCAAAACTTACATATCCTACGTGCCAGGATTTAAGGTTCTGACTCTGGGGACGGAGAGCAGAGCCAGGTGACACGGAGGAGTCAATGACTAGCAGAGTTTGATGTGTTCTCCACCCCCCGCCCCCCATCACCCTTATTGAAGACGCAGATGCACTGAACAGAAAATGCCTCCAACCCAACCCGCTGTGGAATGTCAGGTGTCCTGGCAGATCGGAGCGAGGGGGATTCTGAAGACCGAGTGCGGAGAGGCCTCTCGGCACCTCTCGAAGTGCCAACAGGTGCCACTACCCAGCTGCCACGGGGGACGCAGCCCATCGCTAACCATCCGCTCGCTTTCATCTGCTGTGTTGTAAATACTGCGGGCAGAACGGTGCCCTCTAACTCTCTTGGGGGAATTTCCAGGCTGCTCCTGGGATGTTCACGGAGGAGGCTCCCCGCCTCCTGCAGCAAGGCCAGGCCTGTCCGACTCGGACCCCAACTTTTCCAGAAAACTATGCTACGCCTGAAACACACCCTTCACCAATCTGTCTGAGAGAAAGAGAAGTTCTAAGAGAGCCAGGAAGTTTCTCCCAGGCCCAGCAGGAGGACCGGAGAGCAGAAGATGGGGAGAAGCCTTCACACAGCAGAGCCGGGGGAGGAGGGGCGGGAGCGGCCCCCTCTCTGTTGCCAGAGTCTCCCACACCCAGATGCAGGCCAGAGCGATCCCTCATAATTTAAGCTGACACCCCTCAGCGGAGATGAAAGGAACACTACTCGCTGTCTCCGACAACAAATGTCAGCATCGCTGGAGGCCATTTAGACGCAAACACAGCATAAATCTGACTCCTCGTGGGGAAGTCCAGAGATGAAGTCTCCAAGCACAGCCTCACAGAGTGAAACGAATTTGCTTGGCATAAAGCTTGAACACGTTTCTCAGGGTCTTTCTTTCCCTTTTCTCATTAAAAAAGAAAAAAAAAAAAAAAGAATCTGGAATGGTCCAGGGCTGTTGCTTCCCCCTGCCTGGCCCTCCCACTCGTTTATGACATAAGCAATCACAGATGAAAGCGCCAGCCGTGGTTTATGGCCCCGAGACGAGCTGCCCTACCTGTGGGGCCTCGGAGATTCATTTCAGGTTGTTGGAAAAAATCCCAAAGGCCCATAAACAGGGACAGAGATATCTGAGCTTGGCCCAGGAGGTGAGGGTGAGGGGGGCGGGGCAGAGACCCTCATGTTAGGGAAGGGAGAGGCAGGAACAGGCTTTGGATGCCTCCCCAGTGATGAGCCTCATAAATGTCCTTCAAGTCGGGGGAGTAGAGGAAGGGTCTGGGACTTGTTGTGGGGGGAGGAGGAGGGAAAGAAGGAAGGGCGGAATTTATGAAGATGGGGTGTATGAAGACAGGAAGCTATTTCAGTCACTGCCCCAGCACTACAGGCCTGGAATTCCATTCCCTCTGAAGATAGTAGTGGTCAACTCCAGATGCTGCAGCATCTAACATCCAGGAGGAGAGAAGTAAAGTTCTCTAGAAAAGGAAAGTCCTGGGGCGCCTGGGTGGCTCTGTTGGTTAAGCGTCCGACTTCAGCTCAGGTCATAATCTCACAGTTCGTGGGTTCGAGCCCCACATCGGGGTTTGTACTGACAGCTCGGAGCCTGGAGTCTGCTTTAGATTCTATGTCTCCTTCTCTCTCTGTCTCTCTACTGCTTGCACTCTGTCTCTCTCTCTCCCAAAATAAATAAGCATTAAAAAATAAAATAAAAAAACAAAACAAAACAAAATAGAAAAGGAAAGTCCCTCCGGCTACCGTGTGAATCCGCCTTCCACGTGGCTCTTCAAGGAGGTCTCGAATCAGACCCAACCCAAGTTCCTATGAAAAATCTGACTCGGAACTCGTTCGTTGCATCATTCGCTCACTAAGCATTTATTGCGAGCTTGCATCAGACATTGTACCGGGACACTTCTGGGACACACAGACAGTGGCGACTCAACCTCTGCTCTCACAGAGATCTCAGATTAGGAAAGGGGAGATATCCAATTCCCAAATAATGATAACTGCTCAGAGGAGCCAGGTAAGGGGACTGGAGAAGGCAACCTTGTGTGTGTGTCACTTGAACTAAAGATGAATGACACGAACTATGAATGGCAGTTCCGGGTCGAGGAGGGTGGCACCGTATGTCAACAGAGCAGAACTTTCAATGGTATGGAAGCAAGACATTGATCCAGGAAGGGGGCTCGTCAAATACCAGGTGTGCTGACAGGCCGCTAGAGCTCAGTACTGCCCAGTGCACTGGAAGGGGCTACAAAAGCCCTCAAATGTCACCTCTTGCTCTTAAGGAACAGAAAACAGGATTGGCATGTGTGAAACAATACAAAATATGAAATAGTATTTGGCTAACTTCTTCAGGCATGGCGAAAAACGTTAGTAAAAATGTGGGCATTTAGAAAAGGGATGTCCATGAGCCAGAGAAGCCAGCGTCAGGAACTTAAACACGGGGATGAGGGAGGCAAGGATTAGCAGAGCCGAGAGCAGGAAGCCAGTGCCCTAGAGAGGGCTCAGTCTGCCTATCCTCAGGAATGGCCAGAAAACCAACGTACACGGAGGGATCAGGAGGCGGACCTCAGGGCGTCATCACAGGGCAAGCAACTTGGAGGAAAAGGGAATGCAGGGTGGAGAGGCTGCGTGGGGCTTACTCCAGGGCTCTTGATGTTCTAGAGCCAATGTTGTCAGCAGTGATGGGAGGAAAGGCAAGGGGAATTCTGTGGCTGGCGCTCCCTGGGGAAAGCTTGGGCCTGGAGCACAGGGAGCCGTGGACCAGGGAAGGCACAGAGACCAGGCACTGAAATACTGTGTGCATGTGGGGTGACAACCCAGGCCACCATGCCCACCTTGAAGACCAGGCTGAAGAAGTCTCTCAGGTCCCAGCGCTAGACAGGGCCCCTGAAGAAGAAGAATGCCCTCATCCCAAGTTCTAATTCCATATTGGGCCTTGTATCCAGGGTATGCGCGTCTCATCTCCATGGCAACAGGCATGGCAGGTGGTACTGTTACCTTTCCTCATGCCCAAGGAATAAACACAGCCTCAGAGAGGTTCAAGAACTTCCCCTCTAACACACAGGGCCTGGGGGGGTAGGACCAGGTTTCATCGAAGTCTTGTGTACTTCCAAGCCCAGGCCTCAGTTGCTCCCGCAAGGAGGAGAGAGACAGACTTTCGAATCAGCACATAGGACATAAGTGAAAGACAGTTACCTGTGCATCTCCTGGCCTAAGAGTGGGGACAATCGGATGCTCTGTCTCCCACAGAGCATATAGAATATAGTAGAAAGTAACTTTGGCCATGAAATAGGACAGCTGGATTGCAGCCTTCATTTCACGCCTCAGCTGTACACCCTTGGATGAAATTCCCTACGTCTCTAAGACCCAAGTTCTTCATCTACATGATAACATAAGAATCCTTTATGCTTACCTACTACTTGGCGTGTAGTCATTGACAACTGCATTGTTTCGTTGTCTCTATCACAACACTACAGGGCAGGAAATGTATATACTTATTTTTATAGATGAGTAAACTGAGGCCCCAGGCAGAGAGTAGTCTTGCCCAGAGGCACACAGTCGGGATGTTCTCTCTGGTGTCCCATGTCCCCTCTCCCTGCCTAAGCTGCCCCACGGGATTGTTACAAAGATCAAGGGTACCTGGTATTTGCAAAATATCAGGTACTGCCCAGCTGTTGCTAGCGTCCCTGTTATTAAAGAGTGAGGAAAGAAAGGCTCACGGGGCAGGCTTTCTCGGGCGCGGGTCACCCACCGGGAGCTCCTGGGGGAAAGCCACTCTTTTCAGTGCAAAAGGGATGAAGCCTCCCCCCTCCTCCCTACACATGCCCCACCACTGCAACCCCTTCAAATATCTCCAGTCTCAAGGCACCGAGCCTTTCCAGAGCAGGGCACACAGAAGCCAAGGGCCCCCTGAGTCAGGCTGTAGGCATGTGTCCTGGAAAGGCACCTTTGTTCAGCAAGGTTTCTGTGCCAGGCAGGGGGCGGGGGGCAGCGGGCGAGCCAGGACCCCAAAGGGAGCCTCACCTCCACTCTGGGAATGCTAGCACCCACCACAGCCTGGGCACCTCATGTGCTTTCCTCAGTGGGCGGGCACTCATGAAAGGCAAACCTTGCCGTGGGAGGTTTGTAGGGACATACTGGGACTGGCGCGGGTTGCTGGAATTACCATGGATCTGCGTCAGTGTGGGGCCTTTTCATATCTGAATAGGCTTTACGCTAATACCTAGTCTGCCTCCACGCACACACGCACGCACGCACACATGCACATGCACACACTGCATCTTTTCTCTGAGTTCTTCCATTGCTTTCTCCGTTTTAATAAAAGCACGTTTATATGCAATCCAAACTGGTAGGTACAGGTGCGAATGCTCTGACTGCCTCTATGCACGGATTAGTCATATACGGAGAGACTAATAATCAGGATATCAGAAGACTCCTCTATGCAAATCAAGCCTGGACAAAACCACCAAACAAAAGCCATAGCTTTTGTTGTTTCGAGGTAGCTAATACCAGAGAGGGGGAACCGGAAGCCTCTAACAAGCCAAATCAGGTATTTGGGGCTCAGTGCTCAGCCTCAGTAAAAGCTCATTAATCCAGCTGCTTGGTGATTCACTAGGTGTGGGCTGTGATGTGCATATCACTGTAGCAGGTTAATATTGATAAAGTTAAGAGTGTATTCGCGCTGGTTAGAACAGACTTAGGTGGACTGAATACTGTATCTCTTTGAAGGAGTCCAATTTTGCTGCATTAATTACCAGTCTTCAGGAGGATAAAATTATCCAAGAAAATGAAATTGTTTCAAGTCAGGGTTAGGAGACAAAGGGCTATCTCTCCAAATTAAAAAAGAGAACCAGACAACAATCCTTTAGGTGATCGGGGAGTTGAGGGAGTTGGATAACACTGTAAATGCTCTCATTGTGGAAGTGAATCCTCTCTGGACAAGTTCATCGCGGACTTAATCATAGAAAGAAGCTGCTTGGATGACCACAGCTGATTTGACTGCCTGTGTGCCCTTGGCAGAGACATCCTGGTGGTGATTAGGCCCTCTGCTGGTTTGAAGAGGCAAGCTGAGGCCAGTACCCAGCCAGGTCTGTGCCTTCAGACTCTAGTCCATTCCACAAACCGATGAGAGGCTCAAAAGAGCAGGAAAACGTGAGGTCAGGCATGCGATCTCCGTACTGACCTTCACCATTCACTGGCTATGTGACCTAAGGCAAATGACCTAACCTCTCTGGGCCCTACCCTCCGAAGTTGTAAAATCAGGGGAATAAAGACCTGCAAGCCACCCTAACAGGGTTGTAAGAACATAAAAGCAGGAGTAGGTAAAAGCACTTTTTAAAAAAATTATAAAACACTATAAAAATGCAAGATACTTTCAATATTTTCATTTTTATGATGTCTCATGACTGCTTATGAACCTACTGCATATCCCCACTAACTGTGAAACTCACACTTCCCATACGGAATATCCCGTCATTCCACAAATACATCTGGGTGTGTGCCTACGATGCATGGGCTTTCTTCCAGACACGGGGTGCGGAGGAGTGGACAAGAGCGATAAAGTCTCTGCCTTCCTACCTCTACTGGGAGAAGACAGACAATAAATAAAGAAAGGAAATCATAATTCAGTCCACGACCATGTTAAACATGCCAAGAATCAAATAAAATAGAGCAATGGGCTAGAGAATGACTGCAGAGAGTAGGGAATACATTTTTTAGTTCCAGAATTCTGTACCAAAAAGACCCGAATCTTTTCCTGAGGACGTCCTCATCTGTCTTCCATGTCAGTTATTTTGTTTTCCAAAAACGCTGAGCCCATGTTTGTCTGCCTCAAATGTTTTAGTTACATGAGAATATTCAAATTATATATTGTCTTACATTCTCTAACCACTGGAGCTGAAAATAATATAAACTCTGTGGTTTTTCTGAAAATAGAAATGTTATGCCATACTTCTGGAGGTGGTGCAGCAAAGGGTTAATGGCTTTGGCCTCGAGTATTTTGCTCCATCATTTTATCATTTAGCTGATGCCCTTGGCCAAGATGCCCAGCATTAAGCTTTGGTCTTCCCATTGGTAAAATAGGGTTAAAAGCACCTGTTTAAGAAGCTAATTATAATAAACTAGACCATTGATGCATTGTATTTATGGCACTAAGTTTATGGTGAGAACTTGATGCTCACTAAATAAGTATTACCCTTATAATTTTGTATATCTTCCATTGAGCTAGAATAAGCTTCATGTATCCTCCACGACACACCAGGCGGAGTACTCAAGAGATTAATAATCAGTTGTTAAATAGCTCATGTCCAATTAATACAGAATGGACAGAATGAAGCCAAAAGTCACAGTGGTGATGCATGGCACTACCAGGCACACTGCAGCGTCCTGTTTTCCCACTTTTCACAAATCCATTCACCAACGCCAAACAACTTCCTATGGCTACAGAAACTACTGGAGAATTATTAGTTACCTCCATACTTGGGGGCTCAGCTGGGATGAAAAGTATGCCCCTTAACCTATGATCTGAATTTCTCTTTCACGTTGATATGGACCCCACAGATGGCCCTCTGTTCCATCAGTACCCACCAGTATGTTTTCAAGAAGAGGAGAGGAGAGCAGACCATAAAAAAAGAGAAACCCAAAACTGTGGTAATTAGGGATAAAGGCAGGAAGAAGGGAAACAAACAAAAAAAAATAAAAAAAAAGGAAATGTAGACAGAGAGAGGCCAACATTGCGGAGCAGGGACCATGGTATGAATTCTCCTCCAGCCAGTAATCTGGTGACTAGAACATACAGTACCCAAGGACAGCTGTGGGGAGGAGGGGGCACCTGGCCAGGAGGCCCTCAGCCCTCTTAGGTGGGGCTGCCCTTGCTATGTGAGAGATCTTCAACAGACATTCCCATGGCCATGGTTCTTTGCAGGTGAAAACGTAAGACTGGGTTAAGAAAACATGTATTTTTTGCAGAAAGAGCTTTCCCTAAATTAACTATAAACAGTCTGTGTGCAGTGAACCCCATTACAGCCATTTGGAGAGTATTTATGCTTATTACCCTTAAGTGGAACTGGGTGTCCTAAGATGACCTTGATGTTGGGGAAATCACTGCTAATAGCACCATCATAAACACTTCACGTAATTAGCTAGCTTTGAATTTCTTAAAGTTTTTTAATGTTTATTTATTTTTGAGAGAGAGGGAGAGAAAGAGAGAGCGCATGTGCACGCAAGCTTGAGTGGGGAAGGGGCAGAGAGAGAGGGAGACAGAATCTGAACCAGGCTCCAGGCTCCAAGCTGTCAGCACAGAGCCCAGTAAGGGGCTTGGACTCAGGAACTATGAGATCAATGACCTGAGTCAAAGTCGGCCACTTAACTGACTAAACCACCCAGGCGCCCTGCTAGCTTTGAATTCTAATGGAAAAAGTCTTCCTGAGATTGTCATTACTGGTATAGAGTTTAATGTTGAAATAAAGATAAGAAGAAGAATACTGTTGCTCTGAACGTAAGACCATTGTAATTATAATCTAGACTCTGGAGCAGGGACGGATTTGACCAAATCTCAGAACCACCTGGAGAGCAGCATAAGCACAGACTGCTGGGCCTTCCTCCCTCCACTCTCCCGAGTTTCTGGAATGCTGGGTCTTCTCCCCATCAGGTCTGGGAAAGGTCTGTGACTTTCCATTTCTTTTTTTTTAATTATTTTTTAATGTTTTATTTATTTCTGAGAGAGAGATGGAGAGAGAGAGAGAGAGAGAGAGAGAGACAGCATGAGCAGAGGAGGGTCAGAGAGAGAGGGAGACACAGAATCCGAAACAGGCTTCAGGCTCTGAGCTGTCAGCACAGAGCCTGACACGGGGCTCAAACCCACGAACCGTAAGATCATGACCTGAACCCAAGTTAGACGCTTAACCGACTGAGACAACCAGGCGCCCCTGTGACTTTCCATTTCTAACAATCTCCCAGGTGATACTGATGCTACTGGTCCAGAAACCACACTTTGAGAATTACTGACCTAGAATGTTCCCTTCTCTCTTTCCCTACCACTATCCCTGCATGTATACACAGGGAAGACCAACAATCATAGTATACTGTTTCCTCAGTTTTATCAGGAGAAAACTGACACCCATTATTGTATAACTTTAAGGCATACAGCATGATGATTTAATTTATGTATATTGTAAAATTATTACCTCGATAGGTTCTTCTAACACCTATCTTCTCATATAGATACAACAAAAGGAAAGGAAATATTTTCACCTTGTGATGAGAACTCTCAGGACTTAGTCTCTTAACAACTTCCCACATACCACACAGCAGTGTTAGCTGTTGTCATCATGCTACTCATTCTGAAAGTTTGTATGTTTTGATCACCTTCCTCTCGATTCCACCAACTGCCGCCCCCCCAACTCACCCCTCTGGTATCCACAAGTCTGACCTTCTTTTCTATAAGTTTGTGTTTTTGTTTTGGTTTGGTTTTTTAGAGTTACCTATGAGATCATATAGTGTTTGTCTTTCTCTGACCTATTTCACTTAGCATGATGCCTTCAGTGTCCAAAACCATGCTGTAACAAAGATAGGACAGCTTGTTTTTAAGGGCTGAATAATGTTCTATTGTGTGTATATACCTCCACTCCTTTGTCCATTCACCCATCAGTGGACACTTAGGTTTCCATGTCTTGGCTACGATAAATAATGCTGCAGTGAATATAGAAGTCCGGGTATCTTTTCAAGATCCTGATTTCAATTCTTCTGGACACCCAGAAGTGGAATAGCTGGATCATATGGTAGTTCTGTATTCAATTTTTTGAGGAACCTCCAGGCTGTTGTCCAGAGCATCTGCATCAATTTCCATTCCCCTAAACAGTGCCCAAGGACTCTATTTTCTCTACATCGTCACCAGCATTTGCTAACTTTTGCCCTTTTGATCATGGCCACGGTAACAGAGGTGAGGTGATATCTCATTGCAATTTTACTTTGCATTTCCCTAATGGTTGGCAATGTTGAGCAACATTTCATGTGCCTGCTGGCCTTTCATAGATCTTCCTTGAAGAAATGTCTATTCAGGTCATTTGCCCATTTTTAAATCTGGCTGTTTGGGGATTTTTGCTATCGAGTTCTAAGAGTTTTTTTTTTTTTTTTACTATATTTTGAATATTAACCCCTTATTTGCAAGTATCTCCTCTCATTCCATAGCTTGTCTTTTCATTTTGTTGATGGTCTTCTTTTGGTAGTGCAGCAGGTTTTTAGTTTGATGTAGTTGCCCTTATTATTGCTTGTGCTTTGGTGTTCTAGCCAAAAAATCATTACCAAGACCCATGTCAAAAAGATTTGCTCCTGTTTTCTTCTAGGAGTTTCATAGCTTCAGGTCTTGCATTTAAGTCCTCTAATCCATTTTGACTTAATTTTTGTGAGTCGTGTAAAATACGGGTCCAGTTTGATTCTTTTAAATGTGAATAGCTAATTATCCCCACACCACTTACTGAAGAGGCTTGTCTTTTCTCCATTAAGTATTCTCAACTTCCCTGTCAAGTAGTAGTTGACTGGACATGCTTGGGTTTATTTCTGGGTTCTTGATCTGTTCCATTGGTCTTTTTGTCTTAAGCAAGATCAGCAATCCCAAGTGGGATTCTCTCTCTGCCCCTCCCTTGCTTGCTCTCTTGCTTTCTCTCTCTCTCAAAATAAATAAGTAAACATTAAAATGAGAGTTTCTATATATAAAATCATATCTTCTGCATATAGAGGCAATTTTATTTCTTCCTTTTTGATTGATACATTTTATGTGTTTTCTCGCCTCACTGCTCTAGCTAGGACTTATAGTACCATGTTGAAAAGGAATGGTGACAGTGGGAATCCCTATCTTGTTCCTAATCATAGAGGAAAACTTTCAACAGTTCACCACGAGTATGATGGTAGCTATGGACTTGTCATATATGGCCATTACCATGTTAAGATCTGCTTTTACGCCTGATTCGTTAAGAGTTTTTATCATGAATGGATGTTGGATTTTGTTGAATGCTTTTTAAGCATCTACTGAGATGATCCCATCATTTTTTTCCCCATTATATTAATATGGTGTAGCACACTGATTGATTTGCCTATGTTTAACCACCCTTGCATGTCAGGGATAAATCCCATGTCATCGTGGTGAGTGGTCCTTTTATTGTGCTAGGGAATTTGGTTTGCTAGCATTTTATTGAGAATTTTAGCATCTATATTCATCAGGGACATTGACCTGTGGTCTTCCTCAAGTAGTATTCTTTTCTGTTTTTTGGTATGAGGATAATGCTGGCCTTGAAAAATGAGTTTGGGAGTGTCACCTTCTAGTCAATTTTTTGGAAGAGTGTGAGAAGGGCTGATATTAATTCTTAAAATGGCAAAATTCACTAGTGAAGCCATTTAGTCCTGAGTTTTTCTTTGTTGGAAGATTTCTGTTACTGATTCAATATCCTGACTAGTCAGATTTTCTATTTCTTTCTTATACAATATTGGTAAATCACATGTTTCCAAGAATTCTTCCTCTTCTTGTTGATTGTCCAGTTTGTTGGCATAGTGTTTTTCATAGTAGTCTCATGAACCTTTGAATTTCTATGCTATCACTTGTAACACCTCTGTTTTCATTTGTAATTTTGTTGATTTGGATTCTTTCTCTTTACCCCCTGGTTAGTCTAGCTAAAGGCTTATCAATTTTGTTTATTTTTTCAAAGAACCAACTGTTAGTGTGGTTTATCTTTTCTACTGTTTTTTGTTGTTGTTGTTGTTGTTGTCGTCTGTTTCATTGATTTATGCTTTAATCTTTATTATTTGCTTTTTTGTGAACACTGGGCTCAGTCTGCTTTTCCTAGTTCCTTGAGGCATAGAGTTAGATTGTTTATTTGGGCTCCCTCCTTACGTAATGGAGGGGTTTGTTGCTATGAACTTCCCTCTTGGGGCTGCTTTTGTTGTACCCCGTAAGTTCTGATATGTTTTTTCATTTTCCTTTGTCTCAAAAAATTTATTTCCCCTTTAATTTCTTCTTTGACTCATTGGATCTGGATGTCCATTTCTCAAGACTGGAAAATTCGGCCATTATTGCTTTAAGTGTATTTTCTGTCCCTTTCTCTTTCTCTTCTCCTTTTGGAATTCCCGTAATGCAAACGTTGTTTATTTTCATTGTGTTCTACAATTCCCACAGGGTTTCTTCACATTTTTTTTCATTTTTTCTTTTTGCTCCTCTGACTGTGTAATTTCCAATGTTCTATCCTCCAGATCACTAATTCTTTCTTCTACATGGTTAAGTCTACTTTTGAAATTTTCTATTGAGTTCTTCAGTTCAGTTATTATATTTTTCAACTCTAAAAGTACTATTTGGGTTTTTGACGGTTGCTATTTCCTTGTCAAACTTCTGTTCATGCATTGTTTTCCTAATTTTGTCTCTGTTTTCCTTTTTTTTTACATTTAATTATTTTAAGAGAGGGAGAACATGTGTGAGAGCAGGGGAGGGGCAGAGAGAAAGGAAGAGAGAGAATCCCAAGCAGGCTCTGCACTATCAGTGTGGATCCCAACAACACTGGGCTCGATCCCATAAATGAACCATGAGATCATGACCTAAGTTGAAATCAAGACTCAGATGCTCAAGTGAAATTTCTGGTCACGCTTATTAGATAGAGTGTTGGGACTGTGTACTATATTCAGCAACAAGTAGAATGATTAACTAGCTTCCCTGCCCTAGTAGGGCAGTGGGCACCTCATTGTTTGCAGGGTCAAATCAGTCCTGAGTGTGCAATGAATTACCTGGACAGGTGAGGCCACTGGTTTTGCTCTGAAGATGGGGAAAGCCACAGGCAATGCTGTTCAAATGCCACTGAATGTAGTGCTGTTGGATGATCCACACATCTTCCTGCATGCTGTGGTTATGTTTCATTGTTAGACATGCTGAAGGCTGTGCTCAGCAATGAGTGGAAATATGGATTATATTCCTGCCTCTGCACAGCAAGAAAAGTAGCTCTAAAACCAGTAAAGCTCTTTGATTGTTGTCCCAACTCAAGTCAGCCCACGCCCCAAGTTCCCTAGCTGAAGAGGGCTATGAGCTTTGCCCTGAAAGCTATTTGCTTGGTCTGCCCTTCCCATGGCTTGAATGTCACTAGGCTAAATAGTTCCCAAGAGTTGTCTCTAACTCTCCTGGTCACATGGGGCCAGAGGATATTCTCCACAATGCATGGAACTGTGTCTCAACCTCCTTGCATGGATAGAAAGGGGAAGGACCACTCCATAATACTCTCAATTTCCCAAACATGCTCTCTGGTTGGGAGAAGCTAGGAGATACCCTCAACCTTGGCTATGAATTAATCCCTCTGCCTGTGAAAGCCTCCATTCCCAGTACTGACTTTGGTCCAGAAGTGAGCAGCTCCACTTGCCCACCTCCTGTCCTGAGCACCACTATGCTTCATAGCTTCCAGGAGTAGTCACCTGCCCTTCTAGTCAGGTAGGGCTGCGATTCAGCATGTTGCCTGAGTGTCGGCAAACTAGGCTCTAGGGAAAGCAAAACTATTCATTTGAGGATCCAAATCAGGCATAACTACATCCCATCAAGTTCTCTGGTCAGAATGTGGTCCCAACTTGGTTCTGCAGATGAGCAAAACTGATGATTGGGATTACTACCTGGACACAGTAGGTATGAATTTGGTCAGCCAAGATCCATGTGCTCGTTGTTTCAAGTCCCTCCCCCCTTCTCTATCATGGTCAGATACCCATGATATGAGATCAGAGTGGGAGTCTGGTTGTCTCATCCTAGGTTCTCTTTTCCCATTGAGGAACCAGTGGCTCAGGGTAGAACTCCCTTCATGGTCCTGTGTTTTTCAGGGACAGAAGCAATGTGGCCAACATTTAGCTTCTTCTTTTATCCTTCTACTGCAGTCTCTGAAGTATGTGTGGCGCTGGGGGGAGATCAGCCTCACTCTGTATTCTAGAATTCTCTCAGTGGTGTGTTGTTCCTGAATGGTTGTTGTTAATTGTTCTTGTGAGAGGAAGTGAAGTCAGGAATGACCTATGTTGCCATCTTGGGATGTCAGTCTCTCCATAATGCATTCTTACTTTCAGTCATTGGAGGTCTTCATACCTTTTTAACTAATCTACATCTTCAGAGTGATTCCTTCTAGTTTTGATAATTAGGGGAGAGTAAAATTCTATTTAAAAAATAATGGTGTGATTGGATGAAAACGTGGGGATGAGTACACAATGACCTAAGACTAGCATGAATAAGACAGCCATTGGCATACATCATCTTGAAGTGCCCTACCAAATACAAGGGCCAGTTCTCTGTCTTCTCTGTCATGTGTGATGGCTACTAAACACCAAAGGCATGGATACCTAGGCTGGTAAGAGTCCAAAAGGACTCTGCAGCATAACTCACCTCTCTTTTACCCTCACATCAGGTTGCTCTCTACTCGTCTGTTCATCATCACCTTTTCCAGGATTGAGGCAAAGTGCTGATCAGCCCTCTGCCTGTAAAACCCAAATGGCTCAAACTAGCGTCTCTCACAAAACACGAATGTTATCAAGTGTGTCCATTTAGTGTAATGTCTTAGATTAAGTCTAAATGAGCCCTCCCTTGCAGTCAGCTGTTTCATCTTCATTGATACCACTCAGAACTAGAGCAAGAGGCTATTAAGAAGCTTGACAATGGGAAATACCTTAGCATTATAGGTACCACTGAGCTTTGGGGAAATGTAGGTGGCTAATGTGCTATCTCAGGGGCTATAGGTTAACCTTGCTATCAGGTTTTAAGTTAATATAGCTTCTCTTTATATCACATGTGTTATTCTATATAATAGATGTGCTCCTACGAAGTTATGCATGAAATCAAATTTCTGTAAAGCTGAATTTTATTCTCCCAACGAAGGAGTTTTTAGACTTACAGATGCTTTACCTTCAAGGATAAATATTCTTCAATGTACAGAGGAGTCTTAATACTTCCATCATTTATGTATTTACGGGCATTCACAAGGAAGTGAGAAGAAAGGAAAAAACCAAAGTTAAATCCTCAACCCCCCTCTACTTGGGTAGTGCCTCCAGCAGCTGTTATACCCCCTCCATGGCTCTAAGTCACACCTGAAATCCCCACTGCAGTTGCATCTTTCACCAGATGCCCACAGAAGCTTTATCACCTGTCACTCTACAGCTTCCCTCTGCTGCAAATTCGTGGATTGTCTCACCATCCTGATTTGTCTGCATCTCAACAATCCCATCACTGTGTAACGAATGCTCTGTATTAAACTCCATTTTAAATATTGACAGTTGTTTCTACTCTCCTGGTTGGCCCATGTCTAACCACAGTTCTCCAGATTGACAAGGGATTTTCAGGTTTGGCAACTGTCCCTTCATTTGATAGGTAGGCATCTCTAGACACTCCATTTCACTAGCCATACTGAAACCGAAGTTAGCTCAAATCACCTTCTCACCGCCTTTGTTATTTTTCTCTGACTAATTTGGAAGGCTTATGCCAGAACAGCAGTTAGGTAATGAGACATGACAAATTATTACTCCAAGATTTAGACTTTTGGCACAAGATTCGCTGGAAATCAGTACTAAAGTTCTATGAGCAGTCAGCACCATGGCCAGATCCAAAAGGCCACAGACAAAATTGGAGGCCAGAAAAGACTTTACTGGAAATTTATGCTAGGGATGAGACAAAGAAATTGGACAGCTTATCAATTCTGCTTAGAGCCCTTCTCTTTGATTTGTCTCTCCAATATTTGTACTGCTTTGTCATACACAGACCAAACAACTAAGAAGACAGGCATTGCCACATGCTGCAAACCTCTGGGAATTGTTAAAATTGAAATGATCTTTACAACCTGTCCTGGAAATTAGTTACTATAATCCATCAAATATAAGATGCTTTCAATTATAGAACATGTCATTATTTTATGGACCACCAAGAAAGAAAAAAAGGGTGACAAATTAAACTTTGATACTGTGCTTTCTCACCACATCTCAATTTTGAGTCACACCCTTATTTTGGATATGTTAAAATGCAAGAAAGAAAAGTGCCTTAGAATATGAAATGTAGCATTAGCTCTGTTTTAGTCCCTTAAGCCTCTTGAACCAGATAAACTGTGTAAGGGTCTGGCCATTCTCGAAAAATCCCAAGGCTCAGGACTTTGGGGAGGGCTATCCATCAAAGAAAGTTACAGACAGCTCTTCAGCCATTTCCATTATTAATCCCAAACACCTCTTTGGTATTTGGGTGAGTCCTGAAGTGGGTGCAAGAGAGCCTAACACTAAATGTGCCTTCCCCAGTAATTATAACGTGGTCTTGGGCAAGGCACTTTACTTCAAATTCCTCAACCATGAAGTAAGGGAGCTTTGATACATGATGTCTTAGATTCTTTTCAATTTGACCTTCTTTATTTAAAGTTTTTAATGTTTTTATTTATTTTTGAGAGAGAGATAGAGACAGCATGAGCAGGGGAGTGTCAGAGAGAGAGGGAGACACAGAATCTGAAGAAAGGCTTCAGACTCTGAGCTATCAGCACAGAGCCCAATGCGGGGCTCGAACCCACGAATCGTGAGATCATGACTAGAGCTAAAGTCAGACGCTTAACTGACTGAGCCACCCAGGCATCCTGCATTTTGATCTTCTAAACAAACAGGAGAAATACTAACAAATATGCTATCTGGCTATGATCACTAAATTAACCAGTGGTTCTCCATAAGAAACCTTTTGTCCCCAGGGTCATCTGCAAATGTATTAAGGCTCTCTGGCTGGTACAATGACTGATGATCTCCCTGGCATTTAGCAGAAAGAGGCCATAGATGCAAAACAGCAAACTGTCTCACCTGAAGTGCCAATAGTTCTCACATGAAAGTATCCTGACTGAGACCTTCTGAGAAAGTATTTACGATAATAAACAGAAACCTCTGAGCTTATGCTCTGTTTCCATAATGATTTTTCTAATCTTATTATAATGATTTAATGTCAATAGCATAGAAAGGAGATAGCAATACTGTCACTTAGGCAATGCCTAAGGAACCAGCCCTCCACCATTTGCCATCTAGATGACAATCTAAATCTTAACATTCCCCCATGAACTTCTCTAGTTTCATTTTTCCTGGTGCTGGGACCAGTCCTACACATAAGGCAGTAACTCCCTGCATGGGCTGATATAAAAGGAAACAACAGGTTTCCTACTGGCCATTTACATTACTTATAAATCAGCACATACGGTATGACAACTTCCAGGTGCCTCTTGGTAGAACATGCTGAGTAAAGGCAGCATCAAAGAAATGAAGCCTGGAGAACCTTTAGATTGATGGCCTCACATTTCTGGTGAGGAAACTGAGTTCCAGATAGGTGAAGGTGCTTGCCCAAAAACATACACTTAGTATTAGCAGCTCCCAATCCAGGCTTCCAGTTGGTTGACTCAGAGCCCAGTGCCACACCAAGTGTCTGGCGTAAGTGATGAGAGGAAAAAATTCTCAACAGTGCTGAGCAGACAGGTGAACATCTCAGTGTAAAACTTTCCTGACCTACCGCCCAGAGAAGGAGCAATATTTTTTCCTAACCTCTGACTACTTCAGTATTTCCTAAGAATAACCTTAGTTATTCTTACATAACCATAGTACAACCGTCAACATTAAGAAGTGACATCATCACAGCACAAGTCTGAATCTTTATTTTGCTAATTGTCTTTATGATATCCTTCTTTTGACCCAAGATCCAACCCAAGAAACGACACTGCAACTAGTTGTTGGGTCTCTTTCTTCTCCTCCCATCTGGACAGTTCAACCTTTTATTTTCATGGGCCTTCGTGTTTGAAAAATACAGGCCAACACCTACCAATTTGGGCTTGTCTGGTGTTTCTTCACTATTAGTTTAAAGTTACATATTTGGGGCAGGAACCACAGCTGTTAAAAAGGGGCAATTCTTGTTAACTCCATACACTCAATCTATGGGGTTAAATATCAGCCTTCAATATTTTTTAATAAAACATTTTTTCTAAAGCAAATTATTCCATCTCTCTGGCATATAAGTAGAGTCTGTAGACACATCTTTTTTGTTTCATTGGTTGTTTTTTGGTGGGGTTCTTCATCTTTTAGTAAATCTGGAAGGTAATGTTTTAAACGTAAGCAATTGCTTTATACAACCACACAGACAGAAAGCATAGGAGATTGGGCTAAGTGGGGAATAACTCTGCAAAACACTTTAAGGGTGCTGTAGAAAATCAATCTTTAATATCAGCTTATTTTTTTTCTTCTCTTTCTACAGTTTATTTTGTTTTTTTTACAAATAGTTTATTGTCAAATTAGTTTCCACATAACACCCAGTGCTCATCCCCACAAGTGTCCTCCTCCATGCCCATCCCCCCTCCCCCCAACATCCATCAGTCCTCAGTTTTTGTCAGCATTCAAGAGTCTCTCATGGTTTGCCTCTCTCCCTTTCCCCACCATTTCCGCCCTTCTTCCCCCCCTTGTTCCTCCATCAAGTTCCTCCTAATCCTCCTATACGTGCAAACATATGGTATTTGTCCTTCTCTGCCTGACTTATCTTGCTCAGCATAACACCCTCAAGGTCCAACCACGTTGCTACACATGGCCAGATTTCATTCTTTCTCATTGCCATGGAGTATTCCATCGTATAGATAAACCACATCTTCTTGATCCACTCGTCCGTGGATCGACACTTAGGCTCTTTCCATGTTTTAGCTATTGTTGAGAGTTATCAGCTTATTTTCTGATTAATTTCTTCTTTATACTAAAGGAGGACTTCAAATGGCATACTCTGCTTCATTGAGAGTTCCTGTTAGTTGGGTTCCATGAACCTACATTTGATGCAAAATTAGAGATATTCTGTCTGGATAATCCCTTTTTCCCTACTTAAACAAATCTAATCACCATTCTTACCTGTTCTGAAAATTATAAATTCTAAAGCTTATAACTTGAGAATTCCAGCCGTCAAGATACTCTAATACAAGGTTCTCCCACTACTGGAAATTTGCCGGCACAGGCCATCCAAATGCATTGAGGGCATCACGGTGACCGAAGCCAATATGTCGTATGCATATGACAAACCGTCTCAGGAGGGACGTCACAGACAAGGAGAAAGAGAAACCTCCTTCTTCTGTTCTGCTGATCCTTGGGCACATCCAAGGTCAAAGAAAATGAACAGGGTAGCAGAAGGCTCTGTAAAACCTGCCTCCCTGGACCACGGTGGAGGGAGGGGGTGGGAACAGGCTGGGGACAGGCTGTGCCGGAGCAGCAAAGGGTCTCGGCTGAGGGTGTAGAGAGGCCCATGGGAGCCTTGACATTCTGACAAAATGTGCTGCCCTACCCTGAGACCTCCCCATTGGGAGTGACTGTGTCTGGGCTCAAAGATTCAGAGTTCATCAGAGAGAAGGAGGCATCTCCGTGTGTTTTCTCAACCCAGGAAGAGCACCAGAAAAGGCCAGTGCACGGTTCTACCAGCCTCATGAAGGGAACACCAAGTCTCCATGAGTCTCTCTTACATGTAACACGGCCTGGGCTTACGACATCCCACAGAATCAGGAGACACTAGCAAAGGGAGGAGCGGTGGAGGGTGAACACTTCTTTGCGCTTTTTTTCAGGCGAGGAGGGGTCTGGTGTCGCTGCCTCGTCTCCTTTTGAGGAAGCCCTTCCTTCTGCCAAGGTGAGGAGCTTCCCAAGTTGCAGCTCGTTGTTTACAAAGAAAAAAAGCACAATTCGAATAAACGGACTGCCCCCAACACAAAAGTCTAGACAAACTCTTAAGGAAAGTGCTAGAACCAATGTCACATTCCTTTCGGCACGTTCCACTCTGCAGCGATTGTGTCTGGCGTCCTTCGTCCTTCCTTCAAGAACCTGAATTCCCTCTGGTCACACCCCAGCTGTTAGATGAGGTAACACCAGCTGTGGTTCCCCTACACCACTGTCAAGCAGCCTAACACACAGCTTCTCGTCCATATGACGAGGGCACTGTGGAGAGTCGGGAAGATGTCCTTCGAGTGTCACATTGTCTTGGGCTTCCTCACTCTCCTTTGCCAGTGTAGGAACAGGACGTCAAAAGGAACACCAGAAGCCCCTGGTGCTTATGTACAATGACAGACTCTCTTTATTGAGCACTTACTTTGTGCCAGGTACCATGATAAACACTTGACATGTACTAGCCTATTATAAGCATCCCAACAGGCCATTTTGCAAGGGAGGGAAGGAAGGCCAAAATGGTCACCCAAGGTCACCAGCTATCAGATGGAAGAACACCAAATTAAACCCAGTGCTCATAACCCCCAAGCCTCGGTTTTAAAACAATGTATGAACTGAACCGCTGAGGACTCCTGTCATCAGTTGATGTCCTCATCAATTTCTCTCTTCCCTAAAATCGTTTGAACACTTAAAATGTACATCCAATCACTGCTGGTTTATCCAGACAATAACGTATCGCCTGCTGATAGATTCAAAAGTGTGTCAAAGTCCATCTGACTCCAGAGGCAGGATCTTTCGCATCGTTGTGCTCTTTGGGTGAGCAGTCTGAAGCTGGGCCCAGGGGATGGGCTCAAGTGTTGCCTGAGTGAATGATAATGGAGGTGACGGTAATAAAGAGGGACTTGTAGAACAGGGGTGTCTGTATGTGTGTTCACCAGTTATCCCACAGAATCTGAGTTAAAAGAAGTCTCAGGAAGAGTTTTGTCCAAGATTTATCTGATGCCTATGTCCTTTCATATTGATCCTTCATAGTGTACTTAGAGATACAGGAAAAATATGGACAGATGAAAGTCTGCATCAGTCAGAACCTAAGGCAACAGGATGGGGTAAAAGCCACACAATGTCATAGGATTATTCTAGAATGAAAAAAAATTAAAAAAGAAGTTGGGAATCACTGCATAAACACTTCAGGGCTTAATTAGGGTTTGGGTCCACCCATTCCCTGGTGGGGAACACTTCGCCAGCTGTCTCAAGATGGGATTTAGATCCGTTTCTGCAGACCATGGTCACTAACAAGTGTAGATGCCCACTGCCCAGGCTTGGGCTCTAGTCATTATGACTTGTATCTGATGAGCTCTATGGGTTGTTCAGTACCTTTCAAACTTTACAGATTTCTTTCTCTTTTTTAATGTTTATTCATTTTTGAGAGACAGGACAGAGCGTGAATGGGAGGGGGGCAGAGAGAGAGGGAGACACGGAATCCAAAGCAGGCTCTGGGATCTGAGCTGCCAGCACAGAGCCTGATGTGGAGCTCAAACCTACCAACTCTGAGACCATGATCTGAGCCACCCAGGCACCCCTCAAACTTTGCAGATTTCTGCCTCCTATCTCCAGAGTAGACTGAATAGGTCTGAGTAGGACCTATGAATTCACCTTTCTAACATTCCCAGGAGACACTGATGCTGCTGATTCTGGAACACTCTTTGAGAGCCACTGCCCTACCTGAATCTTGTTTCATTTACTTGCTTTCCTGCAGCCGCGTAAACTCTGAAGGCTACACCAGTGAAGACACTGGCGAGAAACTACCGTGTAGTAAACCCTCTGTTTTTCTGTGCTTCTCAAGTCCCTGTCTGACCTTCCTCTTGGACCAAAAGCCAATGGGCTCAGCTGCCCATCCACATCCACACTGTCCACCAAAAACTCCAAACTCAACATGCCCCCTCATCCATTATCTAGACCTCTCTTGTCTGAGCCTCTACCTCTGCCTGTGCTATATCACCATCCATGCAGATTAGAAAGCGCCAAGTCGTCTTTGACTTCAACTTTGCTTCCTGTATGTGATATCATTTAACTCTAGAATTTAAGCTCCCCAGAGGCAGATGCCTTGGAGTATTTTGTTCACCACTGTAGCCCCAGCACTTAGAATGATGACGGGAACGATGTAGGTATGGGGTGAGTAAATGAAGGAATGAATTCTCTGAAGCCCCGCCCGAATCTGTGCTTGAGTTCATGCCTTCATGTCTCAACGGAGGACCGCAGTAGCCTCCTGCCCAGCCGCCCCCATCGGCAAAGCCACCCCAACTCCACTCCACCCGCATTCCTTCTCTGTCGGAAGCACAAACTGAGAAGGCTCATAGCTGTGTTTACAAACTTCTGATCAGACCCCCTTTAACAATCAGATGATATCCAAGGAAGATACGCCAACCCCTTCACACACCAGCCATCAGTCCTGCCATCCGCACCAGCACCGGGAATCTCAGGTCCCCAAAGGACTCTACATTCCAGCCCCTTCTCCCATGCAGGTGACAACCCTACCTCTGTATCCCTGTGTACACCAAGCTATGCCATTCTTTCTAACAACTTAATCATCTACCTTTCATTGTCTGAAAATGACCTCTTCCGCCAAGACCCAGCTACAATGTCACGTTCACTGCGAAGTGCTTTCCATCTAGTCCCCTGAGTCTCCTGTCCGCATATACAGACACCCCCCACCCCCCAAGGGGAATTACAGATCCTGTAGCTGGGATCCTAGCACCTTTTGTCTCCACTGAGACACATGCACGGATTCGATTTTTCTGTAATTATTCTGTTCCAGGAGTTTCCTCTCCACTGAGGAACCTGAGGATCTGTAACCCAGAGGTCTGTTTACCTTCCTCTCATTCTCCCTAGTATCTAACCCGGTGTGACAGACAGGCCCTCAAACGTCTGTACTCGCCTCAATTTAATTCAGTTAGCATCAATCAGACAGCAAGGAATAAACCAACCGCCCCGGCCTTAGCCGGGACTAATTCTCTGAGGTCTTCGCCAGCCCCGGCCAAACTAAAAACTAAAGTAATTACTTGGGCAGATAATTCATGAAAGAAGGAAAAGCATTTGCATTTGAATGATCGAGCCAGGATTTTCTGCTTGTTGATGTTTCTGGAATTTTTCAGATAATGCCTTCAATTCTTTGATTCTTTCATGGTGTGGGGAGTAGGCCAGAAAGTTAATCTATCAATCACTCTCCCATCTGAAACCGGGCAACCTTCAACCGGTTTTTTGCCGAAACAGAGACAAAATTCAATAGGAACCAAGCTTCAAATGCCATCACGCGGAGTTTGAAGGGCCTGCAAGGTTCAGACGCCGCAGCCCAAAGAGCTCCTGAAGACTTCGCCAGGAGCCCCCGCGGTCACTCCTGCCACTTAAACGGACTCACATCTGGCTACCTTGCGTTCATGCCCTTAGAATTCTCACGGGTGGGGCAAGACAGACAGACAGACAGACAGGCAGCAGAAGGCAGTGATCGCCGGTGCCCAGCGTGCTCTGAGTCCATGGGGCAAAACCCTAACCGGACTCGGGGGCACTGAGAGCCAGAAAGGAAGCACAGGACAGGAGGCACGTCCGTCTGTGAGTGCAGGTATGGGGGCGAGGAGAAGGTAATCTCGGTCCCCCCAAAATCAACAGCACGACGCTCCCTCTGAAGAAACACACGGGGGAGCACGCATGCACGTGCACACCCGCACACCCGCGTAGACGCGCACAAATCCCCAGCACCTGCTTCTTGGCAGCCCGGCCCCCGAGGCTGGCCCGGAGGCGCGGCCCCACCAGAAGCGACGGGCGGATTTACCGTGGCCTTACTTTTAATTAAGTCCGCGGCGCGGGCAGGGGCGGGGGGAGGGGGCGCGGGGTGGGCCCTAATCCCGGGCCCGCCTGACGTCACCTGGGAACGGGCGGCGCGGGCTGCGGGGACGGCGACGACCTCGCGGCGACCCGGGCGCGCCTCCGCCCGAGAGGGGCTTTGCTCCGCGGGAATTAAGGGCAGGAGAAATGTTAGTACACTTTTAATTGGAAACCGAGTTCTTCTTTCAGGGCGGCTTGTTTACTCAGGATCGGGCATTAGAACTCAGGGGAGGCTCTAATTGAAGTGACGGCTTTGGAGATTATGGGGAACATATGGCCCCGCCGCCGGGCTCTTTAGCTGCATTTTCTCCTCAACCTGCCGGCCGGCCGGGGGTGCTGCGGCGCCCGCCCTCGGCCGGCTCCAAAGGGCCTTTGAAGAGCGGGCGGGCTGCGTCCGGGCTCCTGGCACCGAGTGCCCCAAACAAAGGCAATCGCACCGCTGGGCACCTAGTTGGGCTCTAACTCAGGCTGCTGGGAGCTACGGGCGGGAGACAGTTGCCAGGGTAACGGGGCGATTCCCACTCGCTGCCTCCTTGGGCCCGCCCGGCCCGGCCAAGCTCACGCGTGGATACGGGGGTCTTGGGGCAGAATTACATTTCTCTCCCATCTACCGATCATCACTCAGCCAACCCACCCACCCACCATCGTTCTACACACCCTGGCAGGCTCCGGCACCCACCGCCATCAGTTGATTCGCCTCGTTCTACACACCCTGGCAGGCTCCGGCACCCACCGCCATCAGTTGATTCCCCTCCCACCGGATTCTCTCTGTATCTAGAGCTGCCCGTTAACTGAATACAACACCCATAGTTAAGTCTGATGTTCCCTGAAGCAGTAATTTTACATTGCAGGGTTTATCTAAAATTCAAAGTTAACTGGATTTTTGTTTGCTAAATTTCACAGCCTTGTTCATGCTAAGCAAAAAGCTGCCTTTTGTTTTAATTCCGGAGGGTCCCTGCTTCAGCGCCAAAGCTCTGCCATCGGGTAACAAAACACTGAGTTGTCCCAACTCTGTCCCCGCCCCCCCGCCACCCACCCCCCCAGCTTCGTGGTCTGCAAACGCGTAAAAGTAGAACAAGTCTTATAGGGTGACTACTTTGAAGAGTAACTCATTTGAGCACAGAATTTGATCAAAGTGTTTGGCTATTGACTGTCTCCCTGCCCTAGCTGAGTTGGTTCAAGCCACTACTTTACCACCCTTACAGATTCCTAAGAAATTCCTGGACCCTTACCTTGAATAGCAGCATGGGCCACTGATCCCACCTAGTAATGCACACACGTGAACTCAAATTCCTGCTCAAATCACCAAGAAAAAGCAAGCACGCCCATGCGTCCCAGCATGCAAACTTGGGCTTGGAACACTAGGAATCCAAATGGTTCTTAAAGGACATGGCTTTCCGTACACTTTTACAGCACCGAATACCAAGGCGCTCAGAAGAAGCTACGGCCCGATTTGCCACCGAACCTTAGTAAACTAGACTCTGGGGTTTCTCTTAGGTCATAGATGCCGTGCTACAGCTGGCTCCCTCTTCTGCTCAGTATGTGGTCTAAAGCATCTACAGATCCTTCGTGAAATCTCTGGGGTGGACATCTAAAAGTTGATGGGCTTGGCTGGAACGTCAGTGCAAGAAAACCAGTACCTTCCCTGCATTTGCGCCCCGCCCACCCCCCACCCCCCCCATCTTTACTACACAATAGTAAAGGACACGGAGTCTCTGGTCATTTAGCTCAGGTATTAGAAGGTCAAAGACTTAGGATGAGTCATCAGGGCCAGAGACGTCACTCCTAACGTTCACCAGGCAGAGTGCAAAGTCTTGCCACTGTACTCCAAAGGGATCCGATAGAAGGATGGATACATAGAGGCATGATGTCCACACTATCCCTGGAAAAACAAATCTGAGTGCGTTTCTCCTAAGAGTAAGGTCAAAACAGATGGCAGGACATTGCAGATCAGTGAAGCCTATTAGAAGTTTTGATATTTACTGATTTACTCCCCTGTTGTACTTTTATTCATTGAATTAATGAGGGCTGTGGGCGGCACAGCTGATACCTCTCATCTGGACCAAAAGGTCAACTGGTTTTTCCGAGAACCATCAGATGGCCACAGGAGCAGAAGAGAGGTTTGATGAATAATTGTAAAAAAATCAAACCAAACGTGTGTGTGCGCGCACGCGCGCATGCGCGAGCGTGTGCACACGTGTGCGCACTTTTAAAGTATTTTCATATTTATATGCCATGTTGTCTTTGGATCCTTCAAAGCCTCCCACTTCCTTTTAGGAGATGCCCATGAAAAGTATGATGACAGTGATTAATTATTAAGGAGGATCCAGAGTTAGAACAGAAGGTGAACTTCTGACGGATTTGAAAGGGAGTGTAAACTTAGTTCTAATCACCTTGTTTTCATTGCTTTAATTGTACATGAAAAGGTTCTTCAGTTGGGTTCTTACTCTCAGGTAGTAAGTCCGACCGAGTACCTGGAACATCGCCACAGGCAGCCAGGGAGAGCTGTCAGCGAAACATGAGAACAAAACGTGAGGTCTATTTTCATAGGCCTCACATTTTTATCGATTGGACAGCAGAGCATGGTGCTTAATGATGCAGGCTCTGGAGCTGGACTGCCCTAGTTTGAAGTCTGTCTCTTTCAATTACTAGCTGTAGGACCTTAAGCAAATTACTAATTTTTCCATCGTCACCTCCCTCAGCTGTACGATGGGAATAATCATAACACTGCCTCCCACATCAGCTTGATTTGAAGTTAAGTTAGTTCATTTGTGTAAAGTGCCTAAAGCACTGCTTTGTGCCGAGAAAGGGCTCAATAATTATTAACATCATCATCATGCAAAAATCACAATGATCAATTGTTCATTTGATGGTTTTTTTTTTCTTACAGGGATTGCGCAAGGGAAATAAACACACACAGCACACTATGGTAGCTGAAATGTGCTCAACAGCGACTGCACTAATTTTAAATGATGACTTCTACCAAAATAATTAAGTATCCAAAATTAAATTACAGTCAATGGAAAAGAGATAATGCATTGTCTGAGTTGGTACATTGCCTGTAACTTTTCAAGCATGAAAGATAAACTCTACTCAACTCACAATTATAGCAGAGGCTGAGTATCAAGTGTCCTGACTTGGTAATTGGTAGAATTAAGTTCTTATTCTGGCTTATCCCTGACTCAAGTATCCTGTGTCCTTATTTCTCCGTCTATAATATGAAGACAAAACAAATACACTGGAAGACAAAGGTTCAGAAAAGAAAAAGCAGCACTGATCCCCAGACTGAAGGCAACAAATAATTCTGATGGTCAATTTCATGGCTGTGATACTAACAAGAGACACCATTTGATTCAAAAACAACTTAGAGGGCTCAGGCAATTACAACTTTCTCTTTCTTGTCTACTATCCAGAGATTCCAGATTAATAAATCAAAAATGTCCATGAAGACCTTTGTGCTAGTCATGATCTATGTTTTTCACGTCCCCTTTCATAACACTCACAACAATGAAAACGGATAATAGTTATTACATGTTTACTTCTGTGCAGGGCACCGTGCCAAGTCTTTGGGGCCAGATGATCTCTTCGGTGTCTAGTCTTATCCTCAGCACCTGACAGAGATGGGGGGATCCAGAAGATTAAAACATAGCTACTGGCTTGAAATTTGAAGAATTCATATCAATTCCAAAACCTGGGGGGTAGGTTTATAAGTAATTGCCCATTTTTTGGACTTTGGGCCATGATCCAATGGTCGGTTATGACATTAATACAGATAAGACTATAATTAAAAAAATAAATAAAATAGGAAATATTAGTATGTCAATGTGTTGAAACGTGACTTCATACACACACACACGAAATGTGTACAATAGGTCATGATAAATATATACATATAAGTATATATGTGTGTGTATATATGTATATATATATATATATATACATAACTGATCTGTTGCTGAAATTTTCTGAAAAATGCTGTTTAGAGGAGTCTTCTGAGAACGCTGCTTTAGAGGAAAGCATAAACTATGATTGAAATATTTTTTAAACAATTATACTATTTACCTGAGTAAGGTTTTTCATGCTGTTGTTTTTTAAAGGCTCACCCTCTGTTTCTTAAAGGAAAGAATAACAAAACCAATCTCTGGGTTGTCCCTTTTGCAGCTCTCAGCCTCCTTATATCCCTTTCTATCTGGGCCTCACTGTTCCCCAGGCTTTAGGAGGTTGGCTTCGGGACATTTCTCTGACTCGCATTGCTCAGTGTTCTCTAACTCCTCTGCCCTTCTTTTCCTACAACTAAAACACAGCATTTAGCACAGATCCTCAGACAGGGCAAGCATATGTAAGAAATATCTACTGAATTAAGGCTGATAAGGTGACTGCCAGGAAGGGCATAAATAGATTATGGCTGTGTCAGAGCAATCGCAACAGGCCTATTCAGGAGTAGAGTGCATTCGCTAACAGGTAACTGTCAGGTTCAAAGGCCCTGTGTAGGCCCTGCTGCAGAAGAGCAGAAGAATCCAGTCCAAAAGCAATTTATTTGAAGACATCCCACCCCCCTCGGGCCAAGAGGCATAGAGAGAGGCAAACTCCAGGATAAACACATTCCAGAAAATGCTATGTTCAGGAATTTGAAGATACTTGGGCACTCAAAAGAGCTCCAATCAGAGTCACTCTAAACCTCAGTTCCCAGTCTGTAAAAGAACGGTAGCTAAATTCAACACATGCTTCCCATTCCTGCTTGAAATTCCTATGAAATCCCAGAAGTGACAGCAAGATGGTTTCCTCCTGGCTTGCACTGACTTTCAAGTGCAGCACTACCTATAATTTTCAGGGACCGGGGAGCACCTCTGAGACACGCAGGCCAATGGGGTGACTCAGTCCCTCTCTAGCCCACACATCCTAGCCACTCAAAATGACAGACCCTCTGTGTACTACCCTGACATGGTCCCAGGTCAGCTATCCAGAAACATCTGAAACAGAAGAGCAAAGACAGAAGATGAGACTTTTGTAAATGAGGGATCTTTAATGAGATAAGCACATGAGCCATGAGCTCCCCACCCCTCAAACCAGGAGACGAGAACAATGCCTGCCATTTACTAAATGCCCTAGATCCATGCCCTTGATCACTTTTTTCAGGCCCTTGATCACTTTTCACTGCTTCAGAAAGAGAATCCTGGACAGGGGAAGTCTCTTTCCCAAAGTCGCCCTGCTGTTAGTCTGGGGCAAGACTCAAATCACCATAAGGAAATTGACACGTGCTCATCTCTCCTGCTCAGTTTTTCTTTCAATCTTGCGTTCTGAAGTTCATGACTATGAACTGACAAGGATAATCCTCTAGGACAGTCAGGCATTTTCCAAAATTTGTCAGGTAATCACTACTTCTCTACTCTAATTTATTGGAGAACAAGAGTTCCAAGATACATTGGAACCAAGAGAGGCTCACTAGTTTTGTAATGAAATTTTTTTTAAGTTTATGTATTTATTTTGAGAGAGGTAGAGAGAAAAGTAGGGGAGGGACAAAGAGAAAGGGAGAAAGAGAATCCCAAGCAGGCTCCATACTGGCAGCACAGAGACCCACGCGGGGCTCAATCTCGCAAACCGTGAGATCACGACCGGAGCTGAAACCAAAAGTCGGATGCTTAACTGACTGAGCCACCCAGGTGCCCTTGTAATGAATTAAAAAAAAAAAATTCCAAAGTTGTGGAAGGAAATTAAAACGAACGTCTAAACCTGACTCTGAAAGGAAGGAAAAAGAGATGTATCCCACAATTAGAGTAACAAGTAGCAATAAACCACACCCTAAGGGAAATTAAGAGTGAAGAAGGACCCCCCACCCCCAGTCTTCAGTATGTGTCAGAGTCTTCATTCCAGCTCCTAGTAAGAGTCATACTGGAGATTGGTGCTTCTCTGCTAAGGACCTCAGAGGTTAATAAGAACAGGACAGAGTTAATTTATTCACACACTAAGCAAACATTTGCTGAGCACCTGTTGCATGTCAGGCACTGTGCTGGGGCCAGGGGAGTTTAGACCGTGGGGGGAGAAGGGGTAAAAGCCTTCCCAGCAGTCCACACTACTGGAGAAACAGAGGCCATGGAATTGCTATATTTATTTGATACCTAAAACTTCCTTTGCAGAAAGGCATCCTCATCATGGGGATCTCGGCCCAGGCTGCCTTTGGGAAAATCCCTCTACAAAAGCAGAACTTGGAAGAGAGCCCTGCCTTACCCTGCTGATGGCTTCAACTCTCAGGACAAGCTACTCTTGGACTTCAGTGCTGATCAAGGAAGCGGTGATAAGCCAAGAGGAGTTAATGGTTTGAACCTTGGAAGAACCTAATAGCTGAGGAATCAATTCTGAGCATAATCTAAGATGCAGGCTTGGGGCGCCTGGGTGGCTCTGTCTGTTAAGTGACTTTGGCTCAGTTCACGATCTCAAGGTTCCGGAGTTTGAACCTTGTGTTGGGCTCTGTGCTGACAGCTCAGAACCTGGAGTCTGCTTTGGATTCTGTGTCTGTGTCTCCCCCTCTCTCTGCCCCTCCCCACCCTCTCTGTCTCAAAAATAAATAAACATTAAAAAATGTTAATGTATGCTGGTCTTCAGAAAAGAAAACCTTAAAATGGTAAACAAGCCACAGAACGGAAAAGCAAAAAAAGTTTGAGTCGATGGTGAGGGCCGATAAAAAGAAATGAAATATAAAGATATTGTTGGAGGGAGGGGCAAAAAATGAAATTCTGACTAGACATCGGTCATCTCACAAATGGAAAAAAAAGGTAAGCAATTTAACGTAAAAATAACGTATAATTAAACACAACTTGGAAACCTGAATTGAATATGGATTGAAATGGATAAAGACATTAGTGGAAAATATCATGAAATCAAATAATGACTTTAGTTTATATATAGTTAATAGTTTTATATATATATATACATATAGTTAATAATACTATACCTATGTTAATTTCTTAGTTCACATGATATACTTCTCACAATGCAAACACAAATGTGAAATGTTAACATTCAGGGAAGCCAGACAAAGGCCCCATATGGGAACTTCTGTCTTACTTTCCAATTCCTCTGTAAATCTACAATTTTATTGTAAAGTTTAAAAAAATGTTTATTTATTTTGACAGAGCAAATGGGGAAGGGGCAAAGAGAGAGGGAGAGAGAGAGAATCCCAAGCAGACTCCACACTGTCAGCTCAGAGCCGGATGCGGGGTTTGAACTCCTGAACCAAGAGATCATGACCTGAGCTGAAATCAGGAGTCAGACGCTTAACCAACTGAGCCACCCAGGAGGCCCATCAAAGTAAAAGAGTTTCTAAAACCTGCTGCACAAGACACTCTCAGATGACCTCTGATGTTGAAACATGAAGACAGAAGGGGCAGATAACTAAGAAACGCAACACAGACCAGCCAGGAGCCGTGAGTGCCTACAGCCAGCCCCCCACCCCCCACCCCAGGTCAAAAGAAGTCAATGAAACCATGGGTCACATCAATAGAACAAATGTGACATCCACGACAAGTAGCAATAACAACACTGTGCTAGTTCGGACCACATGTGGAAGATTTCATCCCCTTCTCGGTAGAACATTCTAGAGAGGCTGCAGTATTTGTAGAGAGAGAGGGAGCAGTCTCTTCTAAGTGAGAGTTGGAGGAATGGGGAAGAACGAGACAGAGCAAAAGATCTGGACCCAGACAGTGTGAGGCCCTCCATAGGCAGCTCAAAGGACCGTCCCACGTCAGGGAGACTGGCTGATTTTGTTCCTACAAACTCCATTCTTCTTGAGAGCTTGCTTCCAGGCCACTGGCAAAGCTGGACCAGGATAAAAGGAGCTTTTCTGGCCACACTAGAAAAGAGATCCAACAGCTAAGTGTCTCCAAATTTGGTGTCCCTTTTTGGCTGCAAATATGTCACAGGCTCTGTGTAAGTCAGAACAGTCCACATCATAAAGCCATAGATTCTAGAATCCTAGATTTAAACAGCCCTAAAGGTCACTGGCCTCGTCTTCCACCCACCGCAATTAAAATGTTGAGACGCAGGCGCAGGCCTTTTCCCTTCTCATAAAGAGTCTAGTCTGTACCCACTGTTGGACACCAAAATCTGTCATCTTGCCCCCACGTAATGGGTAAGACTCGCCTGTTATTACTTGGCCTTATTTTCACAAAACTAAATGTACAGAGTGTCTTTAGCTACCTATGGTTTAGTAAGCTCATCACTATCCTCCAGACTCTCTCTAGTTTGTCAGTGGCGTCCTAAAAGGTGTCACTTAAAATTAGACCAAATACAGTAAATGTGCCCTAAGGAATGCAGAAGTGGTGTTCCAGTTACATGTTAGGGACGGGATAGGTCCATTAAGACAGCATTCCTTGGGGCTCCGGCTGACTTCATGGCCAAGCAGACCCCACGGGGCACTCTATCACAACAGGTAGCATGCCCTATACTCACCAGTGAATTCTGGAACCCAATGGTTAAATTTCGTCTTGCTGACTTTGCGCTCTTCTGTGAGCCTGTCAAAATATTTTGGAGCACCGAGAGCGTCAGCCACCACACCAGCCTTCCCTGCCAGCTTTGTGTCATCTGCAGATCGAAAAAAACCTGCCTTCTGCATCTTCATCCAAGTCATCGATAAAAACGTTAAAGATGACAGCCCATTCGATCATTCACTCACCAAATATTTATCAAGCACCCACAATACGTAGAGCACTCAGAACAGAAATGAGAGGAGGAATTGTATTTGCACCAGGATACCTTCTAGAATGGTTTGCTCTCTCTGAACCTCTAATAGGAGGTGGACTTCTTTCCCCGAAGCTTAGAAGCTTGTCCTGTTAGTGAGGCAGGATTTGGCACACAAAATATTTTGTTTTAAAATTATTTTTAACATTTACTTATTTTTGAGAGACAGAGATAGAGCACAAGCAGGGGAGGAGCAGAGAGAGAGGGAGACACAGAATCCGAAGCAGGCTCCAGGCTGTCTGCACAGAGCCCGACACGGGGCTCGAACCCACAGACCGTGGATCATGACCTGAGCCAAAGCTGGAAGCTCAACTGACTGAGCCACCCAGGCGCCCTGGCACACAAAACATTTTGTGATATAAGGTAAGCAATGTTTATATAATTGACAAGATGAATGCTACAGAAAATACAGAAACTAGATTCTGACTGTGACTTTAATGTCATTTTGCTTATAACTGCAAAGCAATGATAGATTTTCAAGCTGCAAGGAATGACAGAAGTCTCTCAGAACCACTCTCTTCCCCGCCACACTGATAATTGTTTCAACAAGTGTGTGTGGGGGGGTGTCTATCTGTCGAGTAGTCTGACTCTTTGTTAGCTCTAATAATTAGAATGACATTCTAATAGTCCCAATGTGGAGTCCAAATTGCTTGCCTTTACCTATCCACCTATAACGCAAGTACTCAGTGATTTGGTCAAATAATTAAAGTCTCATTCTGCTCTCTGACATTAGAAATAGGTCTGATGCACCCACTGAAGGCAGCAGTTATGCCTTTATGTAGTCTTGATTTTTCTAGCCTAAATATGTTAATTTCTTCATCTGACATCGTTTTGAGATCTCCCCACCCCTGTGCCATTCTTACCATTCACATCAGGACTCTTTCCCCGGTATAAGGCCAACACTTAGGATACACCTACTGAATGGATCTGCACACAAGTGAACCAGAAAGCTCTACATTGTCATTATCAGCCTCAAAAGAAAATGCTCAGAACTGAACATACTACTCAAAGTGCGGTGCAAAAAGTGGACATCTTATAGTTCCCGTGCTCTGGAAGTTGTATTTCTATTAACACTGCTCAGATCCAGCTTTTTCTTTTTGTCTTTGTGCAGGGGTACTGGCGGGGGAGGGGGAGACAGTACCTTAATGCCTCCTACTAAGTCTGGAGCCAGTTAAAATCTGTGCGTATTTGACACGGCCAACTGGATAAATTCATCGTTGAGCCCCACACCATCGTGTAGCAAGAAAGGCCTGACCACAGCATTTCTTTCCACGTGAGAAGAAGGGTATGTCCCGCTGGATGTGCCTGTCTTTTGTAAGTCACACTGGCACTCTGATCACCATGGCACCTAAGCCCTTTGGGAATCTGCAGAGTTTGCAATATGCTGGGAAGGAGGCCTAAGTGGGTGGGCACAGCAAGGCTCCGAAGGGGTAACAGCGGGTGAGCTGACCTTCGTATACCGAGTGGAGGCCACGAAGCTTGGTTCAGCCTGGGCCCAATTAGCCCGGAGGAGATACTCAAAATGTCCGTGGCGGTGTTCCTGAGAAGGAGGAATTACCTTCAAATTAAAACACATCCAGGAAAACTTAAGACTGGCGAGCCCAGTAGGAGTGGGGCTGTCCTGGCGCTGGCTTACGTAAGGCGGCAAGCAGAGGCCGGCGAGAAGAGCCAACTGGGAGGTACGGGAACCAGACACGTCGCTATGAAGATCCCAGGCGGGCAGGCATTTGTTAAGGACCAGCATCTACCACACATCAGACGTTTGGTGCGCCTTCTCTCTCATTCCCCCCAAACAGCGCTATCAGTTAGGCATGATTATCACCACTTTACAGCTGTGGAAACCGAGGCTTTGAGACGTTTAGAAAGTTGCCCCGAGTCACATCGCTCTCCGTGGGGCAGCCGGGAGGAGGCCCCCACCTGTCCCCATAGCCCGGGAACTTGAGCATCCTGCTGCAGGGCTTTTGTTTCCTGAGTTCCTCCCTCCCTTCACAAAGATCTCTATCGAGCACCCTCAGTGTTGCGGGCCTGTGCTAAGCCCTGGGGACACAGTGGTAAAAAGACACATGCTGTCCCTCCTGGGGCTTAGCCCTTGGCAAGAAGCAACCAGCCAACAGGTAACTGCAGTAAAGTAAGATCCGTAGGAGTTAAGGGTAAACTCGCCCGCAGGAGGGATTAGGGGTCTTCCTCGGCCCTAAGAGAGAAGCTGAAAGAACGTGCCGGACGGTGACGACCTGCCCACGAGAACGTGCCCCTCGCGAAGGACCTCCTGCACCCGTCCCCGGAGGAGGAGAAGAGGAAGCACAAGAAGAAGCGCCTGGTGCAGAGCCCCAACTCCTATTTCATGGACGTGAAGTGCCCGGGGTGCTACAAAATCACCACCGTGTTCAGCCGCGCGCAGACGGTGGTGCTGTGTGTGGGCTGCTCCACCGTCCTGTGCCAGCCGACAGGAGGAAAAGCGAGGCTCACAGAAGGATGCTCCTTCCGACGGAAGCAGCACTGAAAGCGCCCGGAGTCGACATGAGTGGGGCTTTAACCCAATAAACAGATTTTGGATAAAAAAAAAAAAAAAAAAAAGTGCGGGACAGAGGCAGAGAGGGAATGAAAACTCAAGGCATGGAGGTGAGTGCTACAGACACTGATGTGCTAGAGGCCAGCAAAGTCCAGACGAAGAGCTGGAGGTCTTCAAGGACCCTGAGAGCCTGAAGAGGTGTGCGGCGTGAGGTTACAGCCACGTTCGGGGGACTGGAATTGCACTGGGATCGGCAAAAAAGAATTAGGAATTAATAAAGCCATGTGTCTCTCATTGATTTGAAGAACGGGGGGGTGGCCAAGCCAGACAAATGTCGCCCTGGGGGGACACAGGCTCAGCTTGGACACTTTTAATTCAATTTCTCTGGCCTCCTCAAACAATCTCTGGACCTCTCCTATCCCCTCTCCCCCACTCCCACCCCCGACCCCCAAGGCAGGAAGGGTGGGGGTTGGGCTGTGGTACAGACACATTCTAGATCCTTTCTCTGCGTGACACATGGAGCCTCAGATAGATTCCAGCTTTCGCACTTGACAGATGAGGAAACAGAGGCTTAGAGCAGCTCAGTGATTACCGCAGGCTGAATTGCTGGCCACTTCATCACGCCCTTTAACAGTATTACAGAACTATACCGGCGGAGGGATCTGAGGTGTGTGCAGGAGACTCCCCCTCCCCGCCCCCCCCCGGACTTTGGGCTTGAGCTTTTTTTTTAGGTTTTAAAAAAATGTTTGCTTTATTTTGAGAGAGACAGAGACAGCATGAGCAGGGGAGGGGCAGAGAGAGAGTGGGAGAGAGAGAGAATCCCAAGCAGGCTATGCCTCCTGAGCTGCAGAGCTCAATGCTGGGCTTGAACCCATGACCTGTGAGATCATGACCTCAGCTGAAACCAAGTCAGAAGCTTGAACTACTGCGTCACTTGGGCGCCCTTGGGCTGAAGCTTTGAATTTGCTTCATTAGCAGATACGGTATGAAGAGAAGCTGGAGATGCCCCAGTAGGGCTCCGCGTGCCTCCTTGCACTGCTGTCATTGCCAAGGGAAGACCACGCCCCAGACCTGCTGCTTCTCAAGCATGTCCTTGAATCAAGGAGAACCGACTCAAGGCTGGTCTGCAGCCTACAGCTGAGCTCAGCAACTTCCAGGCAACCTGCAGGTGCTCAGCCTGAAGCAGAGTCACTCCCCTTAACCTAGAGGCTTGTGAACACAGCACTAAGTATTTACATTTGTAATGCATGGAATTGGGGGTAGTTGTTACACAGCATCATCATGCCAATTCCTGACCCGTAAGAGATCATGCCAACCTTACAAAGGTAACTGTCCAGAATGCACAGACCTGCTTTGCCATGGAGCTGGGCTGCCCCAGCAGCTGGTCCTCTAAGGAAAAAGCCATGCAGCCCGTCGGCCCACCTCCCTACCCCACGCTCCACGTCCCTGCCCACCGCACGTGCAGGGCACTCACCTGAGTCTGACGCTGCCGGGCTCACCAGGCTCAGTAGCTCCCGCTCCTTCTCATAGTCCCCTTTGCAGAGGAGCTGCCCCTCCTTCAGGACAAACTCATCGCCCTTCTGGAGCTGTCGCTCACAGACACAGCAGCAGAAGCAGCTCAGGTGGTACACGCTCTTCTGGGCCCGCATGACGAACTCATTGGGCGCGATGGCCTCGAAGCAGCCCCCGCATTTGACAGCAAACAGCCTGGCAGTGGGGAAGAAAGGGAAGTAGGGGCTTTGAGAAAGCTCAGATTGGGGCCAGCTGGCCCCAGGTCAACAGCACACGAGGCTCCGAGCCCTGGGGTGAGGATGTTTTGGAACAAAATCCACTCAAAATCCACATGATGGATTCCCTGAGGAGGCCTGCACCAAGGGATTCAGTTGAGTGCCTCCCAAAGGCTTACAACAAGCAGGGGCAGGGGCGCTGGAGATAGCCCGAGCTAATGCCTGGGGTGCAAATGGGGTGACCTAGACACGGGGCTCCTGAAGGGTGGTCTACATAGGGGTGCCAGGCAGCTGCCCAGAATCCCTGGGGAGTGACACAAATGTCCGGGCCCACTCCCATCAGTATGCAAAACGAGGAGGCCCAGAATGTGACTCTGAGCAGGCCCGCCAGGGGAAGCAGGCGAGTCAGCTGGTTTCTGCGAGAGAAACTGCATCCCAGCGTCCCAGCACGGGGTTCGATGGACGCAGCCTCTCTCTCGGAGCTTAATTCTTACTTCACTTCAGTTAATTTCAACAAGCCACAGAGAGGGCGTCCGTCTATGCCGAACCAAAGCAGGAGGGACTGGTGATGTGAAGACGAATAAAAGAAAATCCCTTTGAGTAATGAGCTCAGTCTAATGGATGAGACGAGACACATCCAAATGATGGCAGCGGGGACACGGAGGAGGAAACAAGGAGGGCTCGGGGACGCCTAGAGCGATCTGCATTGTAGCAGGAGGTGAGTGCATCTTGGTGAAAGGAAAGATAGGAAGGCGGGCAGGTGGACGGCATAAAGGGGTGGGGAGGAGGGGACCCCCGCCCCCCGTGTGAAGGTCCGAAGTCGCAGCCATGCCCGGGTGTGCTCCAGGAGGTGGGGCGCCCCAGGCAGGGTGGCAGGCGAGGCCAGTCGTGACCGCTCGCACTCGGGCTGGACAGCATGTGGCGAGCAATGGGGAGTCGCTGAACACTGGTTAACATGGTTAGGAGCCCTGTTTAGGAAAAGGAACTCTTCGTGGTGCCAAGGGTAGAGCGACAAGGGTCACTGATACGGCAGTAGCAGGGAGCCAGAGAGGAGGGGTCGGAGCCCTCCATTTGGAGACGGGGGAGCCCCTGGGCTCCTGGTGGTCAAGATGGCAGAGGATGAGGATGATGACGCCCCCACCCCTGCAAACACACAGTGTCTGATTCCCTGCTCTGGGCGTATTTACACCATTCCGCCCTTCTGCAATGCCCCCCCTACCCCTTCTCTGGTTGATCTAACCAAATCCAACCTGCCCTTCAGGACAAGGCACCTGCCACCTGCTTGAATCCAGACAACCTCTCCTGCCTCAGTCCGAAGGAACTGACCCTCCTTGGAACATCTTTACATGAACTGTCTGCGCCTGTGGCTCAGTCATTCCCTGGAGAAGTTTCAAGACGCAAAAAGCAGCAAGGTCCAGAGGGCTGGGCTCTGTTACCAGCTACGCCTACAACTGCCTGCACCACTATGGGCCGGCCATTCTTCCCCTTTGCACTCTTTTCCTGCCTGTCGTTAAGAAGTCAGGCCAAACTCCTCCAGCTCCCAAAGTCTTCCTGGGATTGCTTCCTACTGCTAACTTGAAATATCTTAACCTTGCCTTATCGATGTGATTTTCCTATGCGTACAACTTCTCATGCCAATAGCCTGTCGTTGAAGAACCAGGCCTATGGAATACAGCCCACAACCTCTTGCACATGGTGGAGACTTCATGAAAGTGAATTTTATTTGTCCCATGGATCTAACTGGTTCTCCTAAAATAACATGTGGAAAGAGCCTCACATAGGAGCTGCCGCACAGTGGGACCCCCTAAAAGTAACTTGTTTCCTAGTCTCCCCCCAAGACCAGTAATAGTTCAGGGCGGTCTGGGACAGACTGAAATGAACAGCAGATCTAGTTCTTTTTCTCTTTTTTTAAATTGCCTCAGGATAACATAATTGCCTTCATCAACATCTTTGGCAAAGCACAGAGATAATATACCCTAAAAATATCTTGGGGATTGATTCATTATGGCACTCATTTTTGTATCTCCAAAATAAACAGTTTTTTTAAAGGCACTAGCACAACGGGGGGAAAAGAATCTCTCTCAAAAGAGTCTCTGTTTGTCCTCAAATACCAGCAAGGTCAGCCGACACGGACAGTTCAGATGGTGTGGGGCGGCGATGGCGGCAGGGAGGTGGAATGGCCAGAGTGCATAAAAACCCCACACCCCTCCTCTCTTTGTGAAGATGAGATGCAGTGGACTCAGAGCACATCCAGGTGGCCGATGCCACTGCGTTGTGCCAATAATCCTGATGCCAGCAGCAGCTGAGGAAGATGAATAACAGAAGGGCATCTCCCTATAGATAGGCCAATCACCATCATGGCTTCAGCATGGCCAATCCCAACTCAAAAGTTCATTCCCACCTTCAGTCACTCATTCAGTCTTTTTTTTTTCATTCATTTCAAAAGTTCATTCATACATTCATTTGCTCGTCTACGCTTCTTTTCACTCATTCATTCAGAAGTACCTGCCGTGCACTAACACCACCCACTGTCTGTCTTAACTGGGAGGGGAAGAAAGCACCATCTGGGGAAGCATTCATGGACATAAACAAGTCTACACGGAGTGTCTGCTAGGCGTGGGCTATCACTGTCGGCACAAAATTATACAAAGTCCCCAACCCATGGAGCCAGCAAACAAACAAACAAACAAAACTCAAATACTGTCTACCCGTAAAGAATTACCTGTGGGAAACCAGAAACACAAACAGTACAAGGCAATGTCCAGGGAACAGAAGACAGAATGGCATAAAGCTGTCGTTTGCTGGTAATACAATCACTCCCCAGCTCTAAAGCTGTACTGGTGTATGATGCAAAGTCTATGCACGTGGATGGAGTATCTGTCTTGGAAGCTTCTCGGAGGAAGGGAATAGTTTTGAGGGCAGAGAGGAAGTGAAGGAGGGGTTCCCAACGAGGCACTGCACACGGATTGGCAAAAGAAAAATGGAGGCCGTTCAGATTCTTCAGGTGAAGGAAGCCAGGGCTTGGAGAGGAGAATGAAGTTGCCTTTCGTGACCCCATGATGGAGCAGCTTCCCAGGACGGAAGCCAGGCAGCAGGTGATTCTAGCACAGCGCATGATCAGGAAGGCGTGAGCTCGCTCACTCTCTCAGCCCAGGCCTTGGGCTACCACAGCGGCCCCCTACGCCCTCCTTTGGCCATCAAGAACACCTTAGAAACACCCATCCTGCTACGCCTGCTCTCCTCCTCTCAACTTCCAAGTGGCTGGTGTGGCTCCTTTCCCCCTGACGATGGGCCGGAACCATAATTCCAGATGCCACCAGCCCTGCCTTTTCCTTCTCCACGCCAGTCCCTTAAACATTTGCTTTTACTTCCCTGCCTCCACGCTGGATGCCATGCCTCGGGCAGAAAATCATCCAGTTCAGCCCTGACCCCTAGTCCTGAGTCACTGTTTGCCAACCTGAGCAAACTAATCAATGCTTTTCCAGGAGCCGGTCAAAGGCCCTTTGTCCCCGGAGCCTTCCTTCTCCTCCCCTTCCCCGGGAATGAACTGTTAAACAGACTCAAGGCGAACGCTCCCTGGGAATCAACAAGCACTTGAGAATCTGTGGCCGCAGGTGGTAGCATCTGTGCTTGTCCAACTTCAACCCTGTCAATCTCCTCCCCTGCTCCGCCCTTCTTAATTTCAGCCCCTGCTCTAAAAATCTCCCCCAAGTCGGAGGAGGGAGGGTCAGGGTGAGCTCAACAAAGGAAGCCGGCCATGTTGACTCAGGAGCGGCTGGAGTTGTCTGGGCTCCAACCCTGAAATGGTCACGGTCAGTGGGGATGATGGACTGGGAAACGGCAGCCCCGTTTCTCTCCCTTCTCTCCACCCAGTTCCCCCCCCACCCCCCCGCTCTGGGCAAAGACCAGGTCAAGTCGAGCTCACCTCACTACCTAGGCTCTTGTGCCCTGCCCTCAGTCACCCCAGAGCAATTCAAGAGGCACATGCAGTCCACCACCTGTGTGCCAGATGTGTACACAGCTGTACGGGCACCACTGTGGACCCAGCTGCCGACGACACACTTCCCACAAGTTGTTTTCTCTAAGGCTCAGACAAGCAGAGAAAAGGATTTGTTCAAAAGTCCAGGTCGTAATTAAAACACAGCCGGTCTCGTCCCAATGCCCTGGATGGCGTCCCCCATGGTCACTTCCCCCTCTGCATGCTAATGAGACCTCGCTCTGGGTTCAGAGCCTGGCAGACCGGCTGTGCCCTTGGAAAGCTAGACAAGGTTTCCAGAGACATCTAGGTCTTCTGGGCACACATAATAACTCCCAGCTTATCCTACCATTATGAATGCTCGTACCCCTGAAAACCCCTCGAGTAAGTCCTCATTGTCCCTTTGCAGCATCTAAGTCCCTCACCTATGAAAGGGGAACAGTACCCTAGAGCTCATGAAAAAGCACCCAGTGACTGTCCCAGAGACTAAGCTTTGGTTCAGCGCTCTTCCTCCCGCTGGCACTTTCCCCTGCCCTCCACCAGGCAGAGAAATCACCCAGCCGCAACTCCATTCCGCTCCCGCACGCTGGGAGATGGACAGCCGTTGGCTTTGGCGAGATGGCCTGTGTGGGCAGGCGCCACGCTCCGCCACTGCCGAGCGGGGAGGAGGATCCGGAGCCTGTCGTCCAGTCTTTTGCGGCTCCCATCCGCTCAGATACAAGAGGCAATAATGATGTGACACGGCTGGACCAGTGAGGACCGTTTGAGAAGGTGGACGTGGAGTCCTTCGTGACCCGTCAGGGGTGGCACAAGTTTTCGTCATTCCTGCTTGCCCTGTGTCTCTCGCTTTTGCTCGCTGTGGATACCTTTCGCCCCAAAGGTGGCAGCTTAGGCTTAGGAGTGTCCGGAGCCCTGTCCTGGGAGAGCGCTGCTTCCTCAGCAGCGTGAGCCCGTCTCTTTTCTCTTTTTCTCTGCGGCCGGCAGAGCACAGGCCTGAGACTGTCCGACCACCGCGCCCAGGACCTGGGGGAGAATCCCAAGCCAGCTCCCGCCTCCCTGCCCTTTACCCCTGCCCGGGAGGGACGACAGCTGAGAAGAGAGCAGGTGCCTGACACGGGCAGGGAGACCAGGGCTCCGGAGCGCTCCCTTTACCAACGGGCCGCTGTCCTTCCCCCTTCTTGCCTTTTTTACATTATTTTTTTAATGTTTCTTATTTCTGAGAGAGAGAGAGACAGTGTGAGCAGGGGAGGGTCAGAGAGAGAGGGAGATGCAGAATCCAAAGCAGGCTCTAGGCTCTGAGCTGGCAGTCAGCACAGAGCCCGACGCGGGGCTCGAACCCACGAACCGCGAGATCATGACCCGAACCGAAGTCGGATGCTCAACCGACTGAGCCACCCAGGCGTCCCTCCCTTTCTCGTCTTGAATGGCAGAGTACTGCCTGTATCAGTGTTGTATCAAGAATGGGCAGGCTGTGGGGCGCCTGGGTGGCTCAGTCACTTGGGCGTCTCACTTCAGCTCAGGTCATGATCTCACAGTTTGTGGGTTCGAGCCCCGCCCTGGGCTCTGTGCTGACAGCTTGGAGCCTGGAACCTACTTCGGATTCTGTGTCTCCCTCTCTCTCTGCCCCTTCCCCGCTCATGCTCTGTCTCTCTCCATCTATGAAAAATGAATAAACGTTTTAAAAAATTAAAAAAAAAAAAGAATGGACAGGCTGTGGGGCGCCTGGGTGGCTTAGTCGGTTGCGTCCAACTTTCGCTTAGGTCATGATCTCGCCGTTCATGGGTTCGGGCCGCGTCGGGCTCTGTGCTGACTGCCAGCTCAGAGCCTGGAGCCTGTTTCAGTCGGTGACTCCTCTCTCTCTGACCCTCCCTGCTCCGCGCTGTCTCTCTCTCTCTCTCTCTCTCTCTCTCTCTCCCCTCTCTCACTCTCTCCTGAAATAAATAAAACATTTAAAAAAAAAAAAAAAGAATGGACAGGCTGCTCTGCAGCCCTGGGCAAATCTATTTCTCATATGTTCTCACGCCACCGCTGGCCACCAGCACGGCCGTCTCCACCAGTGCCCAAATTCAGGTCTCCGGAAGGTGTTCCGACATGACACGGCCATGCTGTGGTAACTCTCCAAACACCGTATTTTCCAGAACCGTACCATTCCCATTCATAGGTTTATCTAGACGTAATATATGTGCGTGTATATGTATCAATATGTATGTAATCTAAGGTCAAAAGAGATTGTGTATGGACTCACAAACACACAAAACACATGTATGCACACTCCACCTAAAACTAACAACTCACTCCCATGCTCTCCTTGTTACATCTAAACTTCTAAAACGGATTTCTAGAATGTATTTCTAGAAAAGATCTTGGATGAAAAAAACAATTTGCCCCAAAGGCACGTTTGAAAGCCATCAGGGCTGCGTCATTTCTTAATTCATTTTCATTTTTCTAATTAATGCTTTTTCTTTTCAGGATTGGGAATCCTACCCGGTAGCTAAGGAGACGAGGGCATTTCAAAAGCTGATACGAAGGTGTGACACCTGGGAGTGTCCTCGAGAATGAGTGTAAGGCCATCAGGAAAGAGGCACAGGATGTATTTCAGCCTCCAAGTTATTTTACTTCAACGGGAAAAAAAGCGTGTGGAAGAGAGAAAAGAGGGAACAGATCTTTATCAAATACTCACTGGGTGCCAGCAACGGCCGTATTCCTTCCATCTAGCACCTCAATGAATTTGTGAGGCACTCTAGTTCTAGACTGAGTAGAACAAGTTCATGAACTCAAAGGCTATCTCACCATGTTTCAGTTCAGCTTCATTCATGAAACTTCTCTGTGTGATTCATAGTCTCCTTCTTCCATTTTTCTCTTACAGCCTCTCTAGCACTGTTTTCACAGGGAAAGAAGTAAAGAGATCAAGCAGCTGAGATGGCTTGGTCAGGCGAACCATGGCTGGGTCCTGAGATGCTGCCACCCACATGTAGAAGAAAGGCAAGGGTTAGGGACCAAGTTGATCCCGTCAGGCTACTCACTCAGCCCTTGGGCCCCAAAGTACCTGAAGGGATCCCTGAAAAGGGTCTGTCCTCTATGGATTTAGGTTAAGAACAAACAGTGTCTGGGGGATTCTCTCTGATCCAGCACCAGCATGCAAGGGTCTTACACAGATTCCAAAATAAGATCATTCTTAATGGAACCCCCATTCACTAGGGAACCTAGTGGGTCGCTATTTTCAGAGTAGAGACAAATGTAGGCCAGTGAGGTTGGACTCAGGAAGACCCAAGGAAGCCCAGCCAGGGACAGACTGGGCTGTAGAAATAGGACAAGGAGACAAAATGATGTAGCCAAATAAACTTAGGTCCAAGTCCCTACTTCACCACGAATTAGCCATGTGATCTTGGCCAGGCGATGGTGGCATTTTTTTACTTATCTAATAAAGCGGGAATAATAAAACATTGCCAAGAAGAATTAGTTGAACTAATGCATTGAAACTGCTTAGCATAGTGCTTGGCACTATAGTAAATCCTCAGTAAAATGGTAACTATTGCAATGGTGGTAATGAGAACGCTAGAGAAAAAGTGCGGAATATGAATAGGAGAGAGAAATCAGTTAAAAATAAAAAAGATCAGGAATCGCAACGTTAGAGACTGGGAGAATCAGGATTAGATGAAGCTTGTGGAGACAGGATTAGAGCAAATAGCGCAGGACCAAGGTCATGAATGATACAAGAGGGTCAGAGGATCAGCTTTCCGGTGGTGCTGGCTGTGGATGTGGGGGTTAGCCCTGACTATCCAGTGGGGCCAGGGACTGAGTTCCTACCTGCTGAAGTGGCTTCAGGCTAGGCTTTGCATGCAGCCTGCCCACACAGGATTTATCTGGATTTACCTAACAACAAGAGCCTTCTTGCTCTTTCTATCAAGGTAAACATCAAGAGGTTGGCTGAGGCTTCATCTTCTTCTCGGCATACTTGGCTTTTTCACACATGAATTCCCAGGGCTTCCTCCAATCTCTCCCACCCCCCGTCCCCCTGCTCTATCATCCTTGAGACATCAGCCACTAGATGCTGTGTCATCCCCACACTGACCCTGAAGCTGATGATACAACTTCCCATGTACAGGAAGACCGTGAAATATGGCAGCCTCGTGCAAACCCAGGGCTATCCCTGGCCCTGAGGTCCATGAGAATTGAGCAGGAATATAAGGAGAGCACCCCCGCCAATTATGACATTCCAGAAGGTTCCTGAACAAAGGGTGTGTTTGGAAAGGCTGAGATCTTCATTGGCCTTGACCCAGAGTCCTGCACACCTCAAAGGGAGCTTCTCAAAGCTTCCACACCATAGACAATTAAGTGGAAGGACGGAAGACAAAATAAATCTACATGTGGAAAAGCCCTGATTCTCACTCAAGGCCAACTGGTTGTGTACTTCTTTGGCCACATAAAGAAAACAGAGCTGCTTTTTGCCCTGGACAGCTCGCAAGTACAGATCATGCTGCCTTTTCACGGGCACTACCAAACTTAGTTGTAATCAGGGACATGAACCTTCGGTTGAGAAAGCAGGCGAGGGTGTTTGTGTCGCTCGTTAACAAGAAGGCAGTCCTGCTTCCACCCTCTCCACCAGGGGGCAGCATAGCAGCACTCATTAAGTGCCATGTTGACTTGGTAACTGAGGTCATCCAGGCACCCAGACAGGGATTGGCCACAAGCCAGAACTGTCTGTCGGGGAAATCTGCTGCTGGGAGTCTGGGAGACCATGTGGCTACACTGAAGGAGAAGTGGTGAGAGAAGAGTATTCAAAAGTATTGGGAAGCAAAAGCATGGCTTGTGGCCTTAGAAGTAGTGACAGAAGCAACCTTGTCGGCTGGCTCAAGGTCTCTGTCCTTGAGGCTGAGCCAACACCACCACAATGAGCAACTGAGCCTGTGGTCCTGGGGCGGTGGGAAAGTCTGCGAGGACAATAGAAGGGGCAGGATCTTCTATAGGAGACAGTCTCAAGACTCTGCAGTGGGGAGAAAATGGAAAACAATAAGTGGCAGGCAGAGCCAATCAGAGTCTATTTCTCCTTGGGGCTCCTGGGGAGCAGTGAGGAGCACCATACAATGGGATGAGAACCGCTAAGTATGACGTCCGCACGTCCCGGAGGCTCTGGGAGGCGCTGGGCTGGCCAAGAAGTACAGGGTAACATCCATGGCTCTTTGCCTATCGAAAATACTGCTGGCAACGGGCAGCTTCCATCTCAAAATGGTGTCCTGAGTACTTTCCCAGTTCTTACAAAACATTCTTTCCAGAGTCTGCAAGATGGAATGGCAACGACATGGCTTTGGAAGTCGGATAGACCCTGGATTCAAATCCTGGTTCTGCCTTTGAGAATTTGAGTGAGTTACAGACTCTCTTGGGACCTCAGCTTCCTTATCTGCAAATGAGATCATTATCTTACAAGATGTTCTGGAAATTAAACAAGACCATGTATCCGAGGTATCTGACAATACTAGCTGCTCTCAATAAGTAGCAAGTATGACCTCCCCTTGTTGAAATCAAATTCACCATATCTGCCCATGTCAATATCTGGATAAGATCATTTATTTCAAGACAGCTGACCGAGCCAAAAATAGAACTCTGTATGTGTCTCAAGGCTTTGTTCTTCGTTATTATGACAAAGTAAATCAAAATTCAACAAGCCTTTCATATGCTATTGGAGAATGGACCAACAGACAAATACGAAAGGGCAAATACTTGAGAGGAAACAGTGAATTTCATTCAGGCAACTATGACTATGGTCAACCCTAACTCAAGGTAAATATTGACATCAGCCAACTAGTGTTGACCAACACCCACTTTCATTGCCTAACACCTAGCATATGTTCAGGAAGTCGGCAGCTCCATGTTGAGCCGACCACAGCCAACAGTTGCTATTTAGTTAATGCTGACATCATCTGGCAAATATTTGGGACAGACCCTTGCCCCGTTATCATTTTAGCTCTCAGATGACTGCTTCTTACTGAGGCTGCTACTTACTGTGAGAACCTGCATTGAGACCTCTTTGGCCTTGCCTTGCTGTCCTACCTGTGAGAACGCCCCTCAAAGATCAGTCAAACTTTCCCCTCATTTTATAAATGGAAAGCAACCAAGGCTAAGGAAGGATTGATGACCTACCACAAAATCACAGAGAAAGCTGACTGCTGACAAAACCATCCAGAGCTGGAGGCTCTGTCAGTGATCAAGAAATAAAAGAGGTTACCTGTGGTCCAACTAGGGATGGAAATGTGTCCCCCCAGCACCCCCCCCAGCCCTTCAGCAGTACCCTAACCAACTGAACAAGTGGAAAGAAAGTGTGTGTGAGCCGGTGGGTCTGCTGCTTGGAAGCTCCTTCCTTTTCGTCCCCGCTTCTTTACCCAAACCTGGAATGCAGTCCACGAGTCAGACCAGAGAGCAAAAGACTGTGGTAACAGCACAGATTCCAAAAACCCAAGCCAAGGTGGCACAACTCGTATTATAGACTTTCCGATTGTCACACAGGCTGCAAAAATGGCAAGAAACAGAAAACAGACCTACAGAAAATATATGTTTCCTTTTTAGGGAATTAAAGGTTTGGTTTCCTTTGAAATTGTCAGTTTTCCTTTCCCTTCATCCTCATTAGCCTCCTGAGAGACCCTTAAACATAACCCAGAGAACAAGAGACGGAAGGAGGTATTTTTAGCTGATAGGCTGGGCACCGATTCCTATTGTTCCACAATTTTTGGCTTGGCTGGATGGCACAGGGCCAATACAATGTATACTCTTACAAAGACTGTATGCTTCTTGGGCTCTATGAGAGAGAAAGGGAGCAGAGAGAGAGAGAGAGAGAGGAAAGTATGAAGGGCAAGGGCATTATTGATGATGTTTTGATGGGAACGATTCTGAGATCCCAGCAGGGGGCAACACTGAGCTCTCTATGAATTCCGTTCGCTTTTGTCACCATCACTTTTCATTATCACTGTGCTATACATCCAAAAAAAAAAAAAAAAAGACACTGTCACAGCCCAAGGGCTTCTTACTGAATTAACAGAGTCCAACGGACTCACTGATACAACGGATCAGCATCGTACTGGGAACTCGATGTGTTCGGAAGACCACTGATGAAGTCCCTCAGTCATCCTCTGGTACAGCGACTAGCACAAGACAGCGTTCAAAACGTCGACCGCTGTTACCGAGCTCCTTCTCCTCATGTCCACCACCTACTCTCAGGGGTCGTCCAGTCTTCCGGGGCAGACAGGAAAAGATGAACACTGACTAAGAATCGGAGCAAAATATCCCCCACAAGGATAAAAGCCACAAAGAACTGCCACGTGGGACTTTTCCCTTTCCATATCAGGGACAGAAAAGATCGCTGGATAATCCGAAGTTCCAGATTGCCTTTAGTTGACAGATCTCAAAGCCTGTGTGATCTTGTGTGATATCTCAGCTCTGACAGAAGTGGGAAGAAGGTGGCTGGATTCTATTATCCTCCTCACACAGAAAATATGATCAGTAAACAGCATGCTGTGTACCTTCCCCAAATCCAGCAGGGGTGAGGTCTTGAGTGAAAGAGCCAGGTGTCCTGAACTTCGAATACAACCTCTTTCTCATGAAAATTGTGTTGCCTTCCTTTCCAGTTAGGGTCGGGGTGTCCTGACAGCTGCAGAAAGGTTTGTGATGTCTGACCCAGCAGAAGGGAGACAGTTCTTATTTCTTACTTATGTTCTTACCCTTCTGATCTTTCAACTCTCCTCATCCATATCAACTCTCTCTCCGTCCATCAAAAACCAGAAGACACCACACCTGATTAGGATGGCTACTATCAAAACAAACAAAAATTAAAAGCAAAAACAAAAAAAAAACAAAAAAAAAAAACAACCCACCACACACAAAAACAGAAAATAGCAAGTTTGGCAAGGATGTAGAAAGACTGGAATTCTTACGCACTGTTGGCTATAAAAAAAAAAAAAAAGTACGGCAGTTCCTCAACGAATTAAAAATAGAATTACCATATAATCCAGCAGGTCAACTTCAAGGTATATACCCAAAATCATTGAAAGTTAAGTACTCCAAGGGGTGCTTGTATACTCATGTTCACAGCAGCATTACTGACAACAGCTAAAAAGGAAAGTCAAGTGCACATCAACAGATGACTTGATAAACATCATGTGGGATCTACACTGTAATATACTGGAATGGAATATTATTCGGTCTCAAAAAAGAAGGGAATTCTGGCACATGCTACGCCATAATGAGGCTATTAAGTAAAATAAGCCTGTCATAAAAGGGCAAATATTGTATGATTCCACTTATCGGAGGTAACTTGAAAAGTCACATTCCTGGAGACAGAAAGTAGAATGGTGGTTGCCAAGGGCTAAGGGAAGAAGTGAGCTGGGAGCTGTTATTTAGGGGGTGGAGTTTCAGCTTTGCAACATAGAAAGTTTTGTGGATAGATGGTGGTAAATAATGTGAATGTACTTAATGCCGCTGAAATGTGCCCTTAAAAATGGTTACGATGGTGGGGTACCTGGGAAGCTCAGACAGTTGAGCATCCAACTCTTGATTTCAGCTAAGGTCACGATCCCAAGGTCATGGGATCAAGTCCATGTTGAGCATGGAGCTTGCTTAAGATTCTCTCTCTTTCCCTCTGCCCTTCTCCCCTGATGGTGCTCTCTCTCTAAAAATTTTTTAAAAAATGGTTAAGATGGTAAGTTTTTACGGGTTTTTTTTTACTACATTCTTAAAAAATAAAAAATCAATTAGAGAAACGGTTTTAAACTGAAAGAAACAATGACCTTTCATGTTCTGCCTCCTATAATCAAAATTTATTTATTTTTAATGTTTTTTATTTATTCCTGAGATAGAGAGAGAGACACACACACAGCATGAGCAGGGGAGGGTCACAGAGAGAGGGAGACACAGAATCTGAAACAAGCTCTAAGCTCTGAGCTGTCAGCACAGAGCCCAATGCGGGGCTCGAATCCACAAACCGTGAGATCATGATCTGAGCCGAAGTTGACACTTAACCAACTGAGCCACCCAGGCGCCCCTCCTATAACCAAAATTTAGATGCCTGGGCTCCCAGTTGAAAATCTCACCTGCCAGAGTCCCTTGCCGTGAGGAGTGGCCCGAGTGTGGCAGCACATGGGGTTCTACTAGGGGTCGGGACAGGAGCGGGAAGGTTTAGATAAAAGGACACAGACTCAGCTCGTACCTACATGTTGTTGCTCTTTACCTTTTCCCTTATTTCTGCCTGGAATTAAAATGTAACACGTGGAGATGAAACGACAATCCCGGTACTAAGAAAGTGAAAGTCGCCTGTTCAGGATGCATCGCAGAAGAAGAAAAGCCTGAATCCTTTGAAAACCTTTTTGGGCAGTTGCACTACCCTTTTTTGCCTTCTCATAGGTGAGAAGAATGAAACTGTTTAACTAATGAATGCCCTGCAGTCAGGACGCAGTTATATGAACGTCTTTCCCTTTCCATTCAAGGTCTAGTGCCTCCTGCACGCCTATCTGGGCAATTTCTCCATCTAAGCCCTAGACTTCAACACTTCCTGCCTACTCAAAAGCAACATCATTTATTCTTCCTCTTATAAAATTTTTACATTACTTTTCCTTATCTCTTCCATACGGAGAAAAAATACCATTCTTTTGATCTCACTTTCTCTACCAACTACTTTTCCATTTATTCGCCTTTGTAAAAAAAAAAAATATATATATATATATATATCCAAAAAGAAACCACTTCTGTTTTCTATCTCCAGTTCCTCTCCGGCTCTCCTTTAAGACCAACGGAGTCAGGCACTTGTCCAACTCCTTTCAACAAAACCTTCTTGGGAAGGTCACTCATGACCTCCATGTTGCTCAGTCCTCATTGCCCTGAGCCCATTAGCAGCATCTGACATTGTTCCCACTTGGTTTCTAGGATCCCTCGCTCTCCTGGTTTTCTCCCTTTGTCACTAGTCACTCCTCCTTGGTCTCTGCTGCTGGGCCCTCCTCCTCTCTCTCACCTTGAAGTATTTCATCTTCTCTAATCTCACTATGCTCACAGAGCTTATCCAGTCTCATTACTTAAAATACCATGTACGTGCTAAATGACTTTGAAGTTTCTATCTCTACCCCAGATCTCCTTCCCAAATCTAACTTGCATATCCAACTACCTTCTCAGTATCTTCACTTGGATGTCTAATCAAAAGCTCAAACTTAATGAAACCAAAATAGAGTTCTTGATCTTCACTCCCCCATACCTCATGCAGGTTCAGATCTGTTCCAGTCACAGTCTCCCCTTTTCTGTTGATGGATGGGACCTCCACCTTTTTTGTTGCTCAAGACAAACATCTCAGAATCATTCTTAACTCCTCTCCCCCACATACCTCATACCCAAACCATCCACAACCCATTTCTGCTCCATCATCAAAATGTAACCAGAATCTGATCACGTCTTGGGGCACCTGGGTAGCTCAACTGATTAAGCGTCTGACTCTTGATTTCAGCTCAGGTCATGATCACGTAGTCTGGTTCATGAGACAGAGCCCCACGTTGGGCTCTGCATTGAGGAGTCCCTCTTTCCACTCTCTGCCCCTCCCCTGCTCACACACTCTCTCAAAACGGAGGCATGTGAAGGTCTAAGTAAGGCATTCAACTTTACACAGCTAGTAACTGGGAATACCAGGATTCAAATCAAGTCTGTCAGTGTCCAAACCCACAAAAGACCCACTATATCACTGCCTAACCTAGCTCTGAGGGCTGTCCCAATCAAATGGTGGGGGTACTATCATATTTTGCAAATTAAAAGTTCTATATGACTACAAAACAATACTACCATGATTGTCAACCCAAGCTTCTGGTAAGTTAGAACAGGATGAATAATGTTATGAACCATATGGAAATATTTTACCTAGAAAGCAAAGGCCAGAGATTGCCCACCACCTCTTTAAAGAGAGCCCAGGCCCTGAGATCAGTGACCCAGGCTGGGTCTAAACCAGGAGGGCATCGGCCTTGGAATTTGTGTGGAAACAAGCAAATGAGAGCCGGTAGAAGTGGAAAATGCAGGCGGAACAGTGGCAAGTGTGTAGCGCCAGCCAGCAAACACCCCCACCTCAACCACAACATTCATGTGCAAGTCTAGGATATAATTTTCATCTTGGACGCCTTTCATATGGCTCTGCTCCCCAGATCCAGCTCCATTCAGGGGATTAGAGAACAGGGACAGACACGAGGAGCTAGAGAACCACAAAAATCTCTGTGAAACAGGATTCCTGGTTTGGAATCACAGTGACGAGTTATGTGTACAGAGGTGAGTGTGTGCCCCCACCCCCAGTACACACGCATGCACGCATGCGCACCCGCGCGCACACACACACACACACACACACACACACACCCTTAGACTGAGGATGAAGTTTGGTTTCATAGCATACCACAGCCAGAAGTTAAAAAAATAATAATTGACAACAACCTCTCCCCATCATGGGAATAAATGGTAAGAAGCTAGGGTGTCTCCACACCAGTGTCTTGAACAGAGCATGAGCTTTTAGGAATGTCCGTTCTGCTCAGGGCAGTGAGCTTTCCGGTCTGTAAAGCGGGGCCAGTGGGAGGGCGCTGATGAAGTAGCTCACCCTGCTTCTCAGAGACCTCCGGCCTCCCGGTCACAATTTTAAGAACAATTAGGAAGTTAAAGACCTATATTCTTCAAGCCAAAACATAAGGCGAGAGGCTCCTTTTACCCGATCTGAGAGATATACCTGCCTTCGTCCCTGGGCGTAGGGCAGATCACCTACCAGTAGGCACAAAGCCAGAGGCTGGTTGTGTCTTCCGGCAAAGGAGATTTTGTGAAGCTACCTCCCAAAATGCCCGCAGGCCTGCCCCGAGGAAGAAGAGGAAGAAGAGACTTCTTCCGCAAGGGCAAGATCTACTCTGCATTGAAACCTAAGTGCCTCTCTGAGCCCTGCACGCTCCCTCACTATGAAGAGCCACATGCACCAGCATCCACCGCTCTTCCAACCCCAGCACCAGACACACACTGAAGGCAGCGTGCGGTTACCGCCCTGGAAACATCTCACCATCTAGATTGCACTCAGGCACTGAATTCCGTCAAGAACAGGTCAGTACTTCCATGAAGAACGATGTTCTTCCCCCCAAACTGCCTCCATGAGACAGAGAAAATGAAGGGAGATGTGGGCCACAATCATTTTCACCAACCAGAAAGCAACTTAAAGGTCATGACCAACTAACTGACGGGGAAGCGTGGGGAAAAGGTTATGAATGTCGCAGCATCCCTCATGAAGAGACATAGGTCCTTAAAACTAGCAAATAATGAAAAGAACATGGGGAAACCCGAATGATAGCTCGTTTAAGGAAAGGGTTTTATTTGTACAGGGCCTATGACAAATGTTTGTTAAGTGACTACTATTCTACCCGCTAATAGCAAGGCACATTCCAGGTGCTAGGAATGTGACAGTGATCATCCCAGGCAAAACTGCAGCTCCTGGAGTTTACCCTTGATGGAAAACAAATGGCAGCAAATAAAACGTCAGATGAGTGCAATGAACAAAAGCGCAGGTGTAAAAGGGAAAGAGAAGTGCCAGGCGTGGAACCTCGTACTTTTCACTGAGCAAAGAACTGAAGGAGCCGGTAAGGAGTGAGCCTTGCGACTGTGTTGGAATAACATTCCAGGTAGAAAGAGCAGCAGGTGCAGAGGTCCTGGGGTAGAAGCACAGCTGGCATGCTGGGAAACAGCCCAGAGGCCAGTGTAGCTGGGCAGAGGTGGCAAAGGGAAAAGAGGTAAGAGCTGCAATTGGAGGAGTCATGCGGGAGGGTCTGGATCGGCCAGAGAAGTCCTTGCAGATGATAGCGGAACTTTGACTTTTCCTCTAGAAGCCAGTGGATGGTGTTTGCAGAGAAGTGACATGCTGAAGTACTTTTTTCTTTTATATTGAGGTAAAGTGCACATAACCTATTGCAAAGGGAACAATTCAGGGGTATTCAGTACATCTGCGATGTTGTACAATCGATACCTCTCTCTGGTTTCAAAACATTTCCATCACTCCGAGATAAAATCCCTTTCACACTAAGCAGTTTCTCCTCCATTCTCCATCCCCCCAAATATGGGCAAACACCAACCCACTTTTGTGTCTATTGATACACGTATTCTGGATATTACACATAAGTGAAATCATTATAGTGTGTGATCTCTTGTGTCTGGCTTCTTTTACTTAGCAAAATGTTTTTTTTTTTTAAGTTTATTTATTTTGAGAGAGAGAGAGAGAGAGACGCATGGGAGAGGGAAAGGGGCAGAGAGAGAGGGAGAGAGACTCCCAAGCAGGCTCCACTCTATCAGTGCAGAGCTTGACACAGGGGTTGGACTTACAAACTGTGAGGTCACGACCTGAGCTGAAATCAAGAGTCAGAAGATGCTTAACCAACTGAGTCACCCAGGCACCCCAGCATCATGTTTCATGTTTTCTCGATCATCCACATTGTGGCAAGTATCAGTACTCTTTTTATGTACCTTTTTATGGCTAAGTAATTGCCCACTGTATGGATACCACATTTTATTAAAGTATCCATTCATCTACAAATGGATGGGTGGGCTATATCCACCTTTTGGCTATTGGGAATGGTGCCACTATGAACATGTGTGTCCATGAACTTATCAGAGCACCTGTTTCCAATCCCTTTGGGTATATTCCTAGGATGCAGTTTGAATGGGATTGCTATCACTGCTGGGTTGAGAGCTACCTGTGGGGAGAAAACGTGCAGGATGAAAGCCAGTTAGGAAGTTACTGAAACACTCCAGGTAAGACAGCGGCTGAGAAGTGACCAGGGAGAGAGGAAAACTAACAGGAACCCAGAAGGGAAGCCCAGGGAAGATGTATGATGGTTGATGAAATCCATCAAACGAGATCTAACAAGGTGAGGGCGGAGCCCTGCCCACTAGCCTCAGCCATGCAGACGTACACGAGGGTGAATGGCTGGAAAAGCCTCGGTAAGGGGGAAGGATGTGGACACAAGAGTAAACAGCTCTCTCAAAGAGCTTTGTGAAAAGCACAGGGTAATGGAAAGCGAGGCAGAGGGGATAGCAGGTCAAAGCACTGCTTAAGTCGGAGTAATTCTGGTCCAGGTGCATGATATCAAGGACGCGGAGGGAGAGGAATCATTAGGACCAGGGTGGGATGTGGGCAGAAGTGCTGGGGGCTGGAGAGGCCAAACAAGAACATGAGCGGGGATCCCACGGCATCTGGGACCTTAACCAAGGGCAGGATAAGTCTCCCTGATGCTGTAGGGAAAATTCTGAGGAAGGTGTACAGGAAGGAGCCTCCATCTGGACCACTGTGGATTATCCGATCTCATGATGAAAGGCCACACTTAAGTCAAAACATCACAAAACCACGGCACTAGTATTTGATCCAAATAATTTTCCTTTGCCTCCTATTTACCCTTCTTGTGATGTTCTTGGGTCACCATCCAAGCTACCATCATGAATAGAAGAGCAACTGGTTCAGGAGTGAGCAGACGCTGCCCCTTACACAACATGCAAAAATACTGAGGCCTTAGGTATGGCACTGAGAGAGATGGTTAGTGACTTGGTAGGAAGGCTACCATGTGCCACCAGGTATACAGATAGGAAGCAAGGTGGAAGGTATGTTAAACTGTCTTCTCATAACATAATTTAAGGGGCAATGATGCTGTAATGGAGACAGTATGGTAAGACCTGAATTCAAGACCCCAATCTACCGTTGATTAGCTGTGGGACCTCAGCCACGCTAAGTAACCTCTGTGAGCCTGAAAAATGGAGTAATACCCACATCACCAGTCTTCAGCAGCAAGTGAGGGGATATCTCTAAAAGTAGTTTGTAAAACAGTCCATGGTTATCCACGTAACCTGGCTATGCTTGTCTCAACGTGCTTCACATTTTTTTAATGAGGTTCTGAACGCTCCTGCAAAGACCATATAACAGGCAACAGGAATCTCCTTGAGAACAGCTATACTTTCTATGTACTAGGCCCAAAGTCGAGGAACAGGACAGAGAGAAAGCCCAACAGCTTGAGCATGTGGCTTCTTCAAGGGTCTGGGCCCATAACCTCATCTTTGGCTAAGCCACCAAAGGCTCACCAAAAGCTACCCAGAGGTCACAATTTCCTGTTTAGCCATTTATCCCCATTACCTCGTGAAGGACACTTCAGCCCTTTGGAGGGCTCAAGATGGAAGAGGGCGAGATACTGAGTCTAGATTCCTGACTGGGGATGGCCTCCAGAGGGCTTTATCTACCCCAGTGCTGAGAGTAAGTCTGCTTGGGAGCATCGTGCCCAATACCAGTTCCTTGAAGGCCTGTTTATACAGCTCTGCATTTCCACCCCCACACTAGAAACTACCAGAGTTCGGCAAACTAGTGGGATAAATCTGGGAACTGCCCCTCTGCTGATGTACCTCAGGATTTCAGCCCCACTAGAGACTTCCCCTTGTCTAGGTCACTACTGTCCAATAAAACTTTCTTTCTTTTTTTTTTTTTTAATGTTTTATTTTATTTCTAGGAGAGAGAGAGAGACAGCGTGAGCAGGGGAGGGTCAGAGAGAGAAGGAATCACAGACTCTGAAACAGGCTCCAGGCTCTGAGCTGTCTGTCCGCACAGAGCCCGACACGGGGCTTGAACCCACAAACCGCGAGATCATGACCTAAGCGAAAGTCGGATGCTTAACCGACTAAGCCACCCAGGCGCCCCTCCAACAGAACTTTCTGCAAGTGACTTATATCTGTGCTATCCAATATGGTAACCATGCACCAATTTTACTTGCTCCTGGAGAAGAGGGATAAGATGCTGGAAGATGAGACAATAGTGGGAAAGTGAAGACCCTTGGCACATTCATAATAGACAGTCTCATCCTGCACCCCAACTACCTGGCATGACATCAGTCCTCTTAGCCAACCCAGGTTTTCCCCAGCTTTCAAGGGTCAACGCAAACCTTATACGCTGCTCTAAAATCATATGTACGCACCAGCACTCTCTGTGGCTCATGTGAGTACACCAACAACAAGGGCTCCAGAATTTCATAGGAGACTCGGGAGATTTTCTGTTGGCGCCATCAAGGAGGTAGTCCCCAAAGAAATGAGGACTTACGTGAGAACATCAAATAAGCAGAATCACAACAGGCTGAGTTACAGAGTCAGATATGCCAAATGGAGACTCTGGACGGACAAGGTTTTGGAGACCAAACAACAACAACAACAAACCCAAGGTGAGTTACACAGGCAGAAAGTAAACCAGTTTGGCTGCTGCCTGCTTTGCACAAAGAAATATCAAGAGATAAAACAGGAAATGTGTATTTTTTGCCAGATGTAAGGTTGTTTTGAGCCAGATGGAGAAGGCCTTGAACGCTAAGCAGAGTTTGACCTCTATTTCATAGGAAATAGGGAGTCTTGGCACATTTTTGAGCAGAGGCGTAACTTGAGGGAAGTGGGACTATAGTAGGAAAGGAGCTGGGGCCCACACACAGGAGACATGTACAAGGACCCTGAAGAGGCACGGGCCACCATACTCTTGTATCCCATGGTCTTGTGTCTCCAGGAGTAACTTCACCCCTCCCACCACTTTCAAGCATCCCAATGACCACTGCCTTTTACAACAGTGGAGGATCACCACATCATACCAGCCACCATGTCCACCCTGCTAGGAAAACCCCAGACTTGACTGGGCAGCCATGGGCCCCATTCCAGAGATGAGTCACGAGTTCTGTAATAAGCCAGCAGACTAATGTCTTTCCCATTTGCCAGTAAAAGCCTGGGGGTGGGCATGTGGCCTAGCTATAGTCAAAGAGATACAAGGAGAAGTCTACTAGGAACTCTTGGGAAAGACTCTCCCCTGCATAAGAAGCAGCAATGAAGAAGGCCCCGATCCCAGCCCTTTCCTTCTCACTTTAGAGCCGTCACATAAGGATGGGAGGCTGTCTTGCAGGCATTGGCTGACAAGCTGGTCGATGAAGCCAGCACACTGCAGACAGTGGGAATCTGGAGAGAGACTGGATCCCTGATGGCACTGTTGAACTGCCAAACCAACCCAGTAACTCATACCCCCCGTTTCTGGTTAAGCAAAGATCCCTCTCCTGTGGGCTTAAGCCCCTGTTCACTCAGTTTTGTGTTACTTGGAGCCCAGTGTGAACTAAGACATCAGACTTGCCTGGGATTTGGTCCCTGAGCTGATTTGTGATTCCTATCACTATGGCCGATCAAAGCTCACGGATCCCACGGGCCACCCCTCGGTAGAAGGCATGTATACCAAGATAGGAAGAGCTGAGCAGGACCCACGAGGCCAGAGGCCACTGAGCCCCAGCACAGCAGGAAGGGAACCACGCCTTACCCTGTAGCCGGGCAGGTAGAAACATCTGGCAGGAAGAGCGTGTGGCAAGCCAGAGGGAGGGCTCCGGGCCCCAGCTGACCCATCACTGATGCTTAGTTCACTGAGTGGCTTGTGCTCCAAACTGGGTGGAAAGATCCTGCCCACAAGCTGGGCCCAGGGCGTGACAGGCCGGGTGCATCCCCTGCCAGATCCTCACTGCCTATCATGCTTTACGGACACAAAAACAAATTCCACCATATGTTAACGTTAATTGCAAACATTTGCTGCTGAAGAGAGCTCCATTTTTCAAGAGCCCACAGAGATCTGGTTGCACTGGTGGCTGAAGCATCAACCGGCCTCGCTGGCTCCTGGGAAGCGGCAGTACCAACCTGAGTGTGGCCATTGCATTGTGGATGAGCCCTTCCCCAGCCTCCTTCCCCAGTCACCCTGCTGGCCCCCCACCTCCACCAGGTGGAAACAAGGTCTGAGACCGAGCATCTGCTCCATGAACACAGGCTGAAAGCCACTGCCGGGAAGCTGTGAGGACCAGGGGTAGGGGCCGGGAGAGATGATGGAAGGAATGGGCAGAAGGATGGGGATGGACTCAGAAGTCCACTGTGTTCCATGTCCAATGAGTGCTGAAATGGGAGGCAGGGAGACACCCAGAAACCCCCAGGAGGCGCAGAGCGGTCAGGCTGGTTTGCTGAGGGCCTGCATGGGGCCTACGAGCAATCGTCATTGATGGTGTGGTTGAGGAAGAGCCAGTGAGGGTAAACCCCGGGCCGGCAGACCCTCTGCCTAGAATGCAGCCGGGGAAGTTCCCGAACAGCCTGGCTGGCTGGGAAGAAGGCAAGACTCTGATCTTCCTTGAACACTCTTCCATGGGCCGGGGAGAGGCGTTCATAAGCACAGCCTGGCAGCCAGGAGAGGAAACGGGAGCACTTTGTCCAGGTCAGCCTGTGTACTGCACCCACATTCCCATCGGTCCCAAGAGAAGCATTTTGTGGTTTGGATCTGCACCAACATGGCTGGAGGCAGGAGCTGGGAGGAGCCGCAGCACTGAGTGCCCTGGCTCAGGTAAGAGCGCCATGGAGGGTGTGTCCGGGGCAATTCCCTGCACTTGCCATTTCGGCAAGTTCAAATGCGCTGTGTCTGGCTGACAGAGAATTCATTCTGAGCAAGCCCTTCATGGAACAATGGTGAAGCCATCAACGATCACTGAGTGGCCCATGGTGCCTAGGGACTCATTCCCAGGCCCTTCCAAAGGGTGAATAGGGTGAGTGGTCTACAGAGGGGAGTCCCCACCTGGCCAGCCGCACTGGTAACGTAGCACCACCCACGGGGCACCTCCTAAGGAAAAGGTCTCAAGACACTCAAGTTTGCGTTCATGCATTCGCCTGGTAGATGCAAATATACAATCAAATCGAAGGGAAGAAATCTGTCAAAACAATCAAGTTAACCAATCAGGGATCCCTGGGGGCCTGACCCCTGAGGCAGACTTCACCCTCCTGTCTGAGCACCTGTGCAAGGAGTACTTAGCTAAGCTCCCTAAGTCCCTGTTTTGTCTCTTTGGATATGAACCGCGCTTCCGCGTTTCATGGAACACACCTGCAGCAGTTTGTTACGTACTATTTTATTTGTAATACACAAATATTTATTAAGTGCCCATTGTACTGAGTTGCCCATACTATGAGTATCAGAAAAATATACATTGTTCCCTTACCAAGAGAAGTCTGACATCTAGTCTGAGGTTCAGAGCATCTAAGTGACAATACAAGAGTTAAGAGTGCAGATGAGGAAGCAAGAGGGCATTGAGTGCCGACTGTAAATGTGGCACAGTTGGAAGACACCCCGAGGTAGCACCAAACAAAGACAAAGGACAACAAACACCCGCATCATCAAGCTCACTTATCTGTCTTCTCTGCCCAAGGCCCTCCTCAAGGTGCAACTACCATCGGTTCCTCATAGCCACCCAAGGCAGACACAATGATAATTCCCATTTTACAGATTAGGCAGTTGGGACCAGAGAGGTTCAATGACTGTATAACCTCATCCGAGCCAGACAGTGTATCTGGCCTGGGTCCTGGGCAATGCACAGCTGCCTGGTTCCCGGAAGGACCTTTTTTCTCCTCTACCTTTCAGTCCAACGATGCTCCTCCCACCCAGCCATCTCCATTCCTGTCCTCAACACCGGCACACACATGTATCTGCACCTCCAACTTCATGTTCTAAGAGCAGTTTTACTTACACATCTCCTTCGGTGCGTGTCACTATATTTATAAATACTGGTTTGTATGGGTCTCCCTCACTATACCGGGTCCCTAGAGAGACAACATTCCCTTTTGGATGCCCAGCTACCTGGCGCAGTACATACAGAATCCCTCTCGGTCAGACTGAACAAAATTGAAGTACACTCAAGTAATTTGGGGGATCAGGTTTTTGGACACAGCCCATGCAGGGCTTACTGCTGATTCTAAGAACTGAGGCGTGGCCAAACTGCGCCTAGCTAATCCACCTTCCCAGTGCCGGACTCCAGGGGTGAGTATTTACTGCGGAAATCAGAAGTGGCAGGGGGACTGATGGATGGCCACCACCCTCATAAAGAGCTGTGGGACGCAGTCTCCAGCCACAGCCTCGGGGCTGCGAAGTCCCTTGAAACTTTATGGCGTTGTTACCATGGCGGTCACGGATGTAACGCGCCATGGAGGCAAAAAAAATTAAATTCCCCCGGAGGTGAAACATTGGTGGGAACTCATTCTCGGGCAGGAGTGAGCTACTTAGCCTCTCTGAGCCTCGGTTTCCCCATGAGTAACGTGGGGATGGCAACATCTCACGAGGTTGTTGGAAGGATTAAATACAGGAATCCGTGGAAAGCTCAGAGGCTGGAGGACAATGGGCCCTCGGCGATCAATAGCATTTCCTATTTCCTTACCTGTCGTGAGGAATACAAGTCCTAGTGTTATCTCATCGCCGGAGTGAGGGGTTCTTTTGGTCTTTTGATTTTTCCTTTGAATACACCCTGGAAACAGGATTTGCAAGAACTCTGGGGTTAGTGGGAGAAGGAATCTTATGGTTTCCGTAAAGCGAGGCTTCTCAATGATCAAACACGGCCAGGCTGACATCTGAAATTGCCACGGAAAGTTACAGAACTCACGGCTCCCAACTCCACGCTGCCGGACAGCCCTGAGTCCTCGGATGAACCTCGCCCAGAGGGTCCCTGCCGTCACTGGTTTGGCTTTCTTCGTTATTACCCTCAAGGCAGTTAATTCGTTAGTGAGGGTGAATAACCCCCCCCCCCACAAGAAGCCGTCTGGGCTTTGCTAGAGAGCCCAGAGCAACTGCTCGTTAGCATTTGTGAGGGACGCCCCCAATAAAAACACCCAAGGATGTCACGCCAAACCTGACCGGAGGGACAAAGGTCGACTCAGTTCCAGGTGACTTCCAGTCACCTCACAAACACCCCTGCTGGGCCCCCCTCCACCACACTCTGTAAGGAATCCAGAGACAGAAACCAAGTTAGGGGAAGATGGTCCGTGCTGAGTCCCATGTTCTGGGGATGGGGAGCGGGGTGGGGACGGGGAAAAGAGCAGGGGTGAGAGAGCGCAGCATCCAGGAAAGACAACTGGGAGAATGGTGCTCCTCGCCCTCTGTCTTCTAGAACATTCACAACGCGGGACGGTGTGTGTCTTCCTCCCTGCGAGTCTGAGCGCTAGCCAACTCTGAGGATGAGAACAGACTGGGGCTAAGCAGGAGATAACCACAACTGGGCTGGGAACATCCCAAGGTTTCCCAAAGGGGAGCCTGGCCGGAGGGACGCCCTCACCAGAGGCTGGGGTTGGGAGTGGGGGAGGGGCATGAGACGTCAGGAAGGACAGAGGAAAAATCAAAACGGCACCTCCCCAGACGAGTCACCCCCACATACAACAGTCCTGAGAACGCATTTCCGGATTCTCCCTGCCAAACTTAAAACTCCCCACGTCACAGCGTATTCTAGAAAACCCTCTGCCTTTCCTGCCCATCAAGAGATCTTTAATGCCAAAGCAAGCCTCTCCTCTTCTGATAATGAGTCTGCTGAGATTTTAAGATCACACCCCTGCCTATTAAGGGCTCTTTAAACATAAAGATTCCAGCCAGATAGCCCCCCACCTCCGCCAAGCCGCCGCTCCCCCACCTCACCCTTGGAGCCCCAAGCCCCTCTCTCTGCGGGTCCCAGAGAACATGAGCCCGTGTCACCTACGAGGATGAGCGGCCAGCAGCCCCAACTCTCACGTTCTAGCCCAGGGTGAACACGGCACTGAAAACATGAGGTTATAATCACCCTGTCCTGACATGGCAGCCGACATCGCCTCAGACAATGTTATTGTAGATCACACGGTATTTCTAAAGAACAAGAAATCTTTCTTCGGTGTCATCAATAAATAAAGTGTCGTGCAATAAATTCCTCAGCTCTTAGGAGAATGGCTGGAAAAGAGAATGCACTCGTGAAGAGGAGACTGTTAGTAAAATAATGCCTGTGAGCGTACTTCATAAAGGCCACAGGCACCCTGCACAGCTAATCTGATGTGGCTACCATTCTCGAATCAACTTACAGGAGAGAAACAGCGCACCGAGCAGTCCACCGATGTAGAGAAGTATGGGCCAGCGCAGCTCAAGGTTTGGGCTACAGAACCTGGAATCCGTCAAACCCGAGGCACGCCACAACCATGTCAAGGACTCACCACGGACAGTGAGGGTTGGAAAGAACACTGGCAGCTATCCGGGGTACAGGAGTGTAGCAGCTCCAGGATCTGACTGCCTGGCTCGAGAAGGCGAGTGCCAGAGGAAGGGATGTGTCTGGGCTCACGGGTGAAGCCACACGTGGGGAAGGTGTGGCGAGTTGGCTGGGCTGGAGGAATCTCGAATGCAGGGCAGGCCAGAGCCGGGGAAATTCCGGTGACAGCAGGAGGTGGGGGTCAGAAAGGCTCCGTGGGTGGCACGTCGAGGCGATGAAGTTATCTTGGCATCTTCCCACCTCGCTCCTCTCCGCCAGGGCTCGCTAGCAAGAGCGCCAACCTCAAGAGGGTGTCTCTGCCAAACCCTCCGCTCAGGAAGGGATATTCCGGGGCTGCGTGGGGTGGGGGGCACCGTGCGGAGGCCAGAGGTGAGGTATGCAGCCCTGGGATAGGGTGTCTCGGTGGGTCTGCCTTCCTCTGACACTCCGTCTCCCATGGGCGGAATGTTCACGGCAGAGACAGATTAGTCCAGGTCGTCGCTGCTCCCTGTGAATCCTGCAAAGCACCTGGCCACGGGTCCCTCTTTCCTCCACTAGCCGTCCCTGGGCTCAAATCCCTCATATCCCCTATTCCATCCACTGTTGCCACAGGCAGGTCTGATTCTCTGGTGGGTGCACCCCATGTCCCCCACACCCCCCAGACAGCATCCAGTGGCTAGAAGAGCAGAGAAAGTGGGGGTGGCTGGGTGACTGCTATTTTACAGAGCAAGAACCCAGCTTCTTCTAATGGGCTGGATGATATAAATAAATAAAGGTCGGGGCACCTGGGTGGCTGAGTCAGTTAAGCGTCTGACTTCAGCCCAGGTCATGATCCCATGGCTCGTGGGTTCAAGCCCCACATCAGGCTCTGTGTGGTCGGCTCAGAGCCCGGAGACTTCTTTGGATTCTGTGTCTCCCTCTCTCTCTGCCTCTTCCCTGCTCGTGCTCTGTTTCTCTCTCTCAAAAATTAACAAACATTTAAAAAAAAGAAAGAAAGATAGATAGAAAGTGGGATTCTTATCCAAGAGTCTATGATGGGGCATCAGGAGGTCTATCAACCCCCAGAAATCATATGGTTTTGTGTGTAAGTCCTTATGCAAATTTCTGGGAATAACTACAATAGTTAATAGGTCAGTTATCATGCACTAAGCACTATTCTAAGGGCTTAACATATATCAGCTAATTTAATCCTTAAATAGGAGATATAAACTGCTTAAACTCTCCATTTAAAGACGAAGAAACGGGCACCTGGGCAGCTCAGTGGGTTAAGCATCCAGCTCTTGGTTTTGGCTCAGGTCACGATCTCACAGTCGTAGGATCGAGCCCCACATCGGGCTCTTTGCTCAGCAAAGAGGGAGGCTGCTTGAGATTCTCTCTCCCTCACTCTCAAAATAAATGAAAACATTTAAAAATGGAGAAACAGTGGTATCAGGAGGCTAACTAACCTGCTCAAGCAAGTGGACAGTGAGGCTTCAAACCCGGCCACGTGACCCCACAGCCCCTGCTCACAAAACCACCTTGACTTACCATCCCAATTTACCTGGCCTTCTCAGAGCAGTCAGCTTGTCAATCTGACTGCCTTGCAGGCATCCAGCTACCAGCACCCAGCACGCGGCTGGAACTTAACTCATTTTTGTCCACCAACATTCCCGCTCTGTGCCTGGTACCTGGGAGATGCTCGCCAGCTATTCTTGGAAAGTATGGGGACGCTAACCAGGCTCTCTGGTGGTGACCTCCCTCTCGAGGACCCTCTTTCTCACATTCTTCCACTTCTTCCTGGCACCTACCGCCAAGCCCTCCAGCAAACAGCGGATTCTTGTTGCCGTGGATATTTCTGTCTCCACCTTCTCTGTCTGCCCCTTCCTCCCTCCTCATGTATAATGTCCCAGGCCTCATGCGCCTCAGACACCCCACATGGCAGTCCACACCGGCTGCTTTGGGACTACCCTCTGCTCTGACCAGCGGTCGGGAGGGAGGAGGGGAGACTGGAAGACGTTCAGCATGCCTCGGGCTGGAGCGACACCTCAAGAGCTGGGTAACAGAAGCCAGATTCTCACCCGGGGAAAATGCACCTGCCGAGCAGCTGCCCAGAGGCCCTGAAGGTGCTAACGGCACATGAGCCCCACACCTGGTCAGCGCCGAGGGCAGCAACGTGACTGACGGACGCTGCACTGCTATGTGGCGCCACAGGGAGCCTCGGCCCCGGAGGGCCCCGGGTGGACACCACCCTGCATCTAAGCAGGGGCTCCCCTGCGTTTGTGAGGGCTCCTTCTGCAATTGCAGCTCGAGGGTGTCAGAAGCTCACCCTCCAGCGCCAGCTGCATGCCCTGTGCGTTGCGTGCATACCGATTTGCCAGCGAGTTCCAGAGCACAATTTCTTGGAACTTGCAAACTCGCCTGTGGCTTACAAATTTCCCCACACTCATCCAATAGAGGCGGGACTCAGTTCTTCCCTGATGAGCACTCTGGTCTGTGAGAAGGGTGCGGATGGGGACCTGCGGCCAGCGGGGAGGAGGCCTGGGCCCTGGAAATCACCGCTGAGGTCCGCAAGCACTGGCCTGAGTGTGCCCCCTGCTCACGCGTGCCCAGCTCTGCGTGCTACGAACAATAACCGTCACAGTTAAGTATTTCCAGAACTGAAGGACACATTCGTTCTTGTGTATGCAGGCTGCTTCTCCCACAAGGGGTGAGAGAAGAGCTAGGCGAGTGGCCGGCACTAACTCCATCTGCAGGGTCCCTCGAGACGGGGGTACAGGTGCTTGCTAACAACTCAGTGCTTTCTGCCTCAGTTTCCCCTTCAGTTAAACGGGGTCAACGCCGCCTGTCCGGAACAGGAGTCAAATCCTAACAACCCCCATCCCCGAGTGGCGCAGGGCAAACTCACCTCCGAAGCTCTGAGCGTCTCGATAATGACCAAAATAATTTGTATTATTAGTTCCAACAAGTGGCCACAGTTTGGGTGTACGCGGCCGTGCGCCTCCACATCAATAAACATATCAGCTGCCCCAAGGACTCTCCAAGCGGAGATTCGGGGGGAGGGCTCGAGCAGTCATTGACATGACCCCTTTCCATCTCGCGGTCCCCCTCTCCCCCGGGCGGGCAAGTGCTCGTTTTACTGCCTGGCAACCGAGACTAGGACTAAGCTTGCTAAAATATGAGTGTTTTTTTGGCTGGAGTACCAGAGAGCCCGCAGCCCTATGGAGAGAGAAAAATTGCACACACCAGGCCGTGGCTCCAGAAAGGGGAAGAATTAGGCTTCACACCGAGCAGGCTGAACCATGGCATTCTTTAGATAATGCTTAACAAACCCCGAAACAAAGGCAGCCAACTTCGCTGCATGTTCGTAAAATGTATTCTCAGCAGATTCGGGCTTATTGAAGCCCCGAGCCGTGCTCGGCATCCAGGGTCCCCGTCCTAAGCCTCTCGTTTTTCTGTGCTGCCTCCCTCGTGTAAGACCCTACAGACTCTGCCAATCAGAATTCCTCACCTCGGGCTCAGGGGGGCTTAGCAACCAAGGTGAATGGTGGTGCTTTTAAATTTGCTCCTAACCCTTAAACACACACACACCCCCTCCCCAGCCCCAAAGTCCCTCTGCCCTGAGGAGCCATCACCCAGGGCCAGTCCTCGGTGGTTGGAGAGCTGACTTCTTCGAGACGGAGAAGGTGTGGGATTGTGGGGTTCACCTCCACGTCCACCTCCCACCTCAAGTGACGCTGTTCATGTTAAGTCACTGCTTTAGCAGACCATTTCTTACCATGGTCCCAGACGTTCAACCTTGAGGTTTCTCTTTTTTTTTTTTTTATTTAAAAAAATTTTTTTTTAGTGTTTGTTTATTTTTGAGAGAGAGAGAGAGAGCGTGAGCAAGGGAGGGTCAGAGAGAGAGGGAGATGCAGAATCCAAAGCAGGCTCCAGGCTCTGAGCGGTCAGCACAAAGCCCGACACAGGGCTTGAACCCACAAACTATGAGATCATGACCTGAGCCGAAGTCAGACGCTTAACCAACTGAGCCACACAGGTGCCTCAAGGTTCTTTTCTTTTTTTATTTATTTTTCTTTTTTTGGCTATGCCAACTCTCACTGTTATTTGTAAACTGTGGTTATCATTAACACCGCTAAGTATCTGTGCACCGCGTGGAAAGCCAGCTTGACAAACTGGTAGTCGTGCTTTTGTGGTTCAGTCTGTTTTCCTACTTAAGGATGTAGAGGGCTGGGTAGAAAGAGCAAAGGGATGGAAGCAGGCTCGTGTATGTGAGAGTAAACACAAACATTCTGGAACTCTGTAAACACAGCTTTCACTTCTTTCCACCCCCCTGCGGTGTCCCATGGACCCTTGACCCAAATTCCCCAGGGTCTGCACATCAGATGGGCCTTTTTAACATGTACTAGAGAGCAGGCATTTAAGGTCTGCAGCTAGATTGGGGTCCTTACACACATACCATCTGCAAATTTAATGAGCCCAAAGCTTTTCCTGCATAAGAAGGCCACTCTCCTCTCAGGAGGTGGAGAACTGGACTTGAGAGCGAGGGCCCCACCAACAGCCCTTGCTAATAACTCCATGACCTCGGGCAGGATCCCCCGTTAAGGGCCTTCTCCTCCATAAATGGAGAATGACAATTCCTACCCCTCACGGAACTCCCAGGGCTTTGAGGGTGAAAGGGGTAAGGAGCAGAAAACGCTTTAAGTGCCTCTGAGAAGAAAAGGCAGACCTGCAAGATATTGAGCTTTCCTTAAAAAAAAAAAAACAAAAAAACAAAACCACCTCCAGGCTTGTCTAGCTCTGGAATATTTTTGCATATGGCTTCCCTGAACCCTCATCTTCACGGAAGAGCAGCTCCAGAGAAGGAACCCCCAAGCCCAGAGCACAGACCGGGGCCTCGGCCGGGGCTGGGAGCCGCAGTCATCTCGCACTCGGGGCCAAAACATCCGTGGATTCAGGTCTGGCGGATCTAAGCGGTGGCCCCAGAAAACACGGGAACCAAGAAGCATGCCAAACACAGAGCTTGATGACAGACGCCAGATCTGTCCCCAGAAGATAGAAAACTCCAGGGCTGCTGGGGGGGGGGGAGGGGATGGAATGGGGGAAGTAAGGTTTCAGGCTGACGGCAAAGTGGAAAGCTGGCTTTGCAATGGCTACAAATGCCCATGAAAGACACGTGTGCGTTGGTGTGTATGGCCAAGGACCCCCCACTCAGCCAACCCTGCACACAGGTAATCGGGTCCACCTACACAAGTGTGTGCGTCTGCATGCACCTGTGATCCCACAATGCACTGTCCCCTGAAAACAAGGCTGTGGCGCTAGGAATAGGACCTAACAGACACCACACAGAGAGTAAGATACCTGTTGACTGATGAGAGTTCTAAGGACTTTGATTTATTTTTTAATTTTTTTTAACATTGATTCATTTTTGAGAAACAGACAGAGTGTGAGTGGGGGAGGGGCAGAGAGAGAGGGAAACAAAAAATCTAAAGCAGGCTCCGATCTATCAGCACAGAGCCTGACGCGGGGCTTGAACTCATGGACCACAAGATCATGACCTGAGCTGAAGTCGGATGCTTCACCGACTGAGCCACCCCAAGCTCTACTGACTTTTAGCTCATCCGTATAACTTCAGGGATTTTTTTTCTCTCCAGAGATGGCGATGAGTTTTCACTGATAAATCAACCTCCCATTCAGCACGCTGGTGATCAATGGCCCATAGGTACGAAGAGCTGGCTGGGTTAGGAGCACAGACGTCTTGCGCATTAGACAGAAGGAAGCACATGACACGCGCCCAGCCCCCAGCCTCCACGCTTCTGCTTCCTGCTGGTGCCCTAACCCCGGGTCCCGGCCTCTGCTTCTCCCCTCAACACATACTCTGTCTTGGCCATCCAGCTAACCCCATGCTTTTCAATACCATCTACAGCTGATGAACCCCAAATCCTGACCTCAGCTCTTCTCCAAATTCACATCCAGTTGCTATCTGCATTTGGATATATAACCCACTTCCAACTTAACACGGCCAAACAGGAGTCTTGGCCACACCCCCCATCTGCTCGCCAAATCATCCACACAGCAGCTGGTAGGGCCTCCATCTACCCAGGAGTCCTCTTTCTATCTCTTAACCATGATCTAAGTCAACTCGTCCTGAGGGTCTTTGAAGTGTGTCCTGAGTTCTTCTGTTTCTCGTCGTCTCCATTGCTACCTCCATCTCCTGCCTCCCTAAACTCAGCCACACAGCAGCCTTTTGACACTGTAAGTCAGGGGCATCTGGGTGGTTCAGTCGGCTGGGCGTCCGGCTTCGGCTCAGGTCATGATCTTGCAGTTCATGGGTTCGAGCCTCGTGTTGGGCTCTGGGCTGGCAGCAGGCTCAGAGCCTGGAGCCTGCTTTGGATTCTGTGTCTCCCTCTCTCTTTGACCCTCCCCTGCTCACGCTACCTCTCTCTCTCTCTCAGAAATAAAATGTTAAAAAAAAATTGAAACTGTAAGTCAGATCTCACCCCTCTGCAGAGCCCTCCAATGGTTACTCCAAAGGATTGAGAGTAAAATCCAAAATCCCTACATGGATTTACTAAACTTCCAGTCGGATCCTTACCACCTTTTCAAACCCCAGGTCACGCCAGTCCCTTCCTTCAGCCACAGTTCAGCCACGGGTACACTGACTTCCTTTTGTGCCTCAAACAGGTCTTCCCCAACACAGGCCATTTCCATTGGCCTATTTCCTTCCTGGAACAACTTACTCCTCCCCGCTGTTTGCATGGACGGTTCCTCTGGCAGTCAGATCTCAGCTCAAATAGCCCCCAGTCGCCCACCCTAAGAACCCACCTGATCACCGATTCATCACCCAACACAGCACGGCTTTTCATACCAGTATTGCAGGTTTGTCTCCTCTGATTCTAATGCAATTCCATGGGCAGAGAAATCACGTCTGAGTGGCTAGAACAGAGTCTGGCACGTAGCAGCTTTTAAAAAACATTTTTCAAAGGTATCACTCTTCTAATAGATAAAATACACACAAACACTCACCGTAGTCACAAACATTTAGGTGGGATTTTTCTCATCGTTGTCGAGATATCACGAGCTATGCTTACTTTATATCTGATATCCCTTTGTTGCCAGGAGATGGAAGAAAGAAATTGCTAAATATCCATCACCTCCACTGGCAGGAAGTAAAGATAAGATCCAAATCCGTGTCCCCTCACCAAAACCAACAAACCGTCTCAGGTCCATAAGAATACCTGTATTTGGGGCACCTGGGTGGCTCATTCAGTTAAGCGTCTGACTTCACCTCAGGTTATGATCGCATGGTTCATGGGTTTGAGCCTCGTGTTGGGCTCTGTGCTGACAGCTCGGAGCCAGGAACCTGCTTCCGATTCTGTGTCTCCCTTTCTCTGCCCCTCCCCTTTCTCTCTCAAATAAACATTAAAAAACAAACATGTGTATGTGAGAAACAGTGCAGAGATCAAAAGACCTAGGTCTGAATCCCACTTATAGCCACTTACAATACAGGGGAGGCCAAGCAAGCCACCCCCCACCCCTTTGGGCTTTGTTTTTCCTCATCTGGTAGATGAACATACTATCAGCTCGGCCACCTGACGGGGTGTAATGAGGAGCACGTATATAGGCAGAAGCACTTTTCACACCATCAAGCGTGAGCTCTAAATGCAGAGATTGCTAGCATTCTGGAGATAAAGGGAATTCTTAAAGACTACAAAAATCTATCTGCTTATTCATTTCATTCGATACCATCCGATCACCTCGGCTCAGGGGGAGGGGTTGGAACTGAAGCTACAAAACGGCTGCTCCAGAAGTTTGAGGAGCGCACCCCAACAACAGGCACCCAGGGCTCATTCCGGGGGAGCCGGGGTGAGTATTCAGAGCGAGCGCGCAGGCAGGGAGGTCAGAGTTAATTACAGCCGGCGGCACTCCACCCGGTGCCTATCCAGGCGCTCTCCGCTGGGAGCACCACACTCTAAATCCGAGCTGCTGATATTAGTGAGCAGTGATTAGAATATGCCCACAGGGCCTTTTAAACTTTCCTTCTCTAGTTAAAGCATTTGTTTTCAGCAAGATTTATGGACGTGTCTGCTGAGCGCAAGCAGGTCTGCCAGCACGGAAGTCCTTCTCGTTTACAAAGCCTCGGCCGCTTAGCGCCCGCCTGGCACCCGTATGGGAAGAAAGGCGGCCTCCATCTGGGTGTTCTTCTCTCCCCCGAGAATCAGCAGGTGCAGGGACGGCGGGGAGTTTTCAGATTTCTGATCAGCCTTCAAGGGACCCCGTTACCAGGAGCCTCGAATATGGGAAAACACCATGACTGTCCCCTTCAGGAGAATCACAGTGCCTCAGTCTCTCTGACTGCAAAACGGGTGGCAGGGAAAATGCAAGTTGAGCTTGCCAAGCTCTGACATACAGGAAGGGCTTAACTACACACCCACAGTGCTATTCTTAAAAAGGAGGAATGGGTTTTCTTTATTAAATGTTAATATAAAAACAGGCTGCGGGGTCTCTGGCCGGGATGCAGGAATTCACTAGGAGAATAAAGGAATTCTTGCCCACATAGACAGGGCCCATCACAGACCTGGAAGACAACTCTCAGATGGAGAAAGCTCTGTAGGAACTCTCGATCTCTAGCTCCTACTTACTGACCAGCACATGCTGGGAGTCGACACCATCAGACTGGTGTCACCTGTAAAATGATACGGTCAGAGGAGACTGCGTTTCCTATTCCTACCAGTTCTAAATTCTGTGATTCAATAATTCACCTTGTTCTTTACCACGACAGCTCAGAGATGCTGCAGATCTTTTCTGGCCTCAGATCCACTCTGTCTCAGGGCTGCCTGGGCACACAGTCCTCTAGCCCAGAAGAGGAAAAAAGGCTCAAATGTCTGGGGCTTCTTTATGAAGGGTTAGGACAGACCCTGTAAGACCAGCTGCTCGCCATCCTGATTGGCGACCAGATTACAAGAAATGAGTTCTGGGCGCCTGGTTGGCTCAGTCGGTTCAGTGTCCGACTTCCACTCAGGTCATGATCCCACGGTTTGTGGGTTTGAGCCCCGTGTCGGGCTCTGTGCTGACAGCTCAGAGCCTGGAGCCTTGCTTCAGATTCTGTGTCTCCCTCTCTGCCCCCACCCCCGTTCACACTCTGTCTGTGTCTGTGTCTCTCAAAAATAAACGAATATTAAAAAAAACATTTAGAAAATGAATGGGTTCTACCTGAGGACCAGGGCTCAGGCTGGAAGTGGAGAAACGTTCCTAGGCTGTTAAACACAGCAACTAAGAGAAGCCGTGTGAGATTCTTTTTTTTTTTTTGTTAATTTTTTTTAATGCTTTATTTATTTCTAGGAGAGAGAGAGAGAGACAGCGTGAGCAGGGGAGGGTCAGAGAGAGGGATCACAGACTGAAACAGGCTCCAGGCTCTGAGCTGGCAGTCAGCACAGAGCCCGATGCGGGGCTCGAACCCACGAACCCGCGAGATCATGACCTAAGTGAAAGTCGGACGGTTAACCGACTAAGCCACCCAGGCGCCCCAGCCGTGTGAGATTCTTATCCAAATGCCTTCGTTAGCCTGATAGGCCCTTATCTACCTGAAGGGACTCTGTTGTCTGGGAACGGAAATGGGGTGGAAGGCAAAGGCGAAGAGACATCCCAACTCTTGTCAATCTTGCGACCCAGCTCACGGGTGTTGGTCAGAACTGGGACTAGCTGATTAGAAAAGTACAGCTCCTCTCCTTGGCCAGAGAGGAAACACAGCCCAGGACTGGTCCAGACCCTGAGTAGCAATGGTATAGGGGGAGGTGGGGGAGGCGCAAAGGCTGGTGGCTAGGGTCCAGGGGGCTAGGTTTGACCCCTACCTTCATGGCTTCAATTCTCTCTGTGACCACAGACAAACTACTTCAAACACTTGAACCTCAATTTTCTCATCTGCAAAAAAGGTTCAATAATTCCAACCTTGAAGGGCTCCTGTATTAGATAACTTCACTTATGCAAAAGCACCCAATAAAAAGAAGTGCTTCTTTTCTTCCTGGCGGGCCCGGGGTTCTGTGCAGGAACTGCCCTGATAGACTATAAATCTCACCTACAGAGCCCGGAAAGAGCCAGCATGGCCCAATGTTCCTTTGACTTCACGCTGGACCCTTAACAGGTCTAAATTTCCCAACATTGTTCACCTAGACAGTGAAAGCACCTGGCTTCAAAAACCAAAATCTGAGATGCCTAAAATTAACAACTCAGGCAACAACAGATGTTGGTGAGGATGTGGAGGAAGAGAACCCTTTTGCACTGCTGGTGGGAGTGCAAACTGGTGCAGCTGCTCTGGAAAACAGAATGGAGCTTCCTCAAAAAATTAAAAATAGAACTACCCTACGACCCAGCAATGGCACCATTAGCTATTATCCAATGGATACAGGAGTGCTGATTCAAAGGGGCAGAGGCACCCCCATGTTTACAGCAGCACTATCCATAGTCGAAATGTCCATCGATTGATGAACAGATTAAGAAGATGTGGCATATTACAGGTGTATATACACACACACACACTCACAAAATGGAATATATATATATATATATATATACACATTACAATTTATATATACACTGTGTGTGTGTGTGTGTATCAAAGGCAAATCATATATTTGTCTTTCTCTGATTTATTTTGCTTAGCATGATACACTCTAGTTCCATCCATGTTGTTGCAAATGGCAAGATCTCATTCTTTATGATTGCTGAGGAATATTCCATTATGTAAGCAAAATAAATCAGTCAGAGAAAGACAAATATATGATTTCACTCGTATGCGGAATTTAGGAAACACAACAGATGCACATGGGGGAAGGGAAGGAAAGAATATAAAAACAGAGAGAGAGACAAACCATAAGAGACTCTCACATACAGAGAACAAACTGTGGGTTGCTGGTGGGGTGCTGGGTGGGGAATGGGCTGAATAGGCAATAGGCATTAAGGAGGGCACTTGTGGGATGAGCACTGGGTATTATAGGTAAGTGATGAATCAGTCGATTCTATTCCTAAAAGCAGTACTACACTGTATGTTAACTAACTTGGATGTAAATAAATAAAAAACCCCAGAATCTGAGGATTCCACATTGGTTTTGCCTTGATCAAGTTACTTGAACCTCTCTGTGCCTCAGTTTCCCCTGATTCAGGAGAGATGGATTAAGAACATCCAGGGGGGAGGGGAGAGTGCCCGCCATGCAGCAAACACCAAAATTTCTATATTTTCTCTCCTAAATGATCACAAGAACCTTGCAAGGTTATTACTACAGAGCCATTTTACAGATGAGGAAATGGAGATTTGGGGAAAGTAAATCGCCTGGGACCAACCACACGGATCACATGTGTGGACGTCTCAGAGGTGTTCTGGGGGCGCCTGGGTGGCTCCGTCCGTTAAGTGTCCGACTTCGGCTCAGGTCAGAATCTCACCGTTTCTGAGTTCGAGCCCTGCATCGAGCTCTCTGCTTTCTCTGTCTGCCTCCCACTCCCCCACGCGCTCTCTCTCAAAAATACATAAAAACATTCAAAAAAAAATTTTTTTAAAAGAGCTGATCTGAGCACTTGTAAAACCGTGTCTAGGGGCACCTGGGTGGCTTAGTCGGTTAGGCGTCCGACTTTCGCTCAGGTCATGATCTCACGGTTCGTGGGTTCAAGCCCCGCGTCGGGCTCTGTGCTGACTGCCAGCTCAAAGCCTGGAGCCTATTTCGGAGTCTGTATCTCCCTCCCTCTCTGACCCTCCCATGCTCATGCTCGCTCTCTCTCTCTCTCTCTCTCTCTCCTAGAAATAAATAAAAAATATTTTTAAAAAACCTGTGTCTAGAAATAGAGAAAAGTCAATAACACCTCACTCACTATAAAGAATACTCGGTGCCAGAAGGGAGCTGACAATTCTTAGATCCTGCAGGGGTGAAGGTACACCTCCTCACATCGCAACTCTCTGCCCCACCCAGCGCCCAACTAGGTTAAAATCCAGGAGGCAATTACAATTAAGATTAGCTTAATATGAAAAATAAATCAAGACAGTCCCGTCGTATTTGTCTTGATAATAGGAAGCATATGAGCTTCAGAAAAGCAAACTGTTAATTGCCTCAATGACATCCTGGTCCTCTGCCTAGCCAGCTGCCTCGAGGTGGGGTGACTTCCGCCCGAGGAACACACGTGGCCCAGCCCAGTTCATTATACCCTGAAGATGGTTCTCTGGGCAGAACACGATCAGTCTTCTCACCTGAGAGAATCCATTTCTCTACGGGGCTCAAGGCACTGCTCTTTCCCACTCCATTCCTGATAGGTAAACTCCTCTTAAAGAAGGAAACCCGAATTCAGAGAGTAATTTGCCTAGAAGGAAGCAGTGATGAGATGTGGCTGGGACTGGGCCCCCAGCGTGGGTTACATCTGTGAAGTGTCCTGTTCGCTTGTGTTCTGGCACGCTGCTGCTCTTCCTCCAGGAAGGAGGGGTCGGGGCCCTTTGCTCCCACGGTCTAACATCTCCCAGTATTGCTTCACAGGCAACGGCTCCCCCAGGGGCCACACCTGCCCCCCGAGCCACCGTCCCCGCACTTAAACTGAAGTCTTGCTGAGGAATTCTCTATTCCCAGCAAATCCATAAAAAGTCAATTAGAGGAAAGCCATCCATGTTCCAAAATGCATCGTGGCTTTGTTTAAAAACAGAAACACACACACACGGGCACACACAAACACCCCCCCCAACAATAAACCCACTGACTGCTACATTCCTCTGAAGAATCTTATTTCAAAAATCTGAGGTAGAGACGATTTCCCAAAAATCTGAGGTAGAGACAGTTTCTGCTATTGTGTAAATCGAGGTACGCCTGTCCCGAGAATGAACTCCCAGCCAAGGGTCCCTTGTTTGGTCGTATAGCTATAGAGCCAGACTGAGTTATTCATTAACTTCCTGTATGAAAACCAAATAATAAAACTGAAGTGTGTTAAACAAATCCAGATGAGGGGGTTTAAATCACCTCCAAGTCACTAGGCTTGAAACCGCTGTCATTTCCCTTGGAACAAATGTGCTGTACCCAGCTCCAGCGCCGCCTTATTACATGGAGATAACAATATTTATGCCCATCCCGGGGGTGGCTGGATGGACAGCTCTCCAGGGCCGGCCCGCACGAAGAAGAGCTGAGAGGCCACCACGGGGAAAGGGGGCGGGGATGGGTAGGTGGCCTCCCGAGTCCCCTTCCAGCCCCGTGATTCCAAACCCTGCCTGGAGATTCGGGGCACAAAGGCGTCTGGGGAGCAGACGAATCGTGCAGAAGAGCAGACCGTTTCCACCACCAGCCGTGAGAGTCAGAGCCTTCACCCCTTTGTCACAGCCACTTAGCTCCTATTTCCCCCCGGGGACTGATGTGCGAGCGAGCAGCAGCCAAGCTGTCTCTGCCTCCGACGTGAAGTCCACCCCAGGAGGGGCCCTCCCGGGCCGGGCTTGCGAGCAACCAACATGTGGTTAAAGATTCCTGTTGGGGGGGGAACCCCATGTCTCCTAGGTTACCGCCGGGGACTGTTCTCTCCTTCACTACAACAGAAGATGTGTGTTCTCCGGGGGCTTGTTCAAACATCTGTACGGGGTCCACGCAAGGGTGCGTCTGCGCTCGTGCACACCCAGACGGCGGTGGCGACCGTGACCCAGCTCTTCAAACAACCCTCGCCCGATATTTAAGCTCCACGGTGCCTCGCTGCGGCCCCCGCGGCCGGCCTGCTGGTCAGGCAGACGCGACAGGGGCAAACAGTCTCGGCGCTCTAATTAAAAGGGAGGAAGTGATCGCGTCCTCAAATTTCCTTTAGGTTTAACTCCATAAAAATCATCACGAGGTAATATCCGAGTGGTTGAGCGAGGCACCTGAGTGAGCAGCTGGGCCAAGTGGACACAGCAAACAGACCCGAGGCCCCCGCTGCGGCGGGCGGCTCGCCAGGCCAGACATTGGCCTGCACCTGCGAGCCCCGTGCCTTCATCTCCTCTTCAGTGGTTATATGATGAAATCACGGTGACGCCTCGGGGAGGGGTCCCCCTGATGTGACTTAAAACCCACCGGCCCAAAGTCACCAAGACCCGCCCTCAACTACCTCTCTCGGACTGTCGCCTGGTATCCACACAAGCAATATGGTGCTGCAGGCCTACTTCTTTCCAGAAGGTTCCCTATACTAGTGGGCACTCTAACAGGCATTCGGGGCCATCTGTCTCCCAAGCCTGGCCCAGAAGTCTGATGCAAAGTCCCCCAGGAACAGACGTGGTGAGGGACCTGAAATTCTTCCAGAGAAATGTCGCGAAGCTCCCTGGCCTTGAACCTCACCTTCCTCTCCTCCCATCACACATCTTAGGTGATTCAATATGAAAGTGTTTATGTTTCCAGCGTCCCAAATCTCAGGACTGACAACTTATGTGAGTGTCAGTGGGTGAACACCATCGCCTACGACCGTGTCCAGTGGCACAGGAAACGCGGAGTGTGGGTCCAAGTTCTAGGCCCCATCACGGATCCAGAAAAAGAGGACAGCGCCCAGCTTGCCTTTGTTGGGCGGGCGCTGCGGGGGTCAATGTGACAGGAGTGTTTTGCCGTCTCAAGCCACTCACAATGAGGTGTCAGCTGTCCCCGCAGGCTCAGCCAGCATCCATGAAGAACGTGGTCTGGGCCTGGCCCCCGCTGTGGACCAGGAGCACCTGACAAGCTTTTTTTTTTTTCTTTTTAAATAACAAAGCACAGGTCCCATGGATTCTAGTTCAGTTGTTCTAACGTGCGGGGATGGTAGACCGTGGGGGCTGGGATAAAGAACACAGAGCGAGGCGACAGACCTGGGCCTCTCATTCAGTAATCGTGTATGGACACCTAGACCTGACCCATAGAGGCCTCAGTTTATGCATCAATTAAGTGGATTTCGTTAAGACCAGCTTCTAAGCTCCCCCATTCATCTCACTGTTTACCGAATGCCTACTACGCTCATTTCTTCTGGCCACGGTGAAGAAAGCCACAAACTTGATAGCTTCAAACTATAGGTACTTGTTCTTCACAGTTCTGGGGGTCAGAACGATGTCACCAGGGTGGTATGTAGGTATCAGCAGGGTCACAGACCCTCCTGAGGCTTTGGGGACACAGCTTGTTTCATGCCTCTTCCAGTTTCTGGTGCCTGACATCCCTTGGCTTGTGGCCACATCCCTCCAATATCTACCTGTATCTTTACATTGTGTGTGTGTGTGTGTGTGTGTGTGTGTGCGTGTGTGTGTGTGTGTGTGAGATGTCCCCGTCTCTCCTTAGGACTCACCGGGATCCTCTAGGACAATCTCATCTCAGGATCCTTAATCACATCTGCAAAGGTCCTTTTTCCAAATAAGATCACATTTACAGGCCGTAGGGGTCAGGAACTAGAATCTGCGTGGGGACATTTTCAGCCCGCCACACCTTTTATGGTGCAGACATTGAGCTCTGCGCTGGGAGCACAGCCAAGGAGAAGACGCTAGTGGCTCACAAGGAGTGGGAAGAATTACAGACCCCGAGACGTGAAAGAGGTTAGAGCAGCGTTCTTCAAGCGTGGTCCCTGGACCAGCAGCAGCGCCTGGGAACTTGACAGAAAAGCAAATTCTTGACCCTCCTCTTCACCTTCTGAATCTAAAACTCAGAAATCTTGGGTTATCAAGCTTGTTTTACCAACGTGATTCTGATGCACATTTATGTTTGAGAACCAGTGGACTAGAGTGGATGGAGTTTCTTTATTCTAGTTTTCTTTCCCCAATATCTCTGCTACATTTATGTCCAGCTCCTGCTTAAATATCACCACTTTAGACACCTGTCCACTCCACTGTTCACAGTTAAGATGGACAGAAATGGTTTGGGGCACCTGGGTGGCTCAGTTGGTTAAGCATCTGACTTCAGCTTAGATCATGATCTCTCAGTTTGTGGGTTCAAGCCCCACATCAGGCTCTGTACTTACAGCTCAGAGCCTGGAGCCTGCTTCAGATACTGTGTCTCCCTCTCTTTCTGCCCCTCCCCTGCTCACACTCTGTCTCCCTCTCTCAAAAATAAACATTAAATTTTTTTAAAAAGATGGAGAGAAATGGCTTAATATAAGATCTAAAGAACTTTATGACAGTGACCCTGAAAACTTCAGGCATCGCCAATACTCCCCACCTTCCCAATAGTTCCGATCAGCAGCTGATGACTGAATGCCAACTTCTGGTCTATGGCACTGTCCTGGACACATAAAGGGATACACAGGGATAAGACACAGGTACCGGCATTAAGGACGTGACCATCAGAATGGAGAAACCGATCAAAGGCCTGAGAAACAGTGATTAAGATACAGCAGGTATATGTCCCTGGCTTAGAAGTAAAGGGGATGATTCAAGGCTGGGTCTGCCCCTTTCCATCTACACGACACAGCAGCCTAGTGAACTTGGGCCCCTCACTTGACCCCTCTGGGCCTCAGTTCCCTCATCTAGAAAATGAGGCAATTGAACTGGACCATGCCTAATCATCTGTGACTCTTCCTGGGGCCAGAAGTGCTATCTGAATTCAAAACAATGAGGAAGCCTAAGCTTGAGGGCTCACTGTAACACTGCTCCCTTACACATTCTGATACATTCGGTCCTTATTCTAACCCCAGGAGGTGGGTGCTGTCATCATCTCCATGTTTATACCTGAGACACTGGTCAGGGATATAGTAACTCTCCTGCCATCACATAGCTCGTAAATGGCAGGGCTGGAATTTAAACCTGTCCTCGGAACCGCTATACCACACGGCCCTTTGCAGTTGACGCAGACAGGCAGGGATGGCTGGCACACTTGCTTCTGGCTTTGAAAGACAGCCAACATGAAGCAGCTATAAAAACCAGAATGGGGCATCATGTTTCTACAGGATTCTTGGGGGTTTTTTTCCTGTAACAAGTAGGGGGAAAGAAGCACAGATGCTGGGAACCTGCATTTCATAACGGCTCTGGACTCAGAGTTGCCCATTCTGGAAACATTGTTTACATTTTAGAAGGTCCGAGAAGCAGGCAGAGAGGTCAGAAGGCAAGTCAGCAGCAGGAGTAGCTTTTGCATAGTAAAAGGCAGAGGGGAAGGGGAAAGACGGCTTGGTCAGATGGTTCTAAGGTCCATTCGGAGCAGAGAAGCCTGGCCTCCCACATAGAGAGCCGCCTTCGTAGCAGGAGCGCTGAGCACATGACAGCCACCTGCACACGCGCCAGCTGAGAGGCCTGACTTACCCTTTAAAATGTCTGATGATGGGGGCAGGCACCTGGGTGGCTCAGATGGTTAAGTGTCCAACTCTTGGTTTCCACTCAGGGCATGATCTCACTGTTGGTGAGTTCAAGCCCCGCGTCGGGCTCTGAGCTGACAGCACAGAAAGCTTGGGATTCTCTCTCTCTCTTCTCTCTGTGCCCCCTCCCAGATGTGCGCACATGCGCTCTTCTCTCTCTCCCTCTCAAAAATAAATAAATTTAAAAAAAAGAAAATTAGAACTCCTGATGAAGAAAATTAGTCCCCTTTTTTCTAGGCAGGCATCATTCATTTGCTCATTCCTTCAAAATGTGTGCAAGGGGTCAGGTCTCAGAGATGAACGAGACTGAGGGAGCTGGGAAGAACACAGCCAGGGCCGAGGACAATCCTCCCAGCCTGCACGCTCCCTGTCAACATCGAAAACACTTACTGCGGCACAGCTATATGCAGGATGCGGGACCAGATGCTCTCAGGGAAGGAAAGGGCTTAGGAAGAGTCCAGTTAGCCAAAGCCTTCTAGGTAGCCGACTTCTACTTGAATATTACTTGGAATGGGCCATGCAGACCAGGTACAATTAATTAACACAGGATCTGGGTGCCCAGGTGGCTGTCAGTTAAGTGTCTGACTTCGGCTCAGGTCATGATCCCACAGTGTGTGAGTTCAAGCCCCGCACAGGGTTCTCCACTCTCGGTGCGGAGCCCACTTCGAATCCTCTGTCTCCCTCTCTTTCTGCCCCTCCCCAGCTTAAGTTCTCAAAAAAAAAATTAATTAACACAGGATCAATGTGTACAAGTTTAAAAGAACTTTGGAAGCAAGATACGGTCCTCAAAACCAGTCTCTTCACGGGGCAGGATTTCTCTCCCTGTTTCAGCGCAGGCCACTACGTCTCCATTCCAACCCCATGCCTCACCCACAGGCTGAGAGATCATGAAGACTTTTCCAGCTCTAAAAGTTGGGCTAAGGAGAATCAAAATCTAAGACTTGGAGGGAGGGAGGAGGCAACGTGGGGAGGAAGGGTACACACATAACAGTGACAGCCGTCGAGGCAGAGCACGCGCCGTGTGCTGGATGCTAAGTACCACACAAGGGTGTCCGCGCTGGTCCTCACCAGAGCCTTAGCCTAGGAAGGAGGCGGCAGAGCAGAGCACTCACACACCTGTGCACGGTGACACAGCTAGTGCCGCACATGGGGCCAGTGTGCAAACACAAGCAAGTCCAAGCCTAGCCACTGAGTTGCTGACCACCACCCTGTCTGCTGAGCCCAGCAAGGGAAGGGGGCTGTGCTGACTTAGCACACAAACCCAGATCCTCAGTTATAGACCGTTTCAGCCAAACCTGAGCAACCCCGACAGCATTTGGGGCGCCTAGGCCTCTAATAGTAGCACTGACTCTACAATGCTTAAGGGTAAATTACACCCAAGAGCCAGTAAGTGATAACCTGGATGATATGTTTCCAAAGGCATGATGCCCAGGGCTGGTGGTGGTCAGCTGGGGTACAGGGATACAGGCACCCTGCTGGTGGCATGATAAACCTCCACACCTTCCCTAGGAGGGCAACCTGGCAAGGTCGTCAAAAACCTTAAGGGGCGCCTGGGTGGCTCAGTCAGTTAAGCATCCAACTTTGCCTCAGGTCATGATCTTGCAGTCTATGAGTTGGAGCCCCACATCAGGCTCTGTGCTGACAGCTCAGAACCTGGAGCCTGCTTCAGATTCTGTATCTCTCTCTCTCTCTCTCTCTCTCTCTCTCTGCCTCTCCCTGCTCATGCTCTTTCTCTCAAAAATAAATAAATATATTTTTTTAAATGTACAGAGCACTTAGACTCAGCAATTCCTCTTCTAGAAATTGAACTTGAGTACATGTATCCATTCTTGACCCTTCAGCAGTTAAACTTTGAGTACCTAATAAAAGCAATGGTACTTTTCCCCATAAAAATTAAATGCATGTGAAAGTTTGTATGACATTCAAGAGGATGCATGTATGCCGATCTGAAACCTACCTGAGTTTCAGTTTTGAACCTTTAAAGGATAAAAAAATCAGGGATGCCCTACACCTGGATAACATGGTACATGAATCCAATTTTAATATTACGCAGCCATTTAATCTGATATTGGAAATGTGAAAGAACTTTTAATGCAATGTGAAAGTGTTCGTGACAGGTTGTTGAATGCAAAAGCAGTTTATAAGATATAATATATAATAGGATCCCTATAAAAACATGTAGTTAGTGGGTATGGTGGGGACAAACATGAGGCCTAGATTTAAAAAAAAACGTTAATGGTGATTATTTGTAGCTGGTGTAATGATGCACTATTTTCATCTTTTTTTATGTACTCCAGTTCTCTAAATATGTATTCCTTTCATCATCAGATATCCTTATTTTTTAAACATTTTTTAGTGTTTATTTTTGAGAGAGACAGAGAGAGAGGACCCGAAGCAGCCTCAAGCTCTGAGCTGTCAGCACAGAGCATGAGGTAGGGCTCAAATTCACAAACCATGAGATCATGACCTGAGCCGAAGTGAGACGCTTAACCGACTGAACCTCCCAGGCGCCCCAGATATAATTATTTTTTACAGAGAAATCGCCTAATGCCAGTGCCTTGAGAACCTGAAGTTTTCTTTCTTTTTCTGTTTCTTTTTTTTTTTTCCACTCCAATAATAAACTCCCAGCCCTCCTAAGGACAAAGGCATCCTGGTCAAAACTGAAATCAAAGGGAGCAGCCGCCGAGCCTCGGCCAGACCGCAGCACTTAGGCCTCGGGCACATCCAAGATGTCTCTGTTCAGTGCAAACCCCTTTGTGCAAGATGCGGAGAAGCCCTGAAGCCATCGGGCACTGAACCACACGAGTCTGGGAGGAAAACAGTCCACTAAGAAGACGATCTCATAGGTGCATGAGTACAAACCGGGGAAGATAAAAATGGGCCAGGACCTGTAGACACGGAGGGAGGGAAGGGAACCCCCTTCGTGGGGAGCCACAGAGAATTGAGAGGAAGAGAAAGAGTGGCTGAAACTACTCATAGAACTGACCCTGAAGAAGAGAAAAACCTCGGCTCCGGACGGAGAGTGATCCTGTTTCTAGCTGTGGTGCTGACTCCGGGCTGGGTGCCCGGGCCCCGTGCGGCGCCAGGAGACACTGCTCTGCTGCTCTCCCTGCTCGATCCCGGCTGGGAAGTGGCCCGGCCTGCGGGATTGCATTTCGGATGGTATCAATAAAGCACGCAGACTAAGACCTGTAAACGAGGCAGGCTTGGGGCATAAAACATGGCCCACCATGTCTACACCCGCGGCATAGGCGATTGGACCCAAAAGAGTAAGCTGCAGCGCTTGGTTCCAGGGGACTGGGATGCCACCATTTCTCTCCCCACAACCACCAAGGCAGGGCCTCAGGGAGAGGCCGTTGGTCGCAGTGGAGGGTAAGACCCGACTACACCAAACCACGCCCATCCCCGCTAGGGAGCTGCCTTTTTTTTTTTTTTAAATATTTTATTTATTTCTAGGAGAGAGACAGCGTGAGCAGGGAGGCCACAGAGAGGGAGTCACAGACCGAAACAGGCTCCAGGCTCTGAGCTGGCAGTCAGCATAGAGCCAGGCTCGAACCCACGAACCGCGAGATCATGACCTAGCGAAAGTCAGACGCTTAACCGACTAAGCCACCCAGGCGCCCCCCCCCCTTTTTTTTTTTTTACCAGAGCCCGGGGCAAGATCAACATGGATGCACTGCTGTATTTAATGCCAGATCGATTCTTCCTATTCAGATATATTTCCCCTTGTCTCATTCATATCCCTCCCGTCTGCTGCACTGGGCACTCTGGTCATTTGTTTGCTTAAAAAGTCACATTTAATGCATTCTCTAGACGTATATTCTACACTTCCACCTTTCTAACTCTCTCTTTCTCTGGAGTAATCAGACTATATAGTTTCTCTGAGTAACATGATCTTCGTTTCTTTCTCCTCACCTCCTACCATATTCTCCTCTTTCTCTGAATGAAGCCTCTTAGTCTCTCTGCCTCATCACTGTCCAATTTCGCTTTCTCCCCACCCCTGTCATTTTTCTCTTTATATATGTTCTTCCATCAGTACTGCATACATCCTGCTCTTTATTTGTACCTGGGAATTCTGGTTTTATGCTTTTAGACTGTCCTTTGTCTTTCAGGGTTTTTTCTTTTTCTTTTTCCCTTTCAGTTTGCTTGTTTGTTGGGTTTGTCTGTGCATTTGCATGCCTTTGTTCCTTATGTGTTTGTCTGTTTTCTTTTCCAGGGCTACCTCAAGAAACAAACCAAAGTACACATGGTGGAGAGTCCCAAATACCACTATGTAGGGCAATAAAATAACCAAAGTCTCAACAAGAGAGACCAAGAAATACCATTAAAAGAAAACTTCCTGAATGGATAGGCCCTGGACAGTCAATGAGCCTTCTTTACTATAGCAGTACTCACAGGTGAAGTGCACATATCAAGCTTCAAAAACTAACAAGAGACAGAAAGTTAGCCAAAATGACGAAACAGAAGAACTCTCCTCTAAAGAAATTCTAGGAAGAAATGACAGCTAAAGAACTGCTCAAAACATAAAATCAATTGCTGGGCTTGAAAAAGGCATGGAAGACATCAAAGAAGCTATTACTACAAAGACTATGGAGCTTAAAAATAGTTGTGATGAATTAAAAAGTGCCATAAATGAGATGAATAATAAAATGGAGGCATCCCATGCACGGATTGAAGAGACAGAGAGGAGAATAGGTAAATTAGAAGACACAATTATAGAAAAAGAGGAAGCCGAGAGAAAGAGAGATAAACTGATCCAGGAGCATGAAAGAAGAGTTCAAGAACTGAGTGATAAAATCAAATGGAACAATATCTGTATCATAAGAATTCCAAAAGAGGAAGAGAGAAAGAAAGTCACTGAAGGAGTCCTTGAACAAATTATAGCTGAGAATTTCCCCAATCTGGGGAAGGAAACAGACATTGAGATCCAAGAGGCACAGAGAACTCCCCTCAGATGTAACTTGAATCAAACTTCTGCACAACATATCATTGTTAAACTGGCAAAATATAAGGACAAAGAGAGAATTTTGAAAGCAGCTAGGGAGAAAAGGGCCCTAACATACAAAGGGAGACCTATCAGACTAGTTACAGACTTATCTACTGAAACTTGACAGGCTGGAAAGGAAAGGCAGGAGATCTTCAATGTGATGAACAGAAAAAAATATGCAGCCAAGAAATCCTCTATCCAGCAAGACTGTCATTCAGAATATAAGGAGAGGTAAAATCTTCCCAAATAAACAAAAATTGAAAGAATTCGTCACCACTAAACCAGCCCTACAAGAAATCCTGAGGGGGACTCTATGAGGGAAACGTTGCAAGGAGCACAAGGTACCAGAGACACCACCACAAGCATGAATCCTACAAAGAACACAAAGACTCTAAGCCCATATTTTTCAATAATAACACTGAATGTAAATGGACTAAATGCTCCAATCAAAAGACACAGGGTAGCAGAATGGATAAAAAAACAAAATCCATCTATTTTCTGTCTACAAGAGACTCATTTTAAACCTGAGGACACCTTCAGATTGAAAGTAAGGGGACGGAGAAATATCTATCATGATACAGGAAGTCAAAAGAAAGCTGGAGTAGGCGTACTTATATCAGACAAACTTTAAAGTAAAGGCAGCAACAAGGGATGAAGAAGGGCATTATATAATAATTACAGGTTCTATCCATCAGGAAGAGCTAACAATTATAAATGTCTACACACCGAATACGGAAGCACCCAAATACATAAAACAATTAATCACAAATAGAAACAATCTTATGGATAAGAATGTGCTAATAGCAGGGGATTTTAATACTCCACTTACAGCAATGGATAGATCACCTAGACAGAAAATCACTAAAGAAATTATGGACTTGAATGACACATTGGACCAGATGGATATGACAGATATATTTAGAACTCTACATCCTGAGGCCATGGAATTCACTTTCTTCTCAAGTGCGCATGGCACATTCTCCAAGATAGATCACATACTGGGACATAAAGCAGCCCTCAATAAATACAAAAGAATTGAGATCATACCATGCACACTTTCAGATCACGATGCTATGAAACTTGAAATCAACCACAGGAAAAAGTCTGGAAAACCTCCAAAAACATGGAGGTTAAACAACACCCTACTAAAGAACGAATGGGCCAAACACGCAATTAAAGAAGAAATTTAAAAATATATGGAAACAAATGAAAATACAACAATCCAAACTCTATGGGATGCAGCAAAGGCAGTCCTAAGAGGAAAGTACATTGCACTCCAGGCCTATTTCAAGAAATTAGAAAAAGCGCAATACAAAATCTAACAGTGCACCTAAGGGAACTGGAAAGAGAGCAACAAGAGCATCCCAAACCAGTAGAAGAAGAGAAATAATAAAAATCAGGGCAGAATAAACAATATAGAATTAAAAAAAAAAAAAACAGCTGAACAGATCAATGAAACCAAGAGTTGGTTTTTTGAAAAAATAAACAAAATTGACAAACCTCTAGCCAGGTTTCTCAAAAGAAAGAGCACCCAAATAGACAAAATCATGAATGAAAATGGATTTATTACAACCAACCCCTAGAAATAAAGGAATTATCAGGGAATACTACGAAAAATTATATGTCTGGACAACAGAAGAAATGGACAAATTCTTTTTGTTTTATTTATTTCTAGGAGAGAGAGACAGCGTGAGCAGGGGAGGGTCAGAGAGAGAGGGAGTTACAGACTGAAACAGGCTCCAGGCTCTGAGCTGGCAGTCAGCACAGAGCCCGGCGGGCTCGAACCCACAAACCGTGAGATCATGACCCAAGCGAAAGTCGGACGCTTAACCGACTAAGCCACCCAGGCGCCCCAGAAATGGACAAATTCTTAAACACACACACACTACCAAAATTCACATGGGAAGAGACAGAAAATCTCAACAGACCCATAACTGGTGAACAAATTGAATCAGTTATCAAAAATCTCCCAACAAAAAAGAGCTCTGGGCCAGATGGCCTCCCTGGGGAATTCTACCATACATTTAAATCAGTTAATATCCATGCTTCCCAAACTATTCCAAAAAATAGAAATCGAAGGAAAACTTTCAGACTCATTCTACAAAGCCAGCATCACTTTGATTCCCAGGCCAGACAGAGACCCAGCAAAAAAAGAGAACTACAGGCCAATATCTTTGATGAATACAGATGCAAAAACCCTCAACAAGATACTTGAAAATCGAATCCAACAGCACATAAAAAGAATTATCCACCAAGATCAAGTGGGATTCATTCCTGGGTTACAGGGCTGGTTCAATATTTACAAATCAATCAATGTGATACATCACATCAACAAAAGAAAAGATAAAAACCATACGATCCTGTCGATAGATGCAGAAAAAGCATTTGACAAAATACAGCATCCTTCTTAATAAAGATCCTCGAGAAAGTCGGGATAGAAGGAACTTACTTAAACATCATAAAAGCCATTTATGAGAAGCCCTCAGCTAACATCAGCCTCAACGGGGGAAAACTGAGAGCTTTCCCCCTGAGATCAGGAACACGGCAGGGATGCCCACTCTCACCACTGTTGTTTAACATAGTGCTGGAAGTCCTAGCATCAGCCATCAGACAACAAAAGGAAATCAAAGGTGTCAGAATTGGCAAAGAAGTCAAACTTTCACTTTTCGCAGATGACTTGATTCTCTACATAGAAAACTTGACAGACTCCACCAGAAGCCTACTAGAACTGATCCAAGGATTCAGCAAAGCTGCAGGGTACAAAATCAACATACAGAAATCGCTTGCATTTTTATACACCAATAATGAAGCAACAGAAAGAGAAATCAAGAAACTGATCCCATTCACAATTGCACACAAAACCATAAAATACCTAGGAATAAACCTAACCAAGGATACAAGAGATCTGTATGATGAAAACTATAAAAAACATATGAAGGAAATTGAAGAAGACACAAAGAAATGGAAAAACATTCCATGCTGATGTATCAGAAGAATATTGTTCAAATGTCATTACTACCCAAAGCGATCTACACATTCAATGCAATCCCAATGAAAATTGCACCAGCATACTTCTCAAAATTAGAACAAACTATCAGAAAATTTCTATGGAATCACAAAAGACCCCGAATAGCCAAATATTAAAGAAGAAAACCAAAATGGGAGGCATCACCATCCCAGACTTTAGCCTCTACTACAAAGCTGTCATCATCAAGACAGTATGGAATTGGCACAAAAACAGACATATAGACCAAGGGAATAGAGGAGAGAACTCAGAACTGGACCCACAAATGTATGGCCAACTCATCTTTGACAAAGCGGGAAAGAGTATCCAATGGAAAAAAGACAGCCTCTTTCACAGATGCTGCTGGGAGAACTGGACAGCAACATGCAGAAGAATGAAACTAGATCACTTTCTCACACCAAACACAAAAGTAAACTCAAAATAGATCAAGGACCCGAATGTGAGACAGGAAACCATCAAAACTCTAGAGAAGAAAGCAGGCAACAACCTCCTGGACCTCAATCGCAGCCATTGCTTACCTGACACATCTCCAAAGGCAAGGGAATCAAGAGCAAAAATGAACTATTGGGACCTCATCAAGATAAAAAGCTTCTTCACGGCAAAGGAAACAATCCATAAAACTAATAGGCAACCGACGAAATGGGAAAAGATAGTTGCAAATGACATATCAGATAAAGGGCTAGTATCCAAAATCTATAAGGAACTCACCAAACTTCACACCCGAAAAACAAATAATCCAGTGAAGAAATGGGCAGAAGACATGAACAGACACTTCTCCACAGAGGACATCCAGATGGCCAACAGACACATGAAACGATGCTCAGCATCCCTCCTCATCAGGGAAATGCAGATCAAAACCACACTGAAATACCACCTCACACCAGTTAGAGTGGCTAAAATGAACAAATCAGGAGAATATAAATGCTGGCAAGGATGTGGAGAAACGGCCACCCTACGACATTGCTGGTGGGAACGTAAACTGGTGCAGCCCCTCTGGAAAACAGTTTGCAGGTTCCTCAAAAAATTAACAATAGAACTCCCCTATGACCCAGCAATAGCACTGCTAGGAATTTACCCAAGGGACACAGGAGTGCTGATGCATAGGGGCACATGGACCCCAATGTTCATAGCAGCACTCTCAATAATAGCCAAATCATGGAAAGAGCCTAAGTGTCCATCAATGGACAAATGGATCAAGAAGATGTGGTTCATCTATACAGTGGAATACTACTTGGCAATGAGAAAGAATGAAATCTGGCCATGTGTAGCAACATGGATGGACCTTGAGGGTGTTATGCTGAGCGAAATCAGTCAGACAGAGAAAGACAGATACCATATGCTTTCACTTATAGGAGGATTAGTAGGAACTCAACAGAGGACCATGGGGGAGAAGAAGGGGAAAAATAGTGGGGGAGAGGGAGGGAGGCAAACCACGAGAGACTCTGAGAACAAACTGAGGTATGATGGGGGTGGGGGAGAGGGGAATGGGGGTGATGGGCATAGAGGAAGGCACTTGTAGGGATGAGCACTGGGTGTTATATGGAAATCAACTTGACAATAAACTATGAAAGGAAAAAAAAAAAAAAAACTGAAATCAAAGTATATCATCAGCGGATACATTCTACCTACTTGTGTGTAAAAATTGAGACACTTTTCTCCTTAAGAGAAACAGGAGTATCGAACTCATCATCAGAAAGGGAAGAGGTCCTGGCCCTTTAAGGAGAGCACCTTCCTAGAGCCCATCCTCAGCCACAGCCCAGGAGAAAACTAGGGGCGGGGGAGGTAGCCAGGAGGAAAGCCACAGTAAACATAAAGTTCATGTCCACTGGTAGGTAGCAGAACGAACAGATGGGCCTGGAATCCGCACACCACGTCTGGGGCACCATCCTGGACCATGGGAGAGGCTATTGCACGTTTATTCTTCTCTCCTTCTAAATATTTTTTGGCCAGAAAAGGTGGGTTGGAAACAGTTGTAACCTTTTGAGAACTGATTAAAAATCCACTTTTAAAATCCCACCCAAATTATATACATAAATAGAGATGAATAAATCCAATTTGCTTGTGAGTTCTTTTCAACTGCTTCAGTACACACACAACCACATAATTTATGAGGACATACATTTGAAGAGCATCATGCCTTAGAAGTTAACCCCCAAATTTCTTCCCAGTCTAGAGATTTGTTGAGGCAACCAGATGTTTCACAGTGCCATCAAAATGTCTTTCTAAAACAGAGTCGGGGCGCCTGGGTGGCTCAATAGGTCGGGCATCCGACTTCGGCTCAGGTCATGATCTCACAGTTCAGGAGTTCGAGCCTCGCGCTGGGCTTTGCGCTGACAGCGTGGGGCCTGCATGGGATTCTGTGCCCCCCTCGCTCTCTGTCCCTCCCACACTGGCTCTCTCTCTCAAAAGTAAATATTTAAAATAGATTTGATCACACCCCAGTACTGTTGAAAACTCCACGCCAGAGCCCCACATCCAAACTTAGCCTACTATAACTCATCCTGGACTCTAATCCACCTGGACCAAACCCCGTGCCCTGAAACCTGCCAGAGCTTGCTGGTCCTGGAGGACAGGCTGTCCTGTGCTGCTTATATTGCTCCCTTTCCTGAATGCTACTTTCTAACTTCTCTCACCCCCACCCCCCCATCGTCAAATTCTACCTGTTCTTAGACAAGGCTCTCTTCCAAATATAGGGTGAAAGAGTGTCAGACTTATATAGGATGTTCCTCAGCAATTGCAAAACCTTCCTGAGAAGGTCAACCCCTTGACCTGGGTTTGAACAACAAATGGGAATTGATCAGATGAGGAAGAGTGGGAAGGGCATTTCAGAGAGGGAAGAGCATGTGCAAGGGCCACAGAGACCATACCAGGGCATGAAGGGTAAGTAAGGCATGAAATGGCAAGAGAGGCCACCAGGAAGGTCCCACTGGGCGCACTGGAGGTTACCATCTCAGAAGAGAGGTGCCAGAGTGCCCAACTACACACGTGGTGTGAGAGCTCGATAAAGGAGGTGTGTGGCCCAAAGCAGAAAGGCCAGTTCCAAATATCACCTCCACACGATCCCCATTCAGAACTACTTGCTTCTTCCCGGATCCTGAGAGCATCTTCTCTTGTACCTGTAGGGTGGCATCAACAGCAGATGCCTGGACCCCATCGCAGCCACTAAATCAGATTTGCCCCCTGAGGTCCAAGCCTCTGCCACTCTTCCCTCTCACACATGCTTTTGTTTTCTCTGGTAGGAATGAGTAGACATTGCAAGGAACAGGGCTTCCTGAACTGGCTGGTGTTGCAACTCATGTAACTTTATGTTTTTATTTTGTTTCTAAAGAATGTGCGTTTCCTCTCCATTACTGTGTGGGTTACAGGAAAGGCTGTGAGGTTTGACTACCCTGGATTCAGCAGAGGAGTAAATCCAGGTTTAGCAAGTGCATTAGCCAAAGGGCTCCTGCATTTGTAATAAACTGCTTGGGTGCTTGGGATGCACATGGAGGTTTGCAAGTCGACAATACCTGCCCTGGTCTGGGCTGACTCAGTTTATTCTGTGTGTCTCTCCTTCTCTCCTCCCCATCAGACTATGAAGAGGGTGTCTTAGTGTCTCTAGATCCCCAAGCACAATGCTTGGAATATTGGGCCCTGAATAAAAGAACTCCCCTGTATAAACCCTGCCCAGTCTGACCCTTTCCCCTTCTGCCTTACGTCCCCTCAGGTACTGGAAATCTCTTTCCTTCAGAGGCTAAAATAAACATTTCTAGAGAATGGCCAGGGAGGTTTAAAAACTCAGAAGCTCAAGCCACAAACAACCGCCCCCGGACCCCGAGTCCCGGTGTAATTAGTCTGGGCGGGACCAAGGGATCAGATTTTCCTAGAGCTTCTCAAGAAAGGAATGTTGTGTCCTTTGTCTCGGCAGGCAGACCCAAGGCTGAGAGCAAACCCGAAGTCTCAGCTCCCCCTGAGGCTAAGACGGCCTCCCACAAAGTCTCTGGAGGTCCCCAGCTTGTGCTTAAGGAGTGCAACACTCAACAAGGAAAAGCAAGATGGTGGGCAGTGATCTTAAGGCTTCTACATTCTGGATGGAGGCAGCGGTGGTCAGGGAGGGCTTGTGGCTGGACATTCGTAGAAACAGAAAGGGGTTCCCAGGAGACTCCAGACCAATGTCAAGCTCTTACTGCGACCTCTGAGGCTGAATCCCAAAAATCTCCAAGACTCGCTGGCCACTTCGCCAGGAAGAAGGCTCACTCACCCTGCTCCGCCCCCACCCCAGGCTTGGAGTCCAAGGAACGGAGTCCCATTATCGGCATAGATGCTAGGTAGCAATAGGAATTCAGGCAACCCATTCAAGCTCTCCATGCCTGATTCCCCATCTGTAAAATTCCTCCATGTGTAAAATGGGGACAATAAAACCCAGCCCACTTGCGCCCTGCTGTGTGAAGCTTCCGTGAGACAGTGTCAATCAAGGTCACGTGTCTATGCCCTTAAAAGCCAGTCCCCGTTTCCTAAACCAGGAAAGCAAGGTCATAGGACATAAAGCCAATTCAAGGTGTTCCTGGAAGCAGCAGCCTCACACAGAGTGCAAGAGTTAACCTTGAAATAAAGACTGATGCGTAAAACGTCCCAGAGAGGCTTCTCCTCTTCGGACTAGAGCCTACAGGCTGACCTCCGGTCCTTGCATCAGAGCACGCACACGGCTTGGTGCGGGAGTGCTTTTCTCTGCCTGGCCGGGTTTTATACAGCCAGTTGGGGAGACGAGAGCTCCTTTATTGCCAGCAAGGACCTCTGTCACTTAAGACTAAAGGACTCTGGGGGCTCAAATGCCACTTGAGGCTAAAAGGCATGTGGCCCAGTCAGTGTTCCCACTGAGGAATGGTGGGAACCGCACAGCCAGGGCTGAGGCCACGGTCAGCAGGGGCCAAAGGGAGGAATTTGTGCATGACTGGCCAACGGGTTCTAAACAGAGAGAGCATCACGTCCATGGTGCCGCAGCCAGGAGGCCCGGCTGTAAGAACGGACCGATTAACGTGGGGCCCAGAGGGCTGGCGGGGACATTCGAAGTGCCATTCTGCACTTGGGCGGCTGACCTCTGGCCAGAGCCGAGGTGGCGGGTCCGTGTGAAATGGTACCGTGCCATCTGAGATCATCTCTCATCTCAATGTTCCAGAAGGAACAGAGGCAGCATGTTCCTTAGACAGGAGTCCCTAACACCCACGGAAGGGACAGCCGCTTTGGGAAGCAACCAAATCACCAACAAGTGCAAGTGTAGCGAATTACCACATGTCCTCCGGGACAGCCAGGAATGATGATGGAGAGAGAGGAACTCACTGAGGGTAACATGTGAAATGATGCCACCACTATGACATCAGCGGTGTGAAGTCTGCCTACACGAGGGAAGGAAATTCTAAGCATCTATTGTATGCTGAGCTCATTACAAGAATCATTTTATGTAATCCTCACAATGCCAAGGGGTATTTTTATTTTTTCCCATTTTGCAGATGACTGAAGGAGATGCACAGGGGCTGAATAACTTATCCAAGGGGCAGCCAGGTTCAGACTCGTGGTTTTCACAAAGCCTGTGTCCTTCTGGTAGATCCCAGCCCAGACACCCCATCCTTCCTCTTCCCTTCTGTATCTGCTCTGTGACAGGAAGGTGGTGACGGACCCCTACACATCATTATGAATTTAAGCCATTACTTCTCTCTGGGTGTTTTCAGACTAAAACAAAAAAGCAAGTTCCCTTGTTAATGGATCCGGGGCTCCAAAAGCTGCTAGAGGAGGCATCTGCCAACTAGAGAGTCCACTACCTACTCATCCTCACAGCCAGTCCCAGCCATATGGCCATCTGGGCATTAGTCAGGGGGAAGGCACCAGAGTCCTCTGATTTCCTGCCTCGCTGCTGGCCACGGGGCCATGCTATCATGGAAAGCCCTTAATACCACAGGATGGAAGGTATTCTCTGCCTGAAAGATATCATTATTGAATAAAAGGGGAGGGAAAACAGAAAAAGGGCATCAAAGCCTAAACAAATAACATCAGCACAAAATCTTTAATGAATGGCTCATCCAATGCGATCTACTGAAATCCAGAAGGTTTAGCGAAAGATGCCTTAAACCCAGTTTATACTGCAAATCAGCCATGAAGAAAAGTCAACACCAAGTTAATCCCCATTTAATAATTCAGTTTCAGAATGTTAAAACATATTTCTCTTGGAGCTCCTGCATGTATGAGTGGTAACAGGGCAACCAAGAAACATGCTACCAAAAAAAAAAGAAAAAGAAAAAGAAAAAGAAAAAGAAAAAAAGGAGAGAAGGAGAAGAAGACGAAAAGAAGAAGAAAAGAGAGAGAAGTATTCTTTCAGTAACTATACTATTAAAGGTGGCAGTTAGCTCTTCCTGACTCCTGATTTCGTTTCCCAAATCCTTTCTTTTTCCCCCTCAGACCTTCTCTCAGGCAGGACATTTAAAGCCCTGTTTGGGGGCCTGGCCTTGACCAGCGTGACTGTCGGGTCACTGGTTCAGATACCTAAAACTGACTCCCCAGGAGCTTCTATGGGACAATAGCCATTGGATCCGAAAACTCTTTCCTCAGCCCTCTTCGGGAAGAGTCAGTGACATGGTGATTGATTCATCAGAAGCATTGCAGGGCATAAGACCAATGGGTTGTGGCCAGCCAACCCCTCATGGATCCACTTGTCGGAGCCTGTACCATTCTCAATGGACATCCTGAGTTGTCACCAATTCAGAGCTGACCAGAATCGGTCATCAACTAAAATGTGCGCACAACCTTAGACCGCTACGCTTCAATCTCCCTCTTCGCTTTCTGGAAAGGGCTTCCTCATTGCTAAGGGATTGGAGGCAACTTCCAGGATCTTCCCTTCTTCCCCATCAGAAACCTGGCCTGACCCCAGTTAAGCTCCCTTCTTCCTTCTCCCAAGGCTCCCTGGCTTCAAAGTGCAGAGAAAGCGGTTCTCCTCAGCTCTCCTAATAAGAACCGCATTTTAGGGGCACCAGCGTGGCTCAGTCGGGTGAGCATCTGACTTCAGCTCAGCTCATGATCTCACAGTTCATGGGTTCGCGCCCTGCCTTGGGATCTGTGCTGACAGCTCAGAGCCTGGAGCCTGCTTCAGATTCTGTGTCTCCCTCGCTCTCTGCCCCTCCCTCCCTCCCTCTCTCTCTCTCTCTCAAAAATAAACATTAAAAACCAAAAGAAGAACCACATTTTATGCACACATCAAAAAGGAAGACCCACACTCAAGTCCACCACTGACACACGCAGAGCAGACCAGCTCTGTCTCCCCTCTGTCTCCCGCTCCCACAACAGCTCTCTGGATGTCCCTGTGGCACCTGCCCGACTGCTCAGAAATTAAAAGCGAATTTGCATCACCTTTGCTCAGCGCTCAGTTTTCATTTGCATTTTATTTGCACAGCACTTGCATATAATATCAGAGAGATGCCCAGAACTCTCCCTGCCCCCTTCCCACCCTGCACGCTCCTCCTTACCCATGAATCCCAGGATGCTTGTGAACCCAGGAAAATCACAGACAGACTTGGCACCCTGGGGGACTTAACCAGCAAAGCTCTTGAGGCAGGGGTGGGGGAGGAGGGGGGCATCTCAGGGGCAGGCGTTTGATGGCAGTAGATTCTGACCCAGAGTGAATCAGAGCCCAGATATCTGCTTTCCTTATATATGTAATCAGAGTGAAATTCTCCTCACTGGGCAGAAGTGAGGGGGGTGAGGAGGTAACCTGGGGAACAGTCCACGATGGTGACAGCCAATGATGACTGAGCACGTGCTGGGTGCTGGACACTAAGCTAAGCGCACGCTGGGGACCCGCAACCACCAACTCTCAGGACCGGCTTAACACAATCCCAAGCCTGGTGAGAAGCCGGAGGACAGCTACCTTGTGCCATCTGTGGAAACCCCGATGGCCCATTTAATATCTCTTCCTCCTCAACGAGGGAACTTTCTGCGGCTCAGTTCTGGTGGCTGTGACACCCACCTGCCTGTCATTCCACCTGGCACCTGTATGTTTGAACGCCGCGACCCCACTGCCCTCCACCCTGACGCATACACAGTGTTTGGCTCACCCCAAGCTAGCATGCGTTTAAGACATATACCCCCTAAACACACCCTTCGGCCAGTGTGATACTAGAACATACCAGGATTTCTCTAAGACCTGAAGTGTGCCTAAAATACACACACACACACACACACACACACACACAGAGGGTGAGTAGTAGATCAAGGAAATGCCCCGCATGCACCACACCAGCCTCTGCTGACTCAACACCCACTCGAATAAGTCCCCTCCTCTCTGTTGACACAAACAAGTGGCTTTCAACCTGGTGGAATTCGGCATCCAAAAAAAAATAGAGACAGAACACTTTGTTAAATATGCTCCTTCGGTGTCAAAAGTGACAGCCTGGTTCCAAGATGTACTTTAAGGAGAAAACAAAATCAGATGCCGAGAGCACAGGGACCGTGAAGACAGACAGGACAGATAAAACGAGCACAGACTGAATGGGTTCTTTTCTTTTCCTTTTGTTTTCAACCGCTGCCAAGTTATTTATCCCTAGAAAGCCACTGACTTTTTCAAGGTGAAGTGTTTCTTTGTGAGAGGACTTGTTTCACTTGGTTTTACTTAAGTATCGGGCTCTCAGGGACAGGGGGGTGGGGGAGGGGGAAATGCCAAATCGCAGAACCGCGCGGGCGAGAGATCTCCAGAACATTATTCGCCGCCTTCTTCTATCGTGGAGGAAACCGCAGGGCCCACATTTCACACGCCCACAGTTGGGTGACTTGCCCAAAGTCATGCAGACAGACGTTCCAACAGCAGAGACCACAGGAAACCCTTGATCCTCCACTTCCTGCTTCCCCTCACTCACTTTTCTCCTGACAGAAGAGGATGTTCTGAGATGCTGGTGATGCCGGTCAAAGCCCTCCTCCTAACTGCCCTTGACAATGACGTTCTGAGACCTGCCCTCAGTGTCTCCAGCTGTGCACTGAAAACACCTGTGCCCGGGGGCGCCTGGGTAGCTCAGTCAGTTAAGTGTCTGACTTCAGCTCGGCTCTTGATCTCGAAGCTCGTGGGTTCGAGCCCTGCGTCGGGCTCTGTGCTGACAGCTTGGAGCCTGGAGCCTGCTTTGGAGTCTGCGTCTCCCTCTCTCTTTCTCTCTCTGTCCCTCCTCTGCTCATGCTCAGTCTCTCTCTCAAAAATAAACAAACATTTAAAAAAAGAAAGAAAGAAAATACCTGTGCCCACTTCTTTACTTCACCCGGATACCATGAATGTGAGAGACCATACAACTGACTGCCTGGCCATCATTTATTACAAAATCACTGCCCACAAAGTTGTCCAGCGACCCTAAGATAACCATTCCCATGATTCCTCTTTAGAGAGAGGTACCAGGGAAAGTTGTGTCTCCAGGTACGTGGGGAGGCTCCCAGTTGCTAGCAGGGGAGCCCCCCGTGACTCAGAATCGTTGCCTTCCCGTCCCCCAGCTCCATGAATGCTCACAACCATGTTTCACATGTTCACCTGAAGGATTCTCTAAGCCAGTGGGTTTTTTTTGCAACACCTCTCGCCCCACATTATGCCCTCTATTATGTTGCTCTTGCATTCTTGTTTCAACCATTTTATTATACCCTTGGCCCCCTTAGCTCGGGCTACTACAACAAACCCCCCAGACTGAGGGGCTTAAATAGCAAGCATTTATTTCTCAGGGCTCTAGAGGCTGGGGGGTCCGAGATCAAAGTGCTGGCTGATTTGGTCCCAGGAGAGAGCCTGCTTCCTGAGCTGCAGATGGTGTCTTCTTGCTGTGTCCTCGCCTGACAGGGCTCAGTTCTCTTCCTCTTCGTATAAGGGCACTAATCCCATCGTGAGGTCCCTCCCTTCATGACCTCATCTAACCCTAATTACCTCCCATCTCCAAACACTACCACACTGGAGAAGAGAATTCAACATGTGGGTGAGGGGAGGGGCACAGACGTTCCATCCATAACATTTGTCGTTACTGTAAATTGCCTTAAATCTTCCTTGGAAGGGTATAGTATAAATAGCAATAATGAAATTCTCAAGCTTTGAAAAGAAAGATAATGTATAATTTTTATACATCTTGGGCCCAAACCAGGAATGCGGAGCGAGTGAGAACACTTGTTTCGATGCCAAGATTTCGACACCGCGCGGAGAGCTCCTCAGAAGCTCCCAAACACGCAGGTAAATCTAGGATGGGCGGCCTTTGCCTCCGCCCTTCCCCCAGCCCACAGCGCCCCTGCTGCCTTTATCCACGGAGTCATCATCTCCTTTATGGCTCACAAGTGGCATCTGACGGGTTCCGAATGTGCTGGAGGCTGGGAATGCTTTGTGGTTGGCTGACCTTGTACCCACTCTGGTGCATTGGGTTGTTCGTGGATCCTCGTCAAAATTTACAAAAGCACAAGACATATGAGAAGGGGGAAGCACATTCCTCAGCTGGAAGAGTGGCCAAGTAACCACAAGCTGCTGGCCCTCCTGGGATCGTGCTGGTCACGGACTTGGCTTCGGCGGCCCAATGACTTGTTCCTGCAGACAGCGCCTACGCCCACGCCTTCTGCACTCCGACCACCAGCCCTCTGGGTCCCGGGGAGGCAAAGCATGATGGGGGTAGGTGGGTATCCAGGGGGCTGAGGGAGGGCTGAGAAGGAAGCCACTTCCCCATACTCAGTGCCCCGCCAGGTTCTAGAGCTCCTCTGTCCTAACAGTTGTCTTTCTAAATGGCCTCGGTGCACACTACGGGGCTCAGGGTGGATTTCAAGGCAGCAGCGTAAAACTTTCCATGTTTGCTACACAGGATGTCCTGTCCGCTGTGCGTGCGAGTCAGCCCAGACCAGATGCTGCTGGTTTCTTTAAGTGCGGAGCTTATCACTACTTTCTTCCAAAGTGTTCAGATCCCGGGCCTGGAAGAAGGAGGTGCTGCCACACACCAGTGTGAAGCTCCGTTCTAGGGGCGCCTGGGGGGCTCAGTCAGTTGTGTCCGACTTCAGCTCAGGTCATGATCTCGCAGTTTGTGGGTTCAAGCCCCTTGTTGGGCTCTGTGTTGACATCTCCTGCTTCAGATTCTGTGTCTCCCTCTCTCTCTGCCCCTCCTCTGCTTGCACTTTGTCTCTCTCTCTCTCTCTATCAAGAATAAACATTTAAAAAATTAAAAAAAAATAAAGCTCAATTCTAGAAGTGGTCAGAAGCAAGGTGGGCAAGCCAGGCTCCACTCTGCTAACTAGCTCACTCTGGGGAAGTTACTTAACCTCTCTGGGTCTCAGTATCCTTATCTAAACTAAATAATAATAATAATTATAATAATAATAATAATAATAAAGGAGTCCATCTAATGGTATTTGGGAGAATCCTAGCATGCCATATAAACTTGGCCTCTCCCTCCCAAAATAAGTCTCATCCTTCAAGGCTACAGCCTGGTCTCAGAAAGAAAAAGGAACTCAGTGACCATGAGAGTAGTTCAGTTTTCTCTCAACTACTACGTTTCCTGTTTGGGATCACGTCACCCAGGACATGCCGCCTCTAAACCTGGTCAGTGGGGCAAGCAGGACTGGCCCTGGACAAGCGGTGAAAAACAATGTTATTTGCTGTGAGTCTGTGCTTTTTTCTATTCCCTCAACCCCAATAATTAAGAATTAACTATACACAATTAATGCTCTTACATAAGCACCATGCAAATCTTATCCTGTCACCTACCTGCTTCAAATGGGACTTTCGACGGGTCCCCAAACTCAAGCTCCTTACATGACCCCCCGAGGATCTCCATTATCTGACCCGGGTCGACCTTCCCAGCCTGACCATCTGCCATTCGCCATCTTGATATCTGTAATCTAGCAGCGCTGATCTGCTTCTTTCTCCCCTGTGCACCTTGCCTGGTGCCTCTACTTATACCATCCACCAGCCTGAAAACGTTCTCCTCTCCATTTCTGCCAATTCCTCCCAGGCATCACCTCCTGCTGGACACCTCCCTCGCACCACTACCACCTCTGGCCCCACCAGCGCCTGGGGGGCATCTAGTCATGTTCTAGTTATAACTTGCACACTCTTTCACTGCTAAACTTACCACTTTGCATTATATTGACCTCGATTCCTTGTCTCTTAGGCACTCCAGAGTGTGGGCCCCCGACAGCAAAGAATGTGCCTTTATTTATTTTATGTGTGTGTGTCTCAGGTGCTCAGCACAGAGTAGGTGTTTGTGGAAGGAAGGACGGAGACGGGAATGTGCAGGCAGACCAGTCTACAGGTAGGGGTGACTTAGCTGAGTAGGACACTGACCAAGTAATGGGGTCATGTGGCCACCCAGCAGGGACAGGGCCATGCAGAGGAGGGTCCTTCTCCTAGAAATACATGAGCAAGGGGAAGAGGAAGAAGAAAGAAGGGAAGACACTTCTGACATATGACATTATCTGCACTGGATTGTTCTCGAACACAGCACAAGGGAAAAAAGACATCAAGAGGAAAACCTTAAACCTTAAATTTTGAAGACCCTAGGAGGCTAATTATTGCACCTAAAAATCAACCTCTCCATTCAGGACTGAGGCAACAGGGAGTTCCCAAGTGTCGGGAAGCAGATAAGTCCCTACAACCCGTCCTTCCCGCCACGGCTCTTGGGCTCCTGCACATTTTATAGCAGGAAAGTCAAGATGAATTTTCCCAGTCACTCCAAAGAAATATAGGCATATGGAAATCTAATCTGGCTATTGGCAAGATCCAGCTCAAACCTGCTGCTTCTCTCTCCATCATTGGTCTCAGGGACAGACATAAGCCAGGGGCCACAGCTCCTTGAAAACCACAGCGGGACACCAGCACACCACACCCTCTCACTCATATGTGCACCCAGAAAAGCCAACCTTCTCGCTGCCCAACTCCCGCCTGAACCTATACCACCCTCCCCCCCAAGCTAGACACCCACCCACCCATCAGACACCTGTCACTCCTTGGGCTTCCTCCTCTCTCCCTCTAATTCTCAATCTTCAGAACTTGAGTCAATGGAATTTGTAGATGCATGAATTTGCAATACTTTAGCTTGTCAGTTAATAAGTATTCACTCTCCTCCTCCTCCTACTTCCGTTTGAGAAAGAGTGAATTTCCCTCCTCTATAGACTTTGGGCTGCACCATAAGATGTGTTTGGCCAATGGAATGTGGGTCCGGGTATCTGTAGCCTGGCTTCCATTCTCCAACCTGAAGCCCGGCACCAAATCCAGGTGACCCACAGCTTACAAGAGAGTTGCCCATTACCAACATGAGTAAGACAAACAAATGTTTGGTTTTTCTTAAGCCCCGAGTTTCAAGATGCTTTGTTATGCAGCATTCCTGTGACAACTACTAACCAATACACCCTATAAACGCTGAACTTGATAGTCAGCTTCTACTTGCTCCATTTATCTGTATCACATGGTGACAGCTCCTTCCCAAATGCAGTCAGGGCAGAAGGTCCCCGAAGCTCACCAGTAGCCTGTTGGTAGCTCTCATGCCATCACACACCTGGGAAATGGCGCTGGGTGCTTCCTGGAGACAAGATGGATGGTGGTTTTGCTGCCTCTGCCTGGCTTCCCACTGTCCATGGGATTTTGGCTCCAGTCCTTACTGGAAACAGTGTGCTCCATGCCGCTCTCCTCCTCCTCCTCCTCCTCCTCCTCCCTGTCCAGGCAGCAGACAGTGCTCAGCCCTGAGCTGCTGGCAGCGTCTCTCGCCGTGTCCTCCTGGGCAGAAGACAGACGCTGTGTCTGTGCATATGGGCAGTGGTAATGAGAGCTCCCCGGGGCTTCGTGCAAGGGAATCGGGCTGGTGCAGGCAAGGCAGGCCAAACCTTCCTCCTTGTTCCAGAAATGACAGTGAAACAAATGGCAGGAAATGCATTCTGCTGACCAACACAGAAAGCAGTGCCAGGGCACAGCTCTGGAAGCAGAGGGAAGGCAGGGGGGAAGAGAACAGGCAGCAAGAGACAAAGAGAGAGGAACCCCAACATCAACGTATATTGTTAACAGCCCTCACAGCTCCGTCCATCCGAAGCTTACCAAGTCCAGTGCCAAACAGGTTTAAGTCTACAGATGCCCGCTACCTGGGAAAGGTGACTGGCGTTCCACAAGAATTCTGGGCGGCCAAGGAACCAGACTGAGAGAAGCAGGTTGAGAGGGCTGGCTTGAGCAAGCCCAGAATCATGGTACAACTTGAGACCGTTATTAAGCACCATGTGCCCATGCCGTGGACGGAGTAAGGAAGACTCAGGACCTCCATCCCAAGGATCAGCCTGGGCCTGGAAGGAATGCTGGGTGCTGTGCACTTTGGACATAAAGATGCTGTTCGATGTTGGCTGATTCACCTGGACCCTCCAGACCTCAGCAACACTCTTACAACAGACCCATCTGAGTTTGCAAGGGAACCTTGACCGAGATCCGCTGGTCTTGCACACATCTTGAGGGAATTTCCATCCACAGGAGCCTGGCCCCCAGGTGGGGGGACTAAGAAGGAGTGTGAGGAGTTATCAATGCAACCTCACTTGGCCATCTGTATTTGAACTGACAGTTGGACTCAGGTCTTAAGTGGAAAGGGTGCCTGAGCACCAGCACATTTTAACTTTAATTCTCTCCTTGGTTCGTTCTTTAGAAGTTGAGACACAGAACCATTTCGAGAGGTCGGAGAGCCAGAGAAGGGCTCGACGATACAAAGGGAAAAGAAGGAATCACCTATGGAGAATTAGTTTTGAGGAAGAACCGGCAGCATATTCATAAGGAAATGATTAGCCCATGTCTGAAATAGATGCAGGAATGCTGTGGTGGTCAATGCATTCCCCAGTGCAGGAAGGCAGTCCAGCGGCCACTGGTGGGTTCTCCCACACCCCACAGTCATCCCAGAAAGAGAGCCTGGAATAGCTAGGACACCCTACATATGAGCCATGTGTCCAAGTCACTTTAGCCCAGGTCTCGGATCTCCAAGTGCAAATGGACGCAGTAAGAATTGCTGCAAAGAACAGATGAAATCATTGTGAACGCAATAAAGCGCTCTATAAATTTTAGATACGATGTTGGTGTGTAATGCTATAATGGTGCCTGGTAAGACCCAAATGAGAAGAGCGAGATCTCTAAGGTAAAATAGTAGGAAAGACACTGAATCCCTTTAAGAGCACTTGAATATCATTTTACTGAGCCCCTATTTGGTGATTCAGTTTTCCTCAAAAGTCAGATCACTTAGTCCTCATGATCCTATACAAGAAACATTACAGTACCCATTGTACAGGTAAGAAAATCCAGGCTCGGAAAGGTTAAGTGACTTATTGGAAATCACCTGCCTAATAAGTGGTGCTGTGACTTGTGGTTTGGAATCCCTTCCACTACGTTCTGCAGCTCGGGTCTGTGGATGTAGCGAGTGACTTCTTCTGGGCCTGTCTATCCATTTGGAGCGCGAATGGCTGCCCGCACACGCTCTTACAATCACTCCTCAGAAGACGCTGGAGAAGGAATGTGTCATTTTTGGAGGAATGAACCGCTCCTCCTGAAAGCTCCTCCCAGGTCAGACAATGGGACGTGTCACTATCCTGGATTATTGTTCCCTCCCCCTCTGTTGGGTTGACATGGCTATTATTATGGATGATGCTAAGAGAGGCTCATGGGTGTCTCATATTCTACAGCTGGTCCCCTTTGGAAAGGGGAGCTGCTTATGGAAAACCTCCTCTTCCGTCCTGAGTCAAGACATTCCTTGGGCGATTGGGGGGAAACCCCCTCCTCACCCCACCGCCATTTGGAAGTGATTACCACCGAGATACCCTGACAGAGTGAATGATGTGGAGGGCTTGCTCCTGGATGTGGAGCGAAGAGACCACTGCATGTCCCCACCCCCAGCCCTTGGCACACGTTGAGAGAGAGAGAGAGAGTTGAATCCCACTTGGATGCGGATTTCCAAGTCTTGCTTTCCACTCTCTCTGATACATGGGATCAACGTTAATAACAAAAATGTGGCGGGGAAGGCCCCACTGCCTAGCAAGGGCCCCCTGGGGCAAAGCCGAGGAAGTCCTGGCAGAGGGCTGGAGGGCAGACTGTCAGCTCATTTGTTCCCTCTTGCCCCAGATGCAAGGGAACCCCGAGATCTGCTCCCAGATCTGCCGCCTTCTCTCTGATGACACCAGCAACCACCTGCGCGGTGGCTTCTTCCTCCCCTATTTTGAAAGAACCTCCCTCACCACCTCCAGCCAAGCTCCACCCCATCCTTCCCATAGTTCAGCTCAAGCTGCAGACTATCGCAGTCTCTGCATCCCTGCATGGCTCTCAACAGCTTCCCCAGGGAGGAACCCAAACCACTGGGCACCTCCCGTCACCGGGTGCTCAAGATATGAACCATCCATCTCCCCCATGACCCACGAGAACCCCACCTCCTGGTGTCTGGAGGAACGTGAAACAAAAAACGCTGCCCGCCTACCCAGAGTGGTCATTTCCTCAAAGCTGTGCCATGAGATACGCACAATAATCTCACGGAACAAATATTCTCCCCCATTTATACAGATTAACAGAAGCTTCAGGAATACGAAACTCTGACTGAGTGGCAGTCTCCATCTGAACCCAGGTCTGGTGACTAAAGGCTACCACCCTCTGCATTCAGAGTCTTGGGCTACAGTGACCTGAGATGATAGTTCTTTGAAGGCAGGGACCATGGACACCCCACCAATGCACCCTCGCTTTCTGCAGTATGAATTCGAATTCTTCCTCAGTGACAGGCAATACGATACTTGCTCTCTGACCCAGACTGGGTCTCCTGGCGCCTTCCCGCCTCTCTGCTCCCCTCTGCCCAAGCTCACTCACGGGATGAGAAGATCTGGCCTGCTTCAGACGATAAAACATAGGAGTCGGGTGGGGGGGCTGAAGAGGCACCCCCTTTTGATTCTTACTCAACAGAAAGTCAGCAGATGGAGCACCGCAGACTCAAAGCTGCCGCTCTCAAAATCAACACGGCACCTGAGGCAGAGCCGGAAGGAAAAGTGCATTTTCGGCCATAGCCGGACATCACCACACCCACAGAGGGACCTGGAGACGAAGGAGGTCAGTCTCTGGGCAGGACAAGCAAGTGACACAAGGGTCCTGTACCCAGCAGGTCAAGGATGCAGTGGGCTCCACATGCTTCCTTCTCCCCCTTTCCTCACTGTGCTCCATGCTTCTCACCTGCTGTGATGCTAGCAGATGATGTGGGGAGATGTGCAGATACTGGTGGCAGAAGGCCCATCTCCAGGACGCGTGAGCTGGGTGTCATGAAGGTCCCTTCAGGAAATAATCACGGCTGAAACACCTCGCTCACACTCAGGTACCTGCAAATCAGCGGTGAGCAGGACCTGGGAAGGATACTGTATTTGATGAGTTCTAGAATAATCTTGGGCGAGTCTGATCATCCACAGGACAATGAGAGAATTTTTTCTGTGAAAGCTGCCATTATGCCAGTCTGTGCTATCATGTCCCCAAATCTGAACGTCTATTTCTAGTTGGACTTTCCCACTTCTTTCCCACATTCAAGGAGTTTTAGACTTATCTGGAATCTCCTCTGTGGATGTGATGGAATCCCAAGAACTAAGCATTTCAGTCAACAGGATTCACATTTGTTCTTCCCCGGGGGCCCCTCACTCTTCCCCAGGAATGCCTGACTGGAATCAAGGAAGGCAGAGTAAAGTCTGTCTATGCATCGGAGTTTCTCAACATCTTGAGAAACATCAGGCACACGGGCCTGAAGTGATACATACTCTATCGGAGGTTCGGGATCACGTGGAAAACAATCTCTCGGGTGTAAAAAGAATCTCAGGCCCACGTCTCACACACACCCACACCCAGCTTCACGTGGGTTTGTGTGGCAAGAAAGCTCCACTTGGCTGGGTTCTGACCACCAGGAGTCCCCAAACCCATTCTGTCTCCACCTAAGAGGCCACATGCCAGGAGTGACCCTACCCCTCACCACTCCGGGGACAGCAACTAACAGATGTCACAGACATGTCCCTTCAGAGGCCTGCCTGAAGGCAGAAATGGGTCCCAAGCACACCGGGGGCCCACACACTCCAAATTTTGAGGACCATCCACTTCTGTCCCAGAACTGTCATCAAAGGGTCAGGGCTGTCACCCTGCGCTGACCAAGTTCTGATCTGTAGACCCTGAATTCCAGGGAAGGGAAGGGGATGCATACCCCTGAGGTTCCAGGGAGAGAGACTCTCTTCATCTTCCAGCTCCCCCTGCACAAGGCCATTCAAGCCCTTCGCAAGAAGATGGGGACAGCTGGTGGCGGAAGGGGCCCAGGCCGCCTCGACGCTTCTCAGGGGCCCTAAGTGAGTGGCATCCACTCATGACGGCTAAGAGCTGCCTTCATGCCTTCAGTCTTAACCCCGCCTCAAAGGGACCCAGAGGAGGACTCCCAAAACCATCACGGCCGTGCACGCAGGTGGTCCTGAGCTTCCCACTCTGCCTCTAAAACCAGCGGCTACCACGTACAGTTCTACCCCCACCCGCCCTTATCAACCCAAAGGAGAACTGCTTCCATTTCTAGGGTGTGGATGCCAACCTTGGTTTTCTAAATAAACTGACTCTGTTTCAGCAGTTAAAAAAAAAAGAAAGTACTGGAAGAGCTCCCTTATTACTATTCCAGTGTGCGCAGAGGTTGAAAACTGAGGCCATGAGGACAGAGGAGAGTTACTTCTGTTTATTAGATTATGCAAAATAGCAGGATGGTATGCTGGATGGAGCGCAGTCTGGGAACTCGGGAGCGTACAGACGCCTTGTTCAGCTCTGCCCCATATTGGCCGTTGGGCTGAGACTTCATTCCATGCTGCCTTTCATTTTTTCATACATAAAAAAAGGCTGGCTTCCCGTGGCAGATTAGAGAGCTGATCGTAAATTCCCTGACTTACGTCCCCTCACCACAAATCCGAGCGGGCGCCGGGACAGTGGGAGAAAGCAAGGAAGCTGTGCTGTGCCCGTTTCTGGGCCCAGGTTTGAAGCCCAGCAGCTTCCGTTTCCCGTCTCTTGGATCATTCACTCTTGGAAACCAGGCGCCGGGCTGTAAGGAAGCCAGAGCAGCCCCGTGCAGAGGCCCACGTGGAGAGGCACCGAGACCCCCCAGGCAAGGGCCCAGCTGAGCCCCCAGGGCCAGAGCCAGGACCAGCCAGCGGCCACAGCTGCGAGCCCCGGTGGAGACAGATCGTCTGTCCCCGGCTGGGCCACCCCAGCTGACACTGCTGATATCCTCCAGCGACAAGCCGCCCTCGCGCAGCCCGGTAGCAACGTAAACGGCTGTTGTCATTTCAAGCCACTAACTTTGGGGTTGGTCTGTCATGTGCCACTAAACGACGGGAGCTTTTACCGGAGAAAATGGAACTGGATACAGAGCCATTGTCTCTCAACTGTTGTTCCCTAGAGCGTGCAAAGAGGCTGCACACCAGGAAAAAAAGAAAAAGTCCCCTAAAGAAGCAGCCTTCTAATCAGTGGCCTAATAGCCCCATCGTGGGCAGAGAAGGGGGCCTGGCCAGGCTCCACCGACACCACTGGAAACACAACAGAGCCCACAGGCAAGTTCGGACCAGCAGCGCCAGCGTAAGTCAGGGGGCCCGGTGGCAAAGCGAACATACAGGACCCTTTGTTGGAAAGTTAAGAATTACAATTTTATAATATACATATTAGTACCTTATGGTATGTGTATATTATATATAGTCTTATATATATTCTTATATAACCATTAGTACCTTATGGATATATAAGAATATACATTATTATAGTCTAATTATAATTATTAAGAATTTAGGGGCATCTGGGTGACTCAATTGATTAAGCATCCAACTCTTGATTTCGGCTCAGGTTTGGGAGTTTGAGCCCTGCGTCCAGCTCTGTGCTGACAGTGCGGAGCCTGCTTGGGATTCTCTCTCTCGCTGTCTGCCTCTCCCCTGCTCATCCTTGCTTTCTTTCTCTCTCTCTCTCTCTCTCTCTCCCCCCTCTCTCCCCGCCTCAAAAACAAACATATTTTAAAGAAGAACTAAGAATTTTAATTTTTAAATTATTAGGAATTATTAAGATGAGGTAGCAGAGAAATCAAGCCTGGGGCCCTTCTGAGTGCAGGGCTCTGTGCGACTGTACAGGTCACACACCCATGAAGCTGCCCTGCATGCCCAGCTGAATGGCCCAGCTGATTCACATTGTAGGCACACATATCCTAATCCCAAAAACCCATCTCCTCTGCTCCTTACCCTAACCCGTTTCAGTAACTTCACTTAGAGCAAGCGCCTCACTCATGTCATGAACCAAGTCAGAAAGGACAGAACAACTTAAACCTTAGTCACAGACCTATATCCTCTCCTGGTGGCTGTTGCTGGCAAGCCAGGTAATAGGGAGGAGTTTTCAAAAGATATTCTTTACCTTTTGGGGGAGACTGGGTGGCTCAGTCGGTTAAGCGTCTGACTCTTGATTTTGGTTCAGGTCATGATCTCACGGTTTGTGGGTTCGAGCCCTGCGTCAGGCTCTGTGCTGACAGCTCAGAGCCTAGAGCCTGCTTCGGATTCTGTATCTCCCTCTCTCTCTCTGCCCCTCCCCTGTATGAGCCGTGTGTGTGTGTGTGTGTGTGTTTGAAAAATAAATAAATATTTTAAAAAATTTTAAATAAAAGATATTATTTACCTTTTAAAATTCAAAGGGCTTAGGGAAAGCAAGCAAGGAGGGCTCAGTACCCTGGGCTGATGGCTTCAGAGAGCCGTGCATCCCTCGGCCTGTGGGGCGGACTGGGGAACAGATACAGACCCACACAGAGCGGGCGGAAGGAGTCATGTGGCACAGGTTAGGCTTTCGGCAAAAGGCCACTGCCACCATGACGGGGCTGCCCAGGGAAGGAGCCAGGGGACCAGGCATCGGGCCTCATTGCCTCTCTGCCCTCAGTTCCCCTACCGATGCCTCTTACCGGTCAAACCCACGAGAAGCCAGAGGCCAAGTGTGAGTCCACAGCGGCAGGGCCTAGAAGTCAGTCTCACAGAAGCAAACGTGAAAGCTAAGCTTATTTATAAGGAAACTGGAAAAGCTCTCTTTGCAAAATCTCAACATTTTCCCACTTTTTCATCCTCAGGCACATCTCCAGCATCACAGGAGGGAGCTGCCCTCAGAAACCAGGGCTGGACCAGGTGGCTGAGGGGGAGAAGGCAGCCAGGGGCCAGCCCGCACCCCACAGCCACCGGAAGGAGGGGAGACACCCAACAGAGGCCCCAAAGCCAGCCACCTGAGCGAGGTAGCAAACATGTCCACAGGCGGATGCCTCCTTGAGAAGGAATGCCTTTCTGGGCCACCTGTGTGGGAGCCACCTGAGTGCAGAGGGACAGTCACCACATGGGAGTTTTCTGAGCTGCTTGTCAGCTTTTGTAGCTTGTCCCGTGGAGGTCAAGACAGTGAATGTGGCAAAAGTGAATCAGCCTCTAGGAATCAAACTTCCCAGGACATTTCCCCATGGACTCCAGCAACTCTGGTCCATGAGTGCCTTCTCTTTTTTCTCATGTTTATTTTTTTGAGAGAGACAGAGCGTGAACGGGGGAGGGGCAGAGAAACAGGGAGACACAGAATCGGAAGCAGGCTCCAGGCTCTGAGCTGTCAGCACCAGAGCCTGACACGGGGCTCGAACTCATGGACCATGAGATCATGACCTGAGCTAAAGTCAGATGCTTAACCAACAAAGCCACCCAGGGGCCCCTCTGTGCATGCATTCTAAGTGTTGGGGGCCTCCACGTCCAGGAGGATGTTTTCACGAGTCACCCCCTCCTGATTCTACGATGTGACAAAAGACAGGGTGTAGTAACCTGAATGCTAAGACCGGCACCTTTTTCTAGCTGGTCCTGACTTTCATGTTCCTTCCTCACATCTTGGTTCCTCCTTCCTTCATGTTATTTCTTCTAGTCTCTCCTCTACATTTTAAAGATGTTTTTTTCCAGTATCTTTTCAAAAATTCTTTCCCTGTTCTCTTTAAGTCTCTCAGTGCTTGGGGCGCCTGGGTGGCTCAGTTGGTTAAGCATCCAACTCTTGATTTAGGCTCATGATCTCAGGGTTTGTGAGTTCAAGCCCCACATGGGGCTCTGTGCTCACTGCATGGAGCCACTTCAGATCCTCAGTCTCTTCTATTCTGGCTCTCTCCCATTCATACATGCTCCCCCCCTCTCTCTCTCTTAAAAATAAGTAAATGCTGGGGCACCTGGGGGCCCTAGTCGGTTAAGCGTCCGACTTCGGCTCAGGTCATGATGTCGTGGTTCATGGGTTGGAGCCCTGCATTGGGCTCTGTGCTGACAGCTCAGAGCCTGGAGCCTGTTTCAGATTCTGTGTCTCCCTCTCTCTCTGACCCTCCCCTCACGCTGTTTCTCTCTGACTCTCAAAAATAAATAAAAAACATTAAAAAAATTAAATGCTTAAAAATAAAAGTCAGTGCTTGACAGACAGCACAGATGTCCAGGCTTTCCAGACCCATAAGACTTCTAGAATCTTCTCTCTTAATGCAAAACTGGAAGTTTCCCTTTCCCCGGAAGAAGCACCCAGTATTTCCGGGAATTACTGGACTGACACACTCAGTGTCAATCTGTTCACACCAGTCAGGAGCATGGTGGCCCCAGGCGGCCCCGCTCCCTCCCAGGCCAAAGCTCTGGAGCGCGCCACCCTGGAGGCTCCTGGCGGACTGTCTACACAACCCCTTCCTTGGTCACCCACCCCACACACTGGGGCTTGACCAGATATACCCACACAAGAAAGGACACTCTCCAGTTCACCTGGCTGCCCCTCCTGACACGTCCAACAAGACCTATCTATCAATTATTCCTCTTCCTAGGCCTGCTGTCTCCATCTCTCCCCACCTTCTGTTCGCTGCCTTCCCCCGTCAGTGAAAATCAGGATTCTAATAAGCCACTGCCTTGACGGCTATGATGTGGTCAGGCCGCATCCCCAGCTCCTGACGGGCCCTCCCTCCGGCCATGCCCTTCCGTGGGCAGGCTCCTCCCGCCTCCCCAGCCGCCCCCAGCACCCACACTAACCGAGGCACTCAGGAAAAGCCCCCCTGCCTTTCATCCCCTCCAACTCCAACCTTGGTTGAAAGCCTTCTGGGACACCAGCACAGGAAACGCTGACCGTGGCTTTGAAGTGCGTGCTAACAGCTGTAATTGGCATTATGGAAGGAGGTTGGAATAAATTACTCGTAGCTAAGGAGCCGGCAGAGAGAAAATTATCCAAGTCATCTTGTATTTGGTCCTTAATCCAACACTGTGAAACTAAATCCTTGTCACCCTGACTCTGTGTAAGTCTGCAGCACAGCGTAGGGCTTCGACACCCTGCGCTCTGTCTGACGACCTTGAGATGTGGCCCCTCGAGCGGGCAGCGCCCCTGGCAGAATCTCAAAACCATTAAACAGACACAGGAGGCTCCGGAGAGCCCCACGCAGCTCTGACACATCCACAGGCACGCATGACACCCCACACACACACACACACACACACACACACACACCTCTGCCCCTCTCCTGGAAGGCCCGGGCTCCGGCAGCCAAGAGCTCATCCCACCAAGGTCCTGAGCCCCCAAGGAGCACCCCCTCTTGGGAGCACAGGTATAAATCAGGGTCCTGACTGTCTCAGAGGCCTCACCTCCCATCATGGGAGGCAGATGAGAGCTGTTGAGGTGAAGACGTAGTAACCATCCCTGGCACCTGGACCAGAGCAGAGCTGCTGGTGAACAGACATTCCCTCGCCCCATCTGTCTGTGTGACATGGTGGCATTCCATTTTTTTAATAAATTTAAAAATTTATTTTAAAAAAATTTAATAAATTTTTTAAATATTTATTTTTGAAGGAGAGAGACAGACTGTGGGCGGGGGGAGGGCAGAAAGGGAGACACAGACTCCAAAGCAGGCTCCAGGCTCTGAGCTGTCAGCACAGAGCCTGACACAGGGCTCGAACTCATGAACCATGAGATCATGACCTGAGCTGAAGTCAGACGCTTAACCGACTGAGCCCCCCAGGTGCCCGAGCATTCTGTTTTTTGATAGAAGGAAGAAGGTTTTCCTTTTTCAGTCGAGGGGCTTGGTCAGTTACAGTGGTTTTATCTTTTGTATGTACACGAGTGTATGTGAGTGAAAGAGACTGAGAAAGACAGGTAAACAGTAGGCGCTGGAGGGGTCACACAGTGCCTGTTCCCTCCCCAGCCCCACAAACTCATCCTGAGAGCTGACGGGGAGATGGGGGAGGGCAGGGCAGGGAGGCCTGGGACTTGGCGTCACCCCGAGGCCGGACAGTCCTGGGAAGGTCGGCCTCGCCCAGCGGTAGCCACCCCAGCAGCCTCTGGGCGGCCACCCCAGCTCCTGGACAGCGGGGCCTGTGCCTCCCCCTCAAGCTGCTTTCCCGCATAGGGAGCACCACAGGGAGGAGCCGGAACAGGAGAGAGGCTGGAGTTTTCCACTCAGATGTCAGGGCTGACCAGCCGCTCTGGAACCACATCCAGAAATGCTTGGGTGGTGGTAAAAGGCGGGCGGGGTTTGCAGAGTCCTAAAGGTCCAACAGAGCAGACCAGGGAATCTTTTTTTTTTTTTTTATGTTTATTTATTTTTGAGAGTGAGAGAGAACAAGCTGGCAGAGAGAGAGGGAGACCCAGAATCTGAAGCAGGCTCCAGGCTCTGAGCTAGCTGTCAGCACAGAGCCTCATGTGGGGTTCAAACTGTGAGATCATGACCTGAGCCGAAGTCAGCCGCTTAACCGACTGAGCCACCAGTCGCCCTAAGGAATCTCTAATGCTGATGTGTCCTTGTTGGCAGACACGTGCAGGTGGGGCCTAGGGACACACACCTGAGCTACACACAGGAAGCCGGCCGCGGAGCCAGGCCTGTTTGCCCCTGATGGCACAAAAGAAGATGGAACAGAAGACAGGCAGCCTGAGGGGAGCCCCGCAGGCAGCCTGAACCAGCACCTTCCTTCCTGAGTCCCCAGGCACTCCCGGGACCTGGGCAAGGCTTCTGCTCCCCACAGGACTCAAGGCTGCCTTCCCATTTCTGATCAAGATCTGGTTCTGTGACAATGAGTTTGGAACAGTAAGAAAAAACTACACAGGGGCACCTGGGGGGCTCCGTCGATTAAACGTCCGACTTCGGCTCAGGTCATGATCTCACAGTCCGTGGGTTCGAGCCCCGTGTCGGGCTCTGTGCTGACAGCTCAGAGCCTGCAGCCTGCTTCGGATTCTGTCTCCCTCTCTCTGTGTCCCTCCCACCTCGCAAAAATAAACAAACGTTAAAAAATTTTTTTAATTAAAAAAAAAACCCTACCCTGATAGGCTCATTTTTGGAACTGACCACTTAACAAATGCCCAAAAAGAAAGTGAACTCTCCTCCATTTCCCAGCCCCGCTCCAGAACCTCGCATACACATTACACGCAGCCTTCAACTAACGTTCATTTTTCTGCTCTGCAAGAAGTGCTCTGAATTTGTCTGAAGCCAGTCTAGAGTGAGGGGAACCAGGAGACAGGACTCCCACATAGTTCTGATGCTGGTTTTTAAAGCCCAGACAAATGCCACTGTCCAGAAATACAATTAGCACCCGCACCCCAACTCCCCCAACTGGGTGACACCCACGGAAGGTCACCCGGGGTATTTCCTAAAGGAGAAAATCACAAATAAAGCATCAGGATAGATGGCCTGATGTATTGGACTTACTCTCCTCTTGTTATCTGGTAAAATCTTAGGCTTCAGAATAATAATAATGCATTAATTTACTTACTAATACAAAATCACTACACAAAGCAGGGAATGCCCGCACCCCACGACATTTCTGACGTGCCAGCTCGGGCTCACACTGCACAGGGGGGAATAAAGCCATTCTGGGAATGGCTGGGCCACAGGTATCGCCCTCCAAAGGAAAGCATGATAACACTGGACGATAAAACCCCTCTGAGTGGGGCTCCGAGCCCAGAAGATTTCTGCAAACTATTATCTAATTTGATTCCCCTCATTGCATTACAGGGGGATTTAAAACACATCACCTCCAGCTGAAATGGGTTCTGGTAAATTTCTCGAACGCTCGCGGATCTCACGTCATCCTCTGGGTTCAGGGTCAACACTACATTAATGGCCCACCATTTATCCACCGAGTAATTCACTCCCTGGCAACCTACTTTATTTACGCTATATAAATTCAGGAAGCAATTAATAGTTGCCACAAAAGCAACATGTTTGAGGGTGCTTTTCCCAATCATACCGTGAGGCTAAGGCAGAGAAGGGAAGCAAAGCAGACTGGGGAAAAGTACTAAATAGCAGTGCTACACGTTCTGTCTTCCTCCTTCCCCTTGCTGGGGAGAAGCTGAGATGACTTTCTGGCCTCTGTTTTGTTCCCCCCTCCCCCCTCCCCCCCCAGTTTATTTCTTTTGAGAGAGAGAAAAAGAGAGCAAGCTTGCGAGTGAGGGCCAAAGAAGAGGATCCCAAGCAGGCTCCAAGCTGTCAGCACAGAGCCCAGAGCCCAGCACAGGGTTTGAACTCACGAACTATGAGATTATTGTTTTTTAATATAATTTATTGTGAAATTGGCTAACATGCAGTGTGTAGAGTGTGCTCTTGGTTTAGGGGAGTAGATTCCCATGACAAAGCATGAGATCATGACCTGAGCCAAAATCAAGAGTCAGACGCTTAACTGACAGAGCCACCCAGGCGCCCCTGGCTCTTTCTCTAAGCACCTTATTTCCACTCTTTTTCAAAGGAGGCACTCCTGTCACTGACAGCTGTCCATGCGGCTTTTTTCACATCCTGTTCACCTTTTGGCTCTGTTCAGGCAAAAGTAATTTAATAATAACACCATAAAAATCAGGGAGAAAGAACAGTGTACTCATTAACCAAAAGTCAAACAAACACAAAAATTATCCTAACTCAAAAAAAGCCACAATAGGAGCTCTTTCAGGATTTGACTTTATCCGTACTTTACGTACAACATGCTTCTAGGAAGCCAAAGCAGACATCGCCCCCTGAACAGAGAGGTTAAGGGACTTACTCATGCCAGCACAGAGGATCCGAAGAGAAGTTCGGCTGTCTCCCTATTCAGAGCACTGGCTAAGATATGACTTTATTACTCTTCTCCAAGGGTTCCAACCCTCTTGCGTCCAAGCCAGGGCAGTGGCTATTGGTTGGCTGATGGACCAGCATGCTCAGGGCCCGTCTCCCCATCAATTTCCGCTTCCGGGAATTGCTCATTTGACTTAATGAGATACAAATGGGAGACCCTGAGCGGCTCCTAGGAGAGGTTGTTAAAGGAGAAAAGACTCAGCTAGTGTGATTTTTTGGCCTTTTACCTTTCACCTTTAGGCCCTGCCCTCTCCTTCCTGCCTAGAATGTACCTTCTTTTTTTTTTAAATTTTTTTATGTTTTTTTATTTATTTCTGAGAGAGAGAGAGGCAGCATTAACAGGGGAGGGTCAGAAAGAGAGGGAGACACAGAATCTGAAATAAGATCCAGGCTCTGAACTGTCAGCACAGAGCCCGATATGGGGCTCGAACCCACAAACCATGAGATCATGACCTGAGCCGAAGTTGGATGCTTAACCAACTAGCTACCCAGACGCCCCTAGAATGTACTTTCAAGGCAGGGGCTGCAATCTTCCAGTGGCCAAGAGGATAAAGACCCAAGTGTTAAGGATGGAAGAAGAAATACAGAGTGAGCATGATTGCTGGTGGCACTGGTGAGCCTCATGCTGCCTCTGCACTGCCCACCCCCAGACTTCTTGTAACATGGAAAAACCAACTCCCCCTTCTGTTTCAGCCACGGTTAGTTGGGTGTGCTGACAGCTGAGGTGAGTGTAATTCAGCTAAGATCTCTCCCTGTCTCTCTCTCACACACACAGGCACCAATGCCCATCAACCTCGTAGTTGGGAACAGAGCTATTCCTTAAGAATATTGACTTTGGGGCACCTGGGTGGCTCAGTCGGTTAAGTATCCAACTTTGGCCAGGTCATGATCTCATAGTTTGGGAGTTCGAGCCCCACATCAGGCTCTGTGCTGACAGCTCAGAGTCTGGAGCCTGATTCAGACTCTGTGTCTCCCTCTCTCTCTGCCCCTCCCCACCTCAAAAAATGAATAAACATTTAAAAAAATTTTTTTAAAGAATATCAATTTAAACCTACAGGCAACATCATACTTAAGAAATCAAAAGGCATTCATTCATCTTCCCCTTGAATTCCAAAGAAAAGATAAGAAATTTCCCTATTAAACCTCCACTCTTTAAATAGAACATAGAAAAGTTCTTTAAATAGACATAGAAAGTTCTGTCTAAAGAAACAGGTAAAACAGACACATACATTTTGAAAATGAATCAAACCAAGAAAGCAATGAAAAACAAAATTAGTAGACTGGGTAAAACATAGTGACAAGATAATACCTGCAAAGAATTTTTTTACACGTAAACATTCAATTTTTCAAACAAAACATGTGACAAATATTCACAGCAGCAAGAAAACACACAATATCTAGGAATAAGCCTACAAAGGAATATGTGGGTCCATCACAATGAAAATGCAACCTCCCTGGGGCGCCTGGGTGGCTCAGTCCGTTAAGTGTCTGAATTGGGCTCAGGTCATGATCTCATGGTTCCTGAGTTCGAGCCCCACATCGGGCTCACTGCTGTCAGGGCAGAGCCCGCTTTGGATCCTTTGTCTCCCTCTCTCCCTGTCCCTCCCCTGCTTACCGTCTCTCAAAAATAAACAAACATTAAAAAAAAAAAGAATGAAAACATGAAACCTCCCAGAGGGATCGAAGAGATTTGAATAAATGCAGAGACACATCCTGTCCCTTAGTGAGGAGATGGGTTCACCAAGGCAACCCTTCCCCAAAGTTTAAGACAATCCCAATCCTAATCATATTTTTTCTCTAACTTGACAAAATTAATGTAAAGTACAGCATAAAGAATAAGTTGAGAACAAAGAAAGTCTCCATTTAAAACAAACAAACTCTAGGGTGCATGGGTGGCTCAGCTGGTTGGGCGTCTGACTTTGGCTCGGGTCATGATCTCGTGGTCTGTGAGTTCAAGCCCCACACTGGACTCTGTGCTGGTGGCCTGGAGCCTGGAACCTGCTTCAGATTCTGTGTCTCCCTCTCTCTCTGCCCCTCCATTGCCCGTGCTCTGTCTCTCTCTCTCTCTCTCTCTGTCAAAAGTAAATAAACATTTTTAAAAATTAAAAAAAAAAAAACTATGGTGATAAGGGGGTGCCATGCTCCACTGAGGATGTTAAAACAAGTTATAAAGCTACAAAAGTTAAAGTAGCATGGCTCTGGCAGTCTTAGAATTGGCAGAAAGTCAATGAAACAATTTAAGCTGCCCTAAAAAACCCTCTGACATACAAGAAGTCAGCAAACAACAGAAGCTCTAGAAACAATGGGGAAGACATAAGCTCTTGTACAAAAGATGTCAGGAAAATCGGATATTGGAAAAGAAATAAAGATTATCTCCTCACTTGACAATATATGGTAGTATTTTTCCAAATGGGCAGAAGAGTTCAATGTAAAAGAATAAAGGCAAGAATGAAGTGTTGAAGATCTTAGGAATCCCAAGTTCCGTGAAAACAGGAGCCATGCCTGCCTTGCATGATGATTTCACAGTGCTCGGCGCAGTCCCTGGCACAGATACGGGCTTCCATTCCTATCTGCGAACTAACGAACATTAATGCCATGGAAGAAGTCACAAAAGAAAAGGAACTCTTCATTACAAAATAAAACACAGGTATGGGATAAAAAAAAAAGTATAAAGCAAATGACAAGCTAGGAAAAATACATCCAATAAATATGACAAAGTGTTAATCCACATAGATACATGAAGGAGACGAAAAAATATGCTATAAAAGATAACAAAGCAGGAAAAAAATTCATTAAATCTTTCAAGAACTATTCGAATTCATACATCATCTACTATCCAATTTAACACTTTGAGTCAGCAAATGTTTTTAAATAAAAAGTGGTCAATGACAAACAAGGTACCACTTCACAGTTATCAGAAAGGCCAAAACCCAATCACTGACACCACCAAATGATGGTAAGGATGGGGAGCCATGGGAACTCTCACTCGTTGCTGGTGGGAATGCAACATGGTGCCACCACTATGGAGGACAGGTCGGTGGTTTCTTACAAAACCACACATACTCTTACCATACGATCCAGTAATTGGTATTACCCCAAGGGAGTGAAAACTTATGTCCACACAAAAACTTACACAGGACCATTTACAGGAGCGTACCCATAATTGCCAGAGCTCCGGAGCATCAGGATGTCTATTGGTAGGTGAATGAATAAATAAAACTGTAGTATGTCTAGCAACGGAATATTACTCAATACTAAAAAGAAATGGGCTATCAAGTCATGAAGACATGGAGGAATCCGAAGTGCATATTACAGAGTGCAAGAAGCCAATCCGAAGAGACTGCATGCTGTTTGATTCCACCTACATGACATGCTGGGAAAGGCAGAGGCATGGAGATAATGAGACGATCAGTGGTTACCAGGGGTCAGTGGAGAGGAAGGGGTGAACAGGTGGGGCACAGCGAAGCTATTCTGTGTAATACTATCGTGGCGAATACATAGCATTATACATTTGCCCAAACCCGTAAGATTTACACCAAGAGAGAACCCTAATATAAACTGTGGGCTTTGGGGGATCATGATTTGCCTATGTAGGTTCATCAGCTACAACACATGAACCACCACTCGGTGGGGGATTTGGTGCTGGAAGGGGTTGTGCACATGGTGGGTAGAGGGAGCCTATGGGAACGCCCTGTACCTGCCACTCAATTTCTCTATGGACCTGAAACTGTCTAAAAGATAAAATCTAGGGGATCCTGGCTGGCTCGGTTGGTTGGGCATCTGACTCTTGATGTGGGCTCAGGTGGTGACCTTGCGCTTGTGACATGGAGCCCCGCGTCGGGCTGTGTGCTGGGTGTGGAGCCTGCTTGGGATTCTCCTCTCTCTCTCTCTCTCTCTGCCCTTCCTCCACTCACACTGTCTCTCTCTCTCTCTCTCAAAATAAATAAATAAACATTTTTAAAAAGAATAAAAGATAAAAACTATTTTTAAAAAATGCTCAGTGAGGGAAAGACGAAAAGACCTGACACCTCCACACACCACTAACCAGAGTGCACGCTGGTAGCACCTGCCTGGAAAGTGACTTTAGAAGCAAACAACTGTCAGAGCGCCTGGGTGGCTCAGTCGGCTGGGCATCCCAACTTCAGCTCAGGTCACAATCTCACAGCTCATGGGTTCAAGCCCTGCGTCGGGCTCTGTGCTGAAAGCTCAAAGTCTGGATCCTGATTCAGATTCTGCGTCTCCCTCTCTCTCTGCCCCTCTCTTACTCATGCCCTGTTTCTCTCTCAAAAATAAATAAATATTAAAAAAAAAAAAGAAAAGGAAGCAGACAACTGTCTCATAAACAAAACAGAGAAGACTGCCTCTTCATCACTTCTCCTTGAAAAGGCATTAAGTTGATAGGATGGCTTAATATTCCTGACATCCTAGCACTGAAAAACTATGGCATAGCAGCTTTCCCTAAAGTCCCAACAGAAACCAGACTGTGAATACTTGTTTATGAGTAAAGGACTCTATCTGGAAAGGAACAGAGAGGCCGTGCAGGTTATTTTAAGCGAGTGAACAAGTAGACTGGATTGGTTTTACAGTAACTAGTCAAAACTGGTAGAGAGAAAGGACTAGAGAGAGCAGCAGGGGTCAATGAGCAAGGTCAGCAATTAGATAGGTATGTCTGGCCATTGCAACATTTTTCCAGATAGGGCTCCTCAGGCAAGGGAAGCAAAAGCAAAAAGTAAACGATGGGGACTACACCAAAATAAAAAGCAAAGGAAACAATCAACAAAGTGAAACGGCAACCTACTGAATGATATACCTGATAAGGGATTAATATGAAAATACATAAAGAACTAATACAACTCAACACCAAGACCAGAAATAATCCAATTAAAATGGGCAAAGCGCTGAATAGACATTTTTCCAAAGAAGATAGACATATGGTCAACAGACGTAGGAAAAGATAGTCATCACTAACCATTAGAGAAATGCAAATCAAAACCACAATGAGATATCACCTCACACTTGTCCGAATGGCTAGGGTCAAAAAGACAAGAAATAACAAGTGTTGGTGAGGATGTGGAGAAGGAATTCTCATGCACTGCTGGTGGCAGGGCAAACGGGTACAGCCACTGCAGAAAACAGTACGGAGTTTCCTCAAAAAAATTAAAAATAGAAACACCATACGATCCAGTAATTCCATTGTTGGGTATCTACCCAAAGGAAACAAAGACACTAATTTGAAAATATATCTGCACCCCCATGTTTACTGCAGAATTATTTACAATAGCCAAGATATGGAAGCAATCCAGATGTCCATCAATAGACAAATGGATAAGGAAGTGGTAGATGTATGTGTGTGTGTGCGCGCGCGTGCGCACATATGTGATGGGATATTACTTAGTCTTAAAAAGATGAGATCTTGCCTTTTACAACAGCATGGAAAGACCTAGAGAGTAAAATAAGCTAATAATATGCTAAGTGAAATAAGACAGTCAGAGAAAGACAAATATCATAAGATTGCGCTCATATGTGGAATCTCAAAAACTAACCAAATGAATAAACAAAAGCAGAAACAGATTCAAATACAGTCTGGTGGCTGCCAGAGGGGAGGGCTCGGGGGAGGGAAAATGAGCGAAGGGCAGTGGGAGGCACGGGCTTCCGGTTTCGGAATGCCTAAGTCATGAGGATACAGGCACAGCATGGAGACTATACAGTGTGCTGTAGTGTGACAGTGCTGTGTGGTGACAGATGGCAGTTACACTTGGCGGGGAGCAGAGCCTAACGTACTGACTTGTCAAGTCACCGTGTTGTACACCAGAAACGTAACATCGTGTGTCAACTATACTTCAGTTAAATAAATAAACAGCTATTTCTATGGGACAGAAAGAGTCAGAGCAAATCCAAGGGACATTTCAGCAACAGAACGTACAATATGCACTTGGCATTAACCATATGGCTGAGAGAGACAGGCAGGTGAAAAAGACCACACTGATCCTATGATTCAAACCCAGAACACAGAAGAGAGAAAAACGATTGGGCTTCATGAGTTATTTCTCCACAGTAGCTCATGTGGAGTTTACCTCCAAGCAGGTAAACTGTGGTACAAAGAGGGAAAAGAAAGCAACATCACTGAAACATGCCGTGATCACACCTGGATTCAGGTTGAGACGCCATGGCCCCTTTTACCGCTCTTGAACCCCAACCAGCAAATGCCCAGGCCCTGCCCCAGCTTACCACCCAAATGGATTTTCACTGCTATCTCAACCTACCCCTTTCAAAGCAAAAGAAGGAAGGAAGGAAGGAAGGAAGGAAGGAAGGAAGGAAGGAAGGAAGGAAGGAAGGGAAGGAAGGAAGGAAGGAAGGAAGGAAGGAAGGGAGGGAGGGAGGAAGGAAGGAAAGGGAGGGAACAAAAGATCTTCAGAACCTTATGGGGTGCCTAGGTGGCTCAGTCAGTTGAGGGTCCAACTCTTGATTTCTGATTTCAGCTCAGGTCATGATCCCAGGGTCATGGGAACGATCCCACATCAGGCTCTGTGCTGAGCAGCATGGAGCGTGCTTAAGATCTCTCTCTTTCAGGACTCCTCAGCGACTCAGTCAGTTAAGCATCCAAATTCAGCTCAAGTCACGATCTCACAGTTTGTGAGTTTAAGCCCCATATCGGGCTCTCTGCTGTCAGTGCAGAGCCTGTTTCAGATCCTCTGTCCCCCTCTCTCTCTGCCCCTCCCTGACTTGTGCACTCTTAAAAAGAAATAAAACATTTTTTAAAAAAAATTGTATAAATAAAAGATCCTCTCTTCTCTCTCCCTCTGCCCCTCTCCAGCTTGCTCACTCTCTCTCTTTCAAGATGAAATTAAAAAAAATAAAACCTCAGGAACCTTAAAAAATGTTAATATATTTAATCCTCCCTTCAGCAATCTAAGGAAATAGTCTGAGATATAATAAAATATGTATAATCAGGAAGGTCAACTAAATGGTAATTATAATAACATAAATGTTTAAACAAATTGTGCTATAATTAAGTTTCATAACCAGTGAAGCCACACTTTCAAAGACTAATGATATAGGAAAATGTTCACCACAGAGCATCACATGAAGATAGATCGTTCTAAGAATGTATGTGCTGTATGAATAAACAGGCAAAAGGCAATCAGACAGGCAGACACACATGAAAAAAGGGAAGAAAAAAGAGGAAAGAAAAATGCCAAAATACTAAGACAGTATTCTATGAATAGTGATATCATAGATGATTGTCATTGTCTTTATATTTTTAATATTTTCCAAATGTTCCCTGATAAGCATCTAATTACCTCAGAATTTATAGTGTCTTTGACCATCACAACCTTGTAACACTCAACTGCATGGACCCCCTTGTTTTGAAGTTAAAACGAAAGATTAGACCACTGGACTTCAATACAATTTAGCACTTTGATGTATCAGAAGACACGGTCAAGAAAACGAAAAGACAATGCAAAGAATGCGAGAAAATATCTGCGACTCACACAATGGTGAGGATCTTCCAGATTATGCAAAGCGTCTTTCAATTCAACAACAAAAAGACAAAAAAACACAATTTGAAAGAAGACCAAGGACTTGTACCTAAATGTTTCTGCAAAGAAAATTTGCAAATGGCCAATAAGCACATGAAAAGATGCTCAACATGATTAGTCATCAGAAAAACAACAAATCAAAACCTCTGTAAGATACTGCTATGCACCTACTAGGATGGCGATAACCACAAGAAAATGGGAAAACAGCAAGTGTTGGTGAGAATACGGAGAAATTGCAACCCCCATGGATTGCTGTCAGGAGTGAAAAACGGCGTCGATGCCGTGGAAAGTGGCTTGATGATTCCGCAGAAAGTTGACTACAAAATTACAATGTGACCCAGCAATTGCATGTCTAGCTATATATCCAAGAGAATTGAAAACAGGTGTTCAGGCCAAGCTCCTATATGAATATTCACAGCAATATTACTCAGAATAGTCAAAAGCTAAAAACGACCCAAATGTCTGCTAACTGATGAATGATAAACAGAATGTGCTATACCCATGCAATGGAATGTTATTCCTCCGTAAAAAGGAATGAAATACTGATGTTTACCACAGCACAGATGAACCTTGAAATACGATACTAAGTGAACGAAGCCAGACATTAAGGCCCTGTATTGCAGGTTTCCATTTATATGAAATACGCAGAATAGGCAAGTCCATAGGAACAGAGAGCAGAGCAGGGACTGGGGGACGGAAGGAAAGTCTAGTGGGTATAGGGTTGATAGAAAGGGATGATGGCAATGTGCTGGAATTAGATAGTGGTGATGATCCCACAACACTGTGAATGGACTGAACGCCACTTAATTGTATACTTTAAAACGGTCACAATGGCCAGTGTTACTACTACTACTACTGGTAATAATAATAATAATAATAAAAGAATGCAACATGTTTCCTTAACGCCTAGACTTTGAAAACCCTCTTCAATTATTCCTACCCTTGTCTCCTGATTTTTCCAGTTCACGTGTAACCATATCCTAATTCAGCTCACCAGTTCCTGGCTGCTTCCCTTAGATCAGAACACAATTTGCCAGATGTAACTCTACTTCTTCAAATCTCATTGCCTTCAAATCTCATTGCCTCTACCCAGAATACCCCCTTCCTCCTCTACGATGGGTAATGATCTCAGAATCAAAAGACCCAGGATAGGAGCGCCTGGATGGCTCAGTCAACTGGGTGTCCAACTCCTGATCTCAGCTCGGGTCATGATCTCACAGTCTGTGAGATTGAGCCCCACGTGTGAGACTGAGCCCCATGTGGGGTTCTGTACTGACAACGTAGAGCCTGCTTGGGATTCTCTCTCTCCCTCTCTCTCAAAAATAAATAACTTTAAGAGAAAAAATAAAGGCCCAGGATCCAACCCCAGTCCATGACTCACTAGCTGTCTCACCTTGGGTAAGACATCTTCTCTAAGCCTCATTTCCTTGCTACATAAAATAAATAGTCAAAATTCAATTAGTGAATAAACATTAGAATTGTAATTTGTGCCAGGGTGATGGTGCGCCAGGACCCAGCCTCTGGAGCAGTGCTGATGACAGACCCCATAGGATACATGAAAACCGTATCAAGTTTTAAACTAGGAAGCACCAAACCTATGTAAGGTGGTAATGTCACCTATGCCAGTATATCCTAAGCTTCAGGAATTTTCACGTCACAGAGCTGGTTCATGCCACGAGTCTTACCCTGCATAATTGTAACCTACCACCTACAATCAATTCACTTATTTTCCTTAAATAGATCTATTTGAACAGAAACTTGATATCACTTCGAGGACACCATTGGTCCGATCCCACCATTTTTCCTTATATGTTAGGAGATACAACTGTCAGAATAAAAAATGTGTACCGACATGCCAGGTAAAGTCCCCATCTGTACCAATGCGGGCACCATGCCTAGGAAACACTCATCTCTGCCAACCAGCTTCTTGAAGAGCTGAGTCAAAACTTACCTCCCCTAGAAAACCTTCTCCAATTTACTTTCTACTGTGTTTTAGACACTCGTTGGTGATAAGCTTTTGTAGGTTTAATGTAGACCTTTGCACTTATTGATGTCCGTATTCTCAGTTCATTCCCATCTATGCTTTCAACTCCAGCGTTAGGTCATAAAATACCTTAAAAGGCAAAGATCTTGTTTCTTGTATTCCTTTCCATACGCCCAACTACAACACAGCAAACATTTGCTGAATGGATAAGGTTTACGTGAAGGAAAGGTGCCCACCAAGTGCTCCCAGCTATCTTTTTCTCATCTGTGTTCTAAATAGAGCAAAATTCACCCACATCATTTCCCAGTCTCCAGTCTGGCCTCATCAACAGCCTAATTCAGATGTCAGTCAGTAGAAGGATGGCTTGTTAAAATAAGGCTAGTGCCTGGCCCAGAGCAGGCATTCGGCAATCTGGGGGTAATGAATGGTCAGTGGGACCATTACTCGGAAGGCCCCGCCTCCTCAGACAGACCACCTGCAGAAGGTGAGAGGCATGCGCACAGATGAGTGAGCATGGGAAGACCAAGGCCCTCCTGGGGCCGCAAGTCGGGGTTTTGTCGGATGCCAGACCACACAGCTCCACTCGGGGCTCCAAGCTAAGCCTGCTTCCATCAGCCCAAGAGTGGCTCTACCGTGATGAGGGGCCCGGCTCTCAACTTGATACTCTCCTAATTAGAAGTAAATCCCCGTAATACAGGAGAGCCTTTGCGTGTCCACAGTGCATTCTGGCCATGAATCTCAGCACACTGACAAAAGAAGCTGCAAGTGAAATTACTGATTGAATACATCCAGACACAGAGCAATCCCTGTGTCAATGTTGACAGAGTAGCTCTTTATCGTCCAGCACCAGGAGGGCGAACGGTACAGCAGACCCCCCAGAGGGTCGGGGAGAAAAAGAATGTCTGCTGCTATAAAACTGTGGAGGCTCGTATGCCCGAAACAACGAAAAATATTAACACTAACAATAATCACTCTTAACCTTAAAGGTATAGAGCTCTTTACGGTATACAAAGCAGGACTCAGATCTGGTCGTCTCACGCAATGCTTCCGCTAACCCCATCAGACAGCATTTGCCCCATTTTTACACACGAAGAAACTCAGATTCAAAGGGTATCTTAAACCTGGTTTCCTGCTTCCAGATCCAATGCTCTTTTGAGCTCTGAGTCATCGAGTTAGGCCAGCAGAAAGACAGCAGACAGAAAATAGATGTTGAACACAAGGATTTGGGACGCCTTCTATGCCTCCATGATAATAAAGGACTCACTCTCCAAGTTCAAACAGTGTCAGGAAGTCCTCCTTAGGTTGAGCTGAATGGCTCCCCAAGGAGTCTGTCCCAGCCCTGAGCTCCCAGATGGCCCCCACAGATGGTTTTCACTTCTACAACCCCCCAAAGGCAACCACAACGCCTCCCAGAGCAAACCCAAGGAAACCCAGTCTACCGGGTTCCTAACCCCAGCACCATCACGTGAGGTTCAAGACTGAAATTTCTCCTCCAAATCATCCTCACCACAACCCCCATCGACAGCTTTCTATCAGACTCCCCAGACCTGCCTGGTCACTTTCTTTCCTTATAAAGTGGGTCTTGGACAGTCGGTGCTAGTGAATCAGTTCAGGAACAGAAGGCAGGTTTCCAATCAAACCTTTCTACCTTCTTCATTTTACTTTGTTTCCTTTTTTTGTATTTTGTACCAATGGTAACAGGGGCGGGGAGGGAGCTATGCTGCCTTCCTACCTTGTTCAGTGGAGATCCTCTATTTTTAAACAACAACAACAAAATGTTCCTTCCAACCCAGCCTTCCACAAGCTATCCAGTGGCCCCAAGATGAAGCTAATCCGACAGCCCCACGGTCCTCGGATGAGAGAGAACAGAGCGTCCTCCTCTCTCAGTTAATTACCATTTCTTGCCCGGGCATTTGATTTCAATAAAGTCTAATTACTTCAAATATCACTGCTCCCGCCCCTCCCCTCTCTCCTGTACCTCTCTTCCTCTTAGAGAGCCTGAGACTGATGAACTCAAACACACCCGCCAGCCTCAGGCAGATGCTGTGACGAGCGAAGTCTTCGCAAAGTTAATAAGCCAGGAGAGTTAATAAACCAGACTTCCCAAAGTTAATAAACCTGGAAAGCACAATTATTACTATTTTTACCATTATGAAAATATCGCCATGATTATTGTTGTTGTTATTCTGGGCCTCGTAGGCAGCTAGCCTCAGACCCTCCCCCGCGCCTGCCTGCCGCCTCCACCGCACCGGTGGCAGTAATATTGCGAGTAATCCCAGGGGGGCTCCCCGGCACTGCCCTGCTGGAGGAAGCAATATTGGAGCTTGTGCAGCCCCCGGTCCCTGCAGGCTCAGCTCTGCCCTTTTATATTACACACGGTTCTGTCAAATCCATCACCAGCCTCCCAGATCTTTCCAGTAGGCTGGCTGGAAATGGTGATTATAAAGGGGCTGCAGACAGGGAGGAAGGAAAGCGGGCAGAGGAGAAGGGAGGGAAGAAAGACGCTTGGGTTTGGGGTATGCCGGAGCCAGCAGGGAGCCCCACTTCCATGCGATGGCTTCCGAGGCTCAGTCCTTCCCCGGACCCTCTAGGTAATGCGTGGTTCTCTCAGGATCAGCTCGCAAGGCCTGCAGCTTGCGGCAGCATTAGCTCCGACTGCTTCCCAGCCCCCCAGCCAGTGTGCTCACTCTTTAACCTGCTTTCTGTCCCCATGAAGGGGCAGCTCCACCCAAAGGGTAGCCTTTTCCAACTGGTCAGTAGTGTGAAACCAGTGCAAGAAGAGCCAGGGGCAGCAGAGCCTTGCAGTTCACCTGGGCCTGCCTCTCCTTTGCAGGGGGGGGGGGAGGGGGCACCTAAGTCACGTGACCAGGCCAGGCATCCAAGGAAAGCCCGACCTCCTGATCCCCAGCTCATCCTTCCACAGCGACTGCATCCATCTCTTCCCCGGCCCTTCCCAGGCCTCCTCTCGCTGTTTCCTTTTTATTTCTTTCTTTTTTTTTTTATGTTTTATTTATTTCTAGGAGAGAGAGAGACAGCATGAGCAGGGGAGGGTCAGAGAGAGAGCGAGATACAGACTCTGAACAGGCTCCAGGCTCTGAGCTGGCAGTCAGCACAGAGCCCGACGCGGCTCGAACCCATGAACCGCGAGATCATGACCTAAGCCAAAGTCGGACGCTTAACCGACTAAGCCACCCAGGTGCCCCCTCTTTCTTTTTTTTTTTTTTTAAGATCTTTTTTAATGTTCATTTATTTTTGAGAGATAGAGAGAAACAGAGTATAAGCGTGGGAGGGACAGAGAGGGAGACACAGAATCGGAAGCAGGCTCCAGGCTCTGAGCTGTCAGCACAGAGACTGACATGAGGCTCAAACCCGTAAACTGTGGGATCACGACCTGAGCGGAAGTCGGACGCTTCACTGACTGAGCCACCCAGGTGCCCCCCTCTCGCTGTTTTCTGCCAAAACATCTAGTATCAAGTCTCGAAAACCTAAGTCCTCTATTTCCCTCAACAAGGGTTTTGGTGGCTCTGTGGTTTTGGTGGCTAGGATCGCCACACCCCGGTGGCTCTCACCTGGGGGAGATTTCCCCCCTCCCGCCAGGAAGATCCGGTGATGTGGCAGTGTTGAGAGTTTCCTGACTGTCACGATTGAGACTGGCCATCTGTGTAGTGGGCAGAGGTCACAGAAGCTGTTCAACACCCTCCAGTGCCCAGGGCAGCCCCCCTCCCACGACAACCAGGCTGAGATGCACAAACCCAACCGTAACCTCTCTGGCTGGCTCAACAATTCAGCCTCCAATCCCCTTGCTAGGGGGCGCCTGGGTGGCTCAGTCGGTAAAGCCTCCGACTTCAGCTCAGCCTATGGTCTCATGGTTCTTGAGTTCAAGCACCATGTCAGGCTCTGTGCTGACAGCTCAGAGCCTGCTCAGAATTCTCTCTCTCTCTCTCTCTCTCTCTCTCAAAAATGAATAAACATTAATTTTTTAAAAACCTCCTTACTAGGCCACTGAAAACACAGCTCTAGAGGCTAGGGTAGAGGTGGGCTGGGGATCTTCCAGATTCAAAAGTCCCTCTCCTCAGGACACCAGCTGAAATTAGGAGAGAGACAGAAGGACTACGGAGAGAGGCCACAGAGGGGCCAGAAGGAAGAAGACGCAGCACCCCAAGGAGAGAAGAGATCCCAGCCCAAATCACGGGCTAACGCTTGCTACCTCTGCACTTCATCCAGAACCAACTACAGCCTCCGCCACATTTCCAGGAGCTGCTGCAGCGGACAGACATGGACACCCAGAAAAAGCTCCAGGTCATCCTGACCTCGACAGAGTCAAGCCTGACTTTGAGAAAGAGAGAGATGCCAGATCGTCATGCCAGCCCTCTGGGTGTGCAGGACACTCAGGAGGCGGGAGCAGGCCACCGCCTTGTCCTGGAGCTGAGTCCTGTCCCACAACCCACTCGAGGAGACACCGGATGCACAGGCGGCCTTCCTGTGCTGCTCGGGACACCGCACTTGGCAGTCACCGCCCACGGGCAAGCTCAGGTTTCTTTTGGGCAGCGCTCCTCGGCCAGAGAGGGGACTGCGGACTGTGGACCACGGGGGTCTGCACACCCACCACCTCCTGGGAGCCCTCCCCCCCCCCCAGCCTCCCGCACGGAGCTCAGCCCAGATCCCGTCCCTTTTCAACAAGGTAGCTCCTGCCAGCGGGAGGCTTTGGAAGGAGTCAAGTGTAATTAAAAGCTGTGAAAGCGGCATTGTCTCAATTGTAAATCCTTCTCACTAAGAGGCCTTTACTGCGGATTTCTCAAAGGTGGGGAGAGGCCAGGGCTGCAGGCAGCCACCTACTCTGCTCAGAGAGCCCAACAAGGAACTTAAATGGAAAATATTTCCACCGACTCTGGAGGCCTGGAAATTTCAGGGCTTCCTTTGCCCTGGCTCCCGGGTCCAGACCAGGGGGTAGAAGAACGCTAAGAGTGGCCGGGAGAGAAGAAGAGCACCAGACACAAACTAGGGGGGAGGAGGGGAGACCCCCTAACAAAAACACCAAGCTGTGTCCTTGTTTGGCACTTGCTCACAATTTCACGCAGGAACCTCTGGATTTTGACCAGTTGCCCACTGGGCCAAGTACCTGCTCCTGCGATGTGTGTTGGGGAGAAAGGAAGCGCTTTCTCCAGCCCCAGCAACGAAGTGTCAGAGTGTGACGGGAGCGGGGCGCAGAGATACGAAGGTCCCCCCTTCTGTGGCTGGGCACAAAGGCGGTCCCGCCATGCTACTGCCCGAGAGCGAGCCGTTGACACAGGAGTCTGATACAAACCCCGCAGCCCTGGAAACACACGCTCCCCACTGTACCTCTGGGGGGGGCCCCACCCTGCGACAAGCCTCTCCCCACACCTGGCCCGGAACCCAGCAAAGATGGAGAACAGGTGATTCACCAGGCAGGACCACCCGCAGGGCATGTGGCTGGCAGCCTGCTGCTGGGCAGCCGTGGAGGGGACCTCAGGGAAGGGGCCAACAGAAAGATTCACCCCTGCCCTCCAGTCACACTCCCAGAGGCAACCAAGGCAGGCCTTAACCTTCCAAGGAGTTCTAGATCTCCTGTTGAATAATAGGAGATGCATGCCTATTACCTCGCTCTCTCGGGCCTCCTGTCCTATCTCAGATCCCCACGGAAAGAACGCAGCTCCCCCCAGACCATCTGGGCTCACGGTGCAAGTGTCAGGAGAGAAGAAGCGATTGGCCTCTCTGGGGCAGCATCCCCAGATACAAAACGATGCCCGTGACCGTGTCGGTGTGCATCAGGCACACATGTGGCCCCGCGGTGAGAGCCAGTCCTGAGCTGAGAGCTGCTGGGCTGTCCCACCCACACCTCTGCAGCAAGGCTGGGCCTCCCTGTCCCCAAGACAGGTCAGCAACCATTCAGTGAAGGGCAATTAGCACGACGTGGGTCTGGAAAGGCCAACTCATGAATGAAGGAAAGGGAGTGAAATTGGACAGTCCCACGAAGCAGGAAAGGAGGACAGAGCAACGTGGTGGACGGGAGTGAGGGGCCACAGGCCAAAAGAACTCCCCCCAAAAGCCTTGCCGCGATGCACGTGCACAAAAGGTAATAAAATGGAGGGAAGAAAGAGTCTAGTGGCATCTGGCAGAAAAGGCTGCTGGTAAAATCTGGCAGACTGCCCTCTGACCGCTCAAAAAATCAGATCTCACGGAAACAAAATAATTTATAAAGAGTTATAGCACATCAAAGAATCACAAATATTTTTGACAAGCAAGTAGCCATCTCTAAGATTGACATATTTATTTGTTGCGTGTGTGCGTGGAGAGTATTTGTGGCCCAGCTGACAATTAGGGTTCAGTGCCAGCTGAATCACCCATCGGCCAGGCGGCTTCCCCAGACGCACAATGGCAAGACTGAGATCAGAATAATATTCACAGCAGCTAGCACGGAGCAATTACTCTGTGCCCGCAGTAACTCTACACGCGCTTACTGCACTTAGGTTCTCTCTGCAACAGTCTTGTAAGGCTGGTATTATGATTCCCATTTTACAGACAGGGAACTGAGGCATAAGAGGTAGTCACCAGGTCACACAGCAAGAGGCTGAGTCAAGATCTAGACAAAGGCCCTTTTCCAGCAGACTGAGTAGCTCCTACTGACCAACCATCCCCCTACAAATCACTGGAAACTCCAATTAAGGATCAAAATGCTGAACTGAGATCCTAGCTGTAGCTCACGACAGAACAGTATGCAGCTGGAGTTCAACCAAGCTAGCTGCCCACTGGAAATTTCTTAAAATACAACTACTCTTTGAAGGAGCATGGGAATTCAGGTTGCCTATTAACATTATGCCCATTAACATTAACATGACCCATACTTGAGAGAAAAGACAATCAACAGAAATTTGCCCCAAATGATCCAGATATTAGTATTTATTATCTGACAAGGATTTTAAAGCATCTATTATAACTATGCTCAAGTATACACAAAAAAAAAGCTTAAAAAGAAGGAAAAGACAGGAAATATAAAAAAAATTCAAATTATAAAAAAGAATCAAATAGATGGGATGCCTATGTGGCTCAGTCGGTTGAGCTTCTGACTTCGGCTCAGGTCATGATCTCACACTCCGTGTGTTCAAGCCCTGCATCAGGCCCTCTGCTGACAACTCGGAGCCTGGAGTCTGCTTCAGATTCTGTGTCTCCCTCTCTCTGCCCCTCCCCCTCTCTCACTCTCTCTCTCTCTCTCTCTCTCTCTGTCTCAAAAATAAATAAACATTAAAAAGAATTTTAAATAAATAAATAAAAGCATCTATTATAACTATGCTCTAGTATACACCAAAAAAACAGAAGCTTAAAAAGAAGGAAGAGACAGGAAATATTAAAAAATTCAAATTATAAAAAACAACCAAATAGAGATTCTGTAACAGAATTGTTCAACACAGTTTTCTGCAATGATAGAATTTGTTTACATTTTTGTTGCTCAAAATAGTGCTCCCAGTCACACGTGACCACTGAGTACTTACATGTGGCTAGCGCAACAGAGGAATTGAATTTTTCCCTGTATTCAACTTAAGTAGCCATATGTTTCTTAAGGCCACTCTAACTGGACACATGAGCTCCAGAACTGAACGGTACCATATCCGAAATTTAAAACTTTACTCAACTAGCTTAATAACGGATTGAAGATGACTAAGAAAGTGTTGATAAATTTACATACAGATCAACAGAAGTTACACAATCCAAAGAATAGAGGAAAAAAATCTGACAACTACAGCAAACAGAATAAGAGAGAATAAATGGGTATATATAGTCCCAAGGAACTTAGGTACTATGTGCAATGCTATAATACCAATGGTTAGGAATGCGTATTATAATCCCTATAATCTGGGAACAACCATTAAAAAAAACAATAAAGAAATATAGTTAAGAGCCAGTAAGTACACTAAAATAAAATTCTTTTTAAAATCCATTAAATAAAAGAAGGCATGAAAGGGGAAATGGAGAACAAAACAATACAGTGCATAAATAGAAAGCAAAAACAAAACAGAAAATAAAATAGCATAAAAATAGCAAAATGGTATATCCAACTATATCAATAAATACATTACATACTAATGGACAAAATACTTCAACTAAAAGAAAGAGACTGTCAGAATGGATACATAAGAAAGACTCAGCTCTATGCCATCTATAGAAGATGACTTTAAAACTAAAGATTAGAAATCAGGCAGTCTTGTCTCCTGTTTTTCACTATTATGCTATCCATGATTTATGAAGTACCTTCCATCACTAAAACCTAATTATTCCACGTTTGTGTGTTTATACATATCAAATATACATATGTATAATATACAAGTATTTCTTATGCTCAAGATACAATTACAGTAATTAATGGTCAGATTTATGTATGCCTAAACCCTGACAAAACGGCAAAAGGAACCATTTACCAAGTTAACACACTCATCACTGCTGATTTTGTTTCTCTGTCACTGTTCTGTCAGCTTTCTGCAACTGTGTCCAGGCTAACCATTTAATGTCTTCCTACGGTGACTTAAACCTATGTGCTCAGCAACAGAACTGTCCCAAAACTGGGACAAATTTCCACAGAAGGACTGGCAGGACCTTTCCACGCAACCTGGCAATGAGAATGGGCTGTATCTCCAGGGCATTGCCACACAGACCAAGCAGCTGTGACATGTGCAGAAAGCTCTGGAAAGCTTGAGCCTGATTCCCCTCAATACCACTTAGAAACCAGGTGACACTGGGGCCATGGCTCAACCTCTGTGAGCCTCAGTTTCCTCATCTGGCATGAGATTGGGATGACGACCACATGACGTAGTGTCTGTTATCATACACCCTCCAGACTTTTCTCTCTTTTAATCTCTCTGCGTCCATTGCCAGTAGTTTTCATGGTCCCTTCAAAGTAAGTATTAGAAGCGTAGAGAGAAACTGTGATTTTAAAAATAAAATACAAAAAACAACTTTGGGGTGCCTGGGTAGCTGTCGGTTAAGCGTCCGACTTCAGCTCAGGTCATGATCTCCCGGTTCGTGGGTTCGAGGCCCGCATCAGGTTCTGTGCTGACAGCTAGCTCAGAGCCTGGACCCTGTCTCCAGATTCTGTATTTCCCTCTCTCTCTGACCCTCCCCTGCTCACACTGTCTCTCTCCCTCTCAAAAATAAATAAAACAGGGGCGCCTGGGTGGCTTAGTCGGTTAAGCGTCCGACTTTCGCTTAGGTCATGATCTCGCGGTTCGTGGGTTCGAGCCCCGCGTCGGGCTCTGTGCTGACTGCCAGCTCAGAGCCTGGAGCCTGTTTCAGTCTGTGACTCCCTCTCTCTCTGACCCTCCCCTGCTCACGCTGTCTCTCTCTCTCTCTCTGTCCTAGAAATAAATAAAACATTTAAAAAATTAAAATAAATAAATAAATAAAACATTCTTTAAGAAATTTAAAAAAGCAAATAACAACTTTGAACTCCCTCAAAAAAACTAAAATACTCACAATATAAACATAAATTATCGTACTTGAAAATTGGAGTGTACAGCACTGGCTAAATTACTATTAGCAAATTGATTAATTAGGGTCCATTTTGCTGCTTCGTTGACAGAGGATGATCCGGGCACCTGGGTGGCTCAGCTGCTTAAGTGTCCACCCCTTGATTTTGGCTCAGGTCATGGTCTCATGGTTCATGAGATCGAGCCCCACATCAGGCTCCATGCTGACAGCATGAAGCCTGCTTGGGATTCTCGCTCTCCCTCTCCCTCTCCCTCAAAATAAATAAATAAACTTTTTTTTAAAAAAAAAAAGGAAAATCAATAACTTAATAAGTCTTATCATTATGGGTACCTTCTGAGAGAGACTAAGCCTCTGTTAAATATAATTGGAGACTTAGAAAGTTCACGTTTGCGAAATTCAAGTGTATTATTTCCTCCTGACAGCTATAATCAAGTCAGGAGAACTCAGTTCAACCTTCAGTGGCCAACAGATGATCATAATTGTTGGCAAAGAAGGGCAAACATAAGCCTACTTAACAAATTTGCTAATTATCTTGCAGTGTAGGATTAATGTAACAAATAAATACTGGATGCCTGCAGCTTAAGTTTATCAGTCAGTTTGTATAACCCAACAATGGGAAGCAGATTTTATCTGTCTGGAAGCTCCTGTTCTCAAACCAAGTATTTCTTGCTCTTGATTTTCCTTTCTTGCATCTGATGTGTGTTTTTACTTTACAGGCAATCTGTCTGCCTTTATGTCCTTTTAAAATATTAGGTATATCCACTGAGGATTCTTAGAAAAGTAATGCTGAGGTTTAGAAGTAATGAAAGAAACAAACGCGTGGTAGGAGAAGAAAATTGCCCATATGGGCATAATCTACAATTGGCTGGCAGCGCTGAACATTAGTGAGTAAATTATTAGTATAATTAGCTGCCATCTACTGAGAATCTTTACTAGATGCTGTATAAACACACATAATCTTTGATCCCTGTAACATAGATAAAGAGATAGTTTCTGCCTTTTTGAAATAAGGAGGCAGATTGCTCAGAGCTTAATTTGCCAAGTAACAGAGCTGAGATTTGAACCCTTGTCCGTGTGGGGAGATGGGGTAAGGGGTATGTTTGGCTTCCTGCCATCCATTCTCATAACCTCCATGTGAGAATGTGCCTCACGCCTTCCTTTCTTCCACATCACTAACTCTCATCCATTTGGGGGATCACAGGCAGCTTCTAGATCTGACAAATCTACAGACCCAGAAAAGCATGTGTGCAGGCGCACACACAGACACACACACACACACACACACACACACACACACACACTTCTGGGAAAATAATTCGAAGGACTCATGCATATCCTGAAACAAGACCCAGGTTTAAAACCTCTACTCCAGAGTCTTCAAGTATCAACACTGCTAGATTTTTCTCTCACTTGTCTCCTCGGCATTTTCCCCACTTCTCTGGCTTCTATGGAAAAAAAAAAAATAATGGAGCTCGGGGGCAAATACATTATCTTGTCCACAGCCAAGGAAAGTCTTGTTCCCACGGCCCCCTCTGCCCCCTCTCCTCCCATGTTTTCACCAATTCAGTCTGCCCCCTGTCCCCTCACATCTTCACCAATTCAATGAAGTAAGTACTCAGCTCAGGGGAATATCCTGGAATCACCTTCTGTCTGCCGCTCTGTTTACTGCTAGTACGAGACAGCTTTATCAATGACTCGGTCACTCCGAGCCATCTACTGTGAGCACAGGGTACCTGTTATGTTCTAGGCATTGGACTAGTAAACAAAACTATGTCCCAGGTTCTGTTCTCATGAGGCTTACATTCCAATGGGGGAGATGAAATATTGACATAATAAAAAAGTAAATTACAGCATGCGCTGGAAGGTGGTTAGTGGCTGGAAAAATAGAAAATACAGACATGTTATGGGGTAGTGGTGACTGTAGGGGTGGGTTGCAGGATTAAATAGATGGGTATTTAAGCAGGAGGAAAAGTCAAATTTGTGGATAGTAGGGGGAAGGTGGTTTTCGTCTCTTTCCTGTCTTCCTTCCCCTCGAGAATGTAAACCCCATGAAATGAAGGGTTCTCTTTTGGTTATTGTTCACAATTCTCTCCCCAGGGCCCGTAACACTGCCTAGCATAGAGTAGGTCCTCTTGAAATAGAGCTAAATAGGAAAATCGGTGAATGAAGTAAAATTTACCTTTCAGGCTGGCCAAAACCAAGGGGTAGGATCATGGTTCTAGATGCTACCCTAACTACAACACTATTCTTAATTAAATGGAAAATTCAGTGCAGAGAGAAAAGAAAGTGAGTCAAGACAGATGCACCTCTTAGAAGGGAAAATTGAAAACTATATGTGAAAAATGATAACCTGAACTCCAACTTTAAGGCATTTTTTTGTTTTTTTATTTTGTTTTTATTTTAGAAGGAGAGCATGCAAGCTGGGGAGGGAGAGAGAATCTTAAGCAGGCTCCCTGCTGAGCGGGGCTTGATTCCCACAACCCTGGGATCATGACCTGAGCCGAAATCAAGAGCCAACTGACTGAGCCATCCAGAGTTCCCTGAACTCCCATCTTAGAGCCAAATAAGGAATGGGATTTAAAACCCAAAACACCACCACCAAAAACCGCCAGGAGATCCTATACCAAATAGGTCTTTACAATTATAAATGACCCTTGAAATATAGTGCTTCTAAATGCTGATTCATCAACTGGGCTCTCAGTGAGGTACATGGGGACATGGCAATTAAGACAGGTGCCACCAACCTGGAAAGCGCCAGCCATTCATCCCTCGCTGCACTCCCCATTGCAGACCTGCACATCCAGAACACTACCTACTCTGACATCCATGGATTTGAAGCTGGGTTGTGGCTACTGGCTCAGTATTTCTCTTTAGATGCTGATGAGTCTGAGGATACGGGTTGGGTCCTCACAGAAACTAAGAAGTGCTGACTCTATTCTCCGGCCCCAGGCCACCTCTGACTTTGTCCAGTGATCCCACACGTGCATAGCCCCAGATCTACAAAAGGACCGAGTGCATCACACACAGGTATGTGTGTATTATTGCTCCCTTCCCCCACCAAAAAAGGGCAACTCAAAGCACATGCTTCATGTTCAAGGCTAAAAGTGACCACTGAGAGCCAAATGACCCCATACATATGTTCTCTCTCCATCGCTTCCCCTAAAAGCACTATTCAAATCTAAGAAAGAATAAGTACTCTCGGGACGGAGGGCCACAGCTGGCATATAGTCTCCCTCCATCTTGTTCACAGATATCGGCTCCATCTGGTAAAAAGTCAGGACTATGAGCTGCCTAGGTGCCACAGCGTGTGACTCGACTACATGTGGGTCTTACCATATTACAGCTTCGGAGCCTTCTCTTTCTCTGATTAACCAGCAATATCAGGGCAAAGCTGAATCACTTCATGGTAACAGTTCGACCCCCGCAACACTGTACATCATTAAATTTTTAAGGGAGCTCACTGGGGAAGTCCTATAATCCTTTAATAATTGAGTTGAAGGAAAGGGGCCAGTGAGGAAGAGCATTTACCTGAGCTGATATTAACTAGGCTTGGCTACTAATGGGTTTCCAACAATCCCACTGTGTCCATTAGAAGAATACAGTCCATTTGGCCCTTGCTCTCTGTCAATGGGGAAATTGAAAAATAATACATCATGAAGTATCGAAATTTGTATTATAGCTCTCCACACAGTTTTCCCTTCTAGCACTGTGGAGCTCAGCCTAAACTAAGCTCCGCAACCAGTTGACAAGTAGGAAAATTCATTCTATGAATGGGCTGGGTATCTATGATAGCAAATAACCTGTCACTGATTTTTCCCACTGAATTTACTGGCCACAGGGGCAGAGCCGTCGAAAAATACTCAGCTTCCGCGTTAGCACCAATTTTAGTATAATCCTCTTCTAAGTTAAGAGGTCTGACCCCCCATGACCCTTGCCTTTTCTTTCCTAGGGCCTTAGGGGTGTGACAGCCCTAGACTTAGGGAATGATTTGTACCGAACCATACACTGCTCTTCCTCAAAAACATTACGACTCTCACACTGTGCACATCAGACAGAGTGTGACCATGCTTCACACCTCCGAGAGTTCAAAGCAAAGGCACTGAGGCAAGCCGTCAAATCTCAGAGAGATTGAGTTGCCCAGGCCTACCAGCCAAAGTAGAGGCAAAGGCAGGATTACGGCCCAAGGATTCTGGGGAAAAAACGCGCTATCTTCTAGCTCGTTCTAGTCTCCAGTCTGAGGAAGTGAACACACCGGCCAGTCATGTGAAAGAGACCATAGCCAGGTGGGGACGCTGGGCCGCCATGGCCAACAAGGAGGATGGCGCCCCCATCCTGGACCCTCTTCTCTTCAGGTTTCTCCTGAGTGTCAGGAAGCAAAAGCCCTTCAATTGCCGGGTGTGTGGAGGGTCCAGGTGCCAAGCACAGGTCCCCGGTCCCGGGCCTGGAGAGGCTTGCACACCCGTCCAGTGGAGCCAACCACACGCTGCACACCTCGGACCACACTGGAGTTCCAACTGAGGAGAAGAGGAGACAGAGAAAGGACAGACAAGAGAGGTTCACACTAAGATAGCTTGTGTCTGAAGAAGAAAGGCCCAGGCTGGAGCCTCAGGCCCACGAAGCAGGGTGGCCTTGGGAAAGCAGCAATGTGGGAAGCGGCAGTGGCTACCTGAGCAGTGACGGCAAACAGACCCACCTGCTGTTGGCCTCCGTTCTGTGGTGTCACCTCCAGCTAATCCCCAGAGAAGGGCACAAAAGAACAGGGAATCAACGGCTGGGGAAGAGGAGAGCAGGGCCAGACGCCAAGCCCTAGAGGCGTCCCTGCCCTTCCCCAAGCTTCTCCTCTGTCTACTGGGTGCCCCTCACGCTCCTGGATCCCCCCCACTCCCGTTCCCAGTTAACCTCATCTTAGCCACCAAGGAGGCTCGAAACCAGCCCCTCCTGCGACACCTTCCCTTCATTCCAGCTCCACTCCAGGTATTAACTTTTTTCCCTTCTGATCTTTCTTCTGCAGCCACCTTCTCAGAAAAGCTGGCCATCTCACTCCCTCTCCTTCTTCCACTACTTTTTACTCTACAACCTATTAAAATGCTGTCCCATCCCTTCTATGCCTCTGATGAAAACTACTCTTTTTTGAAAGAGAGAGAGCATGAATGATCACGGGAGATGAGGGCAGAGGGAGAGAGAGAGAGAGAAAGAGACAGAGATTGAGAGAGAATCTCAAGCAGGCACCATGCTCAGTGCAGAGCCTGGCACGAGGTTCGATCCCACAACCCTGGGATCATGACCTGAGCCAAAATCAAGAGTCAGACACTCAACCAACTGAGCCACCCAGGCGCCCCGAGAAATTGCTCTTGGTAAGATTACCAACGACCACCAATTCCAAGAGCAAGCAGGCAGCCCCACTTTTGGAAAGTCTCTACCACTGCCCTTTCCTCTGGCATTCTCTCCCGCTACGTCACCCCACCACCGACGAACTCCTCCAAATGCCAGTGCTCTTCTCATTCTGCGTGGCCTCCCCTTGGGCCTTCCCTCTTCTTGCACCATATCCAGAAGCCTGGTGTCCTCGGGCTCTGTATTACTATGTACTGGTCATCACCTCCTCGGTGCCGACCACAACTTGAAATAGGCCCATGTTGATTGCTTTATTGTCTGTCACCTCCCTCCATGAAGCTCTTTACAACGACCCCAAGCAAGTCACCCATTGACTAACTTAACCATTCAACCAACACATAGGTTTGTCTAATGCTCACTTGTGGCAAACACCGCTACAAAGACGCTGGAGATGCAGGAATCAAAGAACAACACACACCGAACAAAAACAGGAAGGTCCCTGCCCTCACAGAGTTTAAGGCCTAGGGTGAGATAGACAGGCACAAAGCCACAAATACATACTTCATATTGTGATAAGCATGATGAAGATAATGAATAGTACAGAGTAATGCAGAACAAAGGGGTTTAAGGAAGACAGTTCTCTGTCCTCTAGGCCGTGACTCCTTTAAAACAATCTTATTCTTCTTGTGCATCTGTTTAATTTCTGCTCCTAAATGGTCTCTTGCTAGATTGTTACTACATCGGTGCTTCCACATTTTACCATTTTTACACACCTGGCACATAGAGAATGTTTAATAAGTCTGTTTGATTAAACGAATGAATGAATGATTTAATCAATGACCAATTGTTTATAACATTTAATAATTTTCAATTTTAGAAACTCCACATACAACTCAGTAAAACATGCCGTTCAGGTAGTACCTGACATTTCTAGTTTCACCGAACACCACATAGAGATTAAATTCAGACACACATTCCATCCCTCTAAAATACTAGCTTTAAATGAATCCAGTGTCAGCGCTAGCAAGTGAAATAATACAATACAGGAATGTTTCATTTCCTTAAAAGACTCCATTATCCCTTTTTTAATCCAGCCAGGACAAGTAATAAACAAGAGTGCATCAACAATTCGAAACCGCCTCCCTACCGGGTCACAACGGGATCTTTTCTAGCTGAGGCTGGGGCTTGCTTGGAAAACATGACACAGTTCAGGAGAAACCTTGAAAGGGGTTATCCAAGGAAGGATGGACAGCTGTTGGCTAGTCCCGATGGAAGTTGTTTTGGAAGGCTCCAGATCTGATATTTAACAGTTCTGCTGCCAAAATGTGCAGACGGGCTCACAGATCAAGCCACCAAGAGCAAGCACTGGGAGCTGGAGAAGGAAAAATGGATGCTTGTCTGCCTTTTGTCATTCTTCGGGTGGGGAAGAAGAGCTAAGCTAGAGAAAAATGGCGACCGACGTGGAGGGAGGGGCCAGGAATGGATGGGGCAGGACAGCTCTGGTGTGTGTGTGCAGTTGGATAAACAGGAGTGGTGAGAGTACACTAGCAGCTTTCACACACACACAAACACTCAGCAATCCCCAAATCCAAAACTTCCTTTTTAAAGCCCCGGAATCTAGAAACAGCTGACTGTCAGCAGGCTGCCTGAAAGCTCCAGTAGCATTCAGCAGGTGGGGACTTGTTTTCCAAGAGCTGGTTCAACAGGACAAACTGAGAACTGGGATCTCACTGGGGTGTGAAATCACACCAGAATTCAAGCAGCAGATGGTGTGATTTAGAGAAAGGCAATAGGACCAGGAGTCGACAGCATCCCAGCTCCCTCTTCACCAACGGTGTGACCCTGGGCAAGTTCTGGGAACTCTCTGGGCCTCAGTTTCCTCAGCTATAAAATGCGGGGGGGGAGGGGGGCAGAGAACAACAACAAAAGCCACCTCTCTTTATCTAACTTAAAATTGTTGTGAGGTCCAGTAGAGATAACACACGTGAACCCTCCTTCAAAATGTAAAACAAGGGGCCGGGTGCCTGGCTGGCTCAATCAGTGGAGCGTGCAGTCCTAGATCTCAGGGTTGTGAGTTCAAGCCTCACGCTGAATGTACAGACTACTGTAAAAATTTTTAAAAATCTTAAAGAAAACATAGAAAAGGATACATTTTTTGTAACACATCCTTTTGTGGCATTCCCTATGAGAAAAGCATTGACCTGTACGTTCTAGAAATAACCCCAAATGACCCTATGAAGTCAGTACTATCATCATTCCCATTTTAGAGAGAGGAAACCGGAACAGAGAGAGTTAAGGCCCTCGCCCAAGGAAATGGCTAGTGAGTAACAGAGCAAGGATTTGATCCCAGACACCCTGCGTCCACAGTCCTATGCTGTTAGCCACTATTCCACACAGCTGCCCTGCACAGCTCCTGAGAATCTGTATTACTTTACTCAAAAAAGAAAAAAAAAATCAACAGTAATACCCAACTTGTATAGTTCTCTGTATTTTACCAAAAAGCTTTTCCTATTCATTTTCTGATGTAATTAATCACAATAACACTGTGAGGTCGTTAGCATCTTCCTTGGTACAGATAAGCACACCGCGGCTTAGACATCTCTTGCCATAGGGTTATCCTTCCTGTAACGGAGGGGGCCGTGCAGTGGCTCAACCATCCACAGCTGCCTGTCCAAGCCCTTCCGTCTATGGATATAGACTTTTGAAATGGAAGACCCAACCAAAGGCAGAGCATAGAGAAAACAACCCAGAAGAGAAGGAATGGGTGTGTAATCACAACCAGCCTTACATACAGACAAGCAGGACAGCGCCCCAGGTTACAGTATTTGCTTTCTGTCTAAAATGATCTCCATATACTGGTCCCCTTCTAGGACCTAAAATTCTACTGAAAGGTAGTCATTCCTTTCTGACTGAACACCCTTCGAGTTAAAAGAAGTATCTTTAAAAAAAAAAAAATTTGCTGTTTATTTAATTTTGAGAGTGAGACAGAGTAGAGCAGGGGAGGGGCAGAGAGAGAGGGAGACACAGAATCTGAAACAGGCTCCAGGCTCTGAGCTGTCAGCACAGAGCCCGACGCAGGGCTCAAACCCATGAACTGTGAGATCATGACCTGAGCCGAAGTTGGACGCTTAACCGACTGAGCCACCCAGGCGCCCCAAAAAGTATCTTTGAAAGAAGACCATATTCTCATGTGCATCCCAATGTGCACTATTTTATAATATCCTGCCCACTTTGACAGTCAGCTAAGACCAGGCTGGCGCCCATACACAAGATAACATGAAATTTAAAAGGTCCCAAGATGGGTTCACAGCACAAGGCAGGCAAGAAGGAAGGACTGAGCAGAGATCTTGAAAACGGGGTTGTGTAACTAGCGCTCTGGCTGAATCTAGGGATGCCAGGTGCACAGAGACCCAGGGGAAATAGAGGCACGGGGACCGAGCAACACTCCTGCCAAAGAAACGCAAGGGAGGGTCTTCTGGAATGTTCTTCCCCTTTGGGTTTCCAAGGCATACCTCATGGCACTCCTCGTCTCGGAGGAGCTGTGGCAGTATCCCTGCGAAGATGGCGGCCATGACTGTGTGTACCGCACAAAGGAATCCCTGCTACAATGTGAGGAGGGGCAGGAGGAGAAGGGGTGAGGTGAGCCAGCAGCAGGGGAGAAAACTCTCGATGGTTATGTTAAAAAGGATTTGTTCCACTGTCAAAACCAGAAAGCTCTCCTCAAGAGCCAGCTTTAGGGAAGGAAGCCTGACATGACGGAGAGGGGGTGGGTGTACCAAGGAGCCTTGTTGGAAGAGAGGCTGGAGGAAAGGGGAGAGCATCCAGCGAAAGGCAGGGAGGGCCCTAAACATCTGCCTCTGAACTGTGCCAGTCCAGAAACGGGGCTCTGGCGTTTCTGCGGGGTTCCAGAAACAGGGCTCCCAAGGCCAGCCTCTTTCTGCGGGACAAGGGCCGTCCTTTCAGTCCAGGCCACCGGAGCACGCCTCCACCCCGGCTCTCCCCAGGGACTGGGAGAGGACCCAGGGGCTACCAAGCTCCTAGAAACAGGACAAGCCACATCTTCTCCACTCACCTGCCCGCTCCCCTCCCGGGGCCCCCACCTTGTTCCCAGAGACATCAACCTCTCCTCCAGCACGGAGCTGGGGGCCACAGGCCAAGCTGGCATGGGCTCGTGCTTAGCTAGGTTCAGGCTATTCGAGTACTCAAACAAAGACATATTTGGACCCTCCTGCAGAGAGAGAGGGGACCGTTTCTGGGCCCAGAGGGAGCTGCCCTTGATCTGCTGCACAGTGAATGACAACAATGTGAAGAATGAAAATATGGTTTGGGGGGATCGTCCCCAGGAGCCCAACATTTTGGTATTTAAAGGAACTTTAATGAGCTTAAGAGGCTAATCTGGAGTTCGGGAGGGGGTGTTTTGTTTTGTTTTGTTTTCAAAAATCCTTTTAAAGGTTCCTGAGGCTCCATAGGGAGGAGGCACCAGAGCTATGAGTCAGGGCGTGGCTGTGGCGGAGCCGAAGGGCGGGTGGATCTGGAGAGGGGGCTGCTGGGAAGATCCCCCCGCACCCAGCAGCAGAACCTGGTGCTCCAGAGATAAAGGCTGGCTCTTTCCAGGCTGGAGAAGGGCCACGTGCAGAGAAGCCGTAAGAAGCGGAGGATGAATGGTGCTTTTTACAACCAATCACGACACTAACCGGCTTCTCACCGAATGACTCCTTCTGTTTTACCGGCGACAGCATCCGACCCAGGCGCCTCTCTGACCCACCAAAAACGTCCATTTAGCGTGCCAGGACATAGGGCGGCATCCATGGAGGGACCAGGCATGCTCAGCAGATGTTCAGAGGCCCCTATGTGGTCACCCAAAGAGCAATGGTCATGGGATCAGGCAAGCCTGAGGGTTACGCCCCTTGCCAACTACTGAGCTGAGCCCTGGTCCACAAGTGGGTGGCCGTGTGACAGCACTATGACTTTTACGTCCAGAAGACGGATTACTTTCCTCCAAGTGGGCAAATCAAAAGAGGACTAATGGTCCATAAGGAGGACCTGGGGGGGAAAATGAGGCAGCTGATGAGATGGTATGTAAGTAGTATCTGATGCTGGCAAGAGTCAAGTTACTAGAATTCCACAGGGCACAGGGGAGTGAGAGGGAGGCAGGATGGGACGGGGCCAGATGTGAACGCCAGACAGAGCACGCGGCCCCTTTCCAGCCATGCTGGACGCGACAGGTATCTGTCATGTACACAGAGTTTCATCGGGCCTGTCAGACCAGGCCTGTCAGACCAGGGCATCTATCAGGGCCCGTCCGCGACAGGAGAATGACGATAAAACACAAACCTGGTAGGGTGGGGAGACACTGGGGTCAGAGAAGCCAGACAGAATCGCTGGTATCCCAAAATAGGATCCCCAAAGTGGAATCCCGAAAGGCTGGGAGAGACCAAACTAACTCCTTCGCGGAGCTTTAGCTGAAGGACTAGGAAAAGCACGGTCCGTTTTGTATTTTTAGTTGTCAGGGCATGATGGCGCGCGGACGGGGAAGCTGGCGGTCCCTTCCTTCTCTTCTGGCTAATCCAAGCGCACCGGCCAGGCTCCGCAGACGACGAGGCTGCCTCGGTTCACCACCGAGAACAGCACAGAGGTGGGTTTCAAAAAACCCTTTTTTAACTACCCAGATGGGGTGATTTGTGACGGGATCAGGTAGACACGCAAGGTGGGAAGCCAACGTGGGGCCCCAGTTTGACTCCTTCCATCATGTCCTCACTAATGCTGCGGTGTTTCTGCCGCATTCCAGTCGAATCTGCTGTCTAATGCCAAGAGAAACTTAATCCCCACCCTAAGTCTCATTTTATTTATTTTCAGGAGTGTGAAAACAAACATGTAGCAAGATTACGGTGTTTACACCTCCCTTTTAGCCGATACAGATCTAATCCTCCTGCTAATTAATGCCAGGGCCATAGCAATTTTATTAATTTCGTCTCGGTTAAAAATATAGAGACAGATCATTGTGCTTGACTAAAATAACAATTTGACATTTGGAAGGTGTGCGCTCCATTTCGGCAAGACGGTTGGCTGGGTGTCATTTAATATAGGACACAGACGCACAAAGAGGCAGCCGACCCTGGGCAGCGGCATCATAACTGCTTCTAATTGCGATAAACTGACGACAGCGTCCCTGCTCACGCTAGTCACAAATAGGGAGACGCGGTAAATCCTAAGGCGCGCTTTTTCCTGTAGGTCCCAGCAAAGCAGCCACATGGGAGGGAAAGGCCTCTTCTCTCTGCTCTCGCATGAGATCAGAACCGTTTCCACACTTTGCTCCTGAAATTACCAACTTTCCCAAACCAAATCTGAAAAGGCTGCTGGAAATAGCACTGTTCTACGTGTCGCTAAGAGACTTCGAGAAAAACCCAGGTATTCCTAGGGGGCAGCAAAAAGGGGAACGCTCTTGCTCTGTGCAGAGGGCAGGAGAGGCACTCCGCCCCAGATGCCTCCGATCCTCCTCATCCCAGCTGGCAAGTGGCTGGCTAAGCAGCCCCCTCGGAAGGTGCAGAAGGCGTTGCAAAATCCACATTGGAAAGATACTGAAAACAAAAATGAAAAGCACTAAAATAGAGCTAAGATTTCACAGTTATGACAGATATTATTTTTTTAATGTCTACTTATTTTTGACAGAGAGAGAAACAGAGCACAAGGGGGAAGGGGCAGAGAGAGAGGGAGACGCAGAATCCAGAGCAGGCTCCAGGCTCTGAGCTGTCAGCACAGGGCCCGAGTGGGGCTAGAACTCAAGAACTATGAGATCGTGACCTGAGCCGAAGTCAGACGCTCAATCAACTGAGCCACCCAGGCGCCCCCAGAAATTATTTGTAGTATTTTTTAGGTTTATTTCTTTATTTTGAGAGAGAGAGAGAGAGAGAGAGAGAGAGAGAGAGCACGAGTGGGGGAGGGGCAGAGAGAGTGTCCCAAGCAGGCTCCATGCTGCCAGCACAGAGTCTGATTTGGGGTTCAATACCAAGAACCGTGAGATCATGACCTGAGCCAAAACCAAGAGTCGGATGCTTAACCGACTGAGCCACCCAGGGGCCCTACAGCAGAAATTATTTTCAAATCTTTCCATGTGGTTGCACATTTTTTCCTAGCATTGTACAATTACTTAACAATCATGATAACGGGATTCAGAATGGGTTATTTTGTGCTTGATATGGTCCAACAATGGCATTTTGCATGTGTGTTTACTCTAAGAAGCTTCAAGAAAGTTCCAATAACATAACGAGTATTTTAAATCCTCATTGCTTTGCTCGCTTCTAAACACTGTGACCCAAATAATTTCTTTGACCGTAAAAAATCAGTAGCTCATCATTTAAGAGAACGGAATCATTCCCGTTAGAGAAACAGGTACCTGTTCATTATCTCCGAAGCAATTTTTCCAGAATTAAAAGGCAACGACGACGAGGCTTCTCTAAAAAAATCAGTAACCGGATTTTGGTTAATACAAAGGTTAGACATAAGAAAAATGAAACCAAAATGCAAGACAAATAATGAACTCTCAGGAAAGTTCCTGTCCCTAAAATCTGACAGCAAAAGCAATTCCTCACCCAGGTGGACGACAAAAGTCCCAGGACTCGAGTGGGTAAAACTGGATCGGATAAAAAAAGTTTTTATAACGTGTTCCACTTACGTAAGGATCAAAAGAATCCCATAACCTACTCTGAAAAGCAATGTTCATATCTAATTCCCAGAATACTAGTAATATCTACTTGTGCTGTCTAATTTTATTTCAAAAATATTTTATTTCAAAATTGTAGGTCTTAGATTCCAAGGAGGACCTACCCAGGGACCAATACATATTTAATTAAAAAAAAAAACAAAACACCTCTGAGGAAGGACTGTTTCCAATCCCCCTCGAAATATAAAAAGAGATTACGCGGCCTGCACTGACGCCCGCACAGCCCATGGACGGTGCTTATCCCAGGCTAACCACCCCCTGCAATTTACTGCAGACATCAATTTATTACCTGTGTCTGATTTTTATATTCCTTAGATTTTATTATGCCAGGAGTAGATAGGCCAGCAAAAGATAAAGTGCGGACAGAAAAAAAAAAAATTGCCTCTGTAATTTCATCTGTGGGCTCCCTTTAGGAGGAACTGCATGCCCAATTCTGATCTGCAAATGATGTCACAGTAATATAACCGAACTAATTCTCCTTCCTACACACACATCCTACGCTACCTTGATAAAATGCGGGATTAGTTCATTACGGGCCCTAATAGAGCTCATTACCTCAGCCATTTTTTTTTTCCTGAGGGCTTGCCAATCAGCAGGTCGAAGGCAAGATATGGAGAAAGCTCTAAACGTGATATGCACTTTGCCCCAATTTAGTCCCTGCCATCCGAAAACTGGTGAGGAGCTGTGATGTTATGAGAACAGCTCTGATGACAGCAGAGTTATCCCACACTGCTCCTAGGATGTCCAGAACAATCTAAGGGATAATGACAAACTTCACATGTGAGGGAAGAGGGCCCCGGCTGACCCACGGAGCTGCCAGGCACATGAAAGAAACAATATAAACTCGATTTAAATGTGGGATCCCTTCCAGAAGGCTTAATTATCTATTGTATTACCACATTCCCGTGATTCCCAGCCTCTTTGGTCTCTCGATGGAGTCTGACTACAGTATTTGTTTGGAACAAATTCAGGGAAAACTCCTAACTACCCAGATCATAGAGAACTCAGTTAAATAAGGAACAACGGTTATAAAAATAGAAGTCCTCCGAGGCTGGAAAATATTTTGGTTGTCTGCTAACTTTCAGGAATGCTGAAAAGAGTTGAATCCAGTTTTCAAACGTCCACACCTATAGAGCATCCTTGTGTTTTATATTGCCTAGTACAGTTTCACCAGTTCCGTAAATGTATCATCCCACCTAACTAGTTCTTTTTGTGTGATGACCTGTCATGCACAGAAAAGATCACCTCCAATTCTTCCATTTCTGTGGTGGTTCATAAATCAGTGCTCTACGCTCTGGCCTTAAACGCTTATTTGTTTTGGATGATCAGAAGATAAATGATTCCTAAGGGTGTCATAACGTATGAGACAAATATTTAACAAAACGTCCTTTAAGTTTTAAATGAATGGCTGTGTCTAAGATGCCACTGTCGATTCCATTTTTTTTAATTAGACAAATTTGGTGTTTGACACCAAGAAGGTGTAACAACTAGTTGACAGAGTAGGATCTTCACTTTTTAGCTGGCCACCTGACATCATGAAGAAGGGAGGCTAATAATTCAAATGCAAAACTGGCCCCACAGGCCAGAAATGCACAGACAAATGGCTAAAATAAATATAATAAACTCGCTTTCTCTAACATTATGTTTATGACCTTCGCCGAAGACGGCGCGTGAGCTATATGTACATGCTTTCATTTTAATGCATAGGAGCAGCCCTCAAACCTGGTGGATCGGGAGTGCAGGGCACCGATCCATCTGTGTTTTTATGACGTGCTTCCTCACTGACCCCCTTCCATCTCTTCTCCCTCTCCGTTGGCCCAAAAGGGCAAAACTATTTTTAAATATCTATTTATTAAGGAGGAAAAGTGCTCTCTGTGGCTGTCTCCTGAGGATGATCTGAAGTGGAATTGTCCCTCTGGAGGATAAAGATCTGATCGGGCTGGAGAGCTTCTAGGCAATGCCTCACCTGCACTTGCAAGAGACTTCTCAGAAAAGAGTTGATAGTTAGGAGAAGACAGAAGGTGAAAGGGCCAGGCTACAAGCCCCCTGAAGGCAGCTCTGAGACCCAGTCTCAGAGCCTCTCATTTGGTGGGTAGCCCATCGGCTGGCATAGAGAACAACAGCTTGCTAAAGAGAGGAATTTGCATGGAGCCTCATTCTGAAACAAACACACAAACCTCCCTCCTCTCCTACAGCAGCTACCCTGCGTGCGAATGCCATTACGATGATCAGACATATTAAAACCCCATTTTGTTGGAAGAAGAATGGGATTGGGACTGAGAACAGAGGAGAAACAATCCTCATCTTAAAAAAAAAAAAAAAATTGAGGAGCTGAGCCCAGACCAGTGCTGATAGCATGCAGTGTGCTAAAGAGTGCAAGCAACCCACTCTGACATCTGCGTTTCCGGACTATATGTTAAAATTGAAATTGAAATCGCTCACTGTAACACCAACAACTCTCTGAACAATGCGGCTCGCACCCCTTTACAAAATCTTCTTGGTTCTGGCCAACAGCTGGCAAGTTGATCCCTGTAATTTTCCCTTTGCAGAAGAAATAGCTGTGAGGGGAGAACTGACCCTAGTGGGCTAATCAGCCCAAACCGAGGCCAAACCTGGGGGCTGAAATGGAAGGGACATTGTTGTGTTAAGTACTTTACAACAACTGTTTCTTCCCCTCTTGACACGGCCTGACTTCCTTAAAGAAGATCTGACTGGCCAGACAGCTGTGTTGACCCGTAAGCCTTATTTGATTCGTGATTTTTTTTTTTTTAACAAACAGAATAGAAATTCACAACCCAAATCCTTTCCTAAGCTCCAATACTTTTGAATTCGCTAGTGTTATGCCTGAAGGATGTGGACATTTCAGTAATCTATAAGCAGAAAGATAAAGATTGGGTCTACACAATCCCAAAACCTTTAGATGAAAAGCAAGGTGGGGGAAGGGGGGCCACGAGCAATCCACCAAAAGCTTTATCCAAAGGTGATACTTGAAGTTCTGTGAGCGAAATCTGCCTAATTCCCCCAAAATTGCACTTTTCACTCAGACGCTGCGGCAACAGACAACCCCAGAACAGATACAGGCATGTCTTCTTTAAAAAATGTTAACCATAATTACCACTTTGGAAAGAGGTCCGTGTGTTTTCATTTCTCTCCACGTTCCTCTAGGGTCCAACTCACCCCAAATCCAACATGTATTCTTTTGAGTGCGAAAAATGTAAAGTTCTCTTTTCAAAACAAGTATGAATGGCCAGTACCCTTTCCACGTGAGGGTGAAATTCAAGTGTCCTATGGCAAAGGAGCACTGGGCGGCAGAAAAAATAATTGTGTGTTTGGTCCCTGGGTATAAACGCAGTTGCCGGTTTTCGGCAACTCCACAGCCCAGACAACACTGAAAAGAAGCTTTATCTGTTCCTTCTCCGCGTTTCGCTGTCGTTGTTACGTGGGGACTTCGGCACACACCCCCCCTTCGCTGTGTTTTTAACAACGTGATAGGCACTGCTCTCCATGCACACGGCCCCTCCCCCGATTATCCTCAGCAGTGCGGCCCCTTTTATGCACCAGTAACGAATGCGGAATTCTGCCTGCGCACGCGCGCGTCCACTCACTCACAGATACCAGTGCTAGTGTGCAAAACCCGAGGCCTGCGTTTCAGCCCCTCTGCATTCCTTCGATGCCCTGCGCAGCTCTGCGAAGCCGGGGTCCCTATAAACTGGCCACTGTGACAAGGAAAAGCAGTTCCCTCTCCACGGACCCACTCAGCAACTCCGGGCCTGCCTGGTGAGAACCAGGAAATCCTTCTAACTCCCTCTTCCCTGCCGCATCCAGGCTTCAGGCATTACAGAAATCTAGATTCACAATAATCTACTTTCTTAAATACCTGCCTCCTAAGTCTCCTCACAACACACCAGAACGTTCCCCGTGGGCAGGAGAGCGCTGAATGCTCTGCAAGGCTGCAGTCCACACCCACGCGAGGATGAGGAGGGAGCCTCAAATCAGGCCCTGCTTCTGGCCTACCTGAAGCTGCGCCCCCAGAGTTTTTGAGAAGCGGGGCAGGGGCGTCAGGGACAGTGAGAGAAAAGGCAAACAGGGTGTGCGCGGAGCTCAGAGGGGCAGCAGTGCCCTGTCTGAGCCCAATCTGTCGCGACGGCCAGCGGACCCAGCCGAGCGGGAAAGGCGCGCGCGGCCGCGGACGCCGTGGGAGCACTCAGGGAGCACCGCTCGCCCGACGCGCGTGCGCGGCGCGGGTACGTGGCTGAGGCGGCGTGGGAACCCGCGCGGAGACGTGAGCTCCGGGCAGCCCGAGGGGGGTGCATCTGCGTGAAGGGGAGAGACGGGAACGAGCTTACGGGGTGGGAGCCCCCACGGAGGAGCGTCCAGCTGGAGCCTGGGGGCCTGCAAAGCGGCGAGCACACGGTGCAGGCAGCCGTCGCTCGCGCCCCTCTGCGGCCCGGCGCGCGCTTCCCCGCAGCCCGGGGCGGTGTACAAGCCGGGGGTGAATGGGTTTTGTGCGCCTCGGCGCGTGCGGGAGCCTCGGGGCCTCCCGGAAGCGGATGGGGCTACCGGAGGGTCGAGTCTCCCGCGCCGGCTGGTGCCTGTCTGGGGGGCGCGCTCCGGGCGGCGCGGACACTTACTTCTCATAGTCATACTTGCAGTAGAGTTTCTTGTCCCGGTAGAAGCAGGTGGTCTCCAGGGGTTCTTTGCAGGAGGCGCACTGCACGCACTGCTCATGCCAGAAGCTGTCGTTGAGCCGCAGCAGAAACCTGTCCGAGATGACCCGTTGACAGCCCTCGCAGACAGACTTGGGGCTCACCGCTCTGCCTACGGCAGCAACAGACGTTCGCGGGTCAACCGCGCTGGCCCAGCATCCCGGCGAAAGGCGGCCGGGACCGGCTCCCATCACTGATCACTCCACACCCCCGATTTCCCCCGAGCCCCCCACCCTGGGCAGCCCACCCCCCTTCCCCGCTAAATCCACCAAAGCGAGTTTTGGAGAACAGAGTGTTGTTTCCAATAAACAGCGACTATATGGGAAGGCCCCAGCTCCACGGGGGACGGGGCGCAGATCCGTAAGCGGCCTCAAAGAACAAACCTGCCCAGGTATTCGCGCAAATGTGCGCGCGTCCAATAAAACGAGACCGCGAATACCTCTGCGCTCCCAGGTTTATCAGAGAAACATCAAGTCACTCACTATGCTGGTCTCTTTCGACAGTGATTAAAAATTGCGAGTCTGTAAAAAGAATTCGGGGGGGGGGACTTTGATTTTGTCTTTTACTAAAACGCAATTCTCTCCTATGTTTTAAGGGAGATTTTTAAAGATTTTTTTTTTTTAATTTTCTTCCTAAAAAGTCTCATTCGTAGAGAAAAATACCATCTCCCTCCGGGCAAACTCAGTATTGTTCAAAGCAATGGTCCCCTGGCTGCTGCGTCTTAGCTGGAACACAAACTGCAGAGGGGTTTTTACGTATAATTGCATATGTGTGTAGATCTGTAGCCACACATATATAACTGAGAAGCATCAAAATAGAAGGGGAAAAGGAAAAAGCACGCAGGGCGCGGAGACGCCACCGGCCCAGAGTTCCGGGACCGGGTGCGCTCAGCTGCGGCTCAGGAGAGCCGACACCCGCCCCGAACCCGCTCCGCCTGCCCGCGGAATTCTCTCTACTACCCCCTTGGACTTTTGCCGGTTTTGTTCCTTTATTTTGCTGGGTAGGAGGTGCCCTTCTTTAGGATGGGGGAACGCTTGGCCGCCTTTGTCGGCACACTTCACAGCTGTTTAAAGAAGGCCTTGTCCCCTGGTAACCATACTCCTGCGCGTGGGGTCCCAAAGGGCCCGACCCCTCCCCACGTCCTTGCCACACTCCTGTTGCTTTTCCCTTGGGGGACCCTGCCACCAGTTCTCGAGCAGAGCCCGTCGCGCGGGGGCACGGCAGGGAGAGCTAAGAAAAGCAGCGTGATAGTTCTCGGTCGTAAACTGGTCTATTCTTTCTGCCCTGTCTCGGCATTCAGGGCCAGGACGCGGACTTTGGGAGCCGCGACGCCCGCTGCAGCACAAGGTCGCCGCACTCGCGGCGAGGGCAGCGCCAGCCTGCGCCCCAGCCCGACCCGCGCACTCTCCCGAGGCCGCACGCAGCTGAGAAGTTTCCGCAGGCGCGGCGGAAAGAGGGGGGCTCAGCGCGCGTGATTTCGTTTCATCTGGGGAGCAGGGGGAATTCCTCTCTGGATTTGGTTCCTCCAGCCGAACTGTCCCCTCGCCCTCTCCCCGCTCCAGCGGCTCCGAGCGAGGGAAAGAGGCAAGAGGTTTAAAGACAGAACGAAAACCCCTCCCGCTGAGATATTAAAACAGCCGCTGCCCACACCTGAGAAGCACCAAGGTCTGGGTGGGAGGCGGGGTTGCGAATCCTTGGCCTCAGATCGGCCAGACCCGCGCGCGCAGACAGCCTTCGGAGGCCCTTGGCTCGCAGCTCCTCCGCGGTCTCAGGAAGGGATTGGGGAGGCTGGGGGGAACCCGCCGGCCTCGAGGTCCGGCTCCAGTTAATTAAAACCGAGGCGAGGGTCCTGCCGCGCGGGCTAATCCCCGCGCTACGCTGCCCACCGGCCTGGAAAAGCCTGTGGGCCATGCCCGGGGCTGAGGGTCGGGGCTGGAGTCGGTGGGGGCGACTTGGGCGCCTCGAACTTGGGCGCCCCGGGCCTCGGGTCTCCTCTGCTCGCCCTTAGGCCTCGGAGAAGCGCATGGCGTTTATGAGATGTCGATCAGCTCCGTGATTAAAAATCCAGCCCTGGGTATCTTTAATCACTTGCCACTCACGCCCGCGAGCAATCTCGCCCGCCCCTCGCGGCTTTGGGGAATTCGGTGGCCCGAGCGTGAGGCCTGGGGCGGCTTGTCGGTTTGGGGAGGGAACGACCCGAAGGGACAGACGGACGCGCGGAGCGTGGCCACAACGCGGGGCGCGGGCTCCCTTCTCGCCGGCCGGTCCCGGGCCAGCTGGGCTGCAGAGCTGGGGCCCGTCGGAAGGAGGGTGCACCGGGCACGCAGGGCCTGAACACTCACCCAGCAGCGAGGAAAAGGACGCCGAGGTCTCGATGGCGCTTTGGAAGTTCTCCTCCATCTTCAGGCCGTCCAGCATGTTCGGGCCGGGCCGCGAGGACCTTCAGGGGAGAGGAAGCGGTGCTCCGGGGGTCCGTGCCTTCTGGGACCCGCAGCCGAGGCTCTCCTGGGAAAGGACGCAGGGCGTGTCCAGGGTCACCAGAAGGAGCCGGGAGGGTCGAGTCCAGCCCAGAGAAACGTGGGGTGGGAGGCGAGAGGCGCGTCACCGCGGACTGCTCGGACTGATCCGATTTCACTTGAAGTCAACGCGTTTTGTACTTAGACCTCCGCCCCCCGACTGCGCTTCTCCTACTCTCGCCTCCCCCCCCCCGACACCCCCCCCACTCCGTCCGCAGCCCCAGGTTTCCCAGCCGCAGTCCGACTCCGCCCCAACCTACACTCGCGCGGGCCCCGGGGACCAAAGGTGGAATCAAAGGGGTGGGTGTTCCCCTCGCGGGGCCCGGCCCAGGCGCGCGGGACGGCGGGGTGTAGCGCCCGCGGCCGGCGCGGCCCGGGCTGGACCCTCACCTGCCCCGGCCCGGGAGGGGCCGAGGGCGCGAGCCGGAGCGCGCCCGCCTGCTCGCCGACCCCGGGCGCCGGGAGCCGCTGGGGGCGCGCGGGGCGGTGCTCCGCGGGTCGGCTGGTGCCGGGAACGCCTGCGGGAGCGCAGAAGTCGCCTCGGGGAGGAGCCGCGGCTGGCCCTGCTCACTCTTGGATGCATTTCAAATCAACTTTCCGAAACACGCCCGCCCGAGCCGCAGCCCAGGAACGCGCAAGCCCTCCTTACCTGGTGGGCGAGCTCGCTCCCCGCCGCGGGGGCGGGAGGCGGCGGCCGGGCGCCGCGGGGAGCCCCGGCCCGGGGAGCCGCAGGCCCTCGACGCTGCGGCCGGCGCGGCAGGGAGGGAGCCCGAGCGAGCGCCGGCCCCTGGCTCCGCTCCTCGGCGCGCCCGGGCCGGGCCGGGACGTGGCCGCGGGCGGCCGGCCTTCTCGGGACGTCCTGGCCGTCCGCGTCGCTCCTCCGGGAGGAAGGGGGCGGGCGGGGAGGGCCGGGGCCGCTCGGAGGCCGGGAGGGAGGGCGGAGGCCCCGGGGTCGTGGGTGCGAGTCGGGCCCCGCCGCGCCGGGGCGGATCCGGCCGCCGCTGACAGGGCCGCTCGGCGCGCGGCGGAGGGAAGGGGTGGGGTGCGCGGGGAGGCGGGCTGGGAGCGCGCCCCGGAGCGGCCGCCGAGCTCCCTTCCCGGCCGGGGCGCGGCCCGGCCCCGGCGGCCGCCTCGCAGGCTCGCCGAGGTTCCTCCCCTCCACGTGCAGCGGCTCCCCGCGCCCCCGGCCCCGCGGCCCTCCCCGCGCCGTCGGAAGCGCCCGCGGGCTGCGGCGCGTGGTTGCCTGCGGGCCCCCACGGCTCCGCGCGCCGCGCTCCCCTGCCCCGCGGCCCGGGCTCCCGCAGCGTTCCCAACTTCCGCTGGGCTCCCAAACCCGTTGACCGCTTCGGATGGAAACCCGTTCACGGACGGGGTGTGCTGATGCCGTAGGACCCACGGTGCGAGCTTGAATCCGGCTCTGGGTGGAGACGAGGTGGGATCTGACCCCCACCGCCACCACCACCAGGCGCTGAGCCGGAAGCGGGCTAAGGGGACATTCTCAGGGGAGAGAAGTGCTGGAGGAGGGGGGAGATGTCGAGTCACTGCACCTCCTAACCTTGGCTTCCAGAGGTAGACCTCTGGCCCCTCCCGGAGCAGGAACGGGGTCTTAACCAAGTGTGGAGTCCAGGAGGTCAGCACGGGGCCTGGCCCCAAGTGGATACTCCATAAATAAACCATAACGCGGGCTAACGTTTATCGAATACTTTTATTTTGTGCCAGGCTTGGTGACACAGTTAACTGGCTGAATCTTTACAGCAGCCCTGTGGGGTGGAGACGGTGCTTCTCCCAATATTACAGGTGAGGAGAGCGGAGCGCAGAAGGAATACGCAGGAAGGGTCAGTTCCGCGGGATCCTCTGGGGGCCCCTCCATTCCTGGGCTGAAGGGAACCGGATTGGACTTGCCAGGCGCTCTGGCACAATGAACTCTGAGCAGGCAGGATGCCACATTGCAAGCGCTCTCTTTTCACTTCTCCAAGGACAGGACCACTTCCTTATTTTTAAAGAAATGGTGCTGGCAGCTCTTGCTGGGATGTGCTTGGGAGCCTTGACCCCATTCGCCATTAGAAGTGCTTTCTGCCAGCAGACACAAGCCAAACACTGAATGTGACTTCGGGGAAACAAGGGAAAAGGGGCAGAGAGTTTAATACTTTACATTTGAATGCTGCCTTAGACATTCCAGGCGTACATGATTTTGCTTGATCTTTACAACAAACCTGGGGGGTGGGGGGTAGGCAGAACACATAGTTTTATCCATTGTTTCTGATGAATCTTTGGGGCTTAGCAGGGCTGGGAGATTTCTCTGATGTTGCCCAGATGGCTAGTGGCATGTCCCCTGACACCTGTCCTTCGTCCTCTCTGGCACTGCAAGTAGACTGTGGGAAAACAATATGGATTACCGGTATCCTTAGGATAATATATAAAATAGAAGTCACGCAAGGGGAAAAAAATGGAGTCGGGCAAATACAATCATAAGGAATATTTTTAAATGCCCAGCAGAATCTTGGTTTCACTAAAGGTCTTGAATGTTTAACTAGTCGTAAGACTATTCCTTTTAAAGAATGTCCTGAAAGTGTGTGGGGTCCCATCTGATCTGGGACCCACATCTCTCCAGTGGTCTCTGCATCTCTGGAAGGCACCCCGATCGGTACAGATCACCCACAGATGTTCGGTAGGGACGTCTCTCCCCAGCTCTTGGGCTCCTGGGCACCTTCACGATGGAGAGTGTGTCTCATAATCACATGATAAGCTCTAGCGCAGAGCCAGGCACATATATGTGAGTATCGATCACATGTATGTCGTTCCCTGATGGATGAGTGCCGTGCTCGCTGTGTGGAGGCAGCACTCTAGGAAAGGTGAAAACATATGGGCTCAGGAATCCAAGGAACTCACTTCCATTCCCAGCTCGGCTCTGCATCAGGTGGGCCAACCTCACCTCCTTGTGCAAATGTACTTCTCTGCGGTGAAGACGCTATACGCAATGGTCTGAAGGGCCTTTCCGGTCTGAAGTCTGAAACCAGACTGACTTTGGACAATGGGCTGGGCCAGAGAACCAACCGCTCCTCAGTCCATGTTTTGCAGAATTTGTCCAGGTGTAGAGGCTGATGTAGCTAAGTGTCCAAACCATTAAAGACATCCCTTGTTTATTTGGGGTTTTTTCTTTTATGCTTTATTTCACCTCGCTCACTGAATCCCGCCCCTGCCCCATTGTCATTTCACTCTGGCCTGAGCCAGCTCAGGGACATGAGCTGGGTAGGTGGACAGACAGCTTTCCCCCTGTGACAGATCCTCCTGACTATGCCCCATGGTTTTTCATCTTAAACTCAAATGTTACCATTTCACCTTTCTGAGGACAGAAGATGCCACAGAGCCAAGGTCCAGAAGCTCTTTGTGAAGAACCACCTATCTTTTCCCTTTCATCGGAGGTACTGTGTTCTGAGAGCTTGTAGAAAGGAGGTAAACAGGCTTTAAAAGAGACGCCCCAAACTACTGACTTCTGGAGGTGGACGTGACCTTCAAGCTCATCTGGTCCAAGTGTTAAGTTTATATTAACAAATTTATTTCCAATTCATTTCCCTAGAGCTGCCACATCTGGTCCATTGACTGCTCGGGGCTTGGCCCTTCAAACTGTCAAATCCTACCGCGAAGAGCGGCCTTCTCTGGCCTGTTCACTTTGTTTCTCATCCTAATCCAGTTTCTCTCCCTCTCTGTCTCTCTCTCTCTCCAGACCTGTTGTAGTTTTCCAGTGATGGTGTGTTCAGGGCCTCACCTCCTTCCTGTGGTCGTAAAATACTTGTTAACACGGCCTGATTCGGGGTGGGCATTTTCAGGGGCGGCCGTTGACTCAGACCGTGTATGTTATTAACAAAACCCCCTCCGTCTTCTTCCGCACGAGCTGCTGATAGGCCACATCTCCCCCAAACTGCAAATTATATGATTGGTGTTTGGCCCCAAGTGTGGAAACTTCACACGGAGCCCCGTTGAGAGATGGGCAGCTGTTCCAAACATCAGGAATCTTGCAACTTCAAGCGGATGTCAAGAGACCAGGGATATATGTCTTAAGCCCAGTACTTTGCTTTGAGGGAGTGCGGAATGGAAGGCCCTTTGCCAGTCTGGGTCTGGTCTGGAGGCAGCCATTGCTGCCCGGGTAATGGATTAAAAGCAACAACGGATAAGTGACCCCAAGAGGGTGCACAGGATCCCTGTAACCTGGGGGTACTTCACAGAGGAGGTGCCCCTGGGCTTCTTCCACCTCTCTGCTCTCACCTGTCCTCAGCCAAGTGGCACTGTGTGGAAGATGGGGTGACGCAGGCAGACGGGCTGTGGCGTTCCCCTTCCTACGGCAGGAAACCCAGAAGCACCACCCCCAGACTCGGGAGCGCCTGTGGCTGAGATTTGGGGAGAGGAGTGAGGGCAGCGGAGGCGGAGGCTACCTCGCGCGGTGGGAGGGAGACGGGGGGGCCATCCTGGTACAGAGTGGAGATGACAGGAACATGTTTTTTTACTTTCCTTTTCTTGCTCTCATTCCTGTGTTTTATTAAGGGAAACACAAAGGGAAAATTGTGTTATTTGTTAAAAAATGTCAAAGTGCGTTTCCAGCGAGAGGAAAAAAAGCAGACACGTTGCTGCCTAGACAGAGAAGGCGGTCCTCCGGCGGGGGCGGCCAGAGACCAGTGTGGCGGGGGCACCGGAGCTGCGACCCCTGCCGACCCCAGGGCTCCCCCTGGCCCTGCGCTCACGTTCAGGAACCGAGCGCCAGGTGCCCTGGCACTTTCTGGGGTGAAGGGGGCCATCCCAAACCAGCTGCTAAAACCGGAGGGGAATCAACAAACAAAGGCGCCATTTACGGCACTGCATTCTTTGGGTCTTGTCTAAAATCCTTCGTGTGACCCGGTCCGTCTCCCCGTTGGACTGTGGGCTCCTTCAGGGAAGGACCCCGGTCAGACCCTTCTGTGTTTCTCCGGTGCCCAGCGCTACGCGATCCTTTAACCAGAGCCCCGGCGAATGTGTGTTGACTAAAGTGTGCTATTAAGTTTTAACTATCCCATGGCATCACTGGGTGTGCTAGAAAGTACATGCCTGGCTTTAGAAACACCGAGGCGTGAGTTCAAATCCCAGTTGTGACATTTGTTTCTTTTTTTTTTTAAGTTTATTTATTTTGAGAGAGAGAGAGAGAGAGAGAGGAAGCGAGCGCAAGTAGGGGAGGGGCAGAGAGAGAGGGAGAGAGAAAATTCCAAGCAGGCTCTGAGCTGTCAGTGCAGAGCCGGATATGGGGCTCGAACCCATGAACCATCAAATCACGACCTGAGCCAAAACCAGGATGCTTAACCAACAGCCACCCAGGCGCCCCCTAGCTGTGACATTTGTAAACGTTTAAGATTAAATCCGTCAACTCCTCTCTTGTTTCAGTGTCCCTATGGGTACTAGGAAAAGAATAATAATCTTCAAGAGTTAATAGAAGCGGTGGATGTGCAACATCTAATAATCTGTCTGGTTTACTTAATGTTCAATATCCTTTACGGCCCCAGCTAGCCTCCCCATGAACGAGCAGCTATAGCCCCTCAAGGAAAATCATCTGGGCTCTGCCATCATCTCATGAGTAAAAGGAGTCACGCCAGCATTCAGGGGGAGTCCACGTAGTCTAGCGATGGCACCTGTCGCTGGGTAGTTGAGGCGTCTCTGTGCCCCGGAGAGGCTGTGCCCTGTGACTGAGAGGGTGGCATTGGTGAGCAGTGAGAAGGTGGGGCCTGGGGTCACACAGACTTGGGACTGATCACTGAGTCTGCCACTTACGATGGCTTTGAGCAAGTCCCTCAATCTCTTCAAGCCTCAGTTTCCTCAGTTAATAAATCGAGGGAATACTTGGGGGCTGACTGTGCGTGTTAAATGAAGTAATACAAAATACGTAGTGTGGGAACAGGCACCTCGTAGGAGCTCAGCGGATGTTAGCTGTTACCACCATCTTCACCATCGCCACCCTCATCGTCAGACAATAGGCACCCGTGGGACCGTGCTTGACTTCCACGTGTGGCCCTGGTACCTAGCATTTGGGCGCAGGTGTCCAGAGAACGTGCCTTGAATTAAATGGGGCAGAACTGAATTGAAGACCACCTCTGGCGCTGAGCGAGGTTCAGGGGGAATCTGGCTCTTGATTCCCCCTCCAGCCAGAGAAGAGATTTCTCTCGGGAAAACCCCACGTGCTCGGTTACAAGACCCCAGGCTGCAGGCTTCCCGCACAAGCTTCTCACTTGTGGGCTCTGACAAGCCCCGTCTCTGACATCTACATGTGATACTTCACACCAAGTACCAGGAACCTGGCAGCAGTGGGAAGGGGGAGAGGTCATGAGGAGCGAACTCCCCCGACACCAACACAGAGAAAGAGAAATCCCGAAGACATGAGGTGTCTTAAAATCCTGAGCCTGGTTCACGGACTCCTATGCCCATCACACCACAGTTGCTATGTGGCAAACGTGTCAGAGGATTTGGGCAGAGGTCCCTGAGCCCGATGCCGGGTGGAGCAACTGGAGGCCTGGCTACAGCTCTCCACAGCACACGGGGGGTGGTGGGGGGGACCCGTGCTGGGGGTCAGCGGCTCAGGGTGCGGCCCCCAGGCAGACACTGCTCAGCGCAGAGAGCTGTAAGCGTAGAGAGCTGGGTCTTTGCTGAGCAGGGGCAGAGACAGCCTTTGCCAACCTCACAGCAGGACCCCAGCCACTTCCAAGCATTTTTAGGAAGGAAGGGACCCCACCTGCATCTCCACCCACCAAGTACATTAAACCAGAGTGGCTGCTGGGAGAACACTGAGAACAGCCCTCATCCCTGACCCCACACTCTCATTTCTGCTGATGTCTATACTGTGTTTATTCAAATGCTAATTTATTTACATACTATGTCCCCCCCTAGTTTCTAAAAAGGGTTTGAGGTGACCTACAAATATTATCAATATTGTAATAGGACACTTTTTAATTTTTTAATGTTTGTTTATTTTTGAGGGAGATAGCGCATGAGCAGGGGAGGGGCAGAGAGAGGGGGAGACAAAATCCAAAGCAGACTCCAGATTCCTAGCTTGTCAGCACAAAGCCCGATGCAGGGCTCGAACCCACGAACCGTGAGATCATGACCTGAGCCGAAGTTGGATGCTAAACTGACTGAGCCACCCAGGGGCCCCTGTAACAAGTTTTTTGGGTTTTTTTTTTTTTAATTAAAATTATATACTGGGAACAGAAAAGCAAATCATCCCCCAAAATAAGAACTTGGGGCTAATATTTTAATTGCGATAGAATGTTAAGTGTCACTCCGGGTTTATAAGAGGAGAGAGAAAAGTAAAGCCCTACAAGATTGCTATGATCACATCAAACTTTGTGTCAATTGTACTTACATGACCAGCTGGCTTTAGGAGAGACCCCACAGTAAAAGAACAAACATATAATTCATGACGACAGAGATCAAATCGGGGACCTCATTAACAGTGTTGGAACATTTTTACTTTTATACATTGCCTGTATCTCTCCTCTTCCAAAAATAATTTCAGCTCACATAAAACTAAAGAGAGATTTTAGATTTAGACTTTGCAGACTAAAACTGCAAAGTCAGGAATAGAGAAAACAGAAATGAAGATGTGCTAACTCTAAGAATTAATAGTGGCCTCTTCAGGGCCGAAACTATGTGTATGCCTAGTTCACCATAGTTTGATGTAACATAGCTCTGAGTACATACCTGGCACCTGCTTGATGTGAATTTTTGAATAAGCCAATGAATACTGTGATTGGGAGTCAGATCTGCCTTTGAGCTTCCTAGTAGCTAAAGCAAAAAGAGACACCGCCATGCCACAGACATTTTTGCACAAGTGTTGGAGTCGCAACCGTGGCTTTGTTTGAGGAAGCAAAAAAGGAAGTGTATCCTTAACTTAATCCTCCTAGCTCGAGAGGCTTTTGCCCAAGTGCATACTCGGTGAACCTTTCCACCCCCGCCCACAGCACAGTGTCCTGCACAAAATGAATCAATGCTACGTGAATCCATTAATGAGATCAGTAAAAAAAAAAAAGTCTTTGATGCATCTAAAGTATAATCATTCCTACCTTTCTTATCTCATGCATAATTAATTTACCACCTGTTTTGCACCTTGAATAATGGAGAAAAACAACTTGTCAGGAGGCTTTGGAAACTGAAGGCATTCCAGGCAGATTGCAAGGCTTGCGTGAAAGCGCGAAGGGCAAAAAGCCGGACAATCTCTGTGAACATAGGGAAGTGGGCCAGCCAGGAAGTTTGAATACTGGGCCTCAGAGTTTATCACTCTGTAGGCTACACTGACCGCCTTTGAATGTCTTGGACGAGAGGAGTAAAATAATCAGGACTATGGTCTGAGATGACAACGTCTGGTAGCAGCGTGGCTCATAATTCAAAAGGAGGAAAAGGAAGTAGAACAGATAAACTTTATTACTCTAGTATAAGCAAGAAATCCAGGGCCTGGACGAGGGCAGGGACAGCAGAAATGACATCAAGGGGGATGAATGTCCAAGGCAACTCAGAACGCGAGTCAACAAAGCTCTGTGTTGTGAGGTGAGGACAGCAGAAGGAGAGGAATGAAAGAAGCTCGGGGATGGCAGCTCAGAAACAGAATAGGGAACCACAGAAGGAACAGCAGAGGGATGGGGCGCGAGAAGCTTGGTGGCTGCTCAGTGTTTTCACATTCATTATCTCACTGGTTTCATCTGCAAGTAGAGAGATCCGCCCTGAGCATCAGCCTGGAAAATGCTCTGCCCCTGCCTGGAGCTGCCAAGTTCCAGTGACTAAACCTCTGCCTCAGGTCCCGCCGGACAGCAGGGCATCCACTCCAAGGTGTCTCGCCCGTTTTGGGCAGCGCAGAGCCCTTGCGAGGACTGGGCCGTCCTGGCCTGGTTCCGTGCCAGCAGCAGCCACGAGCCAGGTAGTGAGACACTCCGGCCTGCCCTGTTGGCCAGGAACACGATGGGTGTGCCCCAGAGTTCAGCCAGAGTCTTCTAGAACATCTGGGCAGGGTGGGGAGGCAGGAACACATCCATCAGTTTCTTTAGCGACTCATCTTTCTTCCCACTGGGTAGCGGGCTTTGGCTTCACCACTGACTCACTCCCAGGCCCAGGCAGTGGCTTGTCACCCCAGCGACAGGGCAGAGAGCTGCTCACCTCCGGGGGTCCGGACCTCCACCAGCGGCCTCTGCGTGTACCTGGCTGAGCCTCGGCCGGATGGGTCTTCAATTTCACGAAGAGAATAAACACTGATCTAGTTGTTAAAGTGTCAGCCCTGCAAGGGACTCTGGGCTCGGCGAGTCCAACCCCCGCCTCCCAGCCAAGGGGCCTCCGCTGCCCCATGTCATCCTTGCTGGGAGTCCTCTGAGGGGACCCCCCCACACTGCCCCCTCCTCACACACCATCCCCAACGGACTTTCCAGGCCTCATCTCTCCCACTCCCCATCTCTTCTCTGCCCTTGCCCACTCAGCACCACACACTACCCCTGCCCCTAGCAGTGACCTTGACTCCAGTGAGCTCGCCCCTGAGCTTAGATGCAGACTGTGTCCTCAGTTAGGAGCCCCCTTCCCTTCCTCCTCTGGTCCGATGAATATCTACCTCTTCTGCTCCTAGACAGGTAATTAGCACTTCCTCTGGGCCCCTTCACGGGCCGTTTAGCATTTATCACTTAATATTACCAGTTTTTCTTTAGATGCCTGCCTCCTTCGCTGGAAATGCACACATCTGTGTCTTAGGGAGCCTTGTGTCCTCCAAGCCTGGCAGAGCCGGGTCCTGATGACAGGTGGGGAGGGAAGAAGGGACAGGCAGATGGTGTCAGGACGTGCAATCCAGAGAATAAAGACAGGTGCGGCCAAGCATCTCCCCCGCCCCCCAATTCTCCCCAGCACCTACTAGGTATTCGGTTCTTGCTAATCCTTCCAGAACTCCAAGAAAACACAACTATAGGTCCACTCCCCACTTTGTAACCAAAAAGTAACACCACTCTAGACTTCTTTTTCCCACAAAACCCCTTTCCAACCCTTCAGAGTTTCTCCATTTGAATCTCCAGCTTCAATATCCACGAAACAAAAGAAACCACACACTGAAAGTTGATTTGAAGTCAAAGCACACTGCAGCTTGGTTTTGAAAAAGACTGCATTTCTGGGAAACGTGTAAAAATCACACTGTCATTAAACCCATCATATTTCAGTGCATTGAGGGAGGGGTGTTGCTTAAAGATATCTGGAGGGATTCTTATCGGCGATGAAATGGCATATGGCGCTACCGTTCAAACTCTGTGTTAGGCTCAGATCAACACCCCAGGTTGTCAGAACCCAGCACCACACACGTAAGTGAGTACAAGTTTCCCTGTCTCATTAGAGAAAGAGCTAGGATTTAGAGTGAGGGCTTCTCCCACAGAAGCCCCCTCAAACCTGGCCTGTGGGTTCCCAGGGCTGGATCTGCAGACACACAGGTACTTTCCGGGAATGTAAGGTGAGTAGAAGCTGCTTCGATGATTTTAGTTCCCAGCGGCACCAGCTAAGAACCTAACCTGTCGAAGACTGTAAATCAAGATCAATGGGTTTTAGCCATGGGCCCAGTCCACCCCACTGCCTGTTTTCAGAAGGCTTGCCATCTAAGAATGATTTTTACATGTTTAAATAATCTCATAAAATCAAAAGGGGGATAACAGTTCATGAGAAGTGAGCATCATATGAAATTTAAATGTCAGTGTCACTCATAAAGTTGTATCTGAACACAATGGGCTCTTTTGGTTGGTTACCGTCCGTGGCTACAATGGCAGAGTGGACAATTGAAACAGAGATAGTAAGGTTGAAAAACTCAAGTGTTTCCTCTCTGGGTCCTTTACAGAAAAAGTCTGTCCCCAGCCCTGCTTTAAAGGGCTGCAAGACCCAAATCCGATGTCTAGATGAGATGGGCTTATCTTTTAGGTTGGGGTTTCTCTGTACCTGGCCAGGTAGGCCGTTAGGTTCTTTTGAGCAGTGGATCAGATCTCAGCGATGAGACTTCCATCCCTTTTGAAGAAAGCCATCATCGTCATGAATCAGTGCTGACAGCTCCCTCATGGACATCAGAGGATCAAACTGACTTGCCCCAGCCAACTCCCATGTCGTTCCTGGAGTTCAAGGTGAGCCAGTGAAGTCCAGCCAACCACAGGGCACATTACCCTCCTGCAGAACCGCACGTGTCCACATGGGGGCGGCAGCTCTCCTGTTTGCAGTTTGTCTGATGGCCTTCCCAAGTTAGGGGACCAGCCTCAGGGACCTCTGTGCCTTGCCTCCACAGAACTTTCTAGATGGGTAGTCAAGAATGGGCCTTCTTACGATGCAGGAACCACATGAACCTCCTATCCCAGGCGGCCAGTCTGACATCTTAGTGGTTGATCATCAGCCTATTAGTCTTGAATATCAGCAATAAAAAACAAAAAAAGAAAGAAAAAATACTGGCTGTGTGTCTCTCACTTGTGGTTGTCTGCTCCTGACCCCCTCTGCTGTTCCAGCCAAGCACTCTGCGCTATGGCCTCTCTGCTCTCAGAGCGCCCTTGCCAGGCTGGGGCTAGGATTCTACACACCAAATTCCTGGGTTTTTTCCAGATGATTCCATGTTAGGCTTTGCTAGGTGAAGATGGCGGAAGAAGGGATTTACCTCCCAGGAGTTTGCCTCAGTGGGCTTCCTTACTTCTGTCTGTGGCTCTGAGGGAGGCCCCAGCAATGTTTCCTCACCCGCTGGTAGCAATTCCTTCCCCTGATAGCAACTGAAGGCTGCCCACATCCTCTCCAACACCACACAGCTATCTCCCGTGTCCAATTCAGAGACACTAACACCAGCTGGTCATGTCCTCTCCTCAGAGATCTGAGCCTCAGGTCCACCAGGCCAATCCTCCAATCTGCCTAATTTTTATAATTCCATTGTCTTCCCTTGGTCCACTCAAGGGAACCTACGGGTGGTAGGGTCTCCTGTGATCGCAACATTTATTTATTTTTATTTTATTTTATTTTATTTTATTTTATTTTATTTTATTTTATTTTATTTTGAGAAAGCACACACATGTGCACAAGCAGAGGAGGGGCAGAGAGAGACAGAGAGAGAGAATCCCAAGCAGGCTCCACACTGTCAGCACAGAGCCCAATGCGGGGCTCGATCCCACGAACCATGAGATCATGACCTGAGCCAGAATCAAGTGTCCAAGGCTCAACCAACTGAGCCGCCCAGGCGCCCCTTACTATGTTCTTGATAACCTAGTGATTTATCCCTAGCTTTCCAGGGAGCTAATTGACAATGTTATGCCCAGTTAACTATTCTATATATTAAATTCTCACTGTTTAAGTAACTAGGCTGGCCTCTGTTTCCAACTGGACTCTAACTGATACACAACTTTCCTCAGGTCTAAAACCAATAAGAGATTCTTGGATTACAGACGCTCCTAGAGCCCACCTGGAAAATTAAGTCTATAAATGCCACGTGCACAGACAGGTTAAAGACACTGGGCCGCTCTGCACCTGCGCCTGCTGGGGGTGGGGAGGACTCTCACCCAGCCCCTCAACCCCATCATCCAGACAAAGGAACCCGGGAAAATGAAACTACTCAGTGCCCCACAACCGCCTGGTGACAGAGCGCCAGACTCTCGCAGATCTCTTCAATTGTTCCTGGTCTGGCAGAGAACAATTCTCAGACACAAATTCTTTCCAGGCAGCAGCATGCCTGGGAAAAGAGAAGCCACATGGGGCACGAGAGAATGGAGCACAGGATGCCCCACCTGCTCAGATCTTTTAAAGATTTTTAAAAAATATTTTTATTTATTTCTAAGAGAGAGAGAGAGAGAGAGACAGCGTGAGCACAGAGGGAAACAGGCTCCAGGCTCTGAGCTGGCAGTCAGCACAGAGCCCGACGCGGGGCTCGAACCCACGAACCGCGAGATCATGACCTAAGCGAAAGTCGGACGCTTAACCGACTAAGCCACCCAGGCGCCCCATCACCTGCTCAGATCTTAAATGCTTGTCGGTTCCCACTCAAAAAGACCACATTGCAAAGAAAGGAGACACCTTCATGTTGGGAGCTGATTGTGCAGCTTACAGGACCTCAGTACAGATTCTCTTCCAGGGGGAAAAATGAAAATTAAAAATGAAAATGTCTGGCAGCCGATTTGGATCCGTGCAGGGGGGAGGGCGGGAAGAGAAGCGGGCAGGCACGTTGGAGGGAGAGGAAGGTCGATGGTCCACGCATCTCTGCTTAACACAGGGCTGGACTCTGGGCAGACTGACACCACCTCTTCAGGACCCCCTGAGTGACAAGCAGTGCTGCCTACGGCATGTGGGAAACAGAACGTCCGCCCCGTCATCACTGGGAAGCACAGACTCAGCCGGATTACTTTCCTAGGATTCCTTCTAACAAAGTCTCTGCCCTCCTTTCCCAGAATGCCACGGACCGCGACCAGGCAGGGCCTGGACGTTGCCGTGAGCTCGGGCGCCCCCTGGTGGCCAGAGCCCGAAAGCACGAGGGTCATGTTTGCAGCCTCCATGCCCACCTCCGTGCATGGCAGTGTTGAAGTGGACAGTGACTTTACCGACATCTTTCTGTCCTCTCTCCACACTCTTATGGGGTTAAACAAATGTCAGCATCCTTGTCGCGCTCTTCTCTCTGAAGTGTATATCCAGCTCTTTCTCCATGTGGCCACTGCCCTGCTTGACCCACCTCAGTCCCCTTTGAGTTTGAAGGCTGCCTGCTTAACCCAGTGAAACCTCGGTTCTTCAAACTTCCAGGCGCAGCTCTTGGTGGAAGTGACTGTATGTACTGGAGGGGAGGGTGGACCTGGGGAGGGGGGGTCTCTTCCAACTCTCAGACCACCTGGGTGTAGGGGCCCGGAGGAAGAAAACCAGCCCTAGGAACGAGAGCACAGAAACGAACTACACTGGACGGATCACTGCCAGCCGCTCCCCCAGCTGACCTCAGGCCACCAGATGCCAGGACCCCAGAAGCTAACTAGTCAACCACTCACCCCTTCTGGGGACCGTGGACCATGGCTCTGAAGGCGTGTGTGTCTGAGCAAACACAATCCAACTCTAGCAGATGTAAGTATGGATTCCTGTTTTTAAGGAATTCATGTCATTTCCAATGAAAAATAAGAATTCAACTTCCTTGCTTTAGTCTCTTACCTCCCCCCCACCCCCCAAGAAACTTTGCAGGGGATGCAAATAGTCTTTGAGAAGCTCTCTGACCTTCTTCTACCCTCTTCACTCTACCTGTCAACACTCAGGGTGCAGGCATGAAGGGTCAAGGTGGGGAGGGCATAGTAAGGATGGGAAGGGCAGGAATTACTATGGGTTCTCAGCTCCCCAGCTCTTATTCCAGTGTCTGCTGGCCAGAGCATCTCTTGGAAACCTGGAGGAACATTCTCCTGAAGCCAGCCTACTTCTAGGATGGCAAAAATGAGGCCTCCAGACCTTCCCTCCTTACCCCTTCCAACACCTACACTCGCTCCCATGGAAGACACAACTAACTGATCACGGTGAGCCGGCGGTGAGCTGAGACACCTTTCCCATTCCCGCTCCACAGCAAGCTCCAAATGGCCACTGCACATCGATTGTATTTGACAAGTGAAATAAAACCTTCTTCCGATCCTGCATAGTTTAAAACATAAACATAAATATGCGATTGATTGTCATCTGGAACATTCGTTATCCCAAGGCTGCTTAATTAAGACCTTGTAAATGTTTCATATCCCTCCCCACCTTTTGAAAATTTGAGTATCTTCTACATAGAAAACCCGACAGACTCCACCAGAAGCCTACTAGAACTGATCCAAGAATTCAGCCAAGTTGCAGGGTACAAAATCAACGTACAGAAATCGGTTGCATTTTTATACACCAACAATGAAGCAACAGAAAGAGAAATCAAGAAACTGATCCCATTCACAATTGCACAAAAAACCATAAAATACCTCAGAATAAACCTAACCAAGGATACAAGAGATCTGTATGATGAAAACTATAGAAAACTTATGAAGGAAATTGAAGAAGACACAAAGAAATGGAAAAACATTCCATGCTCATGGATAGGAAGAATAAATATAGTTAAGATGTCATTACTACCTAAGGCACTCTACACATTCAATGCAATTCCAATCAAAATTGCACCAGCATACTTCTCAAAACTAGAACAAACTATCCAAAAATTTGTATGGAACCACAAAAGACCCCGAATAGCCAAAGTAATCCTGAAAAATAAAACCAAAACGGGAGGGATCACCATCCCAGACTTTAGCCTCTACTACAAAGCTGTCATCATCAAGACAGTATGGTATTGGCACAAAAACAGACACACAGACCAATGGAACAGAATTGAGAACTCAGAAGTGGACCCAAAAGTATACAGCCAACTAATCTTTGACAAAGCAGGAAAGAATATCCGATGGAAAAAAGACAGCCTTTTTAACAGATGGTGTTGGGAGAACTGGACAGCAACATGCAGAAGAATGAAACTAGATCATTTTCTCACACCATGCACAAAAATAAACTCAAAATGGATAAAGGACCTGAACGTGAGACAGGAAACTATCAACACCCTAGAGGAGAAAGCAGGAAACAACCTCCTTGACCTCCACCGCAGCAACTTCTTACTTGACACATCCCCAAAAGCAAGGGAATCAAGAGCAAAAATAAACTGTTGGGACCTCATCAAGATTAAAAGCTTCTGCACAGCCAAGGAAACAACCCAGAAAATTAATAGGCAACCAACGGAATGGGAAAAGATAGTTGCAAATGACATATCAGATAAAAGGTTGATATCCAGAATCTACAAGGAACTCACCAAACTACACTCCCGAAAAACAAACAACCCAGTGAAGAAATGGGCAGAAGATATGAACAGACACTTCTCCAAAGAGGACATCCAGATGGCCAACAGACACATGAAACGATGCTCAGCATCGCTCCTCATCAGGGAAATACAAATCAAAACCACACTGAGATACCACCTCACGCCAGTCAGAGTGGCTAAAATGAGCCAATCAGAGAACTCTAGATGCTGGCGAGGATGTGGAGAAACGGGCACCCTCCTACACTGTTGGTGGGAATGTAAACTGGTACAGCCCCTCTGGAAAACAGTGTGGAGGTTCCTCAGGAAACTAACAATAGAACTCCCCTATGACCCAGCAATAGCACTGCTAGGAATTTACCCAAGGGATACAGAAATGCTGATGCATAGGAGCACATGTACCCCAATGTTCATAGCAGCACTCTCCACAATAGCTAAAACATGGAAAGAGCCTAAGTGTCCATCAACAGATGAATGGATCAAGAAGATGTGGTTTATCTATACCATGGAATACTACATGGCAATGAGAAACAATGAAATCTGGCCATGTGTAGCAACATGGATGGACCTTGAGGGTGTTATGCTGAGCGAAATAAGTCAGGCAGAGAAAGACAAATATCATATGTGTGCACGTATAGGAGGATTAGGAGGAACTTAACAGAGGACCAAGGGGGAGAAGAAGGGCGGAAATGGTGGGGGAAAGGGGGAGAGGCAAACCATGAGAGACTCTTGAATGCTGACAAAAACTGAGGACTGGTGGATGTGGGGGGGAGGAGGGGTGGGCATGGAGGAGGGCACTTGTGGGGATGAGCACTGGGTGTTATGTGGAAACTAATTTGACAATAAACTATTTGTAAAAAATAAATAAATAAATAAATAAAAATAAAATAAAATAAACTGAAAAAAAAAAAGAAAATAAATTTTCCTCTTAAGATGTTCATGCAAAAAAAAAAAAAAAAGAAAATTTGAGTATCTTAGTTCCTTCAATATGTTCTTGAACATGATCTCTCACCTCAGGGCCTTTGCACTTACTTCCCGTCTGCTGGTCTTGCGCATTTCCTGGATACCTTCCTGCCTCATGCCTTCTCTTCTTTAGGTTTCTGTTCAATCACGGCTTTATCAGAGAAGGTGTCCCTGGCTCTCTCTAGATAAACAAGCATCGTCTGTTTCCAGCTTCACTCTGCATCTGCATCCTGGTTCTCCTTCCTAGCATTTATCACCATCAGATTGATCACTCCTTTGTTTACGAGGTGATTTTTTGTTTCCACTACTAGAAGGTAAGGTCCACAGATCAGGGGCTGTTTTGCTTCTTGCTGTTTTCTACAGTGTCCGAGTGAGCCATCAATAGACATGAATACAGGAGTCCATTAATAAACAAATAAAGAATCTGTGACGGAAAACTTCTGAGAGGGAGCCACCCGTTCTCTGGGCAGAGAGGCTTGCAACAAAGCCAAGGCGTAGAAAGTAGACACCCTCGAGTAGATGCTCCCTGCACGAAATTCGTAGGAGGAGGTTGATTGTAAATAGAAACGTTCCTGCGCCCTTTTACTAATATAAACACCACGCTGGACAATAAATGCCAACACACAGAGACTGTGCCCTCAGCACATATAAAATGCCTCACCATGTCAGACTAATGGGAAATAATGCAACAGACTATTAAACTTGTTAATGAAATACACTTTGATTATTTTCAAATCCAGGGGCATTTTCCTTATTCGGCATTTGGACACTTACTAGCTCAGTTCACGGGAATTCATTTCAACTGGCCCGCAAAAAGCCACAAATGCAGAAGTAATCAAAGAGTCCTTCAGGCATCAGCAGCAATGGGACCGAGGCTGAAAATACCCAAAGGTAGCCAAAAGCAGGAAATTTGCTGACATTCAGTTATTTTGCCAACCAAAGGAAAGTGGGACTCCCACTGACCATCAATGCCTATAAAAGTGAAACTCTCCCAGCATCCAAGTCAAGAAGAACGGAAGGAAACATATAACAATATCGAACATCAACAGCTAATATTTATTGAGCACTTACTACATGACAGGTCCTACCCCAATTGCTGTACATGTATTACTTATGTCATTCATATCACAACCAAATCAGGTAGGTACAATCATTTCCTCAGTTCACAGATGAGGAGATTGAGACACAGACAATACAGTAGAGAAGGAAAAAAGCAGAGAACAAGGAACCAAATTTTAGGTGGTCGTGACACTGGAAAGCAGAGGTGACGGAGAGGGAAGAAAACGCCAATACGCCAACTACGGAGAGCTCAGAGCCGGGCGCTGGGGTGTGGGCATGCTCTGTAACTCAGGACACCTCTCTACTATGGGACAGCTCCGGGCTGAGTCTGTCGGTCAGCCCCCTCCCATGAAACCTCCAGAGTGATTACCAAGGAGGGAGGGAACCCAATTTGTTTCAATCTTCATAAACCGATTATTCAGAAAATCGCTTGTCTAGAATTTTGCCTCTGGACGTATTGATGACTTACTGAAGAAGCTACTGTAAATTTTTGAATCATTGTAACCCACACGCGGATTTTATGCAAACACCTTTGAAAGGCCTCCACCGTTACTTGTGCTCAAGAAGTTGAAGCCATTCCCGCAATAAATTTGTTCTCACCATCTACCTGCACTTCCTTTCCTCTTTCCCGTGTGGACGGGCTTCACTTCTGCAGGCTCACGGGTTGGGACTCAGGACACCCCGTGCATGTGTGTGCATTTCTCCCACAAACCCGGGCCGGCCGCAATCCTCCGGTAGCTGATCTCGGGTCTGCACACGGGAGCCACACGCACAAGCGAGTCTCCCTGGGGCTCTGGAGAAAGTGTGGGCAGGGGCGGGGTGGGGGGGGCGGGTAACTCGGGGTTCACGACCTTTTCCACTCACACAAAAAATCTGTCAGCGCTCAGTCTGGATCGCAAGCAAGACAAGTGAAACTTCTAGGTTGCTACAGTTTTTTCCAAGTGGTGCATTCGCAGCCAGTGGGACACATGGGCTACGGTTTCTGGAAAATGTCCCAAACAACCCCTAAAGGAAGCCCCCTTGCCCGGTGCGTTATATCAAATCTACATTGTGTGAGTGGAAATTGAGACATTATGTAGTCTTTATATGTTGTCGTATTTTTTTTTTCAAATAAATCTCTCCTATAAATCCAGAATAAACCCAAGACACCTCCCCCGCCAAGAAGCCCTGATGTCTGGTCCACGGCCTGCTGAACGCTCTTGCCCAGGACTGATTTTTGCCGTGCGGGTCTTGCTGGGTTAACTTGTGAGGCGGCTCTCTGTAATTCCTTCCGTTCACAGGTGGGTCTCAGCTGGTCCTCTGATGTGCGGTGTGGCCCCAAAGCTCCCTGCAGAAGCCACAGGCCCCAAGCACTTCGACCTCAGAGCAGACCCCAGCCCAAAATACTTCCGCTTGCTCTCAGAGGACGTGGTCACAGCGGACGGGTCTGTGTAGGATGGGGCCTCAATCTGCTGGGTGGGGGTGCCGCCCAGAGCCCCTCTCTGGCCACAAGCCAGGACTTGGGACTGGCCCGCCCACCGAGCAGCTAAGCCCGCACCCCAGGCTCCCCACGGTTCCCAGATGCACTGACACTTTCCAGGGGTTTGTGTTTCTGTCTCAAATCCATGAACTGGGGGTGTCACTGTCTCTTCCAGTGGTAGGCGGCCTTTGTCCTGCAGTCTGCTTGTCTTCTTAAGGTGGCCTGGCGGAGGTCAGGAGAGCCTAGAAGCCTCCCCGGAGCACCGCTAGCCCCACTGTGGACTCCCAGAGTCTCACAACTCTCCAAAGGCCAAAGCCAGGGGCGCGGGGGTGGGGGGACTCAGTCTGTAAAGCGTCCGACTTCGGCTCAGGTCATGATCTCACGGTTCGTGGGTTCGAGCCCTGCGTCGGGCTCTGTGCTGACAGCTCGGAGCCTATTTCAGATTCTGTGTCTCCCTCTCTCTCTGCCCCTCCCCCACTCACACTCTGTCTCTCTCTCTCAAAGATAAATAAATGTTTAAAACAAATTTTTTTAAAAGACAAAGCCAAATGAAGTCCTGTTCTCAGGCTCCATGGAAACCCCACATCAGTGACATTTTGCTTCATTGCAAAAACTCTACATATCACGTCGGTCACCCAAGGTTCATGAGGGTTCAAGTTTGAGCAGTGCGCTCTAGGATGGATTATTTTCCCTCCCATTTAACTTCTCTGTGGGCACCAGTTCTTCACAGAGATGTATTACCTTCAGAAAGACAAACATCGTTCCTGAACAAGCAGCAATAGAGTTTAGATTTGATATGAATGGATTTCCTGTTCTTTTTTAAAGTTTACCAAAAAATAATGTGTAATGGTTCATTCCAAGTGTGTGTTGTTTAAGAGGGATACTTATATTCAACACACTGATCCAGAACAAACTGACTGGGAAGGTGCAGGATCCAGCTTTGTGCACGTCTGTCATCGACGTGGTCCCCTCCGTCCACAGGAGGGGGAGGGGAGCACAGCGTCCCCTCCCTGATGGCTGTCGGCCACCGGCAGGCAGAGTACCAGGGCGCAGGCTTGGCGTGTTCCCTCGGTAAAGCTCCCAGTGGGAACTTTTAGAAGTCCGTATTTTCCCTCACCCTGGGAGACGCACAAAGACCAGACACAGTAGTTCTGGTCTTTCAGGTGAGAAAGCTCAGCTACCGGGAGTGAAATCCCCTTGGACTTTCCAGCTATGTGACGTTCTGACAGCCAGGCTGTGAGTTCTGTCTGTTAAGATCGACCCTCTGGGCGTGATCATCCGATAGATTTCTCAGACTCCCCGCAGGAGAGGGACTGCAAATGTTTTCAGGAATTCCCACAATTGGAAAAGGAAGTCACCCGAACTGATCAAGAGACAAGCCTGACAATATGACATATTGCTTCCTTTTAAGTCAGTGGCACCAGCAAAATCCTCACCTTTGCGGGACTTACCTGAAGTTGCTGGGAGGTAGCGGCCCTGCCTCGTGTGGAAAGGAGAGAAGAAAGGAGGGAGAGGGGATGGTTTAGATAAAGGAGCCTCTCAGCTCATCGCCTCCACGGTGCGCCCCACCCCCACCGTAGTAGCTGGCCACGCCCACCCACCCTGTCAGGAGTTACAGGCAGGGTCTGTGACTGCCCCCTGGGCTCCCAGGTTGCCTCATGCCAGCTCCCGCCCTCAAGCAGCCTATAGACGGCTGGGTGAGCCCACCAAGGAAAGCAGAGGTTTCAGGAAGGTGCATGGAAGCTTCCAGATAGGCAAGGGTGTGGTGGGAACGCCAGGCAAATGGCTATAAATAAGACCAACCACCAAGTGTGCCCTTGAGTCATTCCTAAGTGACATGAATGATGCCCTCAAAGAAAATGGTCAAATTTTCTTTTTGAAAATGGGGCGCCTGGGAGGCTGAGTCGGTTGAGTGTCTGACTTTGGCTCAGGTCATGATCTTGCCATTCAGGAGTTTGAGCCCCGCGTGGGGCTCTGTGCTGACAGCTCGGAGCCTGGAGCCTGCTTCGGGTTCTGTGTCTCCCTCTCTCTCTGCTCCTCCCCTGCTTGTGCTCTGTCTCTCTCTCTCTCTGTAAGAATAAATAAACACTTTTAAAAGAGAAAGAAAGAAAATGGTCAAGGAATCCCTGAAACGTGGCTTTATCTTCTAGCACTTTGCACTAGAATTTCTTCCTTGGCACTGTATCTCCACTTTTCAACTGCCCTATCGAGTTGAATTTGACAAGCCTATTAGGCAAGGGTTTCTATGTTTGTGGGTTGTTTTGTGCTTTCTATGTTGCTGCTTTTGAAAGCATGAAATATCTTTATTTTTGTTGGCCCCTAACACTGCGCAAACAGTCAGTGGAAAACAGTTATCACAAAGCGTTCTAAGCTATGGCGACATGCAAGCCCCTGGTCAGGACAAGCCAGCACAGCGTCGGGAGAATGGATGAGAAGGAAGCGGCCAGTTGCATCCTCCACGTTACCTCGAGCGCATGGCTGGAGCACCCTCACAGGACTAATTAATACTATTAAGTGCTGGTATTGTATCATACACACTGCAAGCGCTCATCACGCTTCCTGCATTTGAGTTTGCAACAAACCAGTAAGGAGGGCGGATGCTCTTGCTCCCGTTTTACAGAGCAGGAAACTGAGGCTTAGAGAAGTTGTGGCTGGTTGCAGGCTGAACCCGCGGATCGGCACTCTGCCCTCAAGCCCCCTGCCCCAGCTTGAGGCACCCGCTGCAGGGGTGGCAAGCCAGTGGGGGGAGCGCTGGCGGGACTCTGCCCCCCTCACCCCCGGGAGGGGGGGCGCACGGCCCCACCCGGACCACTGGGCCCTTAGCACAGGCGTTAGATAATCTCCGGAACAGCCAAGGCAAGATCCCTGCCAAACCGCAGGGAGGGACGAGGCGGGTGGAGGGAGGGGGCTGGGAACTGCTTCTTGTTGCTTTTTTTCTGAATTAAAAGAAAACTGGGGAACGGAGCGAGGGAGGGAGCAGAGTTCAAGGGAGAATCTGGCAAGTCACCTTGGGCAGCCCCCTGGACTGCTTCCAGAACTCTCTCTTGGAAAGGGTGAGGCTGCCGAGTGTGTGATGAGTGCTTAGAGAGTATTCATTGTGGATGATGGATGACTGGCCTGGAATTCGTCCACACCACAAATTTGTTCCCCTGTACACCCAGGCAACCGAGAAGCCAAAAGAGGTGGGTGCGGGGAGGGGGGGCGCATCGGGTGCGGGTGCCCTGGGCCCCTCCCTCCGCATGGTCTCTGCCTCTGCTCTTTCCTGGGCCCTGGAGGCAGAGTCCCCAGTGACCCTTTCCTCTCCGTGTGCGCTCCCAGCACCGTCCACACCCCTTGCCCGGGCCCGGATCGGACCAGGAAGTTCTCGAGGAAGTTTGAGGGCAGCCTCTGGCCTCCCTGCCTCCAACCCCTTCCCTCTGCTGCTCCCCTCCACCCTCAAAGCTGCCAGAATCACGTTTCCGTTCCCTGGTTTTGATCATGTAACATCCCGCTCACAAGGCCGGAGTGAGTCCCAGTGGCCTTATATGTCAAATCTCAATTTCCAACCATGAACATGAAGGTCTTCCCCCCAGGGCCCCCCAGCTCGCCGGCCCCACCTCAGGGACCGGCCCTCCTAACTCCTGCAAAGCGGAACATCTCAGACGATGCAGAACCCAAGAGCCACACCCACTGCTACACCCACCACTCAGTCATTCAGCAAACATTTATTGAGCATCTGTACAATGCCCGGAGCTGAACTATGGGCTGCAACTACAATAAAGAACACGAAAATAAACATCTCTGCCCTCACTGTGCAGTCAAGTAAAAAGACAGTTAAAAGAAGAAATGACAGGGGCGCCTGGGTGGCTCAGTCGGTTAAGCACCTGACTTCGGCTCAGGTTATGATCTTACAGTTTGTGGGTTCGAGCCCCGCGTCGGGCTCTGTGCTGACAGCTCAGAGCCTGGAGCCTGCTTCCGATTCTGTGTCTCCCTGTCTCTGTGCCCCCCGCCCCCCCAATCATGCTCTGTCTCTCTTTTTCAAAAATAAATAAAAACGTAGAAAGAAAGAAAGAAAGAAAGAAAGAAAGAAAGAAGGAAGGAAGGAAGGAAGGAAGGAAGGAAGGAAGGAAGGAAAGAAGGAAAGAAAGAAAGAAAGAAGGAAAGAAAGAAAAGATATTTTCTTGCTTCCAATTACCACTGGAGCAGCATAGCTCGTATTTGAACCTGAGCACAAGTATATAAAATAAACCAATAAACAGACTATGCACAGAAAGGAAATACACCAAAATAGTTGTCCCCGACAGCTAAGTAGGGAGATTAGAATAACTCTTTCCTTCCTTCTACTGTTAGTTTCCAAAATTTCAGTACTGATCAGGTATTAATTTTACAATAAAAAGCAAACTGTTTTGTGGTATTTCTTACCTTTTTCTGGTTAAAAAAGCCGTGCCATTTCTTTTTTAAAAATGTGGAGACTGGGGCGCCTGGGTGGCTTAGTCGGTTAAGCATCCGACTTTCGCTTAGGTCATGATCTCGTGGTTCGTGGGTTCGAGCCCCGCGTCGGGCTCTGTGCTGACTGCCAGCTCAGAGCCTGGAGCCTGTTTCAGTCTGTGACTCCCTCTCTCTCTGACCCTCCCCTGCTCACGCTGTCTCTCTCTCTGCTAGAAATAAATAAAACATTAAAATTTTTTTTTAAAAAATGTGGAAACTAAGGGTGCCTGGGTGGCTCAGTCAGTTAAGCATCTGGCTTCTGCTCAGGTCGTGATCTCACAGTCCGTGAGTTCAAGCCCCAGGTTAGGCTCTGTGCTGACAGCTCAGAGCCTGGAGCCTGCTTCCGATTCTGTGTCTCCCTCTCTCTCTTACCCTCCCCCACTCACACTCTATCTCTGTCTCTCAAAAAGAAATAAACATTAAAAACGTTTTTTAAATAAAAAAAAAAGAAAATGTGGCTTACTACAGAAAGCATAAAGAAGGAAACGAAAATCACTGACAATTCGTATGAGCACATAATGAAATCAACATTTTATTTCATTAGCACCCAACCACTGTCATGTTTTTTCATAAAATCAGGGCTCACGTTGTACACAGTGTTTCATAACCTGTTTTTTTTTACTTAACATGACACATTATAAATAGCTTTCCATGGCGAAGTGTTGTACACCAGTGTTCATGTCTTCCTCATGCATACATGATGTATGAGCCGTAATTAGTTTAATCACTATACATAAATCACTGTATGTGCTCCTAAAAAGGGAGAAAATCGTGGAGGTTGGAAATAGGCTTTGGAATCACTGAGATGTGGAATCAAATCCTGGCTTCGCCGTTTACTCACTAACTTTACTCACATTACTGAATTTATAGATCTACTAAATTTTCCTAGGTCTCCTTTCCCTCATACCACACGGTGATAATAATATCTTCTCTACAGGTTTTTGTGGTGAACAAGATAAAATAATATACTGAAATTGTTTGGGCTCCACAGGGCACCTCGAACTTGTCAGCCTTGATTCTTTCTTTGGAATACAGTCCTAAAAGTACAATTTGTGGGGGGCGCCTGGGTGGCTTAGTCTGTTAAGCGTCCGACTTTCGCTCGGGTCATGATCTCGCGGTTCGTGGGTTCGAGCCCCGCGTCGGGCTCTGTGCTGACTGCCAGCTCAGAGCCTGGAGCCTGTTTCAGTCTGTGGCTCCCTCTCTCTCTGACCCTCCCCTGCTCACGCTGTCTCTCTCTCTCTCTCCTAGAAATAAATAAAAATAAAACAAAATAAAAAATAAAACATTAAAAAAAATAAAATAAAAGTACAATTTGTGGGTGAAGGGGCTCAACCATTTTGCAGTTTTCTGAGACAGACTACCGAGTTATAAAGAGGTATGTAAATTTCATTTAAAGGAAGGCAGAGACAGGGAGAAAGTTTTTAAAGTCACAGTTGTAGTAAGTCCTGTGTGCCTATCAGTGACATGACAGAACGAAACCCTCCCAACCCTGTAAATGATCATTTAGATATTCACCAGCCTTCTCTCCACCCATGCTACACCCTTCCTTTCCTAGGAGTCTTCCTAGATGGACCCGCTACACCCTCTACAGCTTACGCCGAGGAACGCCTCCTGAAGAATGAAATCACTTTTTGGGGCCCCTGGGTGGCTCAGTCGGTTAAGCGCCCGACTTCAGCTCAGGTTATGATCTCACGGTTCGTGGGTTCGAGCCCCGCGTCGGGCCCTGTGCTCACAGCTCGGAGCCTGGAGCCCGCTTCGGATTCTGTGTCTCCCTCTCTCTCTCTGCCCGTCCCCTTCTCGTGCTTTGTCTCTCTCTGTCTCTCAAAGATAAATAAATGTTTTAAAAAAATTAAAAAAGAATGAAACCACTTTTAGTTCTGGCCGTTTCAGAAGAGGAAAAATTGTCCCCGGGTCAGAAGTGTCCAGGAAGACCTGAGACATGGAATGCCGTGTTTAAAGATGCCACGTTACAGGTGACTAAACTGGTCGCTTCAGCAAAGGCAGTGCCCACCCCCCACCCCCCGAGGTCACACGTAGGCAGTGAGCCCTCTCTGCTGACATTCCGGGTCACTCTGCATACCTCCCACCACTGGGCCGCCCCCCACCAGTTTGCATGTTTTATTGCTCACTCTCAGCCCCGAGTTATCCGCCGCGCTATCTCAATTTGAAAAATCTTGCCCTTGACTCTTGCTTTCATGCAGCCCGCTGCCCTGCTATCTGTCCAGATCATGTCTGCTTTCGGATACCACACTCCCACCCACCGCCCTTCCTTGAACCGGGGGAGATAACGGAATCGGTGCCCAGCCCAGCATTCCTGAACATCCCAGACATGAAAGCAGTTGAGAAACATGCAGAATCCTCCCCGATTTCTTTCTCTCTCTCTTTTTTTTTTTTTACCTTACATCCCTTCCACTTTGATGTCAGGAGAATACTTGAAAGCAAAGAAGCTAACCTGACCTACTACCCTGGAATGCCAAGAAAAAGAATTACCGGGGCGATGGAGCGGTGAGCACGTGGTGGACATGGACCAGCTGGCGAGAAGGGGTTCCACCTCAGGGACCCACCAGAGGGACCTTTTGCTGGAAGTTCCCAGAGCACCCCACTTCCAGAATTCCAGGGTCGCAACCCACTCCCAAGAGGGATGGGCTCCTGTCTTTCCGTCCGACGCTTCAGACTCTTAGCAGAGCTCCGTAAGAGCCCTAGAAACTTCCCAGGAGTAGACTAGACCCACAGTCCTGAGCACTATAGGGATGGCGAGTTGGTGGGGTGGGTAAGAACATGCAGGGGTGGAAAGAAGTCTCACTACCTACCTCCCGGGCCCGCTGCTAAGGGATGCTAACCATCCCCCCAAGGCCCAGGATGCAGTGAGACTCATCACGGAGCCCAGGCCATTGAGCCCAGATCCCCGGAGCCTGTGATGGCCAGCGTCTCCCCAGGTACAGTAGTTATGGCCCTGTGCCCCTTTCTGCAGCAGGGCCAAGCTGTGGACCATGGAAGGCAGGGCGGGCCTTCAAGAGGCTATGCTTTGATGCATCCGATGTTACCCTTAGTGTGGACAACATGAGCCGTCTTCCTGTGGCCTCTGATCCCTGCCCTCTCCCCACCTTGCTTACCAGCTCGCACTTACCCTCTCGCTGCTCTTCAAAGAAGCCAAACTATTACTGCCTCAAGGCCTTTGCACTCGCTGTTACCCTCACCTGTATTGCCTGCTGCACTTAGCACCCCACGTGTGTACCGATCTGCACAAAACATGAAGGCCGATAGCCTCCCCTGCCTCTGCACACACACACACACACACACACACACACACACACACGGGCGTACACTCATCCCCTCCGTGGAACGCCGTGTGTTGTATCATAGCATTACTCGCGCTTTCTCTGCATTCACCGCTCTGATTAGTAGTCTGCTCTTCGAAAAAGTCTTCTGTAGCCCCTCTTAAGTAGCAATGTCTCCCCCCCAACCCAGATCACCCTTTCCTCCTGTACTTTGCACACTTTTCTTTCTCACGTGCTCTGCCTGAAAGAGAACTCCTTACCTATGGGCCTCATTGTTTCTTTTTCTATTCTGCCCACAGAACAGAACGTAAACTCTGTGAGAGCGGGGGATTTTTTTAACTCACTGCCAAGTCCTGAAATCCAGAACGTAAGCTGACTGGGGCAGGAGCTGAGTGTGAGATGCATCTATCATCCGCCACAAGGAGACTTTCGGGTGGGCTTCTAGGAGGGCACTTTCTGTGAGCCGGGAGAGGCTGGTCTGCCTTTGCCCCAAGTTTTCTGGTTTTATGTGAACCAGATCAGTGTTTGGGCAGACCTGCTGCCTGTACGGCATCTGCGGAGCTGGGACAGCCCCCCGATCCAGGGCTCCACCAGTGAGGACGGGAAGGATGCTTCTGGAGAAAGTGCTTGCAGACTGACTGCTCGGGGACCCAGAACGTAAACTTACAGCCCCCGTCAAAAGCACGCATTGAAGAATGATAGGTCTCTTCTGAGTCGTACCTCGAATTCCATTGTTTACAGAGGAGGTATGATTGCTGACAAGCCTAAGCCGCTCAGAATTACGAACCCTGGAAGAAGGAGCCATCCTTGAGCGGGAAGGCTTGACAGTGGAATCTTGCTCTGTGTACTCCGCTATTTTTTTTAACATCTATTTATTTTTGAGACAGAGACAGACAGAGCACGAGTTGGGGAGGGGCAGAGAGAGGGAGAGAGACACAGAATCTGAAACAGGCTTCAGGCTCTAAGATGTCAGCACAGAGCCCGACGCGGGGCTCGAACCCACGAACCTTGAGATCATGACCTGAGCCAAAGTCAGGCTTAACCTACTGAGCCACCCAGGGGCCCCTATTTTTGTAACCATTGGAAATGTTTCTTTTCGGCCTTGACTGGAGAAGGGGCATGTGAGTCAGCCGGAAGAGGGGAGCCCAGGACCCTGGGCTCTAGTCCCCCAGGGAAGGTTGGCCCTTGATGCCACACGGACATTAACAAGCCCTTACATACGTGATGGACATGCCTCGTGCTCCCCAAGGCCTCGTGTCCCCTTACCTATCTGAACACAGGTCCCTCAGAGCTAGAGGTGTTCTTGCAAACTTGTTCGGCCGATGCAATGTGAGCAGAATGATGGGCTTCTGGAGGCGAAGGTGTGAGTGCTGGCATGGGACCCCCCGCGTGAGCGCCGCAGCCTCATGTTGAGATGGGGGTGGAGACTGTCAGTCTGGGTCACAGAGGACCTGCCTGCATCCACAGGGCCCAGCATCCACCGTCCCTCCCATGAGCCTGTGGCGCGTGGAGAAATACAGCCTCACTTCACACACTGGGGTGCGTACAGGTTTACAACGGTAAAGCCGCCCTATCCCGAAATCCTACCCCTGAGAAGGCAGATAGATGCTTTCACACACGTTACTCCTGGGGCCTGTGTTACCCTTGAGGACCCTGAGGTCCTTCAAGGCCGGGATCCAGGCGCATTCCAGAACGGACCTGCCTGATACCTTCCCCACTACTTGGAGAAGAGGGCTTCCCCAAGCCCCCTGGGGCCCGCAGCCCTTATTCTGGACCGGGACTGAGAGTTTCATTTGTTGAGATAAACAAATATGTGGGGTTTTTTTTTTTCCCCTAAAAAGCAGCATGAAGTGCAGACCCAGCCTGAACAAGCGGGAAGGCAGTGCTGTGTGGCTGAGCGTGGCTGGGGGGCTCTGAAGGCGCCCTGGGGCTGGGTGCAGCCGCGGCCGGGGCAGCGTGACAGCCAGGGGCTGATGTAAGGCTGGACCCGGGGCTGGAAGATGTGGGTCCCAGGCCCGGCTTGGCAGGCCTTGGTGAGTCACTTTCCTGGGCCGGCCGCCCAGATGTGGAGTAAACATCTTGGATGGGACCCTGCCCCACATGACCGTCACCTGGGGACCTTTAAAGAGACAGAAATGCAGCTCTCCTCAGAGACTGTGATTCCACCAACCAGGGGCTGCACACAGGCCTCCACGGTTTTCAAAGTCTTAAAAGGACTTTGGTGAAGGGCGGCTCAGTCAATTGAGTGTCCAACTTCAGCTCAGGTCATGATCTCATGGTTCGTGGGTTCGAGCCCCGAGTCGGACTCTGTGCTGACAGCTCAGAGCCTGGAGCCTGCTTCCGATTCTGTGTCTCCCCCTCTCTGCCCCTCCCCTGCTCATGCTTTGTCTCTCTCTGTCAATAATAAATAAACATTAAGAAGAACTTTTTTTAAAGGACTTTGGGGGCGCCTGGGTGGCTTAGTCGGTTAAGCGTCCGACTTTCGCTTAGGTCATGATCTCGCGGTTCGTGGGTTCGAGCCCCGCGTCGGGCTCTGTGCTGACTGCCAGCTCGGAGCCTGGAGCCTGTTTCGGTCTGTGACTCCCTCTCTCTCTGACCCTCTCCTGCTCATGCTGTCTCTCTCTCTCTCTCCTAGAAATAAATAAAACATTAAAAAATTTTTTTTAAAAAATAAAGGACTTTGGTGCACAGGCAAATTTGGGTGTCACCAACCTAGATCATTCCAGGACATGTTTCTGCAATCTCAGGGGCCACCAAGCCAGCACTGCTGGGTCCTCTTTGTCATGGGTGCTTTCGTCACATGTACAGTTCACGCCAGACCCTGGAGAGACATGTCTGTGGCCTCTGCCAGAATTCCAGGAGCTACTCAGAGTCACAGGCTCCAGAGGGGTTGGGCAGTTCCTAGGGGTCCAAACCCGCTTCTCAAGTGATGCCATTGTGAATACGGCCTCCTCTTCTGGGGACAAAGAGACTACGGGGCTGGGAAGGCTACTAAGCAGATGGCGCCTAACCACGCGTGGAAGGTTTAGCTCGTGTCGTGAAGAGGGTCCCCGTGCTCGGCCTCAGACGTCGCTCTCGCTCTGAATCCCATAGTCCAGGCGCTGCTCTCCCGGCCACACGGGACCAGGCAGCCGGCCTCCAAAGCTTCCTCGGGTCTGGCACTCAGCAGAGCCCTCCCTGTTCCAGACACCCAGGCCCTTTGCGTTTGTCCTCCGCCGGACTGGAGGAGAGACGGTGGCCTTGCCAGGCAGCCCACAGGGGGGACCTCCAGCCACCCGCAGCCCGTGGGCAGAGCTCAGGCTGGCATCCGGCTGATGGGTGTGCGCCTGGCCCGGTGCCCGACGGTGCAGCACAGGGCGAGGCGAGCGGCTGCTCCGCTGGCCCGGCACATTCCAGAGCCTGGGAATCTGGTGGGATCGTGCTGCCAATTAGCCACCCCAGCAAGGCCACCAAGGGCCGACTCTCCCTTCGTCACTGGCACAGGCAGAGCTGAACAGAGACAAAGCCTCGCCCCGCTCCCACAGCCCACTCTGTGCTTGCTGAACCACGCAGGAGCGCCCGGGCCATGGGATTCCGTGGTCTTTCTCTACGAGACCCATCCATCTTGCCTGAAGGGACTCAACAAGGCTCATCTCGTCGGCACAGCGGCCAAGTGCCCCCTTCACCTGCCCCATGCTGCACGATGTCGGGGAGCTTGAGTTCGGTGCACCGTCCCCGTGTCCCCAAGCCACACCTGCACCACGGCCTGGCCTCTGTGGTGCGTGTTATGAGGAGCCCCGAGGAGGCTCGTGGCCCCAGATGACTCACCCGTCTGCCCACCATGGTACAAAGTTTCCCTTCATCATCCTACCTATTTAGTTCCCACATCTTACCCACCTCCATAAAGCGATCTGAAAACACATGCAGTAGGAGGCGTCTTTCCCCATCAAACCAAGGGACAGGGAAAGGGACCGTGGGACGAGGCTGACGAACAAAGGCCAGCAGTAAGAGTGATGGTCCCGGAAAACCAAACAGGAGCCGTCCGGGTAACCTGCTGCCAAGCTTAGGCCTCAGCGTCCTGACTGCCAGCACAGAACGAGGAAGAAGGTTCTGTGACGACGCCCCTTTGTTGTCTGGAGGGAAACGCGCCTGATGGTATAGAGAGGCAGACGCTTCTCAGCTCTGAAAGGATAAGAACATTCTATTTTCTAGGCCTTTGTATAAATTTATTATCTAGAAAGGATAATAACAAATTATCATTTTGCGGTGATATTTCTATGGGAAACTGGAGTGATACATTCTAGGACTGTAGTTTGTAGTGATCGGGCTGGGTTGTTATCACTATTAATATATGTTTATGGCTTCTATGGGGCATAGAATGGCCTCTATGGGGATTAACCAAGGACGGTCATCTGGGTTTCCAACTGCGAAAGTCCCCTGAAGCTGAGGGTGTGGGCTGGTGGGGTCTAGGGGAGAGGGGCTGAGGAGTCGGAGTTCTGGAACCAGATTCCACTCCATCGGGGACACGCACCTGTGTTCTACTTGGGAAAAATTGCTAACACGCCAGCAACACAGAAGCACACCCATGGGCTCCTGGGTCCTCAGCATAGCCTCAGATGCTCTTTCTCACTCAGCTCCTCCCTTGAGCTTCCCTGGCTGCACACGCCCTCCTTCACTGGTTCTTTCTGCCCAAACTTCCTTCCTGAGTCTCCTCTCATCCGGGGAGCCTCCATGGTGGCCTCTCTTCTCACTGTCCGTGTGCCAGGAGGTCCATCAGCGTCCCAGACTCACCGCCCCACATCCCCCGGCTTCCACATCTCCATTCTGCCCCGCATGCCCGCGTCCGTGAAGGCCACTGTCTCAGAAGCTCACCGCCGCCTCACTGCCTCTACCCAGTTAAGTTTCTCTCTGATGGATCCCCCTGTGATTCTTCCATCCGTTCTCTCCTTTTTCTTGCCAGCACCTACGTCAGGCCCTTGCTTCCCCTGAGGGGACCCCAAGGTTTTCCTGCCTCTGTTCCCTCATCCTCCAACGACTCAGACGTGTCAAGATCATCTATGGGGCGCCTGGGTGGCTTAGTCGGTTAAGCGTCCGACTTTCGCTCAGGTCATGATCTCGCAGTTCATGGGTTCGAGCCCCGCGTCGGGCTCTGGGCTGACTGCCGGCTCAGAGCCTGGAGCCTGTTTCAGTCTGTGACTCCCTCTCTCTCTGACCTTCCCCTGCTCACGCTGTCTCTCTCTCTCTCTCTCCTAGAAATAAAAAAAAATAAAAAAAAAAAGATCATCTCCCCGTGTCACACCTCTCACCTGCCACCCACCCTTCCATTTAAAAACAAAAAAAGGGGCGCCTGGGTGGCTCAGGCGGTTAAACATCCGACTTCAGCTCAGGTCATGATCTCACCGTTGGTGCGTTCAAGCCCCGCGTCAGGCTCTGAGCTGACAGTTCGGAGCCTGGAGCCTGTTTCGGATTCTGTGTCTCCCTCTCTCCCCTCTTAGGTTTGCACTCTGCCTCCCTCTCTCAAAAATTAAAAAAAAAAAAATTTAATAAAACAAGACTTAAAAACAAAATGAAATTCCCAGTTGATCCCAGTGTGGGTCGGGGTCACCTGGAAACATTTAAACGGGGGGAGAGGAGCACACACAGGTTGACTGGTGAGGCAGACCTGTGAGGAAGCAAAGAACTGGTTTCTTCTCTCGCTGAGTTCTTTCCAGCTCTGCTGGATGGGAAGCATGCATCCTAAATATACCTTTACCTCCTAATCCCCAGAACCTGTGAATATTACCTCCTACGGCAAAAGGAAGCGATTGAGAATCTTTTTTTTTTACTGTTTTTTATTTATTTCTGAGAAAGAGAGACAGAGCGCAAGCAGGGGAGGGGCAGAGAGAGAGGGAGACACAGAATCCAAAGCAGGCTCCAGGCTCCCAGCTGTCAGCACAGAGCCCAACGCGGGGCTCAAACCTATGAACCATAAGATCACGACCTGAGCCGAAGTCGGATGCTTAACCGACTGAGCCACCCAGGCGCCCCGTGATTGAGAATCTTGAGGAAAAAAAAATCTTATCTTAGATTATCGGGGGAGGCTCCAGGTGCAGTGATGTGCTTCCTTGTCAGAGAGGCCGAGGTAGAGGAGACCAGCACACGTGGAGGAACAGGTCTTCCTTGGGAGCCTCCGGGGGAAGCCAAGTCCCTCCAGCACCTTGATTTGGGGCTCCCAGCCCCCAGAAACGTCAGGCAATAAACTTCTGTTGTTTCAAACTCCAGGGCTGTGGTGACGTGTTTCGGCACCCCAGGAAACTATTATATCACCTTTCAAAATCCTTCTCAGATCTCGCCTTCTCCATGAAGCCTGCTCTGATTACCTCTGATAGGAACTGTAAGCTCTCTTTACTGACCCCCTTCACCCTTTGCTTCAATCTCTTTAGGAGACTTTTGCAAAATCTGTTTTGTAACATGATTATAAGTGAGTGTCTGGATTTTAAAATCTTGGGGCGCCTGGGGGGCTCAGTCAGTTGAGCATCTGACTCCTGATTTCGGTTCAGGTCATGGTCCCAGAGTCGTGGGACTGAGCCCCGTGTCCCACACCAGGCTGAGCATGGAGCCTGCTTGAGATTCTCTCTATCTCTCTCTCTCTCTCTCTCCCTGCTCCTCTCCCCCGCTCATGCTCTCTCCCTCTCTCAAATAAAACATCCTTTAAAAAATAAATAAATAAAATAAGATCTCCAGGAGCAGGCACCAAACTTTACATACCAAAGTATTTAATTAATTCACATATAAAGTACTTTGTGTTAAGTCAGGCTCTGTTCCAGAGACTTAAACCCTCTGTTTGGAATACATACAGTTTTGCAAATTTTGTTTATTTTGGAAAGCATTCTTTCATTCCATCAATAAAGATATACTGAACACTTCCTCTGTGCCAGAACCCAAGTGCTAGGGACACAAGAGGAAAGAAAATAGATGCCCCTGGTCCGTGACATCCCCAAAGAGTCCCTGGTCTTGTGAGAGACAGAAAAGAAACCAAGTGAAATGCATTTATATTTATTTGATGCCAAGAAACGACAAAAGTTTTCAAGAAGTTCAGAAGTGACGTATGAATGCGTATGGACGCTCGTTTTGGAAAGAAATACAGAAATCGAATAAGAAGAACAGTACACAGAGCTCCACTTCCAGCCCCATTGCGCTCCCGGAAGAGGCCACCCGTCCTGAAGTGAGTCCCTCCCGTCCCTCTTTTATGCGTTTATATACACCATGTAAACCCATGCTCAGTCATTCTGCATAAATGGAAAAGTACCATATATATACTGGTACTTGGCACGGAGTTTCACATAGACTGAGTGTCCCACAGGGAGTCTGTGTTTGATGAGCAAAGTTCTCGAAAAGCCCACCTGACGCTGTGCATCGGAGCCAGGTCCGAGGCTGGCACCTGGTCCTTCTGGGCCCCCCTGTTAATGGGCCTGTGCCCTGGGCACAGAGAAGACATCTGTGCCACCTGGGGGAGGTGTGGGGGCTCCCCCCATCTCCCCGGAGTTCAATGTGTAGACCCCTTACCCCCCCGCCCCAATCTGCACTCCATCCACCAATAAATACTCCTTGGAGAAGCAGGAGGCCCCATACTGCTCGGACCCCGCCTTGAAGATCTGCGACAGCCTCTGGCCCAAGCCCTTCACCGGGTCCGAGAAGTGTCGCTGTTACCGCACCAGACATTTACAGACTGGGTTACACGGCAGACGCTGTAGCTGCTCCCCGAATCGTCCCGAGGGAGGAGCAGAGGGGCTTATGAAGTGGGAGCATCCTACTCGGAGCTGGCCTCTTCGGTCCTGAGGCACCTGGGAAAGCAAGGGGCTGTGCTGTCTGCGCTGCTGTGACTGATGCCCTCTCTCGTGGCTGAGTGGGGACTCCGACTCGGCCAGCCCATGGCTCCCTGCTCCCCGCTGTGCAAGATTTTCCTACTTCCACCTACCTCCTCTGTTCTCCCTTCTCATGCATCCCACACGGCGTGGCTGCCAAAACGATCACACTGTGCGTGTGTGTGTGTCTGCGTGCGCACACACGCAGACTCTGCACGTGCTCCTTATTGCCACAACACTGTAAAACGGAAAGGCCCTGAGAAACCACGGAGCTGGAAGGGACCCTCCAAAAAAGCATTTCTCTGCCTCCAGGAAGCCCTACGTGTAAGTCATGGACAATAGCTGGGTGTTTTCCAGCTTTTAAAGCCGCTCGAGGAAGTTGGAACACGTCGGATCCCATCCTGGACCCAATTTCAAAACACATTTTTGCAGACAAACTAACGTCCTGACTGCGTCACCTGACTTACTCCTAAACCACACTGTCTCCTTCCACTGACAGCACATCCCCGCCCCCCCGGCCCCCCCCGCCGTTATGAGGTTCTGGCTTCTTGTCATTACCGAGAAATATTCATCTTGCATCCCAGTCCACTCCTCTTAGACAATCTTCTTTATGTTAATTATCTGACATCGCAGTTTTAAAAGGAGAAATACAAGTCACACTTAAAATATATACGACACAGTTGTTCGTTTCTGTTCTGTGTTTATCTTTATACATTTCCAATAAGAGCCCTTCTTTTTTTTTATTTATTTTTTTAAACTGTTTATTTATTTATGAGAGAGAGACAGAGCGTGAGCAGGGGAGGGGTAGAAGGAGCGGAAGACACAGAATCCAAAGCAGGCTCCAGGCTCTGAGCTGTCAGCACAGAGCTGAACGCAGGGCTCGAACCTATGAACCGTGAGATCATGACCTGAGCTGAGCTGGTCCAACAGACTGAGCCACCCAGGCGCCCCACGTCCCTCTTTCTCTTATGGGCATGGGTGCTCCGTGCCCTGATGGATAGGCTTCTGAGTCAGGGCCACTGTTTCTAATTACTGAACATTGAGAAGTACTTTCAGACAACTGCTCGGCATTACGTTTCTACCACCAAAATCTGAAGGACAGAATTCCTGCTTACAAACGCCGGAGTTAAGGGTGGAGAGGCAGCATCCATTATAACCTCCTGTTTTCACTCACTCATAATCGTCCAGAAATTGTCCGTTTGCTCCAAATCATTCCATGCTCTGTTCCCACCCCAGAGATGAAATTGCTCGGGGAAGTCTCAACGAGAGTGGTTTAGCCAGTTTGGAACCGGGTGACTTGGGGGAGCATATATCTTTCTTCAGCTGAAAACAAATAAAAAAGTGTCCCTCTGGCTGTGGACAATCCCCAAACAGCTGTCCCCTTACAACAGCAGCCTCTTGTGTGGGTGGTCAGCATCTGCCAAGGCAGGAAGTGTCTGTGAGGGGAGCGGAAATCCAGAATTTCTACAAAGAGATCATAGGCAGTGAAAGTATGGATTTGTGCCTTCTGTTCTACAAGGGTTGGGGAGGGGAAGGGGGAGAAGGGGAGATTTATGTTCTATTATCTGCAGAGTGCAGGGAGTCCTCCTTCCCTGGGAAGAACTCTGGGATTGGCAGGAGGTGCAGTGATGAATCTCATGTGGATTGAGTCAAGGCGTTTCCTGAGTTTGCGCTTGGGTTCCGTCCCTTCCTCTCCATGTGACCTTGAATAAGTTATAGAACTTCCCAGAGCTCTGATATCCTCATCATTAAAACTGGGATCATGGTGGTCCGCACACCACAGAGGTGCACTGGGAATGAAGGGCGGGGGTGTACCCTTGACCCCGCGTTGGGCACCCCGCGTGCGTGCAGGACCGTCTCCTGGAAGCTGAGTGGCGGTAGCAGTGGAGACATGCGCACGAGTGACTGTGGACACGTTGCTTGTTTTGCCTCCCAGCCTGCATTTCGACTTCTTCGGGGGACTCTGCTTCGTGTTTCATTTCATTTTAGGAAACTGCCGCCTCATGAGCTCAGCCCATGTGATTCTGGTGTCGCTGTCCCTGCCATCGTCCCCACGGATGTATCTGGAACGCGGTACCGACAGAGTAGAGCCTGTGAACACCAGGATTTCTGCTGGGACACGGCGGGGAGAGAAAGTCTGCTCTTTCAGCCGCGGGCACGGGCGGGTGAGGATGCCCATGTAGAGCCCCCCCCAGGCATCGTTGGTCAAGCCTGCCAGGATTGCGCTCACGAGGAGAAAAGCAGGCCCCGGAGATGCCCTGAGGAATCCAGAAGGTGCCGTTCAGGTGCCTGGGTCATGCCTTCGGACCTCTCCGTTTTATAAGACAATACATTCCCCTCTTTGCTTAAGTTGGTTTGTGTTGGGTCTCTGCTATTTGCATCAATCCTCTTTGGAACAGGAGCTCAAGGCTAAAAGCATCCAGGAAGGAGGCACCAGGTGCTTGGAAGGTGCCCATGCTCTGGCCCAATTTCACTGGCAGCTCTAGATAAGCCTCTTGCTTGCTGGGATCTCAGCGATGCGATCAGGGCACTCCGAGAGGTGGCCACTGGAGTCCCTTATCCTGGGCAGCTACGATTTGAGAGACACAGAGCACGGAAGAGGTCAGAGTCCGTCCTCCAGTTTGGGGTAACAAATGAGAAACTCAGAGCTTATCTCTAGAGTCAAGCAGACTCTAGCGACTGGTTTTGAATTCTGGCTCCATTACTTGCTGTGTGACCATGGACAAGTCACTCAACCTTTCTGAGCCTCATTCTCTTCAACTATGCTATGAAGCTATTCAGATTGCCTGGTGAAAGGAATTGTTTTACTCTCTGCCTGATCTCCCATTTCCAACTCAATCCAAGATGAAAGACTTCAGCTACTTCACTGGAAACATAAATACTGAAGACACCAGTGGGCTTCCCTTCCCACCCTTTCCTCATGGAAAGGAAGTGACTGATCTGACTGAGGAGAATGGGGAGAACCGACATTGAGCCATGTTTTCCCCTCAAGGGGGAGGGGAGACCCAAAAGGTGGATCAGTGAAGTCCCGAATGGTTGCCTGGGCCTGAGTGAGTTCAAGTGCAGTGAGCCATGTGCTCCCGGGACCCACGGGATGGACTCGCGAGCAAGGTCACTCTGGCCACAGAAGTGCCCTTCTCAGGCCCCTCCTCCTGAACAGTGGGTCTGGGCGCCTTTCATTTGGGGAGAGAGGTGTCTAAACACCGCCTTCTCCTGTCCAACCAAGTGTTTCGCTTACGAAGCAGGCACTTTGCACCCTGAGTCTCTTGCGAGGTTGCATCCGTGCCTACTTTAGAACAAGAACATGTCCCTGAGACCCTGAGATGAAGGACGTTTCTCCAGTAAGACTCCAGAATTGCAAACCTCAGTGCAGGGGAATGAGTTCGACTCCTACTTCACAAGGAAAATTCTGTCCAAGTCAATAAACAGTTTTAGCTTGGGAGAAGCTACTTGCAACATCTCTAGCTTTCAAAGATGTGATGTATAGAATATTGAAGAAACTCCTGCCAATCGGTACCAGGAAGTCAAGCAATCCAATAGAGAGAAAAAGAGGGGCACCTGGGTGGCTCAGTCAGTTGAGCGTCCAACTTGGGCTCAGGTCATGATCTTGTGGTTCGAGTTCGAGCCCCGTGTTGAGCTCTATGCTGACAGGTCAGAGCCGAGAGCCTATTTCTGATTCTTTGTCTCCCTCTTTATCTGTTCCTTCCCCGCTTCCATTCTGTCTCTCTCTCTCAAAAATAAATACATATTTAAAAAAAAATTTTTTAAACAAATAAATAAAAAGAAAGAAAGAAAGACAAAGAAGGACATATATGTTAGGCATTTCCCTAAAAAAGGGCAACAAACCGGGGCACCTGGGTGGCTCAGTCGGTTAAGCGTGTGACTTCAGCTCAGGTCACGATCTCGTGGTTCATGGGTTCGAGCCCCGCATCGGGCTCTGTGATGACAGCTCAGAGCCTGGAGCTGCTTCGGATTCTGTGTCTCCCTCTCTCTTTCTCTCTGGCCCTCCCCTACTTGTGTGCTCTCTCTCTCAAAAATAAATAAACGTTAAAAAAGAAAGGGCGACAACCCCTTTTATTAAGGGCCAAGCTTAATTTTTAATTAAGAAAAGCGACACAGTGGAAACTTCAGCACTCTTCCAGATTGTAATCCAGTCCCCTGCTTACTCTCCTCAACATACTATCACACAACTTTCAGATCTACCATGTGCGTTTCAGTGTTCTCTTCTTGAGATTTCTGTTTTCCTATACCCGAGCCAAACTGGACCCTGTCCCCAAACGGTCTTCAGGGGGCTTTCCTGTGTCTGTGCGGCTGCTTCAGAACGTGAGAGATGGTAATCCCAACACACCCCTCGGTGTAGACATGACTGACAGTGATAACGATCAGTCAGAATCCCACTGATCATTGGAGGCTCATCAGTCAAGCAGACTCGGCTGTGTTTTCCAGCAGCCGTGCTGAATGGCAAGCCAGTCCAAGTTTTGACCCAAAACTTCTCATACGATGTAGGCACGCATGACGCAGTCCATATTCTAATTGTTGCCGAGGTGTGAAACGTATCTTTCTGCGGAAGTTGCCTGTCAATCGTGTCGTGATTTATTGGAGTGGAGACAGAACAGGAACAATGTGTTGAGCCCATTGGTTTCCTGCAAGAAAGAAAAAAAATAAATTTGGGGAGCGTTGGGGGGTTTCAGGTCACTAAAGAATGTGGTCAAGTCCCTTAGAACACTATGAAGAGGAAACTCATGGAATAGGAAATCTGAAAGGCTAATGAAGACAGTGAGGGGAGCCCAACGTCTATACTGATCAGAGAAAGGTCTCACTCAAGGTGCAGCACAGAGGTGATCACTTGAATATAGCAAATGCCAGGAACGACAGGTAGAAATGGGCCCCTCAAGTGTGGCTGGGGTATATTGCTGCAAACGTCTCAAGGAGCCGTGTGGTCATGTTAGTGACTTGGGTAAGTGATTACAATCTAGGCAAACCCTCTACCCTGCTGATGCCCCAGAAAATGTCCTGCATCTTAAGCAAGGAGACTCAGGCGAGAGTGCCCATCCCGGTAAAGAGCGAGAGGTCGCTGAGAAGTGTGCGGCAACACGGGCCGCAGTCAGGAGGAGCCAGCCGGAATTACCGAGAGCATCACCAAAGGACCTCAAAGCAGAGAACAGAGTGAAACAAAGAAGAGTGACTCAAGGGGAGACTGAGGGCCAAAAAAATGACTCATGTACATTTTTAACCCGCAGAAAAGAGAACTATGGAATTCTCACGGCTGTCATCTGTGGAAGTCAGCAAACGGAAGGTGGATTTTCAAGGACCTACTAGAAATACATGAGAAGTGGGTACTTTGGGGAAGATTTTGATCTGAGAGAGAAAATAAAGGGGGAAAAAATAAGCCAAAGAGATGCCTTGGATGGTCGGGTCTCCCCCCGGAACTTCCCATCTCTGTCATTTAACAGAACTCTAAACCCATAGCAACTGCTCAGCTGATACTTTAACAACGATTAACCTGTTTTGCCCTTCAGATTCTGAGTTTTCTAAGGAATAGGATCTTTCTAAGGAATCAGTACCGCGGGGTCAGGGTGTCCCAGCGTGCGGAAGGTCATGGAATCGGGTATCAATCAATTTCTAAACGATACAACCGACTCAGTGAGGTGGAGGGGAACTCAGATCATGTAGTCAGCACCTTTGACTTTGCTGACAGGGCTTTCGAGCCCCTGAGGAGCCCAGGGACCTGTCCAGACGAGGTGCCTTTGCATAACCCCCAGAGGACCCCAGGCCCGTGACTCCTCTTCCTCTACTCTTTCCACCAGGTAACAAGTGTGCGGCGACCTCACCTGCTGTGAACGCAGTATCTGGCTCCGTGAACTTGGGAAGGGCTGACCCAGCACTTTTACAGTTTGCAGTGCAACTGGCTCATAGCCTCAGTGCAACTGGCTCACAGCCTTTACAAGCATAGAAGAACGGAACATTTCCCCGAAACCCGGTCCCGTTGAAAGTGCACAGGCAGGCGCTCTCACAAGGCCCCGCTGTGCCTCTGAGAAAGCAGGCTAACGGGCAGCACCACCCAGGGAGAATCCGCCGTCACACCTGGTGGTGACGGCTCTGAACCACCCTGCTGGGGCGTTAGTTACCCTTCGGCCGCCTGTGTGATGTTGGTGACGGGCCAGTGGCAGGTGTCATCTAGCTAGTGTGTAGCTAGTGAGGCACTAGCAGCTTCGAGAGGTGGTCCTTCCCGGCTTAGACCCGCTGCTGCCTCTAAGCCTTTCGCCCATGAGATTCTCCATGCTGTCCTCTGAGATTCCTCCTGTGAGCCCATATCTCCAGAAACGCAAAGCGCCACCGAGTATCTGCCTGGGGGCATATTTGACCTTCTGAGTCTATTTGAGTCTCATTTTTCAAACTCTTCTTCCTTTTTTTTTTTTTTTTCCCATTTTGAAAATTCCATCCCTACCAGACTCCCTGGCCTCCGCGCTCCCAGGAAGGTGTGATGCCCCGAGCTGGCAGCAGGGGGCGCCCGCGCCTCACAATCCTGGCACCAAGCTTCCCGCTAGGGCCGGGCGGGTCGAAAGCGTCCCAGCAGCTGCAGGGACCGCGAGGGGCCGCCCCTGGGGGCCTGGCCCCTCCCCCACCCCCACCCCCACCCCCACTTCAGTGTGGTCGGGACACATTTCCGTGGAGTCTGTTTGTTTCCCCCACGGAACGGGGCGAAGGCTGCTCTTCCCCGGGTGGGAAGGTTGGTGGCCCAGTCCTCTCCTTCAAACCTGCAGAGGCTCGGTCCCCAGAGCCACGCTGCAGGCTGGCCTCCGGGGGAGGGGCGTGCTTTCCACGGCACCGGCCACTCAGTCCCTCCCGGTGTCGCCGTAAATTCATCCCATGGGGGGAGGAACCCCCAATCTTCCTCCAAGGGGGAAAGACATTACTGGTTTATTGCCTGAAGCCCTGAGATCATTTGGGGGGAAGGACCCTTCAGAGGCTGAACCCCGGTCATTGGAATTACAGCAGTGGCCGTGGCAAATTCTCACCCTCGGGGGTAGATTTCATTTGTGGAAACAGCCAAGAATCGTTCGGAGCCTCATCTACTAAAGAGGGAATAAAGCTGGGGAGGCGGGTGTGAAAGTTGCGAGCCCAGGAGGTTTGGGGGTAGGTGGGGGTGGGCTGTGAATCTGGGTCACCTGGTGGCTCTTGTCCTTGTTACTGGATGAGCTTTTAAGGCGGGACCATGAGATCGTTGTTCCCAGGTGGGCTCTGAACCCCCTCTGAAGACAAATGTAAAACAGGGCTTCCCAAGGAAAATAGCATCGCAGCAAAGGTCTTATAGAAGCTTTCGTAGCTTCCCCTCTGACCCCTTAGTCACTGCCCACAGTAGCTCCACCTCTTGCGGCTGCACACCCCACCCCCCCTTGCCTTGACAGGTGTTCTCTTGACCTTGGTGCCTTCGGGATATTCTAAGCACAACTACCTCGCAGAGTATTAATTTGGCAACTACCTCGCAGAGTATTAATTTGGCTCACGGAAGATGCCACATCCCGACCAGACCAAGTGCAGGGGTGGGGGAGTGCGAACCGCTGCCCCCTCTCCGTTGTGCTACATCACCCTCAAGGTGGATTCCTGAGCCCTCCCGTCAAGAGGAAGGCTTCAGCCTCTACGCTGGCAAGTATCCCTGAGTCGCTCACTCCCATCAGGGCGACCTGCTCTCTCTGGCACTTTCCAAGCAGCCAGCCTGGAGGAGGGGGCGGCCTCCCTTCCTGTAAGTACCCCCTTCCTAGAGGTCCAGTCCCAGGGAGGGATCTTTTGTGCTCCTCATTCGAGTTGGGAAAGGGGGTGGCCCCCTCGACCCGGAGGAGAGGGTGAAAGCCACAGCACTGCCCCCCAGGCACCCCTCCTTCTCAGGAACGTCCCTCTTGAATGTCGGTCTTCTGTGAATATGGGCTCACGGAGAAATATACGGTAAAAGTGACAGAATCAGTTCTCCTATCTTCATAAGGTCGTGTGGGTGCATCTCGTAATTCTTCTAGAACAAACACGCGGGAGCTTCCTGGCCTCACCCTGGGGCTTTAGCCAAAATTCTGAAACAACAGGAAAGAGCCATTTGAGTTTCTGATCCATTAGTGAAGCTTTAGAGCAGAGTTTCTTAGTCTCGGCCCTGTGGACGTTCGGGGCCAGAGGCCTCTTTGTTTCAGGGATGCTGGCCTGTGCCCGCGGAGGCCTCCCCCGTTGTGACAATCCCTTCAGACACCGCTAAACCTTCAGTCCCTTGATTTTGTTACCTGTGTCATCAGCCTGGGGTGTGGCGCTCGGGAAACACTAGTGGGCACTGATGGCTCAATGGGGACCCCTCTGCGCGGTGAGGTAAGTGGAGGCAGGAGAGGTTTCTCTCTGGGGACGCCTCTTGCGGCTCCCGAGCCTTAAGGAAGATCGAACATCCACTCAGCTGCTCATCTTGGAGTGTGAGGGGGCTGGGGTCAGGAAGGAGGTGGCCTTCGAGGCCCCACATGTCATGGAGCCAGCCCGGGAAGAGACACCTACTCATCTCTGGCCAAGTTCATTGTCTGTGGCGGCAGTTCAGAGAGACACCGCCTGGCAGGTGCGCGACACCCCACTGGGCCCTCATCAGGCTGTGCTCTGCTCCAGGCAACAGCCAGGGTCCTTTGCAGAAAAGATCAAAGATGAAGACGACGCGGCACCCTGAATGGGGGACCATGAATGGCGGCCATGGTGAGTTCCCCCGGAAGGCACACGCCGCTGAACGTCTCCAGTGAGCTATGCTGGCCGAAGCGGGGGGTCAGGGAGCCTACAGTTAAATCTTAGTCTCCCCACAACCCCAGTTATTTTCATCATGCTTCACAGATAATGTAGATAAAAAAGAAAAGCGGGGGAAAAACCCAGCATAGTTAAGATTTTAATTCCTTTGCTTAATGTCCAGGGATAAGGGATCCCTAAACTTTCCCCAGGAATAAAACAAAGTTAATTTCTCAAAATTGTATGACCACTGATGGATGTCTTTGGACTGGACAGTTAGCCCTAGGGTCTTCTGGGAGGACAAGTTGGTGGGGAATGAGGCAGCTATCACCCACAGTGCCCGTTAGGAAGTTCTTTCCAGTTACACGGACCCCAATTCAATAACACACATTTACTATGTGTGTGCTGTGTGCAAGGCCCTGGGTCAGTTTCTAGTGTACAGAGAAGGTAAGTAGGCCTGCCATGTGCAGTTGTTCATGTTGTACACCATACAACCCTTAGCAGGTGTCCTGTAAAGCATAGCATAGATTTGTGTATCCATTAAGTCCTATTCCTGCAGATGGCAGGAAGGTGACATATGTATATATATATACAGAGAGAGAGAGAGAGAGAGCGCCTAGCTGTGGTATCGGATGTAGCCTCTGCCATCAAGGAGCTCCCTGTCCAGGAGACAGTTGGGGCCCTAGGACCATGAAGAAATCATAGGCTAGATGCTGGGAGAGATTTTCTCTTTCCCTTTTAAGAAGAGGCTATGTAGGGTCAGCAAATGATGGAAAACAAATGAGATGTGCTCTGGTCCTGTTGCTAATGTTGCCAGCGAACAACAGAAAATTCCTTTCCTTTGTTACTACCTCCCGTCAGCGCCCAGGATCCAAGAACCTTCCTCCATCAAGAGAACATCTCTTGGCCTTAACGCTCACTTGCTCCTGAACAGGACGAGGCTGTTTGTACTCATTGTCCTTAGGAGGAAGAAGATAAAAACCAAACCAGCTGACGCTCAGACAATGCTTCCTCCCGCTGCTGCCAGGGGCTGTGCTGAGTCTACGGTGGCCGTGCACAGCTTTGCTCAGGCTGCCTAACTGTGGGACTGTCTCAGGACGCCCCCAATCCTCAGCCCCGGCCCCCCAACAACGTTCTTCCCGCAGCTGAGACAGCCCCCACCCCCAGCACAATAACACAGCCCGTGCTCCAGGCGATGCCAACATCATATATATTATTTTATTATTCGCTCGTTTGCTTTCCACGGCAAGTGAAAAAATAATTTAAACCAATTATATGTACAGAGGCTTGGCGAGTTTCTCCAAGAACTTCCAGAAAGATCCCCAGCCCCTCGGATTGCAAAGAAGGGTTTCCTTTAACACCTGTACAAAACCACCTATAAAAGTCGCGCGTGTAGAAAGGTTTCTTTATTGTAAGCATCACATTTTGGGAACGGGAGGGGGCGGGGCGGGCGGCGGAGGAGCGTGTGCAGGGTGGGGGCGGGGGGTCACGCACACCCGCCCAGGGGTAGTCCCGGGTTGGGGAGGCTGCGGCTGGGGGAGCGGGGCGGGCGCTCAGGTGATCTGCAGCGGGGTCTCCAGCATCTCCATGAGGAAGGTGTCGATGGGCGTGTCCCCGATGAGCTTGAAGAAGAACAGGTGCTCCAAGCACTTGAGGCCGATGGAGCGCAGGGCTGGGAGGCGCAGCAGCAGCTTGGCGAACCTGCGGGGGGAGGGGTCGGCAGATGGGCGTCGGGTGGGGGTGGGGGGGCGATGGGGCAGCCGAGGCGCCAGGCAGCTCGTCTGGTCTCCCAGACCAGCCTGCACAGGAGAGCGAGCCCGGGAGGGGCGCTGAGGCGGCTACACACGCTCCTGGAAGCTTCCGCGATGGGCTTTTTCGTTTCTGTTAAATGTTTATTTATTTAGAGAGAGAAATAGAGCACAAGCAGGGGAGGGTCAGAGAGAGAGGGAGACACAGAGTCCGAAGCAGCTCCAGGTTCCGGGCTGTCAGCACAGAGCCCCACGCGGGGCTCGAACCCACGGACCGCGAGATCATGACCTAAGCGAAAGTCGGACGCTTCACCGACCGAGCCCCCCAGGCGCCCCTCATTGGACATTTTAAAGGGGAAGCTGACCCCCTCCCCCCGTGGCCTCTTGAGAATGTTGTGGATTCCGTGCCCACGTCCCAGGGTGGCCGGCTGTCCCTCCTGCACGCGGGCCGGTGGCAGAGCCGGTCCTGGTGGGGGGGGCTCCTCGCCCACCAACTAGCGGGGGCTCCTTACGTCCCCGCCCGGCAACTGCCTGCGAATCGCCGAGACGGGAGCGGGGGGCACGGATGTGCTGACCCGCGGTGCGCACGTCACCACTCGTGCGCACGTCACCACGCGGTGCGCACCTACTGTGCGCCAGGCCTCCCGGGAGGCTCTGGAACACGAGGAGAGCGAGGGCGGGGCGACTCCGCCTCTCCTCTCCCCCCCCACCCCTCCCCCCCCACAGTCCGCCCAGTTAGCGCGGTTTGTTACCAGTTCGCAAGCAGTTACCGACGCCAGGATGTGCTTCCCTGGATGGAGGAGAGTGAGGGTCGAATACACTGGCCTCTGCCCCTGACGCACACGTGTGCAGACACACCCACACACTCCCACAGTTGTGTGTGCACGCCGCAACCCCACTACTGTCACACATGCACACACACTCACGTACACACCCGCACACTCGTGCCCGACACACGTTCCATATACACACTCACATTCTCTCACGGGTGTGTGCACGTGCACACACACATACGCACTCACCCACACCGGCTTCACACATGTCTCACATACACGCGTGTGCACACAACACACACACACATTCTCACACGGGTATATGCACACGCACACACACCCTCATACACACTCGCCACTCCTGCTTCACACACGTCACACATACACGCGTGTGCACACGTAAACACATACACACATTCTCACACGGGTGTGTGCACACGCACGCACACACCCCCATACACACTCGCCACTCCTGCTTCACATGTTTCACACACATACACACACAGGCCTCACACGTGAGTGTATGTGCACACACTCCCGCTCTTACCCTCACATGAGCTTGTGCACACGCACACACACCTACATACGCTCACACCTCCCCCTACACTCTCACATGCCCGCACACACACACACTCTCACAGGCGTGTGTGCACACACGTATGTGCGGGCACGCTCTCCTGCACACTCCTGTGCTAGGGACCTTGGCTGTGAGGCTCACCGCAGGAAGAGAGGCCAGTGTGTGAAGAGCGAGCCTCACACTTGCACGTCCTCCTTGGGCCCCTCGATTTGCTGGTTTCCAGCCTGCCTCGGTGGCTTTCTCCATCTCTCAAAATCCTTTTTTGACGATAAAGTTTATTTTTAATGTTTAATACCAACCGGAAATCCAGTAACTCGTGACTTCCAATAAAAGAACAAGGGCCGAAATCCTATCAGTCCCTCTGGCCCGAAATCAGAGACTCTGGGTCAGGCTGGCTCTTCACTGGCGTCACAGCAGTTCACGAGGGACTTTCAAGTCGGAATTTTAACGCTCCTGGAGACTGTGTATGTTTCTATATTCACGCCCCATGAAGTTTTAAAGAAATGGGGCAATATAAGAAAAATAAAATAGCACCATCTAAAAAGGTAGGGATTACTTCTTTACCTAGAAAAATTAAAGGTTCTGGGGTGCCTGGGTGGTTCAGTCAGTTAAGCGTCCAATTTCGGCTCAGGTCATGATCTCAGGGTTTATAGGTTCGAGCCCCACGTTGGGCTCTGTGCTGACAGCTGGGAGCCTGGAGCCTGCTTCTGATTCTGGGTCTCCCTCTCTCTCTGCCTCTCCCCCACTTCTGCTCTGTCTCGCTCTGTCTTCCAAAAATAAATAAATGATAAAAAAATTTTTTTTTAAGAAAAATTAAAGTCTATACCCAGGCCAACACAACCCTTCAGAAACTTTTGATTATAAAACCTCAGAGTGTATCTGCAGAGTGTCCCCACGCAGGAAGAGACATTTAGGTAAAGGCTGAGCTCCTGGTCCTGACTCTTACCAGGAAAGGCGTTTGTGGAGTTAGGCGAAGGGGATGGCTTCTCTGTAAAGTACAACGGCCGAGATAGAACTCTGAAAACACAGTGTTCACTCTAAGGATGTATACCCCACAAAATGCTAAATGCCCTAGGGGACTGCTGTCTTCGCTGACTGCCCCTGACCTGGGGACTGAGCTGGGGACTGTGGAAACCAACACGCCCATGAAGAGCCACGCCCCTGGGGACAGTCCCCACGGGCCTCACTCACGTGCTCCGCACCCACAGCTGTCCAGGCACCTGCCGCACGTGAGAGACCACGTGCCTGCATCCTCCTGAGCTGTGACCTCCGCTTCGCTGGAGCAGGGTGCCCTTCTGAAGAGTTTCCGTGGGGTGGCAGCTCACCACCACAGAGTGTCCGACCGGCTGCGCCTGCACCTCCCACCACCAGTTTCTGCGAAGCGGAGGTGACCAGCCTTCGGCACGCTTACCTACCTGCCCTGGCCAAGTGGTCACCCCCCATGCACCTGCTCAGCCTCAGGGCGGTCCCCCTCGGTCCAGGCTGTGCTGGACACACCCCAGGGACAAGAGGGGGTCCCGCCTCTACACCCCCCGCCCCACACTCCCGGGTCCTGCCCCCGTCCGGCTAAGGGGGAGGCAGCCAGAACCCCAGACAGTCCCGTTCCTAGGAAAACGGGCAAGTTCCAAAGTTTTTAAAGGAAAATTCAGCAGAAACAACCTAAACATTCCACAGGACAATGGCTAAATCCCTTAAGACCCGTCCACCCTCTGAAACATTACAGAATCACTGAAAATGATAATTCTGTACTTTTCAGTATCTGATACAATAGCTAAGAGAGGAAAACACCCCTAACTGTACTATTTCATGTCTGCAAATGCACATTTCTCTGTGCACGTGCACTGATGTGTGAAAATTCTGGAAAAATATATACCCCCAGAATGTATGATCAATTAATTCTATTACCTACTTTAATTCTTAAATACTTTCCTTATTTCCCACAGAGGCATGATCTGCTTTTGCAATAAGAAAAAAAAAAAAAAGATCAGTTGCGTTTGTCTTAAGAGGTAAACAATGGACCTAGAGCCAATTCTATGAAAAGGATGAGTATGAGCCTTCTTATTCCTAACACCCTGCACGCAACAGGGGCTCAAAAACAACATGCTCAGTGTTGCCTTTGAGCCAGGAGATTCGGTAGAAATCAGCATTCCGTTAGCTTCCAGCGGCCAGGGCTGAGCTGATGCCGGCAGCCAGCCCTGCTTTCTGGGTAAAGTTCTTTAATCTCACTGATTGCAAGTAGAGGTGAGATTGCCAGGTGTCCCCCGAAATCCATTCTCCCCTTCTTCCTTCACCTACAGCTGCCTCCGTTCTCCAGCTGGCTCCCGGGCCATGTGACTAAGTCACAGCCCATCGAAGTGCGTGAAGGACTGGAGGACCTTTCCAGGGCGAGGTCAGCCCAGGCAGCCTCACCTTGTGTTCCTCCACTTCCTTCCCCTTCCATCATCTGGATGCAAACCCAGTGTGGCTCTGGGACATGGTGGAGCCCCAAGAAGGAAGAAGATGGATCCCCAAGTGGCGATGTGGAAGAGAGCCACCTCTCTGAACGGACCGCCCACTTAGGGCCGACAGGTGAGCAAAAAATACATTTCTGTCATGTTCAATTACTGAAGTCGGGAGGTCTCTTATCCCAGCTTAGGCTCCAGACTACCCAAGGCCTGCGTATGTGTCCTCCTGAAGGGGTGAAGCCACCCACTGGGAGTTATTCAGAGCCTCGGATAAAAAGCAGCTTAAACAGAAATGAGACTTCACAGAGGAACAAAAGTTATGAGTGAGACTTCAGAGCACATAGTATTTTTTTTTTTCTAGGAGAGAGAGAGACAGCGTGAGCAGGGGAGGATCAGAGAGAGGGGGAGTCACAGACTGAAGCAGGCTCCAGGCTCTGAGCTGGCAGTCAGCACAGAGCCCAATGCGGGGCTCGAACCCACGAACCGCGAGATCATGACCTAAGCGAAAGTCAGACGCTCAACCGATGAAGCCACCCAGGCGCCCCCCAGAGCACATAGTATTAATCCTAAAAACAAAACTGATGTCTTTAAGGCAGCTTCGTTGGCTTTATTTTTGGTTTTCTGTGGGATCCTAGGATTGCATTCTCCCTATTTACCTAGAGTTAGCAGGGGGAGCCTGGGGGCGGGGGGCGGGGGGCGGGGGCTCTGTTGGTTAAGCATCCAACTCTTGGTTTTGGCTCTGGTCATGATCTCATTTCACGGTTCATGAGTTCAAGCCCTACATCAGGCTCTGCACTGATAGTGTAGAGCCTGCTAGGGATTCTCTCTCTCCCCTCCCCTCCTCTGCCCCTCCCCAGCTTGCTCTCTCTCTCTCTAAAAATAAATAAATAAATAAACATAAACAAATTATTTAAAAAATTAATTAGAGTTAGCCGAGAAGGAAAACTTTTGTTTAGCTGTGCTTTGGCAGAAACATTTGAGAAAAGTCTTTTTTTTAACAACTCAGGAATCCCTAAACTGGATCATGGCCTCAGAGATCTTCTGACCAATGTCCTCCTCATTGTCCCAGAGCCAGAGCCAGCCAGCACCTTGCCATATGCCACCCAGATGGCTGTGGGGGACAGCGGTCACATCTCCTGGCTGCCACGCTCTGTCTGCACCTTCTACCGCAGGGGCTCCCGTGGGGGGCTGAGCAGAGAGCCAGGCAGTGGCCCTGGAAAGCACAGGCTCTTTGAAAGTTACACAGACGTGAGGCACCTCCCAGCCCCACTGCACACCAGCTCTGTGATCCTGGCCAAGTGCCTTACCCTTTCTGAGCCCTGGGGCCTCGTTAGAAACTGGAGATAATGAGACGCACCTTCACGTGTGCAGTTGCTGGCTCAGGCAACATTTACACCTCTACACTATGTGCCAGGCACTGCTTCAGGCTCTAACACTGCAGCGGGGATTGGTGAACGAAGAAACGTTGAAGCAGCTTTCGGCTTGTTAGAAAGACGAAAGACCATCTGAAAACCCTAGATGGCACCTGCTGTATGATGCCACACAGGCAGGGCGAACAGGAAGCCTCGCGGCGGCCATTAGATTCCTCGCGCACTCTCTCACCTGCCAGGTTGCTCCGGATACTTCTGCTTTGTGTAGGCCTCGAGGGTGGCATAAACCTTCTCTCGCAAGGTCTCTACCTCCGAGGGGTTGGACAGGCCCTTGGCATCTGAAAAAGATGACTGATTTAGCCTCTGGTGACACATCTTGGGTCGACACCCTTCCATAGAGGCTGTCCCCGTTGACTCTGGCCTCTGCCCCAAGAGTCAGTAGGGACACACTGGATGGGGAATGACAGTGAAAGACACAAGGCTGGTCCCCTGGGCCCCCCAGCGCTCCCTCTCTGTGCCCAGTCCACCCAATAGACCCCTGGAGCAAATGCTTACAACCCTATTCATAGCCAAAGGCAGCCACTATTGACTCCAAGGAGGAGAGTTTTACTTTATCCACTCATTCTAGAAAGATGACATTCATACATTCACTGAGTGCCTCTCGTGTGCTCAGCACAGACTGAAGGACGAGATGACGTACAAAAGTCAGATCCACTCACGGGCTGCATCAGCTAACTATCCCTGATTCATGGGATGAAGCCTGTGCATAAATTACCACGTAATTCTGACCGGTCGTCTTTTCTGACCCCCAGCAGCACGTGATGAGGCTAATCCCTTCCTCCTTCTTGAATTGCTCTTCTTCCCTGGGCCACCAGGACATCACTCCTCTGCTTCTCTCCCTGCCCCTCACTGCCCTTCTCAGCCTCCTTTGCTGCCTCTTCCTTTTGTTCCCTTGCCGGTATGTGAGGGCATACGCCAGTGCCCATCTCTGCCCAGTCCCCTTCTCTGCCCAACTTTATCGACCCGCTACATGAGCTCACACCTGTCTCAGAGCCTCACGTGCCTGGTGGAGGCAGACAGCTCTCGAATGCACATCTCCAGTCCTGACTTCCTTGAATCCCAGACTCACGAACACTCGCTTCCTGGCCAGCTACTCTTAGATGTCTACTATCCACCTGAGATGCTTTTTAAGTAACAGGTTTTTTTTAATGTTTATTTTTGAGAGAGACAGAGACAGCAAGCACCAGCCGGGGAGGGGCAGAGAGACAGGGAGGCACAAAATCAGAAGCAGGCTCCAGGTTCTGAGCGGTCAGCACAGAGCCTGACGCGGGGCTCGAACCTACAAACCATGAGATCATGACCTGAGCTGAAGTCAGATGCTTAACCTACCGAGCCACCCAGGCGCCCCTGAGATCTTTTTTCCCTTAATTTAAAAACACCCAGTGTGCATCCCAACAAATGCCCTCCTTAATGCTCGTTACCCATTTAGCCCATCCCCCTACCCAACACCCCACCAGCAGCCCTCAGTTTCTTCTCTGTATTTAAGAGTCTTTTATGGTTTACCTCCCTCTCTGTGTTGATCTTATTTTTGCTTCCCTTTCCCTATGTTCATCTGCTTTGTTTCTTAAGTTCCACGTAAGAGTGAAATCATACGATATCTGTCTTTCCCTGACTGACTTATTTTGCTTAGCATAATATACCCTAGCTCCATCCACATTGTCACATATCTGAGATTTTAGTGTCCAAAGACAAAATCCTAATTCCTACCCACCTACCCTTAGAACCCCATGTCAGCAAATAAAACTCCATTTTCCCAATCACTCAGGAAAAGGAAACAAAACCCCCTGAGAATTATATTTAACACCTCTCCTGCGCACTCTATCTCTAATCCATCAGCAAACCCCACTGGCTTTGCCTAAACTATATGCAAAATCTGACACTTCCTACCACCTCCTTCACCGTGACCCCAGGCGACTGTCATCTTCCCCTCTTGTCTCCACACATGCACACTCCACGCCCACTCAAGACGCCTGCAAGACGGCCCTCGGAGTAGAAACCACGAAGAATCGACTCTCCGCCCTTGCCAAGGACAGGTTTCCCGGCCCTGCCTTCTCCGTCTCAGCTGAGCTAGGGGGCTGCAGGGCGTGGGAGCACGGAGCGTGCGAGCACGGAGGAGGGCAAACCGCCACCCGGTCACCTGGGTTGAACAGCACGATGGCTCGCAGGCACCCCAGCTCTGACTTGTCCATCTGCATGTCTTTCATTTTGGACACCAGCTCAGTCAGGACTCTGTTCACAGGAAGCAATGACAGGTGATGAGAAAACCGTGGGTAACAGGCCAAGGGCAGATAAAATGACCGCAACTGGTATTTCTTATGTACCCACCCCGTTTTCCCGACGACGCGGCAGGTACTAGGGACACAGAGATGAAGAGGATGCCGTCCCCGAGCTCAAGGAGCTCACGGTTTAATTAAAGAAACAGACATGGAAACAAAACGCAACAACACAAAGCCGTGAGCAAAGTCCAAGGGGACACGGAGGAGGAAGCGGGCAACTCTGGGGACTGGGGGGAGGGCAGGGCTGGAAAGGCGGCCTAGAGGAGTTAGAAATTAGTAGAAATGCAACAGGCGAAGCAGGGCGAGGGTGTGGCATGCCTAGAGGAAGAGCAGAGGGCGGCCTCCAGAGAGAGGGTAGAAATCTCCAGGGACCATGAAGGGGGCGGAGTCAACCAAAGCCCATGTCAGTCTCTGCATGGAATGCGTTGTGGGAAAGGGCAGGGAGGGCATAGGGTGGACATGCACGTGGCCTGGATCCATGTACGATGGGGGGTGGAGAGGGGCCAGGGGACCTTGGCCCTGGGCATGGAGGCTATTTTCAACACTATCCTCATCTTTACCCCCATCCCCTTGCCCCACATCATTTGCCCCTACTCATTTCATTCATCTCTTTAAATCACATGCCTTTATTTTCCTTCCACGCCACTTAAGGCACAGAATCCCAGACTGGGGCTCCTGCTGCCTGACCCAGGTGGGTCGGCTCCTGCGGCAGACCCTCCCCAGAGACCGGCTACAGCGCCCAGCAGAAGCCTCAGCTCAGCTTTCCTGACTCTGGACGTCTGATCCTGGCTGCTTGTCTCTATCCCACCCCCTTGGGACAAGCAGTTCAACCTCCTCGCTCCAACCCCCCTGGGTAATGTCAAAGGTCCAGTCTATCCTTTGGAAACCCATAGAGGTAACTGGTTCTCTCTTCTGCCCCAAAACCGTGCTGGCCCCTAACTGGCTCCATCTCCATCTCATCATTTCAACCTCTCTTGTAATCTGCCTCTGCTTTCCTGGTTTATGTTCCTCTGTGTTCCGGGGTCTCTGCTTCTTGCCCCGCGCAGTGGTGTGGGTGGTCCATCCCACACCCCAGCACTGCCCACAGGTCCACACGCCCGCATGCACACATGTATCCGCACACACGCATGCACACACATGCGCACACGCACGGAAGCAGAAGACAGCCACCTGTCAAAGATAGAGCCAACCCCCGCGCTGTGGGCGCTGCTCCGGTGCACGTGTAAGCCCGTGGCCAGGAGAATGCCGTCCTGCACGGAGACCGAGCGGTGGGAGAAGGAGGCAATTAGCAGCTCATTCCACCCTGCAAGGAGAAAAAGGAGGCTTTGAGGGGAAACTGGTTGTGTTCTGGTTTCATCAACAACCACCCCAGGCATGTCTTGTTGCCCTCATGTAATGAAAGCAGAAACAGAAATCCAAGGAGGTTAAACACCAGCTGCAGATAATAATACAGCTGATGAGTGAAGAAACAGGATGAGATGGGGAGGTCCCCTGACTCATGGCTCTGCATGTCCCCCAGAGTGTCCCCAGGACAGCTCAGAATGGCAGCTTGAGGATAAGGACACTTCCCCACCCCACCCCCGGTCAATCAACAAATACGGTTTAAACATTTAACAGGGAATAGTCAACATGTTAGCTGCCACGGTGGATAAAGCAAGGACACCTTGCAGCCTCTGCCCTCAGGACCTGACAGCCCGGCTTTATTCCCTTAACGCTGCTAGCAGCACCTAGCACAGCATGCCACTTTCAGTCAACACTCAAACGCTTCATTATCTAACAGGGATGAAATGAGGGGACTGGCTTCCAATGCTCAGGCAGTCTTTATGGAATTTCCCTGTTGGCTCAGTGGCAGAGGAGAGAGGAGGTATATGTCAGCTGCACAATGTCCCAGAAATGGAAGCCGAGAGAGAATATAGCACACAGAATCTGAAAATAGGAAGGGACTCTGGGGGCACCTGGGTGGCTCAGCTGGTTAAGCATCCGACTTCGGCTCAGGTCATGATCTCATAGCTTGTGGGTTTGAGCCCCACATTGGGCTCTGTACCGACAGCTCAGAGCCTGGAGCCTGCTTCCGATTCTGTGTCTCCCTCTCTCTCTCTGCCCCTCCCTTGCTCACGCTTTCTCTCCAAATAAATAAACTTAAAAAAAAAAAAATGGAAGGGGTCCTGGATAAATAAGCTTGAGCAAAAAGAGATCTTTGGCTTCTCTTATCTCACCTGTGAAATGGGAAAACCTCTATTTTCCAATTTTATAACACTGCTTCAGACTGTCCTCAATAAAAATGACTTAACTGAATTGGAAAATTAAATGCAAATTCTAAAACCACGGTAAAACTTACACGGAGAAAGAGTCTCACTGTCCATTAACAATGTTTCATTTGGGAATAAAAGTTTTGGGGGAGGGCCACCGGAAGTTAATGTATAAAGGATAACCCTGGGTGGAGTTATCCTGTCATCAACGGGGCACACAGCTTGATGGGTACAGTCTCATTGGGTGAGTTGTCCTAGGATCCCAAAGGTAATTTCAAAATGGCACCCCACGCGATTGGCCCAAGGAAACCCGAGTCCCACTCTCCTTTACCTGCCCGGAGCAGAATGACCTGATCCTCCAAGGTGAGGTCAGAGAAGTGGGGGATGCGCTTGGCCCATTCAACAAGCGTGAAGAGCTGCTTGTCAGCGGCATGGCAGATGTTTGTGACAGGGTCGTTTGTCTAAAAGCAAACCCAAGGTCCTGTGAGTGGCACATTCCAGGACTCTCATCCACCACTCGCCCATCTCCACCCAAGAGAGAAGTGGGAGGTAGGTGGAGTTCTAAGACGGCTTACCGAGTTCTCCATATTCATGTCACCGTAGGACTCCGTCTTTGGTTCAACAGCAAGCTCGGCTTCTAGAATCCTCTCCACAGGCATATCTTCATGGCCACTGCTGGCACATTCCGCCTCACTCTCGGCCCGCTCCCGGCTCCTCTGCCTTTCTTCTTGCACAGCTGGCACAGGGGGGACATGCAGATGTTACCACGCACCCAGGACAACTGTGCGAAAGCAAGTTACCTACTGGAGCTTCCGTTTCCTCATCTGTAACATGGGCATCCTCGTGGTCCCAGACCAGAGGTGCTGTGATGTTGACAGACGAAACAGAGGAAGCAGAGTGATTGGCTTATGCATGTGCAGACATGTGGGGTTTGAGCTCTGCATCCTTTCCAGTTCATTGTAGTGACCAGTCTAAATTAAAGTCTGCATTTAAAATTTTAATAACCTCTGATTCTGCCCTCTCTTTTAATGAGCCACGTTCTTGGTCTCTCTTCAGTTTCCTGAATTTTACCTCTACCTGTTACCTCTAAGAAGCTGCGGGCATGCAATAGTTAAGTGGCAAGGACATTACTTGGAAAACTCGCTCTCTCAGGTCCTGTGCATCAGCCCTGGCATTCACGTCCCATTAGGTCTGCCCCTAATGCACCAGCCTGAACACAACATCACCTGATCCGACTTGTCAGGGGAGATCTTCAGGGAGCCATGAGGTTATTTAGTAAGTGAAGAGGTGGAGGAATGTCACCTAGATGACATTTCAGAATCGGCGGCAGGTTTGGGGGGTGGGGAAGGGTAGACAGGCAGAGGTGCGGGCTTATCTCAGCCTCCCCAAACTTAGGGTCTTTTAACAAAGTTCATTCTAACCCTCAGAGCCCTAACCGTCCATGCCTTAGGATGCCAGGCAGACCCCCTTTCCAATGCTGTCCTCTTCACTGACAAACATTCTCTGTTGGGTTAGTTTCCATAATCTACAAAGCTGTGGTTTCCATCTTCCTATTCCCAGCATCAAGGAGCAAAATTCAATATTGGTACACTTTTTTTTAATCCCAAGAATCAATAAAATTATACTTAAAGCATGTGTCTAATCTGGAACTCAGTGATAGCTACTTTTCTACCAACTTCTACCCCTCAGTTTCTGTCCTTTCCTTCCCTGGGGTCCACCCCCAATGGCGCTTCCTACTCTCTGAGGGAATAACGAGGCACAAAGTCTGTGGAATGAGCTGGAACCAGATGCTGGACATCCGGTTTATCATGCAAGTGGTATCAGTGACCTTTCAAGGTAGGTCAGAGAAGGTTGTGACCACAAAAACACAACTAACACTCCAAAGTCTCCAGTAGGGACACACCAAAGTGCCTCAAGATGAGAATGATACTCGGTGGCTGGGACAGAGGGAGGGAGGGCGGGTGGGAAGGAGTGAAGGGAGAAATGGAAGAGAGAATAAAGGAGGGCAGTGACAAAAAGAAGAAACAGAAGAGAGAGAATGAAGAGAAAATAGGAAAGAAAAGAGCATAAGTCATGCACTTTGGAATCCGAGAAGCCTTTTGCAAAATGGTTTCTACCACTTCTTAGTTAAAGGACATCGGACAAATTATTCAGCCTGCTAAGCCTCAGTTTCCCTAATATAAAGTGAGGAATATCATACTTGACTGAGACTGTTAAGTGAGGATTAAATGAAATAATTACCAAAAGTTCCACAAAAAAAAAAAAAAAAAGGTAGCTGTTTTCCCTTCCCTTTGTCTGCCTTTGTGCTCTTGGATGTCTCTCTGTTCCTCTCTCTGTCTCCTCTTTGGATGTTCCCTCCATTTCCTAGTTTCTCTTCCTCTCTCACCCTTCCTTCCTGTCCACTCTGTTAGTCTTCATTTACTGAAAGCATACAAATGCATATGAGTTTTTATTGTCAGTTGGATTTACTGGTTAAAGTTGAATGCTTCTGGTATTAATTTCTTTTTTTTTTTTAATGTTTTATTTATTTCTGAGAGAGAGAGACAGCATGAGAAGGGGAGGGTCAGAGAGAGAGGGAGACACAGAATCTGAAACAGGCTCTGAGCTAGCTGTCAGCACAGAGCCTGACATGGGGCCCGAACCCACAAACCGTGAGATCATGACCTGAGCTAAAGTCGGACGCTTAACCAACTGAGCCTCTCAGGCGCCCCGGTATTAATTTCTTTAAGGTAGGTTAGTAGCCTTCTATTCATCTTGATTTTAAAAGACGGGGTAAAAGCAAACTCAGCGAAGTTCCTCCTATGGTTCTCAATTGATTTCTTCTACAGATTTGCAACACGGGAAGGAGAGTAACCTTCAAGCTTCAAAGAAAATCACCTTGGCTTCTGGGAATTAGATTCTAATTCCAATCTTGCCATTAACCGAGAGATCCTTTGCTCTTCCCCTCTCCACTCTGTGCCGTAAATCTTACTGTCCTAGAAGAGGAGTCATATATCTCGTGCTGGAAGAAACCTACAACGTGGCAGCCACTCTGAGCCTGCGCTACAACGTACTTCAGGGCATATCCAGGGGACGCTAGGTGATCTAACATGGTACCCAATCCCTGCCTTGAGACAGAACTTTATCCATTAGCCCAACGTGTATGTATTGTACATGCTCTACAATAGCCAACATTTATTGAATTTTCTTCTCTGTCAGGAATTATGCTCAACACTTTATACAGATATTTCATTTAATCCCCATAATCACCCTCTCAAGGACTGTGAGCCACAGAGCAGTTACGTAACCTGCCAGAGGTCACAGAGCTAAGAAATGATGGCACCAACATGTAGACCTAGGCTGATGGCCTTCTGAGGCCACCTCTCCCCACCCCCACACACCCCCCACCCCATACCACCTCCAAGAATCTGGGTTAGTGGTACTATTAAAGACCAGACAGGGCTCATGAGGATATCAAATACTACCCACGAAGTGCCTCAAAAATAGTCCATTATCTTTCCAAACTATATTAAATGACCAGATAGCGTGGAAATAGACTTCCGCTAAGATGCCTGAGGATTGTTCGGTAACCTGGAAGTCAGAGGGCTCCAGTCCCGTATCAGTTCTGCCACTAGCTCACCAGGGAAGCTGAGGCAGGACCCCAGACTCTTAGAATCTGTGTTTCTTCTTTGAGGAAACAAAGGTTTTACATCAGAGAATAGCAGTGTCCATTCCAGCTTCCCCATTATGTATAAAAAGGCAATGGGCCCTGACCCCTGGCTCCCGGAAGATACTTCCATCTTTTTCTACCCGTCTGATTCTCCAGGAGTATAAATTCAATAGTTTCTCTCAACTAACTGTTCTAGAATTTTATTATTCTTGTCTTCAAGGCAGTGTCCAACTTGAGCCTCCAGTTCTGTAAATTGAGGTCAGAAATGATAGGGGTGAAGGAAAGGCTGTCGGAAAGCTTTCTGAAAGTGGCCCTGCGTATAGTAGGATGAGGAATTGATTCACCCCTTTGCCTTCTCTTCATCAGGGTAAATAGTATCAATTCCTTCAGAAATTTCTCTAGGAGCCCCTTTCCCCTCCTACATTTTACTACTCAGCTTTTCATCACTCCTCATTTCTCCACATTCTTCTCAAAAATGGAGAAGCCAAAACTAGAAACCTGCCCATTAAAGAATCAGAATAATGCTAAGTTTAAGGGAAGGACTGCCCAGGCCCTTAAAACTCACATATTCCTCTCTGACTTGCTTTTTCTTTAATGGAAGAGACACACTTCCCGCCATGGGACCTGTGTACCAACCAGTCTGACCGTACAGAGCTGCGGGCTGCCAAGACTGAGTTTTGAGAGACAGATTGTGAAGCAAGAGAATTGGTGGCTTCTCTGACTGAAGACTTTCACCTTCCTTTAACTCAATCTCATCAGCATCAGGAAAATTATTATTTTTCCAAGTCAACCTGAAACTTATCTGTCCTGAGAGGCAAAAATGACTCCTGCAGTAAACAAACTCCTGCTGATGCAAGATGTTCTTTGGGGTCATTAACTTTATGTTTGACCATCATGGTGGCAGAAGCTATGAGGACTATCAATTCTAACTTGGTGAAAAGAAGATGGCCTCCACCAGCTGATTTTTCTCATCATGTGTTCTGAACTTTAAGAACATTGACTCCTTGACAGTAAGGATGACATGAGCATGAAGCAGGCACTCTCAGTTAATACTGGATGGATGGATGGATGGAGGGAGGGATGAGTCCTTTTAAAAGCTCCTGCGTTACTAAAACTTTTGATTCCAATATTCAGTTTAAAGTACACAACCATTCATTCAGCAATTATGTATTAAGTGCCTCCTCTGTGCTGATCCCTGGTGATAGAGCAGTCGGGGGAGAAGCAGAAAAAAATCTTGCCTTGGTGGAAACAGAGAGTAGACTAAATAAGTAAGCATGTTAGACAGTGATACCACTGCAGGAAAGGGACTAGGAAGTGTCCTGGGTGGCTGATGCAATTCTAGACAGGTGACAATGGAGTAAAGGTCTGGAGGTAGAGAAGGGAGTCATGAAGGTAACTGGGAAGAAGACACTCAAAGCAGAGAGGCTGTAAGTGCAAAGCTCCTTGAGAAGGAGCATCCCTGGAGGCCAGCAAGGCCGGACCAGAGAGACAGGGACAGTCAGACCATGTAAAACCTTGAAGTCATAACCAAGGTTTTGCCTTTCTTCTGAGTAAGAAGGGAAGGCATTGGAGGGTTCTGATGCAGGAAGAGCTTGACCTGACCCACTTGTTCAAAGCCTCATTGGTTGCTCTGAAGAATGTAGGGAGACAAAGATGGACATGGGGAGGGGGGTTCTTAGGAGGCTGTGTAGGTAAATACAGAAGGTAACAATGGTGTGGGTTATGCTGGTCGCATTAGAGTCATGAGACATGGTGAGATTCTGGACATATTTTGAAGAAGAGACAAGGTTTCCTCACCCACATGGAAGAAAAAAGAGCCCCTTGGTTTTTCATCTGAGCAACTGAAAAAAATGGCTATTTCCTAAAATGGAGAGGACTGAGAGACAAACAGCTGAAGAGCGCAGATTATTAGGAGCCCAGGTTTGGGTCCGCTCACTTGAGATTGCTGTCACACAACAGAGTGAGGACCATCTTCGTTCCAGAGCCCCTCTGCGCCCTGGGAGGAGGGGAGACTCAAGATGGGCTCTGATCTGGGAGTACAAAGACCCCTCAGGCTAATCACCTACCTCTGGGACCTTGGCAAACTCATCTCCCCAGTCCACACTGGTTTCCTCTGGTATAGAACAATGAGCGCTATTAATTATACTGAAGGGCCCCCTCCATCTACTTCAGACATGCTAAGCCTGTCACTTCTTTCCTTCTTGGTAGCATTCTCTCCTAGAAGGGGCTCAAAGAACCTCTCTTTGTTGACCCTTTCAGTCAGCTTCCCTCTCCTCAGAGAAAAGAAGCTCTTCAAGAATGAGGAGACCCCCACGACTGACTAAATGCCTTGTTCCCATTTCCTAGGCAGAGAAAGGACTTCCTCACTCTGAAATCTAGTAAGATCACCATGTACGCTGTGTACTTCCTTGAGTTCATGTGTTAATCAACTGCCCAATTCGATTTCTTTCCGTTATGTAACAAAGACTTTTCGATTCTCTAAATGAACAGAAAGCACTTGCAGATTTTTTTTTCACTCCATACCAGCCCAGCTAAGCCACACTGTAAACTGAAAAGGCATAAAATGTACAAATGCTGGTCTCTCTGAATGAGGAGGCTGAGTCTGATTACTGGCAATGCCAATAACCCCTGAAGACCGCGGGGTACACCTATCTCAGAGGATCTGTAGCAGCCCCAGGTTATAAAAGCCTAGAGAGAGGGTTCCAGCAGCCTTCCCCAGGGAGGATTAGAGGCGAGAAGCCAGCTCCTCCCAAAAAAGGCACTGACACTCCATCCAGAACCCGGAGACCAACTTGAAGACTGGCTTCCAGGCACTTGGAAGAGGCAGGTAGAGGGTCCGGTTGGGGGACCATCCCCCGAGCTCCAGAGCAGGACAGATGAACGCGGAGGGAGAGGGAGTGATGCTGTTCTCTGTGCTCTGGGGTGCACGCTGCCCAGGCAGGGGACACTCAGCCACGGTCCTCGAGAACTCATGAGGATTTATACTGTGATCTGTACGCAAACCAGTCTTCCCCGAGGGGACCGGGACCTCACCTTCCCTCTTCATGCCCATCACCAGGCACTTCTGGTAGCGGCAGTACTGACAGCGATTCCGCTGGCGCTTGTCAATGAGGCAGTCTTTATTATCCCGGCAGGTGTACATGAGGTCTTTCCGGATGGTTCTCTTGAAGAACCCTTTGCAGCCTTCACAACTGTACACACCATAGTGCTTTCCTGCTCATGGGGAAAGAGAAAATGAATGTAGCAGAGACTGTCTTTGTGTTTACTTGGAACTTTCATTCAAAAAAAAAGCCCCTAGGCTCTTCCCACCCCACCCCCCACCCACACACACACACATCACCTAACACACCAGGAGGGACAGCAAAGAGTAACCAGCCCGGAACGCAGGCTTGATCCCAGGAACAAAACTAAGGCAGAGTAAGTATGCCCTTCCTCATGTCTTCTCGCTGGAAGGCACTCTCTGGAATGGCTACTTCCAGAGAGCATCATTAGAAAAGTCCTGACCCAAGATTTTGTTTACATTGATTTTATTAAGGCAACTCTTGTGTTTAGTTAAGCAAAATGTTCTGTCTCCATTCAAGATGTTAGTATACATAATAAATAAAAATATTTATGCTTGTTATGTATTATCTAGTAGGGGAGAGAAAACCTCAGCTTTCCCAATATTTCCCCATAATTGAGGCCCCAGGACATGGGAGCCCCACTGAAAAGTATTCTCCTTCACCATAGATGAGGAACTGGAGTTACAGATTTTTCTAAATGCTACTGCCTGTTGGAGGAATAAATTAGTATTTGATCTCTATAGATGCAGGTTTATGACATAAAGATCTTGGGGAGGGAGGCGCACCTGGGTGGTTCAGGTGGTTAAGTGTCCTACTCTTGATTTTTGTCTCAGTTCATGATTTCGTGGTTCATGGGTTCGAGCCCTGAGTCAGGCTCTGTGCTGACAGGGAGTAGACTGGGATTTTCTCTCTCCTCTCTCTGCCCCTTCCCCCTCTCTCTAAATATAAATAAATAAACATTTAAAAACAATTAGAGAGGGGCATCTGGGTGGCTCAGTCAGGTAAGTGTCCGACTTCAGCCAAGGTCATGATCACACAGTTCCTGAGTTGGAGCCCAGCAGTGGGCTCTGTGCTGACAGTTCGGAGCCAAGAGCCTGCTTCAGATTCTGTGTCTCCCTCTCTCTCTGCCTCTGCCCCATTCATTCTCTCTCTCTCTCTCTCTCAAAAATAAAAATAAACATTAAAAAATAAAAAATAAAATAAAAACAATTAAAGAGACACCTGCTAATCAGCACAGCTTCTCTGTCCCAGATACACATGCCACACGGTAGTTCCACAGAGGGGCTTCCTGTAAACCCAACCCTTAAAACCTAAATCAAACTTTAAATTCATCCAGATTTCAGGCTATGAACCCAGTGACAGAAATGTATAGCCTGGGCCCTGAGCTGGACCAATGGAAAAGGCGCCTTTTATCCCCCACTGGGTACAAAGCACCAGGCGGGCAGTAGAGCAGGGCACCATCTCTGGGACCCCCACACCTGAGAGTGACGCCTGCTGCCACATGTACCTGAGGATCTGTCCCCGCAGATGGCACAGATGTGTTTAACCAGAGACCCAGGGCTGGTCGACGGGTAGTTCATGTTTCCAATCCCGGGAAGCCCGGGTAAGGGCTTGATGTCCTCTGAAATGCTGACGCTGTTGGCCACATTTAGCTGCAAGAGAAAACACGCAATAAAACAAAGAGCCAGGGCAGCCCCAATGCCTGAGACCAAAAGCAACAGGGGTATCCTCGCGGGGGGAGGGGGGGGCGTTGGGAAACAAGTTCTATTTCAAGAAGCGGTTTCCAACTACAGAGTATCCAAAACTCCCCATGGGGGATATGAATTTAAGGGAGGGAAGGGAAAAAGGGGCACAGAGGAGCCAAGTCATTTCTAGACACCAAAACCTCAGTTGAAAATCACAGCACATTATCGAGTGCTCGGCTTTTACTCATTTTACTCATGTGTTTCGTTAGAGCTAGAAATCCACCCGGGACGCACTTCAGACACGCTTAGGACAAGACCAGCTGTGTGTTTTTAGATTCTGTAAGACTACTGGTTGTCTATCCATCAGTGCTCCAAGAGGGGCTATGGCTCTGAGGCAAAAAAAAAAAAAAAAAAGGCTCAGACTCCAAGAAACCAAGAATAAAATGCAAATCCATTCATTTAGTCAATCAACAGACACTCACTGAGTACTCACCATGCAGGCGCTGTGCCAGGCGCTGGGGTACAGAGGGAAGGTCTAAAAATGTACACTCTTAAAAAAATAAAAAATTTTTTAAAGAAACGCATACTCTTAAGGAGTTTACCATAGAACAGAAGAGAAGATATGAGTAGTGGTCATCTAAAGGAATCCACAGAGATGCCAAGCCAAATGTCCAAATTATTCCAGTAGCACCAAAAAAGTTGGGCAGAAAGCCCCAGATGGTGGCTTTGAACCTGAATGTATGAAACAGATCATTTTCCTGTGAAACTGGAAAATCCACACAGTCAGACACGGGCTGCTATGTCCTCCCCATGGCTGACGTGGTCCCAGCATGCGGGATGAGGAGGCAGTGTGTTTGGATGGCTGAAGAAATGAATTTTATGTGCCTCCTGTCCCCCCGTCCTTTACCACACGTTCACATTAGCTCCTCACCACCACCACCACCTCCAAGTCCCCCAGTGTCTGGGAGATCACCACGAAGCTGCTAAGTGTTCTGAATTCATCAAAGAAATCTTAAATGAACATGACTAGGTCATCCAATTAGCAGAAATTCACAGTGTCCATGCGCACAGCTCAACAGTCTAAGCACTGCCTCAAAACTGCGCATTCTCATGAAGAGTCAAGGCATGTGCAAAAATGAAAAACACTTAGTTAAATAAACACAAACAAAGGTGGTGGGGAGTATGTTTAAATGTCCAGCAGAGGCACCTGGTACGGATCTGGGAGTTTAAGAGAGATTCCAGATTTCTGTATGGTCCCTGTGAATTTTGAATCATACTGTCTCACCGAAGTGACTGTAATTCCCAAACTAAACCATAGGTAGGATTTGTTTCTCTATTCAAGACCTTTGGGACAGAAGGAGTAATCAATAAAACATAAAACACAACACAGCCTGAGTTAGGTTCCTTTTAAATTTACCAGCTTTTCAATCCACTAAGCAAATATTTATTGAGCACAGGGGGTGGGCAAAAGCTTGGGTCAAGTGCTATATGGGATGCAGAAAAGACAAGACAGCCTTCGGCTTCTTGCTCTGAAGTCAAAGTCACCAGGACTTTTTAAAAATTAATTTGTATGAAGGATGAAAACACACACGGGACAGGAGAACTCTCTCTCTTCCTCTCCCCTCCCCCCTTTCTATACAAGGCTAAGACAGGACATCTAGAACTTGTATCCAGTATTTGGCTTGTTTTGGTGTCATGCGGTGGTTCTCAACCCTGGATGTACACATGAGGGCTTGGAACAAAAACTGACGCCAGGGCTCCACACCCAGAAATTTTGTGAGTGAATGGGTCCAACGGCCATTGGTACTGACCTCTCTTCAGGCTTCCTGGGTAATGATAATGGGCAGCCAGGGCGCAGAATCACTGGTATGGTGGGGAAAACATGGCTTGGGGGTCCCACAGAGCTGGGACTCACTCGCAGGCTGCCCTTATTGGCTGCATGACTTGAAAGAAGTTACTAGTCTTCTTCCACCCTCAGTTTCTGTATCTGGAAAACGAGCCTAGTAAGACCTAGTTTACATAGTCACCAGGAGGATTCGATGAGATAATGATGTAGCATCCCCATCACAGTGCCTGGCACACAACAGGGGTCTAACAATTGTGGTCCTTATCATTCCCATAAAATCTGGTTGGTCAAGACAAGAATTCTAGTGTTTATTATAAGCCAACGGCTTACTAGGTATTAGGAATTCTGTAGTAAATAAGGCCATGTTCACCAAAGGGGTTAAATGATTCCATTTCAGGTTGGTCAGAAAATTAATATTTAATGCTGTCATAATACTACATTATCATTACTTCAGGTAAGAGACATATTCCGATGTGTCTTGATTTTTCAGAAATCAGTTGAGGGGGTTTCTGTTGATGTAAATCGAAGGCAACAACTTTTCTTGAGTGCTTCACTGACACGGATACTAACCACTCAGACCCACCCATGCAATGGAGACATGTTAGAAAGCATTTTGGCTGCCTGAGAAGCTTGTGTCCCCAAATCCTCAGATGGAGAAGAGCGGGCATGGGCATGAGGAGGCCACCGTCACCTGAGGCTCAGGAGGCGCTCGCTCACCTTCTCCTCCCACAGCCACAGGCCCTTGGAACCAGCCTCACCGGCTCCGTCCGGCCCACAGCGGTCACCGAACAGTAGCCCTACCGTCCACAGAAAGCTCACCTGGCCTCTCCCTGCTCTCTTAATCCTCACAACAACCCCAGGGCATCATTCTGTCTTCTAGGTGAGGACACTGGGCCCTCACGCGGCTTATTTGAGTGTCTGTTCAGAAACACCGTGGGGATCCCGAAAGGAGGAAGATGCCGGGACCGCCTCAAATAACTGGCCATGGACGAGATTAAAAGTCAGCTGGGACGGTTTAGGAAGGCAAGACCCCGAGTAATGGAGATGTGGGGAAGACTTCCTGAAGGTGGTGGCCTTGCTAGGACTTGACCGCCTTTATTTTTTTTTTTAATTTTTTAAATGTTTTATTTATTTCTGAGAGAGAGAGGGAGACAGCATGAGCAGGGGAGGGTCAGAGAGAGAGGGAGATACAGAATCTGAAACAGGCTCCAGGCTCTGAGCTGTCAGCACAGAGCCCGATGCGGGGCTCGAACCCACAAACCGCAAGATCATGACCTGAGGGAAGTCGGACGATTAACTGACTGAGCCCTCACCCAGGCGCTCCATTGACCTCCTTTAAAAGTGGGTAAGATTTGGGTGGGCTGTCATATGCTAAAGGGTCTGAGAGCAAAGGCCTGAGGGGAAGCCCCGGGGTGCCCGTGGGGTGCACGGGTGGGAGGCTGGGCTGGGGCCCAGGCGGTGGCAGAGCCTGGGGCCTGACTGCCCAGCTAAGGAGAGTGGTCTAATCTTGAGAAGCATTTACGAGCAGCCATGGGAGGTTCTGGGCCGAGGAACCCTGCTCTGGAAACCCTGCCTCGGGGAGGTCAATGAGGGAAAGCACCAGGCGAGCCTGGGGGGGAGCCGCCCCAGGCCGTCCGAGCTGCCCCGGGGGATTAGGTGCCGGGCTCGTGGGCCAGAGCTCCAGCACTGGGCTCCCGGGTCACTCCCCTTTCCACAAAATCTGTCCGGCTGTGGCAGGCGACCCTCAGAGCCTCTCAGCCTCCTGGCCCCCCTCCTTGGTGAGGAGCCCAGTCTCTCCCCGCTGGGAGCCAGCAGCCCCTCTCCACCCCTTCTCTTCCTGGGTCAGGGGAAGCAGCTGGGGGCGGGGGGTGGGGGGTGGGAGGTAGGGACAGAAAGACTGATACTACCAGCCTTCGGTCACCGGCCTCTTCGCTGGCTTGGGGGGCAAGTGTAGGCGGGACAGACGGCCCCCGCCAGCGTGCAAACCCATTAGCTGCCTGGCCCCCCCGAGCCCCCCGCCGGGCTGTCTGGTTGCATTAGAAGCCACTCCACAGAAGCGAGCACTTTAGAGCCGGGATTCACCAGGCGGCTGGCTGCTCCGCGAGAACAGGGTAGAAGCTCACTTGACTGGCCTGGCTTCCGTTTGCAGACTCTCAGGCCGGGACCAGATGCTTTCTGGGTGCTCTGGAGCCATCCCAGAACCTCAGGCCCCACATTTCTGAGCTGCTCTCAGCCAAAATTATCCCACTCAATGCAGATATGTGGCCGGCGTGCCAGGTCACCGACAGGCACTTTTCCTAAGGAGCCAACTCTGTATGGGGGACGCTTCTTTATATTTATTATTGAGAGACAGAGAGAGACAGAGCATGGGCAGGGAGAGACGGGGAGACACAGAATCTGAAGCAGGCTCCAGGCTGTCAGCACAGAGCCCAACGCGGGGCTCAAACTCACAAACCCCAAGATCGTGACCTGAGCTGAAGTCAGATGCTTAACCGACTGAGCCACCCAGGCACCCGGTGCTCCTTTAATCCAGTGGAAATCTTATCATGATGAGTAAGGAGGACGCACCTGCTACCGGGCAGAGAGCAGCCCTGGGTTTGGTGGAGACCAGCCACCTGCTCATCGCGTGGTCCTGACCAGGTCACTGTGTTAGAGACCCCACCACCTCATCTACAGACTAGATCGGTGGTCTTTCTGACTCAGAGTGTGTGCGTGCGGCATGGCAGCAGGGGTGAGGGAGGGTGGGGGGTGAATAAGAAGGCTTCGGTTCCCCCGCCCCAGGTCACCCATACCTGTTCGAATTTAACATGCACATTAGGGGCACCTGGGGGTGCTCAGTCAGTTCAGGGGCCGGCAGGCCCAGGTCATGACCTCAGAGTTAGTGAGTTTGAGCCTCACATCGGGCTCTGCACTGACAGTGTGGAGCCTGCTTGGGATTCGCTCTCTCTCTCTCTCTCTCTCTCTCTCTCTCTCACCCCCCACTCATTCTCTCTCTCTGCCCTTCCCCCATTCATGTTTTTTCTCTCTCTCAAAATAAATAAACTTGAAAGAAAAGAAAAGAAAAGAAAACATTAGCTTTCCAAACATGCTTTCTATTGAAGAAACGACTTCATGGCTTAATTTTTTTAAATCATTAAACAAGACAACTTTAAGGTCTGTTCCAACTCTAACATTTGTAATTTTTATTATTTAAGTATTCTCCATACAATATCTGAGAGGAAAGTGATTCAGTTATCAATCAGTACCGGGACAGGAATTATCAGGGACAGAACCCAAGTCTGAGAAAGAGGTGGGGGCCTTCGAAGGACTTTCAGGGCTTGTGTCCAAGTGTAGGCAGCAGATGTCTCACACACACACACACACACACACACACACAGAATCAGGAAAATGTGGCCTCAATCATTTTGTCTGAAAGCCACATAAATATCTTCCCAACTACATAGTTAGTGTTTCTGGAAATTGCTCTCTTGACTGAAATACTCCCCAGAGCAGGGCCTGATTCTTTTTCCTTTTTTTTTTTTTTTTAAGTTTTATTTATTTAAGTAATCTTTACACCCCACGTGGGGCTCAAACTCACAACCCAGAGATCAAGAGTGGTGCACTCTGCTGACTGACCCAGCCGGGGACCCCACAGCAGAGACGGAGCCTTATAATTTTTTTTTTTTCTACTTCCAGGGCCTGCTTCAATGAATGCTTATTGAAATGAACTTTTCTAGAACCTCTCAGCAAGAAAGTACCTTGAAATCAAAGATCCCATAGGGGCAGAATGTAAATCACTGAGGTGCAAAATATCACCTAGGTATAATTAATAATAATAATAATTATAATAATAATGCCACTTTACTGCCATAGAGCACTTAAGAAGTGATTTTTCAGATCCATAGCCCCTGTAACATTCATAAATACCACTGTAGGGTAGCCAAGGGAAAAGTGTGTTACCTCGAAAAAGAGAAAAGGGAACTGAGATAGATGTAAGTTTAAGTGGTTTGCAAAAGGTTATACACTCCCCACCTCCATAGTATCCATTCAGTTCTCTTTACTCCTCACAAATGAAAACCCAACAAGAGCAGAAAGAAAAGCTCAAACACCGGAGTGACAGGGCAGGGAAGGGGAGACGCTGTCTGTTGCTTCCACACCAGAGCAGCCCCTTCCCCTCCCCCCCAACTGTACTTACCCTAGACCCAGGTCACAGGAGGAACATGTTTCCCGTGCGAGCCCCACTCAGACCCATCCTGGGAGAGGAAGGCGGGATGCATAGACAGTCTATCCAGATGGTTCAGAGTCCAACTCACTGCAGCTAACACCTAGGGGTCTAGATGTCCTGAGTCATCCGGTTGATTAGGCAGAATGTGTCTGCCGTGTCCAGAGCCTGAGCCCACGACACTGTTCAGTGTCCCAGGGCTGCTGAGCTCCCCCAGAGCTTGGCAAGCTTAATATAGCTCCCGGAGTGAAACTTGGCCTCGGCCTGTGCACACAGCCCAGTTGGCCAGGACCAGAGCTTTCAGCTGACCTTTCAACCCCAATCCCTCTGTACAGACATACAGTCCAGGAATAGCGAGCGGCCCTGACGCTCGCACGGCTGTGGAGCTGAACGTGTCGGCTAGGTTTGGCTCAATCAGACCGGAGCATGGTTGCTAAAAGCAGCCTTGAAGGATGGTGCCTTGCCCACTCCCCACCCACAGGCCCTGTCACTGTCTATCACCTCACCCTGCCTCACTTCTTCGCAGATAGAACGATTGCTCCGTGAAACTATCGCGTGTGTTTGTTTGGCCTTGGTCTGGCCTGCTGCCGTGAAAGTAAAGCCGTTAGCCGCCTTGTTCTGTGCTTTTCCCTAGAACCTACGATAGCGTCAAGTACCGCCAGGCACACAGTCGGTCCTCATGAGTAGTTATGTGAGTGAGCATGAACGCCCGTGCAAGAGTTTCCTTTGCGCCCAGAACTTCAACGTGTCCTTCTGTCTCTAGCCTACTGGCTACGACCTGCCTTCCTGGGGTCCATTCACCAGGAAGAACATGAATAAAGCAATCTCTTCAGAGCCTTACATTCTGAAGGCTACATGTCACCAGCATTGCTGGCCACAGTAGGTGAGAGTGGCATAAATACCTGCCCATCCCCCGCGGCCGTCTCGTCCCCACTCCTCTCCTGGAACACACACCTGGGAGGCTCAGGAGTCCCTTTGTTCTGCTCCTTCAGTTCTGCCCTTGCACCTGCCTTAGCCCAGGGGACACTGCCTTGAAATTTACCTGCATGATGTGCCACATTCCATATGAGACAACTTAGGAGCGCTGATTAGTCATCTTTTATTTTTTAAAGAAATTTATTTATTTGTTTGTTTTGGGAGAGAGAAAGAGCAAGTGAGCAAAGGAGGGGCAGAGAGAGACAGAATCCCAGGTAGGGTCTGCGCTGTTGGTATAGAGCCCGATGCGGGGCTCGAACTCAAGAACTGAGAGATCGTGACCTGAGCCGACATCAAGAGTTGGAAACTTAACCAACTGGGCCACCTTTTAATGCTTGGCAGCCAACAGAAGATCTCAGGGTCACAGATTGAGTCAGCACACACCACAGTGGCAGGTGAATGCAATATCATGAACAAAGAGCGGGGGTCATGGCACCTGGGCTTGAACCCGTGCTCTGCCGTTGACTGGCTGTGAGAGGCTGGGCATGTCACTTGAGCTGAGCTCTGTTACTTCATTTGTGGGGTGGGGGCTTAGACAGAATTAGTGGTTCTCAGCTGGGCTTTTACCAGCTCCCCAAGGGCCAAGCTATGGGATAGAGGAGAAACATACACAAAGAAGAAGGTCCTATAGGTGAAACCATCAGATGACAAATTGGGGTGCAAAGGGCCAGCCAGATGTGACCCACAGAAGTACTTTGCTTGGCCTGTGCAAGCGTCACATCTCTGAATTGGAATGGCTTCAGTGGAAGAGGGCAGCTCCCTGTAGACCCCACCCGCCCCACTGACCTATGTGCACCTGGCCCTTGCTCTTGCAATCCCATACTCAATGATCCCCAAGGTCTTCTCCAGATTCTTGAATCCCTGGATCGATAGTTTTCTGGAGCTGTTCCTCGCCCTAGAGTTCTGTGACTCCACATGGCTTTGCTTTCAGACCTTAAGCACATGGAGCCTCTTGAAAGGGATGGTCTAGAGGCAGTCTCGAAGTTCTCTCTGTGGTAGAAAGACTGACCCAACTCCCAGAGGAGTCTTGCCTCCTCTCCAAAACTACAAATCCCAAGGAAGCTTCAGGACCTACTGATTCCGCCTCTAGTTGTGCTGGCGGTTAGAGCAAGATGGCGCCAGCCCAAAAAGGAAATGCCCGTAAGTGGAGAACATGGTGGATGGGATTCTTGCTCCTAATTCTTCACAGCCTTGGCACTGTGTCCTGTAGTACCTCCTGTTAAAACAGGCACAACCTATTTCCCTGCCCTGCGACTCTGTCAGCCACAGTTTCTATCCCAAGGGGATGCCAGAGGGCACAATGTGGGCAAAGACTTCGCTGTACCTTTCTGATTTTGTTTTGATTTTGCATTCCTGTGAGACACCGCGAGAAAAGCATGCCCCAAGTAGCTCCTTTAGCCTGGGACACGAGGAGCAGGCTTACAACCAGCCTGCAGCCTAGCCCAGCTCCCACCATCTGAAGCAGAGCCATCCCAGCCAACATCAATTTGTGAATGAGGAACAACAACAACAAAAAGGTACATGTTTGTGCACCGTGACAATTTGGGGACTGTTTGTTACACAGCATCATTGCAGCAACAGCTGACCATTACAAGAAGGGAAGGTTGATGAGCTCACTGTGACCCTGCGAGAAGGAAGTGAGAGGCAACTGGCCACCCCACAGCAGTGTCCACCATGCACACGCCTCCTCTCCTCTGTTGTGGCAGAAGCGCTAGGAATTGGGTGTGGCTTCCTTCCTTCCTGAGTTTCCAGTAGTTTCCTCTATCTCAGAGACAACATGTAGATAACACAGTCTGTTGTGTTCTGGATTTATCTATCTGTGTGCCATCCCTGCCCATTTCCCCTCTCAACTATAAGCTCCTGGAGAGCAAAGACTGTGTCCTGAGCATTTCCGTGTCCCCCCAAGGCATGGAACAGAGCACCAGGCACTTCACTGACTTGATAAACACTCATTATTGGATTGAGAAGAACAGACGGGGTCTGTCCCAAGGATGACAAACGGCCCTCAGAAATGGTGAGACCAGCGCCAGGGCTGAACCATTAAGCCACAGGGGTGGCCTTTAGGCCACAGTTCCCTTGACCATGAGGCCTCATCAGTTCTCAGGGGCTGTCCTGCCTAAGGACACCCTTAATGAAGGTCCTGCAGGAGACACATCTGCAGAGATGACCCAGAAAGTACACATGAAGCACCCACCGAATGCTAGCTCGGCTCCAGGACTGGCATGGGTGACACCATATAAGGTGGCTGGAAAGTCCCACTGGAGGCCGGGCACCTACCTGAGAGCTGGGTGGGGCAACCAGATTGATTCCTGCAGGCGCTGCCAGTGCTCCTGAGGGTGGGCCCATGGCAGAGGTGATGACTCGATATGGAGAGCCCAGGGCATTGAGGGGGGTCCCCACTGTGCTCAGAGTCCGTGGGGCACTCACTGGGGTGTCCGTGTAGTTGGGGTGGCTGTCCATTGGCTTCCCTGTGGACAAGGCTGCTGACGGGCTCATGGACGTGGAGCCGGAGTGGCTGGGCGAGCCTGTAAGGAGAAGAACATAGGTGATGGCAGACTGGGGGGCACAGAGATGGCCGCCATGAGGACAGAGCCCACCCCCAGCTTGCTTCCTTCCAGCCCCACTGCATATCTGTGAACCCCAGGTGCTCACACCCCTACTGAGTGGGTAGAATAAAGGCAAATGAAGAAGAAAGAGGGAGAAGGCCTTCTCTAGGACAGAACTCCCATCCACGGTTTACTTCGCTGCTGCCTGCCTGGAATCTACCTTGGACTGTGTCACATCCATAGCCAGAGCCACAAAAGGCACAGCCCATGAGCCCCCAGGCCTGGGAAACGGCAGCTGGGGCCAGCCAGCCAGGGAAGGTGAGTCAACTCCAAACCCCCATGTGGAGGCAAAGCGAACAGGTGCCCAGCTGCTCCCGAATTCCCGGCTTCACATTCCTGTTGCTCTGAGAGTCGGGGCAGGGCTGAGCCTGCCAGTCAGGAGACTTTCATTCACTCACGTGCAGTGAACACTGACTAAGGTGCAGGTACTATTCCAGGTGCTGGGGATTCAGAGCCCAAGAGAACACCGTCCCTGCCATCAGGAGTCACACTCCACCATGACAATGGGACAGCAGACGCCATTGTCATGCCCTTGACTGCCTGTATCTTTTGCAGCTTTGTGCCCATGAAGTTCTTGCCTTGCCTATCTCTATAGCCCGGGAAGAAGACTTAGGACGGATGCGCATGGCCTCGTGGCCACAGGAGCCCCGGAAGGCAAGTGCAGACAGGTCCAAACTTTCCTACCTGGAGGCACAGGGAGCTGTGGTCCCAGGGGTCCACGGAACAGCCCCTGGGCACGTGGATATCTGGTACCATTTTTCCCAGGTTGAGTTGACAGCAAGCTCCCTTACGGTCAGTCACAGCTCATGATGACAGAGAAAGAGGGTGCCCTACTGTCATCTCAGGCGCCCAGCACGGAACATTCTCACCCTAAGAGAGGAGCTATACACCTCGGAATCCATAGCAGCAAAGAAGAGACTGGAAAAATGATAGAGGAGCTCACCCTGTGTCACAGAGCTACTTCCTTGCACTATCACTGTTCACTCAAGGAGTATCTCTTGAGTATGAGTATCTCTTGAGTATCTTCTACATTCAGGATGCTTTCCAAAGCCTTGGGAGATATGAGGGGCCACGAAGGGTAGTGTTAGGAGAAAGATACCGGGGGGCGGGGAGATGTGCCCCCTTTGAATGCTGGGGGGCAGCAGAGCACGTCAGAATTATAAATGGAGAATTATTGTTTCATTACTGAGATATAATTGACACGCAACATTATATTAGTTTCAGGGGTGTAACATAATGTGACATAAACATAATTTGTTTATACTGCAAAATGATCACCACTAATAAGACTAGTTAACATCCGTCACCACACACAGATAGAAATTTTTTTTGTTTTTTTTAACGTTTTGTTTATTTTTGAGAGACAGAGACAAAGTACAAGTAGGGGAGGGACGGGGGGCGGGGGGGGACACAGAATCCCAAACAGGCTCCAAGCTCTGAGCTGTCAGCACAGAACCTGGCTCGGGGCTCGAACTCATGAACTGTGAGATCATGACCTGAGTCAAAGTCAGATGCTCAACCAACTGAGCCACCCAGGCGCCCCAGAAATTCTTTTTCTTGTGATGAGAACCTTTAAGATCTACTCCCAGCAACTTTTGAATATGCAGTTCAGTATTATTAACAAGAGTCACCATGCTGTACATTACATCCCAGGACTTATTTATGTTACTAGAAGTTTGTAGCTTTTCACTGCTTTGATCCATTTGTCCCACCCGAACCCTACCTCTGGCAACCACCAATCTGTTCTCTGGAGCTATGAGCTCAGTGTTCTTTAATTATTGTTACTAGATTCCACATAAGTGAGATCATACATGATCTGGCTTCCTCTGTCTGACTTACTTCACTTGGGCATAATCCCCCAAGGTCCGTCCGTGTTATCATAGACGACGAGATTTCACTCTTTCTGATGGGAGAATAACATTCCATCAGAGATACCACTTTTATCCCCTCCATGGTGACAGCTCGGTTACCTCCACATCTTGGGGATTGTAAATAATGCTGCAATGAACACGGGGGTGGATCTACTTTCTTGACTTCATGTTTTCTCGGTGCAACTACTCTTAAACATAAAGACTCCACCGCAAAAAACATGTCAGCCTAGAGTTTCTCTTGAGCTTCTGCTAACAAGCCTGAGGTCCCTCTGTGGAGAGAACAGTCAGTCCCACATCCAAAGAAGCTCTGACCCTCCTGCTGTCCGACACAGGGAGTCTGCATTGTTCAGGGACACACGTCTCACGAACAGATAAATCCCAATCACTACTGTTCTAAGTAGTGCAGTTGACAGGGCACCTGGGTGGCTCAGTCAGCTAAGCACCCGGCTTTGGCTCAGGTCATGATCTCACAGCTCATGAGTTCGAGCCCTGCGTCAGGTTCTGTGCTGACATATCGGAGCTGACATATTCTGTGTCACCCTCTCTGTCCTTCTCCTATCCATGCTCTGTCTCTCTCTCTCTCTCTCTCTCTCAAAAATAAATAAACGTTATAAAAAGTTAAGTAGTGCAGCTGAGGATGAACCACATTCCAGGGGTCCACAGAGGAGTAGCAAAGGGGTTCAAATGAACATGTCAGACACATATCATGTATCCTGAATAGCATTAGGCAAATTCCATACATGAACTCACTTCATCCTGACTGTAAGCCTGTGAGGACCATTTCAGGTACTCAGTCTACCCCCACCCCACCCTTGCTGTCCTCTGTTCCAGGATGATTTGCTCACCCCTCCATTTCTATTAAGTTTTCATTCCTCCTTCAAGGTCTAACTCAAGTGTCACCTCCTCCAGGAAGACTTCCCTGGTGTTTCCTGGACTAGCTGGGTGTACTTTTCTGTTTTCTAATAACAGCTTGTGTTTATTCCTATCTTAGCACTTATTCTACTGTGTCACCATATTTATTTATCTCCCTGTCTTTTCCACTAAACTGAGAGAAGGAGAGAAGTGTCCATTTTCGCTTCCCCACCCCGAGCGTGGTACCCGGTACTGCCCGGGTAATAAGTGACAGAACCTAGATTCAAGCTGTCAGTCTGAAGCCCATGCTCTCTCCTGTGCATGCCGTCAAGGACAGGAAGGATGATTTGGAGAGCCATCATATCACAAAGTACAAGATGACTCAATTATGAAGTGATCTCAAGCTGAAAGTTTATCTGAAGGAGAGAGAGAAAAGGGCAGCTTCCAAGAACTCAAGCCAGAAAAACCAAAAATCTTCCCAGATGGCCACTGATTGGAAAGAACAATTTTAGACTCTTCTGAGGCCCTGGAAGGCTGTGACATTTACAGAGGCCAATGTATATCTAGAGCCTGTTACTAAGATAACATGTGACAGGTGAGTTGGAAGCCAGCCTGTCTTGAAGGGCCAGGAGCCCTGCTCTCTGCTGGGACAGTGGCTGTCCAACCCCCTCTCCATTCCCTTCTGGCTTCAGCTTCAGACCAAAGGACCCCGCTACTCTCCTTTTTATTCCGCTTGCATGGGTCTCAGAGAGCCCGTGCTTTTTCAGTCCTGTACCCCAACAGCAGGCCCAGAGAGTGGGACAGACAGAAGCCACACAGCTTCACATGCACTTCTCGACCCAAGAGTTCCCAAGGTGTGCAGCCTATAACACGGTGGTGACGGACACCTTCGGAGGTATTTTAAGTGGTGTGTGGGCAATACAAAATACTAATCGTTTTAGGATTATTTTTACTGTTTCCTTCTATTTATAGCAGATGACTGTGCTTCTATTTTTGTATAAGAGTACCTTTCTAAAAATAGCTATTTAAGTTTTCAAAAAGAGAGTAAATTGACCTAGGACAAAGGGTACTCTGTATAAGAATATCATGGGAAGAGAGGGCAGAGGGGTGATGGGTAAGAGAAACACTGACCTGCACAAAAATATAGAAAACATGGACTTTGGGGAACTCACAAGTTGTCCCAAGAATAAAACGAGATGAGATGAGAGCGATTGAAATGAAAAGTATATTGCTTTTATTTTAATAATACTAAATATTAGGACAATCAGAATATGCCTTGACTGCTCAGTCATGTTGTGAATGGTGCATCATGGCCGGGGCACCGGGGTGGTTCAGTCGGTTAAACGTCTGACTTTGGCTCAGGTCATGATCTCACGGTTTGTGGGTTCAAGCCCCACATCCGGCTCTGTGCTGACAGCTCAGAGCCCAGAGCCTGCTTCAGATTCTGTGTCTCCCTCTCTCTCTGCCCCTCCCCTGCTCACGCTCTGTCTCTCTCTCAAAAATAAACAAACATTGAAAAAAAAAAAAAAGAATGGTGCATGGCTGAGACAGAAGGACATAGAGTTAAAGCTTGGTTTGCAACGGCCTTGAATGTAGTGTTTCCGCTGAGTCAGTGATGGGGAAGAGGTGGGCTACTTTAAAACTGCACTTAAAAAAAAAAATTCGCCCAACATCAGGTTCCAGGCTGACAGCCGGATAGCACAGAGCCTGTTTGGGATTCTCCCTCTCTCCCCCTTCCCTTCTCTCTCTCTCTCTCTCTCGCTCTCGCTCTCACTCTCGCTCTCTCTCAAAATAAAATAAAAACACTTAAAAATTTTTTCTCAATAAAATTCAAAAAGACAGATAACATCTTACATGATCGCATTTTGGTTCTTTGCCTCTCCTCTGACCCAGTTGTTCTTCGACATGAATAGCTTTGCTTTTAGAAGAGATGGAAAGAGAGGCGCTCGGGTGGCTCAGTTGGTTAAGCATCCGACTTCCACTCAGGTCACGAACTCGCAGTTCACGAGTTTGAGCCCGGAGTCCGGGCTCTGTGCTGTCTGGTTCTCAGAGCCTGGATCCTGCCTCAGATTCTGTGTCTCCCTCTCTCTCTGCCCCTCCCCTGTTCATTCTCTCTCTCTCCCTCTCTCTCTCTAAAAAATAAACAAAAACATTTAAAGAAGAGGTGGAAAGAAAGCCTCTAATGATAAAAGTGTTTCTCAGTGGAAACGTAACCCGTTCTCACTAACAGACACCAGAGCGTAGCTGTCGAGGACACTTTGATCAGCCTCTCTCCCTCTCCCCATGTTCTCGTAGCCACAGGGCAGCCGCAGCCAGTGCCAAAAGGTACCACACGTTTTCCAGAACCCTGGTTTCTAGTCCAGATCCAGGGCCATGGTTTCCTCTAGGGCTTCCACTTGTCCCGTCAGCCCCCTCCGCCCCTGACCCACACCCTCCTGGTCCCCCTTAGCCACACCCGACTCGTCCCCACCGCCGGATGCTGGGGAAATGTGCAAACCCTCTGCTCCGCAGAGCTGATTCTCTTTGCTCCGCAGTGATTTTTTAAATACAAACTGACTCATCTGATGGGAAAGGGCTAGTGCCCTCTCTCAGAAATCTGTCTCCTCTCTTGGCAACATCTAAGAAAACAACGTTCAGATTTCTGGGCCTCGTTCTGTCCAGGCGTCTCCAAGACCCCTCATGGCGTGGCTCCGTGAGCCCGGGGGTAGGAGGCGGCCCACCGGCATCTCACAGACGAAGCGTGGGTCCCAGTGATCTGACATGGTCTGAGTCTGGACCACTTTCCAAGGGGCCCCTGTCATCGGCACCTGGACAACGTTAGACCTTCAGTCTGAGATGTTGAGCGTCACCAGCAACCCAAGCTGTTCGGGGCGCCTGCACTGTGATGATTCCAGTGAATCCTGAAGTCTGTGTGTACGTTGCAGCACGTCGGGGTCCAGGACACAGTCCGTGTGCAATATGAGACTCTGAAGCCAAAAAGTCCTCAGTCCTGTAAACTTGAGCAAGGAAGCTGACCTCTCTGAGTCATGGTTTTCTCACCCAAAATGGAGACACACATGCCTACATGAGCAGACTGACCACAGCACCTGGGAGCATGGGCCCGGGGTAGCAGGTGCAATAAACTACCATCCTGTAGGTGCTGTCGGGGAGGGGCCGTGTCTGGCTTGAGGGCCATTGTAGAAGATCACGTATGTCCAGGGCTTAGCCGAAACCAGGCCGACAGTTAATGCTCCATTAAGGATGCTCATTGCCAATCACTGGTACAGACATACCAGTTGTTTACAATATCGAATTTTCTGAATGGGCTAGTAGCCACTGCTCTGAGCCCGGAGCACCCCCATGCCCCCAGCCACTCCACCCTTCCCCCAAGTCCTCCATATCACCCAGTAATCCAGCCTGCCACACGCAGGTCCTCCACGTGACTTCCAGTCTGACCGTCTGGTGTCGTGCTAGGTGTCACACGCTTTCCATTTCTATCCCTTGCTGCTCACAACTCGCACTGTGGTGCCCAGCACTGTGCCTGGGACACAGCAGATACTCAAAACATCCTAGACGATGGGGTGGGATCCACTTTGGGGTGATTTTTTGTTAACGAATATAACCCTATAGAGCCCACCAGCAGAAATTACTGCAGGGGGGCACCTGGGCAGCTCAGTCAGTTAAGTGATTTCGGCTCAGGTCATGATCTCACAGTTCATGAGCTCGAGCCCCGTGTAGGGTTCTGCGCTGACAGCACACAGCCCGCTTGAGATTCTCTCTCTCCTCCCTCTCCAACTCTCCCCGACTCATGCTCTCTCTCTCTCTCTCTCTCAAAATAAATAAATAAAATTTAAGAAAAAGAGAGAAATCACTTGCATAAGAAATCTATGTCCCTGGTGTTTACCAAAACTAAAATCTCTGAGTAAGGAATTGCGGGTATGTGTTGGGGGGTGGTGCTGTTGAGAAAGAGAAGCCCCGGGTACTCGAAGGACAGAATTCTTACCAAGGTGAGGAAGTTGCTTAGCAACTCATCCTCAGCCAATGAAAGGGAAATGTCAAGCACGAGTCTTTCTGACTGGCCAGACCAGGGAGCAAATGGCTTGGTGTTTCCACCCATTTGCTGCTGTGTCTGGTAGTTCGCTGGCAGTAACAAGCCTTTGCTGGATGCAATGGGAAGTTGGAATGAATCACCGATACTGGTAAACACATCCCTCCAGGGAAGGGGATAGACGTAAAGATGTGCTGTTTCTGAGAGTCAGGACTCTCCATTTATATCAAGGGAGCAAGGCAGGACCCAATCCCATTTAACCCCCTCCGCCTTGGGCACAAGGGCACACCCACGCCCGCCTCCTTGTCTCCAGGGGAGAGACATGGTGCAGCAGCCCCAGAGTCACAGGCTCGTTCTTCCTAATCTAAGGGAAACTCGTTCACACATCCCTTCCGCCTCTTGGCTCGTAAGACGCAAGCAGGCTGCTGAGCGAGGTAGGCAGAGACTTGCTACAGGAAGACACTTCCACTGACACTTGAATCGTCGCCTCCTTTGATGACTAACAGACTCACAACAACAGATAATATTCACTGAGCACTTGCCATGAGCTGGACATGGGTCTCAACGCTTCGCGTATACGGATGCATTTCACACCTACAAGCCCAGTTAGGGTTGGTATGCCTCTCCCTACTGGACAGATGGAAAGCTGGGAGACAGAGAGATTAAATAGAGCGCCCGAGGGAATGTGACTAATGAGTTAGACAACTGGTACCTGAACGGAGAAGGGAAAGCAGTGGATCCGCAGCGGATCCATCAGTCCTCAGACCAGCTGTACAGACGGCTCTCCCTGCCCTGCCCTCCCCAACCCAACCTCCCTGCAGCCTCTCTCTAGACTTTGACTTTGATCCTGACACTTTTTTTTTTCATTAAAGATTTTATTTTATTTGTTTAAGTAACCTCAACAGCCAACATGGAGCTGGAACTCACACCCTGAGATCAGGAGTCTCGTGTTCCATAACCAGGCCAGCCAGGCACCCCTGACCTTGGCACCTTCTGACTAGGACCCTCCCCATCCTGACTGAGGCCCCTCACAGCATCTAGCTGGCCAGGACTCCCTCCAGCAGGGTCCTGGCTCGGCCTGACTTTTCCCCTCCCTTTTGCGGTAGACGGGCACTCAGATGCCACCGAGCTGGTACACACCTCTTACATTCGAGTCATGATCAGCATGTTCAAAAGCACCTGCACGTAAACCTCGGTGCTTCACAGCCACCCTGACGCTGGGCAGGAAGGTGTTGTACGGGCGCAGAGCTCTACATTTTAACAGGTGCCCAACCCCAGGCAGGAGACACTGAACTCCCAGGGAATAAGGAGCAGAAGCAGGAAGCACATCTAGGGCCGCCCGGGGGGCTCAGTCCGTTAAGCATCCGACTTCTGCTCAAGTCATGATCTCGCGGTTCTTGAGTTCAAGCCCTGCGTCAGGCTCTGTGCTGACAGCGCAGAGCCTGGAGCCTGCTTCACATTCTGTGTCTCCCCATCTCTCTCTGCCCCTCCTGTGCTCATGCTCTGTCTCTCTGTCTCAAAAATAAAAATAAACATTAAAAAATTTTTTTAAAAACACACACAAAAAACAAAAATGCATTAAAGAAAAAAGAAGCAGAAGGCACATCTTTCTGTGAGAAGCCTTCTCTGCTACGGAAGTGTTTTCTGGGTTTCTTAATGGGGGAAAAAAGGGAACGTGATAGAAATGGAAAGAGTGTGACAAAGGGCTCAGCACCCCGGCCCCTGAGCAGCAGTGTGGGGACACAGAGACCAGCAGCTGATCCGTTGCCTGCCTTCCGCCCTCCCATTTTTCAGAGCCTCACAGGACAGCCCTCAGGTTTCCTGCTGTCCCTGAAGGGGGGGCTCCCGGCTGCTCATGGTGGGGGGTGGAGGATGGGGTTGCCTCTTCCAGTGCTTGGGGGAGGGGAGGGCCCCGTGGCATCCCTTCTTCCTTCTCCCTCCACTCTGCTCCCTGTGCCCCCAGCCCCTTCCACCCCACCTTCCCTAAAATCTGCAATGATGGAGGTAGTGAAGAGCAGGTAAAGACTGATAATCAGCCTCATTATTACCAGCATTATATATAATTACAGCAAAACCTTACTCATTTCGATCAATTGAGAGAAAAAAAGTCAGTCTAAATTCGTGACAAGTTGGCAGATTACTTTTAATTTACAATTTTATTACTTCCAAGTAACGCACGTGAAGAGTTTGTATTTCGAGTACCACAAGCTAATGGTTATTAAGTGGAGATTTTATAAAATCTGCTTTAAAAGGCTCTTTTGTAATTAACACCCCGTTAATATGCTAATGATGCTCCTACGAGGATTTTTAAATTGCTTGAAAACAGATGTAACTTAAATAGGGCAACACTTCTACCATCTTATTTGTCCCACAAACCTTTCTTTGGTTATTTTTTTTGGTGAATGAGCAAATGGAAACTAGTTCATACCACGACCAATTTACTCACCTTTCCAAATTAAGTAGGTCATAAATTAATAAGGCAGTATTGTTTGGGGTCAGAAGCCAGACTTTCAGGACTTGAAGAACCACCTTATTTTAGAGAAGAGAAAATAATCCCAGAGAGGTTGTGTGACTGGCTCAAGGCCAAAACACTGGGTCTTCTGACTCCCAGGTTCAAGGTCATCCCATGTACTATGTACCATCTTACACTCATAAACTCTTTATAACTATGTGCTATTTATTTCCATGTCAGTTTTTGGCTCAGCCATAGTCAAAAAAATATTTTTTGAGTGCCTACTATGTGCCAGACCCCAGGTGAGTTGCTACGGATAGAGTGGTCCCTCCTGGGGTCCACTGTCTATTTCACATAAGCTTCAAACGGACTCAGACTAGTCAGTAGGGCAGAAATGATCCCCATTAGACAGAGTTAGAAAAACGGGTTCAGGATGATAAAGTGACCTTTTCAAGTGCTTGTTGGGAATCATTATAGACCTAGAATGTGAGTTTAGTCTGGCACAATTTCTGTTGACTTCTCTGCATGTCATTAATGGCATTTTGCTTGCATACCACCTTTCCCACTCAGGACCAAGTTAGGGACCTTGATGGTGCAAGTGGATATCGGGCTGTGTCTCACTCGTAAGAGGGACCTGAGGATCCTGGAACAGGGACCCCACTAACCAGGAGCTGCCTGTCCCTTTAAACCAGCCCCATATACTGATCCACAGTGTGCCGGTTTGGTCCATGAGGACACGGCCAGTGAGCGTTTCAGCCATTTGCTGAGGATGCTCCCGCCTCACCCCTTGTTCCTAAAGTCCTTGAACATCAATTTTGTCCACATCCAGTGCTTGAACCCAGGACCTCAATCCCTGTTTCTGTCTCTCTGGACTTCTTTTTCAGATCTGCTCTTCCTAACCTCAAAATATGGACGTCTTTCTGGGGCACTCCGTCGGTTAAGCGTCCAACTGCGGCTCAGGTCATGATCTCAAAGTTCATGGGTTCGAGCCCTGCATTGGGCTCTGTGCTGACAGCTCAGAGCCTGGAGCCTGCTTCAGATTCTGTGTCTCCCTCTCTCTCTGCCTCTCCCCGCTCACACTCTGTCTCTCTCTCTCAAAAATAAATACACATTATCATAGCATCATTTGTTCTCGGCTCTAAATGCCCGAATTCCTTGGACCCATTCACTGAACCTCAGTCCCAAGAAACATTTCTAGAAGTAAATCATCTCCAAACATCACGCAGACTTCAGAGCTTGTAGCTAGTTTGTCATTCCTTCAGGACAAGGGATGGATTCTACTTCTCCGTGTCCTGCACAAGCCTTGCACAAGCCAGATACTTCGCCAGTGTGTGCTGAACAACTAGTTGGCGTTCCCAGAATGGTCTAGAATATTCTCTCCCTGATGATGATCTCTAACCTTTGCTCTGCTCCCCTCATCGCTGGGACTGAGCAAACACAGGTACCTTGAGCCCCAAACTCTCCAAGAGACTGCCACGCATGACACTGACGACCAGCAAAGGAGGGACAAAGGAGATACTGAGTCACAGAAACAAAACCCAGGCAAACCAGCCCAGAAGAAACATCCCAACATACGTGTTCAGCGCGTTCCTGGCCCCTCCTCTGACTTCTTGTCAACGCTTTCTGAATTAAAGATCACGAGCTTTTCCATTTTTTAAATTCAGATGTTGAATTCTGAATCCCCATCAGGAATTTGAGCTTGATTTCGAACCTAGAGACTCCCCGTCTCCCTCCCCCTCTCTCAGCCACAGCATCTGATAAATGTAGCAAGGTTGCCTGAGGACTCATCAAAGTCACTGGCTGGGGGCCAGGGTCTCCTGAAGACCGGAGGGGCTGGAGGTCCCACGTCAGGACTCTTCCTGCCAGATCTCCCGGCCTTAACACAGATCTTAGAACTTTCTGGAACAGGCACAGAATCCGTGTCTGTCTTTGCTTTGTTAGCGTGTCACCATGTGCCATCTGACACTTTCGGGACAGGCACACCTCCCCTCGGGAAAACCTCCATACTTTAGAGCTATAGTCTCCAAATTTTCTGAAATGGGAAAAGGGACCTTTTACTGTGTGCGTGTCCAGGCTTTGCTTTATTAATCCCCTACACTGTGGAAGGTTAACACTGACCCTATGTGGTAAGTAGTATTGAGTTATTTTACCAAAGGGCGGGAGGGCTCCCCCCCACCCCACCCCCACCCCCACACCTTCCTGCCACCCCAGGGGGCCGCCAGGGAAACCCGGTCTGAAGATCACAACCAACTGCTAGACCACAAGCAAGCCACACCTGCTTCCCCAAGTGTCCTCACCTGTCACTAAGGGGTCGCCCTCAGACCTACAGCCCTCTCTCTGTCCACCTCGGAGGATGCCGCTCTGTGGCAGGGAAGCTGGGGGACGGGCTGTTCAGAGCTAATGATCACACAACACTGCAAACCAGAGACCACTCAGAAATGGTGATAAAACTTGTCCGGAACGACTTCCTAGGGGTCAGCACACATCCTGAGACACAGCACATCCCGGTGCCTTAGTGTATGCGACTTTAATTATGCTCTCCCTCCACCCAGGCTCCAAGCAGTTCCCCAAGAGACCCTGTAGCCGGCAAAGACCCAAATGTTTTCTATCTGGCTCTTCAGAGAAAAGTTTGCCAAATCGCATCCTAGAATGTAAAACAGGGTTCCACATGTTGGAATAAAGTGGGGTCCACCTGGAACTTTTTTTCAATTATTTTTTCAACATTTATTTATTTTTGAAAAACTGAGAGAGAGAGCACGAGCAGGGGAGGAGTAGAGAGAAAAAGAAGACAGAATCAGAAGCAGGCTCTAGGCTCTGAGCTGTTAGCACAGAGCCTGACTCGGGGCTTGAACTCACAAACTGTGGGATCAGGACCTGAGCTGAAATTGGACCAACTATGCCCCCCAGATATCCCTCACCTGGAACATTTTTGATTTTTATTTTCTTAGTCCCTTCGGGTGTCCGCTCTCCCTGCCCCCACCCCGTCATTTTATTCACTGCTGCAATTGTACAGGGTCCAGGAAATGCACTGTGATCCCTAAGAAAGTTGCCAAGAGCACAGAGTAAGAACAGGGGCGCCTGGGGGGCTCAGTCGGTTAATTTTGTCTGATTTCGGCTCGGCTCATGATCTCGCGGCTCATGGGTTCGAGCCCGCGTTAAGTTCTGTGCTGACAGCTCAGAGCCTGGAGCCTGCTTCCGATTCTGTGCCTCCCTCTCTCTGCCATTCCCCCAATCACACTCTGTCTCTCTCTCTCAAAAAATAAATCAACATTAAAAAAATAAAAATTAAATTAAATTAAAACCTGAATATGGCAGTTGTTGTTCTAATATATAATTCACCCACTGGTGGCAGGTATGGGACTCCCATCGCCCCACCCCACCCCCTCGCCGCCCTCCCTCTCTTCCACCCCCAGCAAGCAGCACGCGCAACACAGGGCTTAACCCTAGCAGCCTTTGCACCTGCCTGGATTTGGATCCTGGGTCCGTCCCTTACCAGCCGGGTGACCTTGAGCAGTTTACTGAACCTCCCCGAGGCTCTACATTCCCATCCGTAAAATGGGGATGGTAATAATAATAGTGCCTGACCTCCAGGGATCCTTGAGAATATTGAATGAGATGATGTTTGCCATGTCCGGGGAAGAGGGTCTGGCACACAGTAGGTGCCTAATAAACATGAGCTATTACTCTTACTCTTTTCTGAAGATCACTGAGCCAGGACCGGGGCAGCCTCCTGAAAGCCGCCCAAACCCAGGCCCGTTAGAAAATAAACTTCTGCACTCCCTGCGCCTCTGAGTCTTCTTTCAAATAAGCAGGGAAAAGGCCTGCTTCCTCTGGGAGCATGCGACAACCCAGCCACCCAGTTGTGGGGGCGAAGTTCTCCGTGGCTCCAGAAGCTACATAATGAGGGGAAGGAAGAGGTGGAGGATTTAGATAACTCTTTGCACGATTTCTTTCCCCAGTTGCTATTCAGCTCTCTATCTCCTGGTAAGATTGTAAATGTTTCAGAAACAGTTTACACTAAATATGTTCCTTCCTAAGTCTCATAAACAGTCACTTCTTCCTACATAAACCCAAACCACTTATGTCCATGGTAGGGTCCCCAATAGCCACCCACACATTTGCAGAGGGGAAAATGATGTCCCGGGGCACGCATCCGTACACACACACACACACACACACACCCTCTTCTCCCACATCCACACACATTGTATTGTTCCCCCCACTCATACACACGTGCTCATGTGTACCCGTATGTCCAAACCACCCCACCATGGCTATTCTTGGGTAAGAAGCAGTGTTCTACACAAATGCTCAAGGTCAGCTGGGCAGGGCTCTTGCAAATCAGCAGGCCTCCAGGAGAAGCACCAATCAGGTCCCCTGATCAATCGGTTAAGCGTCTGACTTCGGCTCAGGTCATGATCTCACCCTTCCCGAGTTCAAGCCCCGTCGCCAGCTCTGTGCTGACAGCTCAGAGCCTATAGCCTGCTTCAGATTCTGTCTGTCTGTCTGTCTCTCTTTCTCTCTCTGCCCCTTCCTCACTCGCTCTCTATCTCTCAAAAATAAATAAAGGTTACAGGACGCCTGGGTGGCTTAGTCGGTTAAGCGTCTGACTTTCGCTTGGGTCGTGATCTCGCGGTTCGTGGGTTCGAGCCCCACGTCGGGCTCTGTGCTGACAGCCAGCTCAGAGCCTGGAGCCTGTTTCAGTCTGTGACTCCCTCTCTCTCTGACCCTCCCCTGGTCACGCTGTCTGTCTCTCTCTCTCCTAGAAATAAATAAAACATTTAAAAATAAATAAATAAATAAATAAATAAATAAAGGTTAAATCCTCAGCAGGGCTATTTTCTAGCTACGAGACCTTCAGCAAGTTACTTCACTGTGCAATGCCTCAGTTTCCTCATCTGTAACAGGAGTGTGATAATCACGGTGGCTACTCAGAAGGTTGTCCTGAGGACTGAACGAGCTGAGAGTGCACATGCTTACGAGGGTAGCCGGCCCTTCACGAGTGCCGCGGCCAGCGTCCCCGGTGACTGAACTGCGAGTCCCCCCACCACGTCCCATCTCCTGATCACCTTGTCGCCCTGAGGATCACCGCACAAGCGGGTGGGGGAATTACAGCCTTTGTCTTGCCGTCTTCTTCGAGGTAGCGACTGTCTCATCCAAACAAATCTCTTCCTGAGCAGCTGGAAAAGCCAGGACTTGGCAGAGAAGGAGAGAAGGGTTCTCTCCTCATCACAGGGCAGGGCCGGGAGCATGGAGATTGGGCACCTCTGGGAGGTCACTGCTGCCCAGGGAGTCACCACCCTTCGGCAGCTTGGCCAGTCCCTTGTTCACTGAGGGGCTGAGGATCTCATATCTGGTAAGCACAGCCTCAGACGCAAACCCTTATGTTATTTCCCAAGGGTGACTCTGGGTCCCCGGAGAGCCTCATGCAAATCGCAGGAGCTGCTTGTAGTTCCATTTGTTAATATATAAAAAGGCAGGGGGGGAGGGGGGCGTGTGCCAAATCATTGCATGTGTCCAGGGCGGCTCTCCGTGTTGAGGGTGCAGGTGACAGCCACCGCAGTCCTCAGTTTCCCCCGTTCCTGCGAGGAAGGGGGGTGGGGGGGTGTTTCTCCCTCACCACAGGCAAGTTCTCAGACAGACCTCTCCGTAGCGGGGGCTGAGCTTCCGCTCAACATCTCAGCAGCCTCTCCACGGGCGCGTGCAAACCAAATGGAAAACATCAACAGAACTAAACAAAATCACTCTCTTCCTCCATCAGGAACAAGGAAAAGTCGCATCAGAGGGAGACAGTTCAACAACCTCATTGCCCTCTTGGCTTTCTTCCTGGGTCCTATCAGCCTCCATGGCTGTGCTCGCTTCCTTTCGTCTGAACCCTACTTACGACGCTCAATACTAGAGTTTCCACCATGCTGAAATCTGGACCCACAAAGTGTGTGGGTCCTTGTGGTTTGAATTTTACTTCCCCAGATTCCTAATTCATTATTCTACAGGAATGTTGGATTTTTACATTCTACAGGAATGTTGCTGTTACTACCTCGAGCAAAATGGAGGAGGTGAAAATATTAACTTTTATTAAGTACCCAATATATGGACAACACTATAGGGCTGCTTTGCCGAGTGTTAGCACATTTAATTCTCCAAACAATACTTCGATGCTGGGCTGATCAACTCCATTTTAGAGGTGAAGGCACTGAGGCTCAGAGAGGTTCAATATCCTGTGGAATGTCACACAGCTAGTAAATGAACCAAGTACAGCTCTCAATCTCTCTCTCTCTCGTGCTTTTTTTAGATTGAGGGAGTATTAGGGTAAGTTTGAGTCAGGGGCTTTTCTCTCCCACTCAACCCCACATAACCTTAGATGAGTCCTTGCCTTCTGGAGACCTCAGTTTCCACCTTGTAAAATGAGAGGTCTCAGAAGCTCTTCCGAGGTTCCTTAGGAAGGCTAACATTCCAACATTCCAGCAGGCAGCCCCCACTGAATTTGGGGATAGACCCTCTTTTTCCAGCCTTTCTCTCAGCTTCCTCCCTAGACCTTTCCACCTTCCACCCTGTCATTCGCTCCCACTGTCTCAGGGGTTTCCATGGCTTTCATGAAGCCATGACCTCATGGACCTTGGTGGGGGGGGTGGAGGGCGCCAAGAATCGCACGGACAAGCACGGTCCTCAGCCAACTGAATTCAGAAGGAAAAGGAAAAAGTGTTCCTCAGCTGTGAATGGGACCAAGATGGGAGCTGAGAAGGCTTTTCACACCCAGGACCCAACTATAAACCAGAGATCAGATGTCCCTGTCACAGCCTTGGCCACCACTCTAACTGGGTCAGATCACAAGATTGACCCCAGTAATTTAACCATCACCTCTTCCAGGAACATCTCCGTGGCCCCCCACCCGGTGTGCCCCAGCAACAGCCTCCTCCTGCTTCCGAGAGAACACACAGCAAGAAATATTACAACGCGTCTGTGTAATAAGCCTACCTTGTCTCCTTCCCATCTGTCTTCCCAGAACCTAACACCATGCTTGGCTCACAAAACTACCCAGTGCGCCCTAAATGACCGAGCAAGCCCCCTGGCCCCGCGCCTCCTGGGCAGGGACCCACATCCACCTTGCAAGGCCCCTCCACGCCTCACAGAGGCTTCTGCCCGGCGAAGTGGGCAAGCTTTACTCCCTCGCCCTCAGATGAATTGCTGATCTGTCCACGCAGGGGGTCGGTCGGGAGAGCAGGGACTTGGCGGTTCTCAAGACCTAACGAGAATTTCTGCTTTGTCCTGTCTGCCAGCATCAGCAGGGCGAAAGCTTCTCTTCGGCTCCCGAGAACACAAGCTACGTGCCACCGGCTGACAAGTGAGTGGCCAGCTGGTCAGCTGTTGGTTCCGTTAATTCAAAGCTGGGCGGCCGGGCAGTTTCTGCCGCTGAATGGACGGAGCCCCAGGTCTCCCATTGAGGCAGCCCCTGTGGAGGGTGCCCCAGGGCTGCCCTGCCTGGCTGGCAACTCAGATCTCCAGTCTCCCAGTTCCAAGAGCCCAGACCCCCGCCCCCAGATCCCACCCTCAGAGTACAGGCGACAGCCGGACCCGCGACGGCACAGGGGGCAGCTTCAGGGAGCGGGTGTGAGGCTATTAGCAAATCAAAAGGGAAGACCGCAGAGGAAGGAAAACACCCTGGCAAATGAAAGTGCTACGTTTTCTTTGCAAAAATCCAATTATAGGGAGATTTGCTTTTAAATAAAACACGCACGCCCTCCTTACGAAGTGTCCCAGGGACCCTTAACCGACTGGCGAAGCCTCCCTTACGTTTTTCTCATGACCAGTTGGATAATAGGTACATCATAGTAATTCCCTTTGACTCTTGCACTTTTCACACCCACACAAACACACTGGCTTCGAACAATGCTCTTATTCCGTCTGGGTCTCAGACAGGTTCTCAAGCAGGTGGGTTTGAAGGCTCCTTAGAATGCACGCCCTCCCGTCTGCTCCCTCATGCAGAGCTGCACAGACCCTCACCTCTGACCATCCCCTCTCCCTCCCTCCCTCCTGCACAGCCCAGACACACTCACAGGGGAAACACCACCGCTGCTTATCTACATCCATGCCCTCCTGCTAACGCACCACCCTGCGCTTGTCCACACTGCCGGATCCCCCGGGGGCTCTGTCCAGCCAGGCCCCCACCCCCAACCCCGGGGCCCAAGTGCAGCACTCACCGCCAAAGCCTGTGGGAAACTTCATGAAGTGAGAATAATTCCCATACATGTTTACTCTTCAGTTCATGTTCCTCTCTCGCTCGCTCTCGCTCGCTCTCGCTCGCTCTCTCGCTCTCTCTCTCTTGCCTTTTCCGAAAAGCACGGCCTCCCGGGCTCCGGAGCGCAGCCTGGCTGCCTTCAACTTGGGCTAACAGGAGTGGTCATCGCTTCCTCGCAGCCCGGGCAGCTCGGGCTGGGCCAGCCCTCCGGGATTAGTCTGGAATCCGCCTGTCGCTCCGAGCGGCCACATAGCGCGTCCGGGCTGCGCGGCAGCTGGTGCCTGTCAGTAACCACGCACAGCGCGCCCGCCACCAGGGGCTCTTGATGCTTTGATTCACTCCTATTATCCCGGGAAGAGGATCCCTGTGCGACCGCCCCCGGGGTGGGGTGGGGGAGGGGGGAGGCGGCGGGGGCTGGGGGCCTCGTCCTTGCCCTGCACCCACTCACACACAAATCCAATGGGGTTTGATTCCAGCGCATTTTCTCACTCCGGCTTCTGTCCCGTCAGTCTGGTGCACTTGGTATTTGATACGTGGGGGGGAGACAAGAGAGAACAGATCCCCTTCCGTAATTGCAACATTGGGAAAGTGCGAGACTGCGTCCCCAGCTGTGGAAAGTCAGCCCAAGCATCCCTTCGGGGTGGCCAGGAACATTTGTCTGGGCTGCAGCCGGGCAAGCAGACAGGTGCAGTTGGGAGCCAGCGCTCGCTCCCACGGAGAGTGTGCAAGGAGGGAGGACACTCTGGCTGGACATGGCGGTGGGTCACTGAAGCCACACACTCACCTTATATGCTGCTGTCATCAAGCCACCTGTTCAAAAAGCACCACGGAGTCGTCACCAAACCAGAGACTCTCGTGGGTGAAACTCAGCTACACATCAAAAAGCCTAAGTATCCCTTTGCTGTTCGGAGCTGTTACACAGCTTTCCTGACGAGCCACTGTTTGAACTCCTCCGATAATGGGGAGCTCACTACTATCCCATTCCATTTCTGGATCGCTCTTACTGTAAGGAAGTTTTTTATTGAGCTGAAATCTGCCTTCTCTGCCGCTGCTGCCACCAGGCTTTGGGGCGATCCCTGCAGCCACAGCGGAGGAGCCCATGGAGTCTTTCACGGCGGGACCTTCTGCGAATTCACAGATCAATCTCCCATGCCCATAACTGACTTCTCTAGACACTCTTGCATCTTTCAACCTCTCCGTGCATCACCAAGCATTCCAGCCTAGCCACAACCTACTCTTTTTCTAGGAACAGACTTCAATGTATGGAGACCCTCATGGAGGGAAGGGGGTCGGCTAGACTTGAATACAACACATCAGATATGACCCAGATCTCCTCTTCGTGGGGTCTGTCGGCAGGGCAGTGGAGGTGCTGTCGGAAGGCACCCAGCCGGGGCGTGGGCTGGGCTCTGAGGGGCTGAGACCGGGTGAGGGGTTTGCCCCGGATGCCACATGGCACATAGAGACCCGAGCCAATTCAAGGCCCCAAGGAAAAAAAAAAAATCAAGATTCAAATGCTAAGAGAACCCAGGAAAGAAAAAAAAAAAAACCTTAAGAATAAAGGCCCAGAGATGGGAAGGGCACTGGGTGATGAGGGAGGAGAAAGGCCAAGATGAAGGTCAGAGCAAAAGCTGGTCGGGAAAGAGGAAGATGGGTGCAGGCTGCCACCGAAGGCGGTGCGCCTGGGGCTCCCTTGGCTGGGTGCTGGACTCAGGGCATCGGCTGAGAACCAGCGTAAACGCAGGCAGTGTAGATACAGGTGGACTCTTTGCCTACCCGCATGGGCTTCCGGGCAGCCGCACATATTAATCCACATAGAACAAACTTAACAAGTGACCCCCCCCCACCCAGTTGTATTCTCCCTTATACACATTCCCCAGCCTATTCTTGGGCGACTGGTTTGGGGATCCACAGGCAATATCGTTCTATATTCCCCTGCAATGAAAATATTTGGGTTCATTCATCACCCTGAATCCTCCCGGGTCCTGCTTCTTCCGTCCAGTGGGTTTGTCTCCCTCCCCACCCCCCACCCCCGGTTCATGACTCCTGAAGATCTGATGAACTGTTTCTCTACATTTTGTCTAACTCGTGGACAAAAATATTGGAAAGGACATAGGAAGGACATCTTACAGCCCACCACCAGGACATCTGTTAGCTCCACGACCCTTTGCTCAGATAACACTAGTCATAGAGCAACTAGTTGAGAGGCTGTGTCTGCAGGGGAAGCAGCTCAGCCTTGCTGGGTACAAATCTCCGTTCTGTCGCTCACAGCCTCATAATATTGGCAAGTTACTGAATCTCCCTGTGCCTGGGTGACCGCATAGGTTTGTTATGAGGATTACTGAGTCCACGCGTGTTAATCACTTAGGGTATGCCGGGCACATAATTAATGCTCAATATGTATCTGCTATTTTGACGACTGATAATGTAACTTAGGCAGGTCCCTTTATCCCTTGTTTCTTTTAACTCATTTGTAAAATGACGGAACAGGGCCAGATGAGTTCCCAAATCTCCTTCAGCTTTAAAATTAAATGCAAATGAATCCACCACGCATTCCACAATGGTCCGTTTTATCCACAGGAGTATCTGAAGCAAGCATCTTACAAAAGTACGCTTGGTACTAGATGCACCTGCCCGAGAAAGAAATGAGTTATTCTGGCCCAACTGGCTTTTTGGTGAACAAGCACTGGCAAGGGTCCTTCCAAGTACTCAAAAACCATCCTTTAAATAGCTCTCCTTGGGGTGTCTGGGTGGCTCAGTCAGTTAAGCGTCCCACTTCGACTCAGGTCATGATCTCATGGTTTATGGGTTTGAGCCCCACGTTAGGCTCTGTGCTGACAGCTCAGAGCCTGGAGCCTGCTTCAGATTCTATATCTCCCTCTCTCTCTGCTCCTTCCCCTGTTCATGCTCTCTCTCTCTCACGCATGCTCAGAATATTTAAAAAAATTTTTTAATAAAAAAATAAAAAAGTGCTCCTTAGAGCCTTGTTCAAGGTCAGTGTCAAGATGCTCAGTCAGCAGTTTGAGGGAGACTCTATTTTCTTCCCCTTTTGCTCAGCTAGGTACCTGTCTGCTTTTCCTCACAGAATAAAGACCAAAATCCTTACCATTGAAGCTCTACCCGGAGGCACGTGCCCTGGGAGAGCGGCCGCCAACCCCCCCACCCTCCAGCTGTGTGAACTTGGGCAAGCTCATGTATCCTCCGGGGGGGGGAATAACCACACCCCTCACCTCCCTGACGTGTCTGCGGCTTGTGTCTCCTGATCCAAGGTGATGAGAGGAGTATATGTGCCATGTTTGGGTTTGGTTTGGGGATTTTTGTTTTACACTCTAGAGTGTTCTATACACATATGAGGAAGTCATATGTTCTTGTTCATTTGCTTGTTGTTGTTCTTTTTTCTTTCCTTTCGCCAGTGGGCCCTTCTGGTCTGGCTGCTTTGCTCACTCTGGGAGCGAGCGTGTCCATCCCGACGCCCGCTCCGTTGCTCACGCCATTCACCTTCTCCCACCTGCTTGCCACATAAATGGTTTTTCCACATAACTGCTAGAACACAGGAGGTGCTCAATAAGTGCTTTCGCATTTAAAACATGCTAGATACACTCATACCAAAATATCCTGGCATGTTTTCCTTGTGATGCCTTCCATGGGATTTAACATTCCATAGCAAGCCATACACTTTGCCTCAAGTATGAGAAACATGAACGTGGCTTTTCTTTCTAATCCACGTTTTTTGCGGGCACCACTGTGTCTTGTCTAAGACCATTATGGACATAACAACATCAGCCCTTCCCAGACAACCCCACTGACTTCAGGCTTTCCACCGCCTCCAGCTGTTACTGGATTTTCACTAGGATGTCAAATGAAAACCCAAAGACTCGATGTCCATAGTGGGAATTAGCTAATTCATTCATAAGAATTCTGAGCTCACTTCTTGTCAAGGCTAATTATCTATTCCTCTTAAGTGATATGTTCTGCTTTTATTAAAGCCATTAGTGCCTTTGAGTAAATGAAAAGGGCATGTGTTTTCACTAGTATGTTTGACACAGACTCAGCATATCTCATATTCACCCTGGTAATAAAAGGATATAGCTTTACCGCTGGTCTCTGTGTGTGTGTGTGTGTGTGTGTGTGTGTGTGTGTGTGTGCGCGCGCGTGCACATGCACTTCTGACCAACGGCAACAGAAAATAATATTTTGCAGTAAATACACATAAAAAACCAAAGCCATTTATTAGATATAAAATTTAGACACCAATAACTCCATGCTAATGATATGGATTAATATTTTTATATTTATGTAGTGCTTCACCTGCATAATAACATGTGAAGTTTCAATGTGTTTCCCCAAATATGAGAGTTAAACAGGACAGAGCATGCTACCCTATTTTATAAATGAGGCGTTCGAGTCCAAGGTTGTGAAGTCAGAGAAGGAACGGTAGCTACTCTCAGAAGTCTGATTTCAGGTGCAGTCTCACAACTAGGAAGAGACAGAAATGAGTATAGAAACCAGGCCCCCAATTCTGACTCTCAGCCATCATGTCTTTCACTAGACTTTGATCCTTCTCTTATCAACAGTGTGTTTCTATGGGGGCCTGGGTGGCTCAGCCACTTGAGCAGCCGACTTCAGCTCAGGTCATGATCTCACAGTTCTTGGGGTTGAGCTCCACGTCGGGCTCTGTGCTGACAGCTCAGAGCCCGGAACCTGCTTCAGATTCTGTGTCTCCCTCTCTCTTTGTCCCTCCCTCAATCACATTCTCTCTCTCAAAAATAAAATAAAAACATTAAAAAATAATAATAATAACAATGTGTTTCCAGTATTGTGTTGTGTGTTGCGGGGTGAGAGGTTCTGACTTCCATAATGTTTTTTTCTCCCTTCGCTGTCACTCACTCATTCAATTACCATTCAGTCGATACTTACTGAGAGCGTCTTGCCTCTCAATCACTGGGGATACGCCATGAGACAAGATACATCAAGTCCCTGACCTCATGGAGCGTATGCAGGCTGATGGAGGAGATGGATATCAACAAATAGTCACAGACATAAATATATCATTATAAGCCATGGTAAGTGCTTTGACGGAAAGTAACTGGATGAGATGAGGGACTCTGGCAGGGAAATCTAATTTAAATTGAAAGGTCAGGGAGACTTCTTTGAGGAAATGACAGTTGTACTCAGATCTAAAGGACGAATAAGATTCAGTTGGGGAGAAAGGAGAAGGTGGAGGGAGGGTATACCAATAGAGCTAATAGCCTTGAGGAGGGAATGAGCTCAGTGTATTCAAGAAGCCAGTGAGTACAATGTTTGGGGCTCCTCTTTAGAAGATCCAGCCGCCAACAGTTCTGTGTGTGCAAAGTCTCACCCCTCATTCTGTGCTCAACATGCCATGTCAACTGTGTGCTGCTAGAAACCTCCCTTCCTGGCTTTGTCTCCCCTTCACCTGCTGGTCAAGTTCAGATAACTTGCTGTTTCCCAATGGAGCCACCCCAGTAATCCATCTTCGTGGATGTGTTCATTCTGCCCCTCTGCTCACAATAGCCTCCCCCTCTTTCCATTCTCTGTCTGAATGACACCATTCTCCAAGGCCATTCTCGTGGGCAATTTTAGGTGGCCCTCCGTCTGAACCACTCTCTCCAGAGTCCCACAGCCTGTGATTGGAACCATTCTTGAGTCGCTCAACATGTTCCTTCTTGTATGATCATCATGAATGCATCTGAAAAGCCCAATTACTAGACAGGAAACCCTAAATAACTGGCATCAGAGCATGAGTCATTTCTGTAGCTCCAACCGCCTTCACAACAGAGTCTCACGCCTAATAGAAACCCAGTAACTGCACTACTGATGAATGAATAAATAAATATTTGTTGATTATGCTGACCTCTCCCAGGGCACTAGGCATGGGGAGGTGAGCGTTCCCAGGCTCCAACAGTTTTTTACAACCCAAATTTCATTTGCACAGGCTCCTTCTCCTGGAGCCGTTCACCATGTGTGGACAGGCTTGATCCTGGCATTCCTACAATACATCTGTCGTGGCGACTGAGAGCCTCCGAGGACAGAAATGAGGTGGCTGAGTCAGAAAGAACACTAAGTAAAATAAAAAACATTAAAAATTTTAAAAAAGACAGAAAGAAAGACAGACAGACAGACAGACAGACAGACAGAAAGACAGACAGAAAGACAGAAAGACAGAAAGAAAGACAGAAAGAAAGACAGAAAGAAAGACAGAAAGAAAGACAGAAAGACAGAAAGACAGAAAGACAGAAAGACAGAAAGACAGAAAGACAGAAAGAAAGAAAGAAAGAAAGAAAGAAAGAAAGAAAGAAAGAAAGAAAGAAAGAAAGAAAGAAAGAAAGAAAGAAAGACAGACAGGGGCGCCTGGGTGGCTCATTCGGTTAAGCGTCTAACTTCAGCTCAGGTCATGATCTCACAGTTCGTGGGTTCGAGCCCCACATCGGGCTCTGTGCTGACAGCTAGCTCTGAGCCTGGAGCCTGTTTCAGATTCTGTGTCTCCCTCTCTCTCTGACCCTCCTCTGCTCATGCTGTCTCTCTCTCTCTCAGAAAATAAAAAATAAAAAATAAATTTTTCTTAAAAAAATTTTTAAGAAAGAGCACTGAGCAGTTTTAAAACTGTCTCAGCTATTACCCACAAGTGAGCCATTTCCATAAGGCCTCAGATGTGTCCATAGGCCCACACTCTACCTGTAAGGTGTCATCCACGGCTTTGCAACCAGTTTGTATAGTAGCTAATTATTCCAGTTACTAGCGAGACCAGGGGAGTCAAATTTGCCCTAAGGGAGTTGTTCCCAAACCTGGCATTAGAATTACCCAGGAAGCTTTAAAAAAAATTACAGAAGCTTTTATCCACCTCCAGAGATTACTTAATTGGCTTGGGGTTGGGGTCTAGGCTTCGGAACTGCTTACAGAACCCCAGGTGATTCAATGCACAGCTAAGATGAATTTGGGAAATACTTACTTAAAGAAAGAGAACTTTCCTTTAACCAGAAGCTAAGAAGGACTCATCAGCAAAAAATGAGAAATCACGTCCCAGGATAGTTCCGAGGAACCAGGAAGATCCACTTTGCCCGTTTGCTGGTACCCACAGTTGGAACTTACGAACCCAAGAAGTTCTTAGCAGGATATATGGCGGCTAAGGCTGGCCGCTGTGTGGACTTAGCATATACTGCCTTGAGACTTGCTGGTATTATGCTCACACCCCACCCCCTGTGCCATCAAAATCTTACTCATTAAAGGCACTACCTGGTTGGGGCGCCTGGGTGGCTTAGTCGGTTAAGCGTCCGACTTTCGCTTAGGTCATGATCTCGTGGTTCGTGGGTTCGAGCCCCGCGTCGGGCTCTGTGCTGACTGCCAGATCAGAGCCTGGAGCCTGTTTCAGTCTGTGACTCCCTCTCTCTCTGACCCTCCCCTGCTCACACTGTCTCTCTCTCTCCTAAAAATAAATAAAAAACATTAAATAAAAAAAATAAAGGCACTACCTGGGGCGCCTGCGTGCCTTAGTCAGTTGAGCATCTGGCTCTTGGTTTCAGCTCAGGTGCCAGGATTGTGGGATCGAACCCCACGTCCAGCTCCCCACTGAGCATGGAGCCTGCTTGGGATTCTCTCTCCTCCCCCACTTTCTCTCTCTCTCTCTCAAAATTAATAAACCTTAAAAAAAGAGGGGTGCCTGGGTGGCTCAGTCGGTTAAGCGTCCGACTTTGGCTCAGGTCATAATCTCGCAGTTCGTGGGTTCAAGCCCCACATTGGGCTCTGTGCTGACAGCCAACTCAGCCTGGAGCCTGTTTCAGATTTTGTGTCTCCCTCTCTCTCTGACCCTCCCCTGCTTACGCTGTCTCTCTCTCTCTCAGAAATAAATAAAACATCAAAAATTTTTTAAATAAAAAATAAAATAAAGGCACTACCTAAAGGCTGTCTCCTCCATCAATCTGCCCTTACAAATAGTTAATATTTCCACCATTCTCCAAAAAAACTTGCTTAAATATTTATTACGGCGCTAGTTTAATTTCCCTTTGTATCATAATTACTTATTAAATCGGAGCCTTCTTCTTAAGTATAGGGACAACTTCTTCATCTTTATAATATCAAAGAATCTAGCATTTTGCTTTGTACACAGTGAGTGCTTAATAAATGCTTATTGATGGATGCTAAGATTACAACTATGACCAGGACAGACTCTATCCCTGCTCTCGTGGGGACATAAGCTATGAAATTAAGGGTAACGTTTAACCGCCCTTAACTCCAAACTAAATAACATTGTCATAAAATCCTCAAGGTAGAAAAAAACAGTTACATGGATGACTCGGTGCCTTGGTCCCCCGTCAAATGATGGTCATAAAACCCTCCCTGTCATAAACAGCCTGACCACAGCTGCAAAGCACATGGGAGCTCTCAGGACACAGAACAACTGTGATCACACAGAGCGGAGACCAGAGGGAAACATCTGGTCCCTTCCAGAGAGGTCCAGGAGTTCAAATGTGGGACAGTCTAATCCAGACTGGGTCCAGATCCAAGGAGTCACAGCCAAAGAGGTGGATGTCAGCGCAAGACCTCAGGAAGACCCACTCCAGTCCCGTGAGGCAAGAAGAGACCCCAAAGTAGAGCCCAGCCCCCAAGACCAGGCCACTGGCATTTGCATTCTGTTGAGTAGACATGTATTGACCTGGCTACTGGCTACATACACTCAGGTGTAGATTTAGAGGCTGCCACCCAATCGCACGCAGGCCAAGCAATCTATTTTCAGATCCAGCTCACTCTTGGGGAAGAGGCTCTAAATATACCCTCCAGTGGCTGAAGGAGGCAGATTATCATCCCTGGTAGCTGAGCAGGACGGGCCAACGATGACGTCCGGGGCATCACCATTACCCTCCACACAGCCCAAAGGCCTCACCACTTGTAGAGCTATATTTACATAAAGGCTAGTATCTGTTATATTTGATGGTGTTTTCACTTATGAGTGCCAGGCCGTGGGCTCCATATGGCAGCAAAACCACTATATTGTCCCCTTGCAAGATCCACTGGGCATGGAGATGCCACAAAGGAGGACTTAGGCAAAGTCCATCTTGTTCTGTTCTCAGGCACTGATATCACAGAAAGGTCTTGCAATTATATAGGCAACGGTAAGGAAATTTCTCATGTGTATAGCACCCAATAGTCTACAACATGCTTTTATAGCTTGTTTATAAGCAGGTATGAAATATTATTAAGAGCAAGCCCACGGGGGGATGCAGTCAGAAGGGATGTTGGATATCAGGACTTGAGAACTGATCTTGCTGTCATGACGGTCTCTGTAACAGGGAAGGCCTTTTGAGTTAGTGTTCAGCCAAGATATAGTCCTCTTACTGCCAAAAGCCAACACTGTATCATCCAGGCAGCTAATCCCAAAAGGCCAGAAAGTATTCAGTTTCTGAAGGAATTGAGTGAGAGCTGCACTAACCACCCACATTCAGGTAAGTCTGTCTAATGGCAAAAATGAATAGAAATAGATAAAGGTAGAGAAATTGTTGATTAGGGCAAGAGTGTGGTACGAGGAATTTGTTAAAGTCAATGTTAAGCACTATTGGACCGAGTTGGAGAGATCTCTGTATTTAGTGTATTAGCATAGTCTCAGAAGACACACTGGGCCCAGTTTAGTGGGAATCAGCCATGGGGAACACTGAAGGGAATCAGTGGAGGGAGTCGGGGTCTGAGATGTCCAGCCTCTGCAGCAGGGGTAGCTCAAAGGGTCCAGGCACTTGTCTGTGGGGCTTGTCACACCCAGCGATTTCTAGACCCTGTGTGGACCTTCTGAATCAGAGCCTCGAGAGCTGGAGGGGCCCCGGGCATGAGCATCTCTAACAAGACCCACAGGTGATTCCTAGAAGCAGTGAAATGTGCAGCCTACGGAATGGCACCAAAAGAAGGCCAAATCTCAACCAGGAGTGCGCACCCTGTCTCAGTGCTAGAGGTTACTCATCGGGCCCCCTGGCTACTCTGTAAGGCCAACAGTAGTGTCTTTTTACAGCCTGGTTCCTAAAGTCACAGTTATTGTGTGGAGTCAAGCTTAGGAAATTCTTTTGACTTTTGTAAATACTGTGTTCTCTCAGGGCACCCAGGTGGCTCAGTCAGTTAAGCATCTTACTCTTGATTTCTGCTCAGGTCATGATCTCATGGTTCATGAGATCAAGTCCTGCATTTGGCTCCATGCTATCAGCCATGGAGCCTGCTTGGGATTCTCTCTCCCTCTCTCTCTCTGCCCCTCCCTCACACACACATTCTCTCTCTCTCAAAATACATAAATACACATTAAAAAAAAAAAACAGGGCACCTCGGTGGCACAGTTGGTTAAGTATCCAACTTTGGCTCAGGTCACAATCTCGCAGTTCACAGGTTCGAGCCCTGTGTCGGGCTCCTCTGCTGTCAGCACAGAGCCTGCATTGGATCTTCTGTCCCTCTCTCTGCCCATCCCCTGCTTGTTCTCTCTCTCTCTCAAAAATAAAGCAAACATTTAAAAACTATAAAAAAAAACACAGAATTTCATCTTTCAAGTGAAACGTGGTAGAAAGAACACAATATTTAAATTTTTTAAAGTGTGTTTATTTATTTTGAGAGAGAGCATGAGCTGGGGGGGTGGGCAGAGAGAGAAGGAGAGAGAGAATATCAAGCAGGCTCTGAGTTGTCAGCCTAGAGCCTGACACGGGGCTTAACCTCACAAACCACAAGATCACGCATGACCCAAGCCAAATCAGGATTCCAATACTTAATCAATCAAGTCACTCAGGCACCCCCCCCCCTCAACCTATGCTTTTAATGTGGAAGATGCAATTCTTGAACTATCCAAACGCCTGTCTCTGGCAAGCGGGTTGTCCCGGGCTCTGGTCAGACAAAGATTCTGGAAAATGGGTTGAGTGTGAAGGTAAAGTAGGGGTGAAGTGGTGCTTGCTTGCAGCTACAAGTTTTGGAAAGACTTAGTTGGAAGAAAGCAGGCCCAAGAGACAAGAAATAGTTGAAAGCATTCAGTATACGAAGGACCGGATGAAGAGGAAAAGCCTGGCAAAAAGCAGTCTCAGGATATGTCAAGTTAGAGATGTGGTTACAGGGTCTGAAGGGGGGAGCGGGGGGCGGGGGGGAGGGCAGATCTAGAAGCAGTCTCCTGGTGCGATGGCATGCGGGAAGAGGAAGGCTGTTCTGGCTGCCTGTGACATCATCCATGAGCAGCTGTTAATACAGCGTTATTTCTGGAATTGCCCAAACACCAGCGACTCTTATGGGGAAATTTCAGACACATCAGCAGGCTGGGCACAGATATTTAAGGACTGGAGCCTTTCTGACGCCTAATGAAAGCCTGCGTCTGAGGCTGAGGCTGCCCCCTCCCGCCTTAACCCTGCACGGATGTCTTTGGTCCAGACCCTTGGCAGGCTTCAGCCAGCCAAGACTGAGAGAGCTCTGAAATCAGAGTTTGAGAAGGCAGGGGCAGCAGAGGAGACTCCCCCTTGACATCCTGGCAGATGAAAATAGCTCCCAAGGACTTCAGGTCACCAAAAGCTAAAGCAGGAAGTGAGGAAGTTCAATTAATCCTATATGTAGTTCTTGAACATCCATTATTTTCCCAACTGTTTGAAGGGCAGGGATGTACCCTCTCTACACTTCAGTGAAGGATCGGTCATGCCAGGTAATGTAAGAAAGCAATCACGATAAGGGCTAAAAATTAATCAGCCTTTTTCCATTGGGAAGTAGGCAGAGGACTGTGTTAAAACTTCCATTTATTGATCAGTTTGCCAGTGGTAGACCAGGAGGCCGCTGAGAGTGACATAGAAGGGCAGTTGCCATCCCTCCGCCCTCCCCCTCCATCCATTCTGTGCACTCCTGACAGATTAATCCCCCTAATGCATGGCTCTGATGTGATTCCTTGGGCCAAATACTCTTAATGGCTCCCCCTCTGCCCACAAAGGTGTCCACACTGGGTCCCCTTCCATTTCTCCAAACCTTCAGCCCTCCCCTTGACTAAGTACATTCTAGTCTCCAGAAAAGTGTACCGTGTCCTCTTCCCCAAACACACCCTCTTCCCTCCCTCTTTCTCGTTTGTTCCCTGCTTTCGCTCAAGCTGCTTCATCCCTTCTGGAACACCATCTTACCCCTCATTCATCCCCATTGACTGAATCCTAGCTGGTCCTTCTCTGGGCACCTAAATGCTACCTCTTCCTGATTCCCCCAGTTAGGTATCTCTCTCTTTCTCTCTCTTGCTCTCCCCCTCTCCTTCTTCTCCATGTGGCTGTGTGTATCTCCTTCTCTGTGCCTGCTCTTGATACCCTCACCCCCACTGCCCAGCTTTGAGCACCTCTCTGTCATGATCCACAGCTAGCTCATCCATGTGACCTTTGGATTTTCTCAACATGAAGCCTGTCCACAGACTAGTATCGTTGAACTTGCTGTTATTAAAAACTCATCCTTCATGCCCTTTTTAATTCATGCTCTTTCCTCAGTGTCTATTGAGGGCTTGGCCTAATTGTGATGAGGCAGGGGCTTCAATTTCCTTGGGGGGTAGAAGGGCATTGGAACGTGTCGTCCCACCTCAGTGATCAATGTCTTTTCCTTAAGAAGCATCCCGTGCCACACCCCACCCCACCCCCATCCTAGCAAACGTCGGAGCTCTGCTTCTATGCTTTCACTGTACATCCACTCTTCCTTGTCAGCACATATCCTAATTATAATTAAACAATTGTATAACTCTTTGCTTAATACCTGCCTCCCTCCACGGACAGAAAGTTCCATGAGAACTTGGAACTTTGCAAGTTGCATAGTGCATACCTTACGCATACACTTGCATAGTGCATATCTTACCCACCCTTCACTGTCTAAGAATACAGGTGATATAGGACATTCTTTGTATATCCTAACACTTCCAGTGGTGACTTATTCATAGCAGATGCTCAAAAGGAAAAAAGGGAAAGGAAGGGAAAGGAAGGGGAAGGGGAAGGAAAGGAAGGGAAGGGAAGGGAAGGAAGGGAGGGAAGGAAGGAAAGGGAAGGGAAGGGAAGGGAAGGGAAGGGAAGGGAAGGGAAGGGAAGGAAAGGAAAAAGCTGTGGAAGCCATCCCTCTATTGGGAAGGTAGCTCAAAATCAGTAATGGTGAGTCAGTAGCATCACATTTGATTCAAAAGCTGGGACATTAAGTCCGATAAATCAACAAATAATTATTGAGCACCCAAATGGCATAGAATTTTTTGTCTGTCTATCTGTGTGCCTATCTTTCTGTCTAGGATAAGAAAAGGGGTTGTAGAGATAGCAGAAGGTCTGGTTTAAGCCTTAACTGTGCCCCTGAGTGTCTGTATGACCTTGAAGAGTCAGATTCCCTGAATGTCAGCTTCCAGTTTCTTCTGCCTTTCAAATGAGTCCCAAAATTCTTAGTCAACAGGGATGCTCTGAACATGGAAAGTAGGGATGTGTTTGAAAGCCTTTTGTAAAATGTGAAGTGTGATAACGTGTATAATTATTATGAGTGCATGATGAAAAGAAAAGGCAATGAAGGCAATGAAAGGGAACAAGGCTGTGAGAGTCCCAGTCACCCGCTAAGCAGTGAGGGGCAATCCAGGACCGGGGCATGAGGCCCAAGCTCTCTGAGCCCATCTGTCCTGACCTCCTGACAGTCCCTAAGCTTCCAGAGACTCAGGTCCATCATCTTGTCAAATGGGCTCCGAGGCGCCTGATTTCCTGGGAGGAGCGGGCTTACTAATAAAGAGATTGTCTTAATAACGCGAAGTACCGGGTGCCATGGTAACGGGCATTACACGATCTGGAGAACAGGAGCAGCTTTTGATAAGAATAGGGAGCCTGCAGCTGGGAAAGGGGGGGTGGGGATGCACATGGGATGGGGGTGGAGGAAGTGCAAACATGGGTAGACAGAGTAGGCACCAAAGGGAATGAACAAACAGCATCTGTGGTACCTCCCTCTCTGGGTAGCCTCTCCTGTGTGCGCCCTGCTAGCTGGGGCATGTCTTGAGTCCCTCCAGATTTTCTGCTGCTCATGCAGTTTCGAATCCCACTATGTACTTAACCCGGTAGCCTCCAGTGCTTTTTAAAGATATGGACATGTGCAAATATTTGGGTAAAACCAGGTTGTGAATTTACAAAAAAAAAAAAAAAAAAAAAATCCCAGAAACCCAGGTTTTATTTGTACTCACCGATGAATGACTTTAAGAAGTTCTCTTGTAACTCACTTTGGCACAGCCTCTGGGTTGATAAAGTTCTTCGTGTCTCCTACCACCAAAGCGGAGAACCAGAGCTCAGAGTATGAGTAGAAGGTCAAGGCCGACGTTGATTTCCATACCATCAAACTTCATTACTTTATTAAAATACTGCCTGCCCATCTGAGGACACGCCGCACAGCATAGAAGGCTGCCGGGCCAAAGGAAAGCTCATTAGATGGGGCAAGGAAGGAGAGTCACACCCGAGTCTTTGTGTGTCCCAGCCAGTAGACTGGGTGCTTTATTCTCATCAGCTTCTGCCAGGGAGTCTACGATCTTAGGTTCTGGGCCCAGTCTCAGCGGCCAGCTGTGACATCTTTGGGTCTTGTTTTTTTTAAAGACAAGACGTCTGTTCACAGACATTTTGATGATTCTGTTATTAAAAGAGCTTCCGCATCCAGTGGTCTCTAAGTGTGTCCTACTTAACCTTTGCTCCTTTTCTTACCTCCTGCTACTTCCTCACTTAGAAGTGAGATCCTGAGACAGCCATCATGATAAAGAGACCTTGTTTCCTTCCGGGTTTTATCTCCTCTTTCAGCTTGGGCTCCTGTGGCAATGCAGTAGGTGCCTCAAGGGCAAATTGGGTGCCTGTTTTTGTGTCTATTGAACACATAAATGTTTCTACCGTTACCAGGACTAGAGGACATGGGTCTCAGGAAGAGAAGGACTTAGATTTGGAACCCGAAAGAGCTGCCTGCTCCCAAGATAGGGGGTCCACAGGAATGTCGTAGCATGGGTGGCTAAGAATATCCCTTTTCTGTGGATTTTTAAGAAAAGCTAGACTCTTCCCTTCCCCTATTCGTGTAAGATCAACATCACTGCATGCAGGGAAGAGGAGGGATTGCCTATGATTGCAATATTTTATGTGAGTTCTGGGGCACCTGGGTGGCTCAGTCAGTTAAGCATCCAACTTCAGCTCAGGTCATGATCTCATGGTTCGTGAGTTCAAGTCCCACATTGGACTCTGTGCCGACAGCTCAGGGCCTGGAACCTGCTTTGGATTCTGTGTCTCCCTCTCTTTGCATCTCTCCCACTCATACTCTGTCTCTCTCTCTTTCTCTCTCTCAAAAATAAATAAACATTTAAAAAAATTAAGACTTTATGTAAATTCAAAGGAGCTCTGGATTTTTTTCAAAAATATTCTTTAGACTAAAATATGGTAAAATTCTAACAATGATGGACCCTAGGTCATGGAATTTTGAGGTGACCTTGATTTTGTTCTGCAAGACTCTCAATATTTTACAAGTTCCCTACTACCTTTTCCTATTATTACATTTGTAATGAGAAAAATAATTAAAATATTTTTAAAAATTTAAACAAAAATATTCTCTAGTCCTCTGAATTGGTTTGTTTTTGTTTTTGTTTCTACCATCGGTACATCAGAAATCACAGCCCCTTTCCTCCATACATTTTATTTCATAAGGCACATAGTTGAAGATCAACAAAACAAACAAACAAAAAAGCCTGGAATCCTCAGCTCCCCGAAAAAGTCATAAGGTTGGAGCCAAAAAATAAGGTTTTCTGAGCATCCCCTTGGCACAGCCTCTCAGGGACTTACCCAACCTGAATCTCATCCCATTAATAAGTCAGTCTCTTCAGCTATCCTTCCCCCACCCTCTCCTCCACTTCCTCCCACCCGTGATCATTTAATTACCATCTGCTTTTCATGTCCCTCAAAAATCACTGAAAAGACACACAATCAAGATTCTTGGACCATGAACGCCCATCTCATTCTCTTCTGCTGATTTTTCCAAATGTCTTTATAGAGTAATGTGCATGCCCTGTGATATCAGAAGACCCGAGTTCAAATCCTGACTCCACTATTTATAACACATACAACCTCAGGAAATACACTTACCTTCTCTGTGCATGCATGCTGTCATCTGTGAAATGTGAGTGACGGTTGTAAATATGAGAGATTTGTGAAAAGATGAGACAACGCAGGGCATAGTAGGTATGCACTAACCTTAAGAAAACGTCTGTTTTTGGGGTCCCTGGGGGGCTCAGTTGGTTAAGCGTCTGACTTCATCTCAAGTCATGATCTCACAGTTCATGAGTTCAAGCCCCACATCAGGCTCTGTGCTGACAGCTTGGAGACTGGAGCCTGCTTCAGATTCTGCGTCTCCCTCTCTCTGTCCCTCCCTCTCTCTGTCCCTCGCTGCTCACACTCTGTCTCTCTGTCTCTCTCTCTCTCAAATAAATAAATAAATATATTTTTTAAAAATTTTATAAAGAAAAGAAAACATCTGTTCTTACCTGGAGAGGACCATTCAACTCGATGGACAGTACCTGGGGTTTACCAGCAGACCTCTAGGCACTTCAGAAGTTTGATCCCAAGAGGCCAGGCCGACAATCGCAATTTACACAAGTCATGATTGTCCACAGTCTGCAGTTATCTGGACCTGTGAGCAACCTCAGCAACAGCACTGCAGGCCAGGCTTTGAGCCAACTCTACCTGCCATGAAACAGTAGAGCACTTCTCTTCCCAAGGCTTCGTATAGGTCAGCAGATTCATTAAACATGGTGTAATCAAGTCCTATGTTCCAGCCGCTGTGCTGGCCTTGGGGACAGAAAGAAGTGTCAGAAACGGTTCCTGTCCTTCTCAAGCTCACAATCCAATGAATCATTTTGATGTGGAAACCTATATTATGCAACACTTCCCTTCAGCTGCGGCTGTCTCTTCCCCTTCACAGCCAATACGTCCAGAAGCTGCTGTCCGAGCGCCCTCCCCTCCTCTGCCCACATCCATTTCCTCCCCTTCCACTCGCTCATAGTCCACGAAGTCTGGCCTCCACACCCCCACTCTAATAAGACCACTCTTTCCAAGGTCATCAAAAACCCCTTTGCTTCAGATTTGAATTAATACGTTTTAGCTCCTATTAATCTAACAATGGGCCAGCATTCAACACTACTGACTTATTCTCTTCCCTTCTTGAAGCCAGATCCTAAGTGCTTCCCACTTAATACACGGTCAATGAAATGGTAGCCAACGTAGGTCTATGGAGACCCATCCTGAGGTGCAGAGAAACTAATCAGTGTGTGGAAACAAGAACATGAACTCAGATCCAGTGCTTTCTCCAGGCCACCACACAGAATTACACAGTTCTTTTTTGATTCCAGAAACCTAGAACAACATTGGCTGGCTTCCTGAATATCCTCACCTAGGCTGGGGATGTTCATAACTTTCGTGTTATGTCTCAGCTCAGGTCCAGTGCTGAAAAAGAATTAAATTAAATTTAAAAAAGTTTTTAAATCAAGGCAATTCCCTGTAACAAGTAGTTGGGATGAGAAGGTGGATGATCTAAAAAGAATAGCACTGTCAGTGAACGAGAAGGAAAGGTAGTTAGGAATACCAGGAAAAATAAAATTAGAAAAGAGTTTTATTGAAAAAGTCACAGTCTAAATATACAAAAATAAAAATGTATCATGACTCTGAACATGAATAGAATGTATGAAAACAAAACCCATCTGACATTGATTCTGGAAGCATTCTCCTTTGAACGGAAGAGTCTTAATAACATAGTATTAAAAAGATAAACTGAGGCACATTAAATTTTTGAAAAGTTTATTTGAGCAAACATGGGTTGGAATCCACCAGAACCAAGTCCACCTGGTGGACAGGAACCCAGGGAAAGACTTTTATAGAACAGGCATATAAGCAAAGCGAAGAAATTCTTTCATTGTCTAAAGCTCAAGCAGTTGTCTTACTTAGGAAAGCCTAGTTGGCTGTTGCGATTGGTTGCTCTTAAATTTTACTTTCTTGGATACAAGTACATTTATAGGAATTGACTCTGGGTTAGGTAAGCTACCAAGATATTAGAGCCACCTCAGTCTAATGGCCTCCGTGTTTAATTACTTCAACAATAGAATTATATCTTTTCTGTGGGTCTAATCACACTACTTGGTTCTGAGGAGAATTAAATAATCATAACACAAATACCCATTGATTTTTAATCTATAAAATCAGCATATAAGCCAGATACAGAGGATCTAATGGCAGTTACAAAACAGAGTATAAGTTTTTTTTTTTTAATTTAGTTTAGAGAGAGAGAGCGAGCATGCAAGTGGGGGAGGGGGGGCAGAGGGAGAAAGAGAGAGAATCATAAGCAGTCTTCATAAAGGTGCAGAGCCCAACTTGGGGCTCAATCTCATGACCCTGGGATCATGACCTGAGCTGAAATCAAGAGTCAGACACTCAACCAACTGAGCCACCCAGACACTCCAAGAGTGTAAATATTTTAAGTGAGCAATGGAAAAGTAAGAGAGCAGCTAAGTCAGAACACAGAGGGAGATGAAGTCCTTATTTTGCAGTGCAAAAATCAGAAAAGTACTATCTAGAGTTGAGATATCAAGACATGTAATCTTTTTAAAACATAAATTTAAATATATTATTTCAAATTGCATAGGTGAAGAACAACTAAAAAAACAAAATTAGAAGGAGGATTACAGTTACTGCAAGTGAGTTATATCCTTCCTCTTTTATGGTAAAAAATCAATCAACACAATTTAAAATTGAAAAGCCAAGAGAAAGGCATGAAAGCATTTCAATGGTTAAAGTTTGGAAATAGCCACCAGAAGAACTAGAAACTGAAATAATTAAAGATAGGCACAGGTGAGGGAAGGGGAAGGAACATTTCTACTTTTCATTTTCTATTGTCCTTTATTGCCTGAGTATTTCTTATTCTGTGCATCTGTTACTTTAATTGATGAGGGAGTAAAAAACATGCAAAGCTAAGTAAATAGAACTTCTGGGAGAAGGGAGTCAACCATAGAGCTCTGAGGGGTTGAACCGGGCAGTCTTACGAGGAATGAGTGACCTCAGGAGTGGTTCCAGAATTCTCTCAACGTGAGCGCCACCCAGGTGTGCCCTTCTTACATCTGAAATACAAATGGCCTGCAAATATGAGCTGCTGGCTGGCATTACAAGAGATTAAGGCCTGAAGAGTTTTGCTGGCCACAGCTAAAGAGGGACCTATTGCTTAAAGTGACCGTAAGCTAAAAATTCTAATGCAGTGGTGGGCTGGGTGTAGGTCATGACTTGGTGGTCAACACCAGAGGCTCTGGAACACTTACTAGCTGTGTGACTTCAGACAAGTGGTGGAAATAATTATACCCATTCCCTAGTGGTTTGCGGTGCTTATATGGGCTCATTTGTGTGAAGATCGTGTTAGCCGTTATTATTATAAAGACATGCAGACCCTGGGCTCCAGGAGAACCTAATGTCAGTAATGAATGTTTTGAAGATTCCATGAGGTGATGATCCTCTCTAGCTCTTCCCTTCCCCCATAGAGACAACTTGATTTTAGGCTGGGGAAAGAGAATGCCAGTTTGAGAACAAGAAATTATCAATGGTAATACTACTCATAAAAGTTAACATTTATTGAGCCGTGTGTTTGCCATACACCAGGAACGGTGCATAGTACTCTACACACGTCATCTTAGCCCATCGTCACCATCAGGTGAGACCCACTTTATTATCTCTGGTTTTTTTAATAGCGGTAAAGCACACATAACAAAACTTACCACGTTATTTTTAGGCACACAGTCCAGGAGTGTTGAGTACTGTTGAAAACAAGATGGCAGGTCCAAAATGGAGTTGCTTATGCTAAACCCCATGTCACCAAACCCAGTCAACTCAATTAGTTTCCGCTCTATCAGAGATGGAACTGTAAACCAGTCAATCAGGAATCTCCTAATCAGAATTCAGTAGGAGATCTGCCTTATAAAACCCCTGCCATCCCCTAAATGGAAAGCAACCTTCTAATAACCTAGTATAAATTCCTTGGTCCTGCTCCTTTCCGTCTATAAAAGTCTTTCATTTGTACAGCTCCTTGGAGCCGTTTTCTTTCTTTTTTTTTTTTTTTAAGTTTATTCCCTTATTTTTTGGAGGGGGCGAGGGAGGGGCAGACAGAGAGAGAGGGAGAGAAAGAATTCTGAGAAGGCCCCTCATGTCATCTGGAGGGGCAGGGCTCGAGTCCACAAACTGTGAGAAGATCTGCCTGAGCAGAAATCAAGAGTTGGGCTCTCAGAGGACTGAGCCACCCAGATGCCCAGGAACCCCATTCTATCTGCTAGATTGGGTGCCTCCTCATTCACCAATCACTGAAAAACCAAGAAGATCTTCAAATTTTCCTCAGTTAAATGTTCACATTGTACATTCACACTGTTGTACAGCCACTCTCCAGGACTGTCTTCATCTTGCAAAACTGAAACTCATTCAACAGCACGCCTGTATGATCTCCATTTTGCGGAAAAGGAAACTCGATGTTAAACCATGTGTAAGTGCTGTTATTCAATCATTTATAACCTATGAACAATTGAAATAATTCCATTTAAGAGCCCAGGCCAGTTACTAGAAGGGCCAGGTTTCAAGCCTGACTGCAAAGCCTGATGTAGTCCCGGTTGGTGAGACCACCACTGCAGGAATGCCTGACCACAGCACCCAGGATGAGGGACTAAGCCCCATGGGCTAAGAGAACCTACAGGAAATGCGTAGAAAGTGACTTAGACTTTTTCACATCATAAGAAAGAGGCATTAAAATTGTCCTAAACTATTCTAAGGCAGAGCTATAGGGTGGTCCAGGTACGTAGTACCTGACATTGATTCAATTGCGGGCGGGATTTTTTTTTTTTTTTTTTTTTTAATAATAATTGAGGTGCCTGGTGACTCAGTTGGTTAAGCATCTGGCTCTCGACTTTGGCTTAGGTCATGATCTCATGGTTTGTGAGTTCAAGCCCCACGTCAGGCTCTGTGCCGACAGTGTGGAACCTGCTTGGGATTCTCTCTCTTCCTCTTTCTGTTCCCCGCACCTCAAAAAAAATGGTAAATAAAAAACATTTTAAAATTCTTTTAAAAAATAATAAAATGTACAAATAGAAGATTTTTCTATTCCCTCTCTTCTTTGGACTCTTCATGTGGCTTTATAGATCCTTAGCCATCCTGGGCGCCCTTCTCAGAAACTGCAAGGCGGTGGCCAGCCTCGCGGGTAGATCTTAATGGGCATGAGATGCATCAGGAGGCAGGAGAGCTGGGGAATGAGCTGCACACCTGTCAGAGTTATGGAGGTCATTCGTGCATTGCCCTGAGGCAGAGATGGGGGTGAAGTCACTGCACCCCATGGCCACTGTCCTCCCACCGCTCAAACAGTGGCCTACGTGGGAACTCTGTAGTTTTGATATTCATGCACACCTCCCCCTGGAGGGTCTACACCCTCTGGAAAGTGCCTCTACCCATCGGTGTGTTCCACCAGTGGTTCTTTCCCTGACCCCTCCTTACCTCCCTCATCACCTCTCAATACATCTCTGCTCCCTGAACACTTCAGCACAGACTCAGGCTTCCTCTTCTTATTACTTTCAGAAAATTCTGTGGGTGGAAAGAAATTTAATCGGTAATAATAAGGCTTTCTATTTTTAGAGCTCCTGCCTTCCAAACAACCCAGAGAATGCCACAGTTATAGCAGAATCAGTTGACGGGTTGAAAGGGTCTTCCAAAGGTCTTCTAGGGAAGTCCCCTGCCGAGGGGCAAGGCTTTCCTCACAGCCATCTTGGACGGGCACTAGCCTCCTTTAGTCTGACCCTGGGCTCAAACTCAGTTCCATGTCTGGGAGTCTCAGCCTCCAGAACCTGTCCCAACCCCTGGCCAGAAACCTTCTTTCCATCCCCTGCCCTGGTTCCTCTCTTGCTGGAAGGGTTGCAACAGACTCCAAATGCTCTCCCAGTCATCCCCTAGTGTCTCATTTAGTCACCGTCTACACCACCAATACCGTGATCTTTCTAAAACACAGCCCTGATCACACATGCAGTGCAAGGTGAGACATGCAGTGTTATGGGAAGACAGTGGGGATGGGGATCAGGGAAAGTGTCACAAACTGGGACTCAGAAGATCATAGGAGGTCACCAAAAAGAGTGAGGAGAAAGAGACATGTCAGGCGAAGGCACAGCCATCACAGAGTCTGGGGGCCAGAGTGCATGGATATTGGAGGCACAGAGTGACTAGAGAAGCGGAGAGGAGCCACCAGACTGAGAGCCAGAACATTTTCCCCAACAGCAGTGGGTTGCTGGGTAGCGGGAATCATGGCGGAGGCCTTGGGCAGAGTTAAGTTGAAAGGGCTTGATCCCAAGAAGAGAGGAGGAGACAAGCATCAGGCAAGATGGTGCTAAGGGAATCGCAACACATGGCGCCATCTTACCCCGTTACCAGGGCTCCGAATTCCTTAAGCCATCCACCCCAGCCCCAACTGCCCACACAGGTATCTGCACATACCTTACCTTCTGGAGTGCAAATAATCCTAGTTACCTGTTGTCATTTCTAAGCCCCGGGATAGCTCAGAGGGTCTCAGATTTGGTGTCAAAACCTGGTTTCAAATCAGGTTTCAAATCTGGCTTCAAAACACCCAAGTGTTTGCCCTCACCACAGAGACTCCCCTTCCCGGAGTGGTTAGGAAATAACATATGTGGAATGCTTAGGACACACAGACAATGTCCAGTCAGTGCAATTTTACTGTGAAGTGTGTCGCCTTTTCTGGGATTCTCTCTATTCCCCCAGAGCATCCAGGAGTTCTGTGTCCCCAAACCTTAGGCAGGTGTGTGCAGGCTCCAGGTCACAGCACCCCCAGGTCACCAAGGGGGCGTTCCTGGGTTCTCCGGCCTGACTTGGTTGAGGCTGGCACTCCCAGAGTGGGTTAATGGGGACTGTGTGTGTGTGCATAGGTATATCTCTGTATCTCATTTCTGCAGAGGGTAAAGTTGGAGAAAGAGGGGCATCAGAGGGGCAAATGCATGTAAGACGTGGAGCCAACCCCAGCAAGAATGGGGTTAAAGTAGATGAGCAGCAGGAGTTCTAAGGGGTGTGGGGTCACGGTCCCCCTTGCTTTGTCCTGACAGCCAGTGGGTGCCACGGAGGGCACCCGCGGCAGATTTCCCACACCGTCTCACGCTCTCCCACTCAGGCCAGGATGGAGTCCTTCCCCCGGTGTATTACCTTTGAGCTGGAGAACTTCCCCAGGGCCCGGGGCTGGGGGCTACATGGGAGTGGGTAACACCACCAGCTTTCAGGGTTCTACCGCCACCTCCCAGTGCTTCTTCTGAAGACAGGCTCTGTGACCACATGCTTTTCCGTGACATCACTGTCGGTGACCTTTGGGGGCCAGTAGGGTGGAGTCCGAGGGGATGGGTACAGGCCATGATTCTTTGGTGGTCACAAAGGTTGGGATTGTGAGCCACCCAGAGCTGGAGAGCAGCGTCAATGGGCACAATGTTTCTCGCTGGACTGGGAATGGCTTTCCTGCCCTGGGATATTGCGGGACTATAGAGGATCTGTTGTCTTCGCTCCTGCTCTATATTAAAAAGCACATTGTTGAGCACAGAGGCTGTGTGTGTGTGTGTGTGTGTGTGTGTGTGTGTGCGTGCGCGCACATGCACACACACAGAGAAGTGTAAAGAGTTGCGGAAAATTGCATTTTGCTTTTTAGAACAAATGATGATGATGTGACGTGGAAAACTTGCAACCCAGCCAGCAGAGAGAATTGTGTTTGTGCTTTTCAGAAGCCTTGGGAAGAAGAGGAGGCAGGAGAGGGGGAGACGGGTGGGGGGTGGGGGAGACTTCTGCTGATGTTTCAAGAGCACCAAATAGCACTGGAAGAGATCAATACGCCCGATGAGTCCAAAGCTGATTACAGCAAACACAGCCAAGCACCCTGTGTTCACTTAAAGTAATAGCCTTAAACACTCAGCGGAAATAACTCAATTACCTTATTGATCTGGGATTTCGGCCACCTCCCCCCCACCACATACAACACACACGAACCCTATTACAGACTCGTACATAGTGGTTTTTGTTTGCTTTGCCTCTTTTTAAAGAAAACTAATGGAATTGGCATGACCTGCTCCACCAGCTTGCAAAGTAAAGCCACCCCTGTGTTTCAGATGTGCGTTAATCACTCAGGCGCCCCTCTGCACAGATCAAAGGATGGCAGTGCCATCTCTCCCGGGACCTCCTCCCCCCAAAACTAAAGGGCCCCAGGTGCTCGCTCAACCCAAACTGGTTAGTGTAAGGACATAATTGAGAAATCCGATCAGCCCACCAGCAGCCCCTCCCTCATTTCTCACTGCTGTCGCTTCCTACCGATGCCACATGGAGCTGCTGCTGAAGTCACGCACCCCGGACCGGCCCGTGTCACCACTGCTGCACGGCGCCTGGCTAACCCGGACCCGACGCTGGCAGCCGCGCCTCCAGAGGGCGGACAAGCCCGGACGCACCCACTCACTCACCCCAAAGCCACGTCTCCCAAAGCAGGATCGCGCAAGAGGCGTCCAGGAAAACCAGGAGCACCGCTAGGCAAAGATTTTCCCCTGGAGACGCCTGACGCCGCCTCCCGAGACCAGACCCAGCCAGGGCCACCAAAGCCATCACAGGCAGCTTACACCGTCGACTCGCACCAGCTCAACCGGGGCCGGAAAGCGCCTCAGACATCATCCAACCCGCTGTCCTTGGGTTACGCGTGAGGAAAAAGGGCCCGGCAAGATTAGGCATCACCTCGCCGGCCTGGGAATGTGCTTCTGTTGGGGGGGGTGGGGGGGTGGGGGGGAGGCTCGATCTCTGGAAGGCCTCAGAAGGCATGCGACGGTGCAGCCTTCGCTACCGCCCTCACTGTCCAGCAGAGTCACGCCTGGGCCAATGCCTGGCCAGCTGGGCCTGGCCAGGGCCCCGCGCCGGCTGTCCACGGAGAAGTCGCCTGTGTGCCTCTTCCTGCCTCCTGGGAAGCCCCTCGTCCCGGGCAAGCCCTAGACTGTCCGCCATCAGCCTTCCCTCACCTTCCTCCTGTCAGCTGCCTCCTTCCCACCCGTTCAAACCTTCCTCAGATTTAAAAAAAAAAAAAAAGTCCTTTGTTTCAACATCCCTCTCTCCACCCTCCTCACATCCCCCTCCCTCCTCCCCTCTCTCCCTTTCCCTTCCCCGGTTCTGCCCTTCATTTCTCTTCCCTCAGAGAAAGTTTACCCGAACGCCTCCCTCCCCCACGCGCACACTCACGGCCATCTTCCTGGAGCACGTGTGGGGGAGAAAGGCGCCAGACTCCACATTGTCCTCAGAGGCCCCGCGGCAGCGCAGCGGCCACAGGTGGAAAAGTCTGGTGCTCGCCAAGCCCTGGGAAGGTGGGGGCGGCCGCAGGAAGCAGGGCCAAACCAGGCTGCGGTCCCCAGAAACGCCCGTGGCCCTGCGGCTCTGCGGGGGGTCAGGTGGGCGAGGTCCAGAGCTGACCCATGACCTGGAGGCCCCCGGGTGTCCAGCTGCTGAGACACAGGACACCCCAAAACCAGTTTGTTAGGTACAAGTGGGGCATCTGCTCTGCTGCCCCAGATTAAAAGGTCCCGTGCACCCGCCCCTCCCTGACGCCCCCTGGTCTTTCTCTTTCTGAAGGCAAACTTTGTGGCGGATGGGAGTTTCTTTTCGATATGTGCGTGCCCCCACTTTCACACCCTTGCAGGAGCTTACCTAAGCCGAATTGGGGGGCGGGGTCGCCTGGGTGGCTCAGTCAGTCAAGCATCTGACTTTGGCTCATGTCATGATCTCATGGTCCATGGGTTCGAGCCCCACGTTGGGCTCTGAGCTGACAGCTCAGAGCCTGGAGCCTGTTTTAGATTCTGTGTCTCCCTCTCCCTCTGCCCCTCCCCCACTCACACTCTCTCTCTTTCTCTCTCTCAAAAATAAATAAATATTAAAAAAAAAATAAAGAAGCTGAATGGGAAACTTTCTCTGACACTGACACTGATCGCGTGTTATTTCCCGGGGGAGGAAGAGAAAGGGACCCAGAGCATACTGACCACCTACTAAGTGCCAGCCATTGTTTCAGGAGTTCGAGACAGCAGTAAGACTGATGTGCTCCCTGCCCTCGCAGGGCTTCCGCTCTAGCACTGAAAAAAAGACACGTGTGCACAAATATAATCATCATAGACCGCAGGAAGTGCCAGGGATGATTACCGGGGCTCGGCACTCATGACAGCACCAGGGACATCCTCAGGGTAGCGGGAACGTCTCTCTTTAGGTGACCTCTAAGCCGAGACCTGAACAGGGGGGCAGAGAACAGAATTCGAGACAGAATCTAAAGCCATGCTGGCTACACCCTGGTGGTGGCTGTGTCACTGTCATCCACAGTTTACACATCAAGACACCGAGGCCCCGAGAGAGGAAGTCAATGCCCAGCAGCAGGGTACACACCAGTGTGGCTGACACCGATGCCATGCTTTCTCTGTTATCTTCCCTCCCTTGGGGTCCTTGTACTTTCATCCTGAATCACAGAAGCGCCTGGAAAGCAAGCTTTGGAGCCTCCGAATGCGGATTCTATCGGACCCTGATTAGAAGCCACGTCCAGTCCTGGTAACGGGGAAGACCACTGCAGGCTCGGGGAAGGTCAGGACTGCTCTCTTTTGTCGAGGTTCTTGGAAGACGAGCCAGCGCATCACGCACAGCCCGGGCATGGCGTTTGAGAGAAGTGGCGAGTGGGGAAGAGAGCTGCCATCAGAGTCCTTGCTCCGGGAGCTCTGCTGGGAGCCGGCCCCACAAGGACAGAGAGGTCCGGCTGGGCACACGGGAGGGGGCAAGCTCAAGCCAGGCACCGGGTGAGCTCAGGCAGGGAGCTGCCCGTTCCAGCAGAGACCTAGGGGCTGCAGGAGGCTGCCTGGAAAAGCTGCCAGAACTCTCCATGATCCCCACAATGTGAGGAGGTGGAAGCATTGGTTGACATTTTCTGACCGTTTCACTCGCGGGTCCTAAGTACTGGACAAGTCACCGCGAGGGCATTCAAAGAGCACAGAAGCGGGGTGCCTGGGTGGCTCAGTCGGTTGAGCCTCCGACTTCGGCTCAGGTCACAATCTCACGGTTTGTGGGTTCAAGCCCCGCGTCAGGCTCGGTGCTGACAGCTAGCTCAGAGCTTGGAGCCTGTCTTTGGATTCTGTGTCTCCCTCTCTCTCTGACCCTCCCCTGCTCAGGCTGCCTCTCTTTCTCTCTCTCTCTCAAAAATAAATAAAACATTAAAAAAAAAAAAAAAGAGCACAGAAGCATGATCTCAACACTGCAGGACTCGCAAACCTCCTTGAGGGGAAGTACTCAAGCTTCAGAATCAGCTAGAGGGCACTTGCACCAGCCACCAGGCAGTACACTGAAAGCCATGTGGTACAGGCAGGTAAGGCTGTGAGGGAGGGCTTCCTGGAAGAGGTGGACCATATGTGTGTCAGGGTTGAAAGGTGGTAAGAGAGACATATTGGCCGAGAGGTGGCGGGAAGGACACTTCTGGGAATGGACGTGCCATTTGCCAGATGGCAGAGAAAGGCCAGATGGAGGGCAGACAGGGAGGGCACAGGCATGGAACGAGGGAGGCCAGGATCCGGGAGGCCAGGGAAGAAGGACTCACTGAAGTTCTTGAGCAAGGCAGCCACAGGATAAAATTCTAGCAGTAATTCCTCACTCCCGTGCAACATTTGGCAATATTTAGCTTCTTCCGCATACATAGTTTCCCTTGATTCATACAACCACCCATGAGGGATGAACTCCCCCCCACCACCTTTGTAGTTGAAGAAATGGATAAGAAACATTGGAAAGCCTTGCCCATGATCACGCATCCAAGGGAAGGAGCCAAACCTGGAGCCCCATCCCTTGACCTGTGCAAAGCGGGGAGCATGGCACCCTGGAAAGGGCGTGGCTTTTGAAACCAGACAAATCTGAGTTCCAATGTCAGCGCTGCCGGTCACCAGTAAGCTGTGTGCCCTGGGACCGATTATTAACCTCTCTGAGCCTCAGGTTTTTCATCTTTAAATGAAGAACATTACACCTTAGAGAGACACAGGTGTGTTGGGCAGCGTAAAGTCACGACAGCCTCGGGCACAACACAGACGTCCTACAAATGTACGTTGCCCTCCTCTTTCTGCTCTGCTCCCCAACTCAGGCCCTGAACAGGGCAAGTTATTTTTTTTCCTTCAATAGTTTATTGTCAAGTTGGTTTCCGTAGAACACCCCATGCTCATCCCCACAAGTGCCCCTCTCCGTGTCCATCACCCCCCTTCCCCTCTCCCCCACCCCCATCAGCCCTCAGTTTGTTCTCAGCATTCAAGAGTCTCTCGTGGTTTGCCTCCCTCCCTCTCTCCCACTATTAAGTCAGGCAGAGAAGGACAGACACCATATGTTTGCACGTATAGGTGGATTAGGAGGAGGCTAACGGAGGACCATGGGGGAGAAGAAGGTGAACAAGCCAAGTTATTAACCCAGCTTCCCTCTCCCCTCAGTGGGGCCAGGGAAGCGTGACCAAGCAGCATGGGTCCTGCATCCCACCTTCCACAAGGTCACAGCCATCCCGAGCCACGCAGGGGGTCAGGGAGACAATTAGACACGTGGGCAGGGAGGAGGGGAGGAGGGGGAGCACGAGGGGGAGAAGGAGGAGGCCACGGGGGCAGGGAATGGCTGGACCACAGATCTGAGGAACCACAGAGCACACTTCCTTCCACTCTTTCTAGATAGGACAGGCCCAGATTTGTTTTTTCTTTCTTTTTTTTTTTTAAACAAACAAGATTTGAAATAACAGCCCACACAAATGACTTCTTAGAAATCTCACCCTTGACTTATCGTTTGGAATAAAAGCATTTTTTTTTTATCCTGGCAAAGCTCTTTATTCTTTTTGGAACATTTTCATATACATTATTTCCCTTGATCCTCAGGACGCTGAGAGGGAGACAGGCGGGCTTTACTGTTCCCTTTGAACAGATGAAAAATCCATGGCTTAGAGATGGGGCGGGGTGGGGAGCTCCCAGCTCGCCGCCTGCAGTACCCTCTCCTCGCTGGGGTGCTCAGCTCACAGTCCACATCCATCCGTTGACAAGCTCTGCTCTGATGCCTGAAATTCTCCCCCAGCCCATTCAGCTGCTGAGTCACCAGAGATGCTCACGTTGAGGCTTGTACAAGTGGAGGGCATGACGGAGCAGCTCTGGGGAGAGTCGGCTGCCCTCGACACAGTGTGCGGGCGCACTAAACTCTCCACCATACCACCAAGGGCCCCTAACCCACCACCCTTACCCGGGAGCCCTTCCTCACTGCCACAGCCATCCCTTCCCATCCTCCGTCAACTCAGGACTCTCAGCAACGCAGAAGAATCCTCTGGAGTCAGCTCGCCTGAGAGCTGAGCCTCCAACTTCAGCTTGAGAATTTTGGTAAGTCAGTCCACTCCCTGGAGCCCCGTCCAGCCATCCTGAGAAGGGAGGCTGCCCACCCAGGCTGCTGATTGGCTCACGCGCACAGAAGACCTGCTCCCCAGCGACAGAGATCAGCTCAGGATGAGAACAAACGAACACCTGCCTCAACCACTGTGCGTTCCAGGCACGAAGGACATCTCAGAGGATGTAACTGACAAAGTGCCCTGCCTTCCCTCAGCCTCTATTCTAGTGAGGCGAGACAGCGAAGCAAAAATGAACACAATCAATCAATATATGAGGAGGCAGGCTAGGTGCTAGGTGCTATTTGAGAGAAGCGTATTACAGGGTGATGCGGCCAGAGGTGCTGGGGAAAGACAGGGAGGCGTGCAGGTTACTATTTTAAAGAAGACTGCCGGGAGCTTTGTTGAGAAGTTGACATTTAAGCAAAGATCCGAAGGAAGATGGGAGTTTGCATATGGATATCTGGAGAAGGGCTTTCCAAGCAGAGGGGACAGCCAGAGCAGAGGCCCTGGGGACCAGGGAGGAGGGGAGTGTGGCTGGAGCAGAGGACGCAGGGGTGGGGGACAGTAATAGGTGAAGTCACAGAGGGAACGGGGCCAGGTCCCACGGTCACGGAGGGTTCTACAGGACGTTGTAAGGATTCTAACTTTTACTCTGAGTGACATGGGGGCATTTGGAGGCTTTTAAGCTGAGGCATGAAATGACCTAACTTTCAGCACGATCACTCCAGCCACTCTACTGGGGACAGAAGGTACGGGAGCGGGCAAGGGGGACGCCTGGGAGACCAGTTAGGAGGCTGCTACAGAAATCCAGCGAAAGATAATGGAGTTTCAAAGCGGCAGCAGCAGCGGAGACGGTAGGAGATGGTCTGCGCCAGCCATATTGGAAAGGCAGAGCCCCCAGGACCTCCGGATAGATGAGGTGGAGGGATGGGCGGGGAGAAGAGCGGGGTGTAAGGTAACTCGCAGGGTCCTGGCCTGAACAGCTGGAAGAATGGAAATGCCATCACCTGAGGGGGCAGGACTGCGGGGAAGCAGGTGGGCGCGAGGGATGCCGCGTTCACTGGCTACCCAACGGAGGGAGACGTTGAGGTAGCATGCTGCTGAAGCCAGCTGCTGTGTCCTTGCTCGTAACTGTCAGTCAGCACCCACGGCCCCGCCCCCAGAGGAGAGGGCCCCGCCCCCAGAGGAGAGGCCCCGCCTCCAGAGGAGACGGTCCTGCCCGCAGAGGAGAGGGTCCCGCCCCCAGAGGAGAGGGCCCCGCCCCCAGAGGAGACGGTCCCGCCCGCAGAGGAGACGGCCCCGCCCCAGAGGAGAGGACCCCTCCCCAGAGGAGAGGGCCCCGCCCCAGAGGAGAGGGCCCCGCCCCCAGAGGAGGGCCCCGCCCCAGAGGAGACGGCCCCGCCCCCAGAGGAGAGGACCCCTCCCCCAGAGGAGAGGGTCCCGCCCCCAGAGGAGAGGGCCCCACCCCCAGAGGAGACGGCCCCGCCCCCAGAGGAGATGGCCCAAGACGGGCTTACCCAGCAGCCTCATTCTGTAATCACCAGGCGCCCAGCTTTCCAGGCCGCGCCCCATGGACCGGTCTCTGTCAGGAGGCAGCTCTGAAGACTCCAAGGCTCGTGGCACAAAAAGCAGCGTCAGGAAAGCATTTTTAGACCAAAGCTAATGGCGTCCGGGAAATCAGCATGCTGTCCTTTTCTGCCCAGAACAGCTCTGTCCAGAACTTTCTGCACTGATGGAAATGTTCTGTTTCTTTCCTGTCCAATGTGAGAGCCACTGGCCACGGTGGCTGTTGAGTACGTTGGGGTGCCTGGGTGGCTCAGTTAAGCATCCAACTCTTGACTTCAGCTCAGGTCATGATCTCAACGGTTCATGAGCTCAAACTCAGTGCCGGGCTTTGCACCGACGGCGTGGAGCCTGCTTGGGATTCTCTGTCTCCCTCGCTCTCTGTCGCTCCTCTGCTCTCTCTATCTCAATAAATAAAGCCCAAACAATTGAGAAATTAAGTTTTTTATTTTAATGTTAAGTAATATAAATCTAAATAGCCATATGTGGCTAGTGGCTACTGTGTGGGACACCACAGCCCTAGGTGGTCCTTTCCACTCCACACCATTCAGCAAAACTGGGCTCATCCTTCAAGGTCTCATTCCAAGGTCTCTAACCTTCCTTCTGTTCACGTGGAGAGAGAGACCCCTCTTCAGTACTCCCATAGTGTTTCATACATATTTCTCGTATCTCAGCACATAGGGACGATTGGTCACATGACTATTCCCCAGTAGCCTGTGGGCTTCTTGCAGGCAAGGATGCCTTTCTCGTCTGTAGCGCCTGGACCTGACGAAATGTCTGGCACATAACGGGTGCTGAACAAATAGCTATTGAATGAATAGATGAATGAACAGGTACAAGCTTCCCGCTGATGCCCAATCTTTGTTTCCTATTTCCATTAAGCGGAGAGGAATGTAGGAAAGGTCAGAGATGGGAAACCAAAATCCATTCAAGCTTCTCATGACCCCTATCTTCCTCCGACAACAGAGTGAGGACAGAAAGAGCAAATGAGGTCAGGACGGGGTTCAGAGCCCACTGCCCCCATCTGCTGAAGCAAACGTGAAGGCATGGGCTTCAGCAGAACTTTGGGGGCTTCAACATTAGACCAAGTACCTACAAGGGAATTTCTAACCTTAAAGCCAAAAGAGGGCAAAAATGTGTTTTTTTTTTTTAAAGCAGATAATCATGACAAATCATTTTGAGTTAATAAGGCAGTGCATTTTACGCAGGCATTTATGTCCATGAAAACGACATGATTTTCTGCCTTATAGTTTAGTATCAAAAGCCATATTTGAGGTTTGTTCTTAAAATCAACTAACTGTATACATTGCTGAGCCCAGCGGTTCAAGCTCCATCACCAGAGGTGACAAAGCCCAGCTTCGGCCATCAGGCGCCTCCAGGTCTGGGTCACGGAGGGGCTTACCAAGTGTCTCTAAAGCCAACTGCAGGCCTGGGGCACCTGGGTGGCTCAGCTGGTTTAAGCGTTGGACTTTGGCTAAGAACATAATCTCAGTTCCTGAGTTCGATCCCGGCATCAGGCTCTCTGCTGTCAGCGCAGAGCCCGCTTCAGATCCTAGGTCCCTCTCTCTGTCTGCCCCACTTCCTCTCACTCTCAAAATTAAATAAACATTTTTTAAAAAGCTAACTGCAGGCCTGAGCTTCTCAGAGAGTATTATTATTATTAAAAGTTTCATTGCTCTCTGCAAATAGTGTTTGTGGATTTCTGTGTGGAAGGCATTCCAGTGAGGGGCGTGGAGGGTACAACATAGTCCCTGTTCATGGGAAGCTAAAACTCTTAGCTTAAGGAAGGTGATCATGCTTAAGGTGCTTAAGGAAGAAACACAGCTTAAAGGCTTTGCTGTAACTGTTTGGTAAATACTAATTTTTCCATAGATCAGACATCGACTGGCAAATACCCAACGTCTCCAGGTAACCAAATTAAGACTTGAAAGGATGAGAATGAGAAGAGGGGGAAAGAGGGACTTGGAAAACTGAGTGATGAGATGGAGGGGGCGGGGAGTAGAGGGGAAGGGAGAGTGAGAAGGGGAAGGGGAGAGAAGAAGAGAGAGAGTTTGGGCTCAAGATGCCTCTAACTGTGGTTATTTCTTATGTTCCAAAGAGCTGCCTGGGAGTCTGGAGTTTGGGATGATTCACCATGGAGGAGGGATGCTGAGGGAAGGAAAGAGAAAGCCACAGAAGATGGGAACCCCCTTCAGGCCCCTTGGGGTGTGGCTCTGGCATTCTGTCCCATGGCCTCACACAGGCGGCCTTCAGTGCTCGGGAGTCATTTTATGAGGTGGTTTAAAAGTCCCCCCAAGTGCCGGAGGGTTTACCCCAGGACACAGGGACTCCAGTGTTCTTGCTTATAAACCTGAGCAGCCACACATTAAGAATCTCTAAAAAACATCAGTGTTCCCTTGTAAAAATGGAGGTGCTGGCTTGAATCTTCCTCCCCAGAAGAGGAAGGGATGGAGGGAGCAGAGAGGACTGACCGTGAGCATAGACCCTTCTGTGGGAGCTGAACTGCAAAGCCTGACACGGGCTGTGTGATCTCAGCCCCACTTGCAGGCTCAGTGAGTGCCTAGGCCTTGTGGACTCAATTCTGTCTCCCTCCCTGCAAATTCTAAGTCCGAACCCTAGCACCTCAGAATGTGACCATGGACATGGGCCTTCAAAGAGATGATGATGTTGGCTGGGTGGCTCAATCAGTTAAGCGTCTTACTCTTGGTTTTGGCTCAGGTCATGATCTCACTGTCCATGGGCTTGAGACTCACTTTGGGCTCTGTGATGATAGCTCAGAGCCTGCTTGGGATTCTCTCTCCCCCTCTCTCTGCCCTTCCCTCTCTCACTCTATTTTCAAAATAGGTAAATAAACTTAAAAAAATTTTAAGAGATGATGATGTTAAAATTGAAATCAGAGTGTTAGGGTGGCCCTAATCCAATCGGACCCAGGTCCTTATAAGAAGAGAGGAAGACATGCAGAGAGACCACGGGGTGCACGTGCCCAGAGGGGTGGCCGCGTCAAGAGGCAGCAAGAGAGGAACCAGGTGCAAGCCAAGCGGAGAGTCATCTGAGAAACCCTTGTCTGCACCTTGATCTTGGGCTCCGAATTCCAGAACTGGGAGAAAATGGATTCCTGCTGTGTGAGCCACCCAGGCTGTGGTACGCTGTCATTGTATCTCCAGCAAACTCAGACAGGGAGGCTCGTCCTGGGGCTGTGGGAGGGGCCCCAGGGAGCTCCTCCGCTGTGGTGCATGTCCACATGGCCCTGACGCCAGACCGTCATCGCAAGAAACTAACGTTTGAGTTTCCACATGGCAGATTCTGTGCCTGGCTGCTTTCCTATCTGGCACCTCATGTAACTGTCAATCCACACCTGAGCCTTACACAGTGAAAGGGGTTTGTTTCCCCCAAGGTCACCCAATGGGGACCTGCTGGATCCAGGATGGAAACCCAGGCCCTCTGATAACGGGAGCATCGTTTCCTCTGCCGCACCCTCAAGCTTTTATTTATATCATTGTTTGTTTATTTTTGAGAAATAGAAAGAGCAAGAGGAGTGGAAGGGGCAGAGAGAGACTGGGAGACACAGAATCTGAAGCAAGCTCCAGGCTCTGAGCTGTCAGCACAGAGCCCGATGCGGGACTCAAACCCACGAGCCATGAGATCATGACCTGAGCCAAAGTTGGACGCTTAATCGAGCCTCCCAGGCGCCCCTCCCTGGAGATCTTAAAAACCAGGGATGTTAGGGACTGCGTGCAACTTTCTCTTTCCAAAGCCTCAGGAATAGAGTCACCCCTAACCATCCACTGGAGTTTCCGTGTAGGTCCTTGACACAGAGAAATGTTTATTAAGTCCTAATTCTATTTTTCCTGGACTTCCTAAGCCAAACTCTTCTCTGACCACCGTACACTATTTAGTAGCTAGTTAAGAGCCATATACAACCCCAAAGATATTACTAAGGAATCATTTAAGAAAATATTACAATGGACTCTTGCACAGTGTAGGGGTGAGGGGAGCTGATCCCCTGCACAGTTGAAAAGCCACATAAAAGTTTTGATTCCCCAGAAACTTAACCAATAGCCTACTATTGACCGGAAACCTCACTAGTCATATAAACAGTCAGCTAGTACATATTTTGTATGTTAGACATATTATATACTGTATTCTTACAAGAAAGCCAGAAAAAAGAAACTATAATTAAGAAACTCACAAGAGAAAATACATTCACAGTACTGTGCTGTATTTAACAAAGCAAATCCACGTATTAAGCGGACTTGCACGGTTCAAAGCCATGTTGTTCAACGGACAACTGGATTGTTTTCTGGATACTAGCCTCCTTTCTCCCTGGCTAAGTCTGCCAAATCCAACGCTGTCTGGAGCTGCTTGTTAATATCTATTTTTAATGGGATATATTTATAATTGGATGTATTTATAACCTCTTCCTCATGGACACTTGCCTTCTTTCTGGAATCACAGAGGCATTTTAATAGATTGGCTATGACAGCAAAGAAGTGAGTAGAAACAGGTTGTCTGTGGAGCCAGAGTCCTGACTGCTCCTGGAGCAGATGCCTGACGCACCTTGTGAAGAAAGGTACGTCACCACCGCGATCTCGTTCCTACTTCCCCATGAGATAGATCACTCCTGGAAGGGACAGAGGGCATCGGTTCAAAGGTTTAGCCAGTGCTGAAAGAAACCTTCAATGGAATCCCTATAATCGAATTCTGCTTGACAAATACTTATTGTGTGTCTGTTACATGCTAAGCAGATTCATTGTCTCGATACAGTGTCCTTAGCAGAATCACACAAGCATCAAAACTGAAAGAAATCTTAGTGATGGTGTGATTGGATTCCCTCACCTTAGAGTGGAGGGACGTGATGCCCGGACGGGGAAAGCAACATGTCCAAGGTCAAGCAATAGGATCTAGGCAGGCAGACGACTAGACTCTTCCTGGGGCCTAGGCCAAGGGTCCTGCTCTGCTTTCAGCAGTCAGACCTCTGAGGGTATCAAGTCCAAGTAGGTTTGCCACACTGTGGAAACCACGTGCACATCTGGAAAGGATCCATACCAAATAATAATAATAATAATGAATAACTGAAATTGACGAGGGATGGAAAATTGATTTTTAAATTAAGTAGCCAAGATTCCAGCTGGACATAAGGAAGCACTTTTTAGCTGCCAGTGTGATAAAATATCAAAATGAGCAAATCAAAGGAAAGCACGTGGAGAAATTCTCAGAACGACAGGAGATAAGCATCTCCTGTCTTTTGTGGCTGAGGGGTCCCCTGCCCCCAAACAGGGAGTTGCAGCAAATGTCTCCATTCCAGCCAGCTCTATTTAGGATTTCCAAATGCCTCCTGTACGACTCTGGCCAAGCCAACTTGCGTTACTGAGCTCCGTATCATTGGCTCTATAATTTGTTTGAAATTTCCTCTTAAAACCGCTCCTTCACCCTCTTAGGTTTTTTTTTTAATTTCAAAAAGTCCTCATTAAATGTATTTGTAAGGGGCCAGAGCAGAATCTGCAATGTCTGAATCTTGGGCTTTTGAGAATTTTTTTTTTTTTTTTTTTTTAGTGCCAGAAGTGACATGCTGAGGGATTAGAGTCCTGGCAGTAACTACAGGTCCAGGCAAGCAAAAGGTCAAGTGCGGGGCGAAGTTAGTTGACAGACACCATAGATCTCGACAGGCAGGGTCCCAGAGATCAAAGCGGCATTATCAAGCCCAGATGAACTCTGACCTTAGAGCAAAAAGGCCATTTGCTTTCAATCCTTTTTACATAATCTAAATATAGGTCACCTGAAGTTCAGGATACACACATCAGAAGCAAATGAGGTCAGAGGCTTGATAACAGCAGGTTAGAGACCCGGGGGCGGACACTGCCCCTCTCCCCTTGCCTGTGGGGCCGCATGAACACCCCAGAGTCACCCCGGGTGCATCCAGAAGGAAAGTTAGTGCCTTCCAAGTGGCATCCACCCGCAATGAGATACCCCCGTGTCTTGAGGACCTGAGAAAACACCAAACCCCCGGGTTATCAGGGGGTCTGTCCTTGCTCCCTTCCTATTTCAAAAGGCATCTCTGTGACATCCGTAAATAAATTCCAACAACACCTCAGTCCTCTCCTGTACTTCTCCTCCTGGGCCCCGGTTCGGTCTCAGGTTCTCAGTGAAGTTGAGCAGCGGTAAGTTACCCCGTCCTGGCCTCCCTCGGTGCCATTCCTCACTCACAGGCTCTAGTATTTGGACAACTAGCCTAACCGTTGCTCCATTCGGAGCAAATCTCTACAGCTGTCAACCATCAGAACGACAGACCCTCCCATCTCCGCTAAAGGTCACTTACTCAAAGTCAGGACGGAAAGCACGTACGTTATGACAGAGACACAGACGAGCACGTTAACATAATGGGCTTCCTCGTGTTCTCGGACACTTGTCTCCTTCTGGGCTTTGACTTCACTTCTAGTGTTCAAGGATGTTGGCAAAAGTCCCAGGTATTAGCAAGCGAGGCCATCCTAACAAGAAGGCCCAGATGCTAAGTCCATTTGTGTGAAGGCACCCCCCTCCCAAAGATATTGGGGAATTCACATGAAAATGGGTCCCTGTTCTAAGAAATCATGAAGTGGAACCATTTCACTGGAGTCCTGGGGTCCTGATACTCCAACATCTACTTCTGAGTCAAAAGAGAGCAGATTGTGCAGACCTGAATTTTCCTACCTTCGCAGCCTGTGCTGTGCTGGGTTCCCGCTTACTTTCGCACCAGAAAAATGGTAAGGAAAAATGTAGTGATTCTCCCTCCTTCCTCCCCACCTCATCCCAGTAGAGGATTCTTTCTAGATGAAGCACGTATGTGCAGGCCAGCACACGTGCACACACATGTGCACACACACACAGATTAAACAAGTCACAAATATTCAGGCTAGAATTTGGCAGGTGGTCAAATCCTTTATAAAATGAACCATTTTTGAGAGATTCTTCAAGGATAACCCCACCAAACTCCAGGAAAATGGGGCCATGCTCACTTGAATCACCAGGAAACCACATGTGCCTCAGGGGCAAGGATGCTGTCATTATTTGGGGATCCCTGCCACCCAGCCCCGTGTCCACACATGATGCTCCTCCAACAAATGTGTCTGTGAATGAATGAAACTCTCTCCCTTATGCTGGAGACCATCTCCAGCTACAAGGAATTTCCTCTCCTGAATTTCTTCAGGGGCACTTCCCAGCCCACCTCCCCCCACCAGTGCCCAAGTCACATCCCTACTGGAAGATGAAAACAGAAATTTCCAAAACAACGGGAGGGTGCTAGGTGGCTAGTTAGTGCCAAAGCCACCGTCTTATTTAGCAGTGCAACTCCACACCAAGTTGCTTCTCTTTACTGTGGTTTTACCATGAATTAAAAGCATAATGCAAAATGTAAGTTCACAAATCACCTTTTAAAAATGAATTTTAGGGGCGCCTGGGTGGCTCAGTTGGTTAAGCATCCGACTTCTGCTCAGGTCATGATCTCACCGTACGTGGGTTCGAGCCCTGCATAGGGTTCTGTGCTGACAGCTCAGAGCCTGGAGCCTGTTTCACATTCTGTGTCTCCCTCTCTCTCTCTGCACCCCCTCACTCGTGCTCTGGGTCTCTGTCTCAAAAACAAAAAAATTTTTTTAATAAAAAAATGAATTTTAGGGGTGCCTGTGGTGACTCAGTCGGTTAAGCATCCGACTTTTGGTTTCAGCTCAGGTCATGATCTCAGGTTTGTGAGTTCGAGCCCCACATCGGGCTCTGTGCTGACAGTGTGGAGCCCCTTGGGATTCTCTCTCTCCCTCTCTCTGCGTCCTCCCCCCCACCCCCGCTCACATGCTCTTTCAAATTAAATAAACGTTAAAAAAATATATAAATGGATTTAAGGCAAGCAGTGATTTAATCACCACCACGCTGATGCTTTTCTACATGATCCCCTGATGGGTGTAAATGTTTTTGTTTAGAGCCGGCTGCGTTAAACATGGGCTCCTCTACTGCTGGTCCATCACTGCTCTAGTTCCCCTTGCAAGACAAGAAGCCAAGCTCCGATAGCCTAGAGTGGTGCCTAGCACTTGGGAGGCATTCAGGAAGCATTTCTCGATTTCCCAGAATGAGTAAATGTATAAATGAATGAATGACATGCTGAAATTTTCTGTGCTGCTGTGAGAATCCCCAGTCCCAGTAAGCTGCGTAGGCAGAGTCCCATGAGACGGGGCAGCGGTTGTTAAACTGCTGGATTACTAGTTTCCCAAACCAGAATTAGGGGCAACGCCCCACTCCCCTCTCGTTTACCCACCTTCAAAAGGTAGGCTCTGTCACTTATACCTCCTCAGCTCCAGGACCAGTTGTGAATGACTTAGGACTCTGGGCTGGGTGACACGGGAACTCACCTAGGATGATCTTATACAGGAAGGGTCCCCATGCAATGCTGCATCCTTCTCAAGAAGCTCATGGCTTCCGTCAGGCACCCTCTAAAACCACTAGTCTGCCTGGCCTGTCGGGCCTGCGGATGCTCATGGCTCCCCCTGTGACTGGCCGTTCCTACGAGCTGCACCCCTCCTGTTGGCTCCCTAAACCTTACCCCATATCGTGATAAACAGCTCCTTTATTAAACCCTATATACTTACCAAGTATGAGCGTGCCTGGTCTTTCCTGCGGGGACCCAGACCCATATATCCACTCTGGTCTCCTTTCTGACCCAAAGTACACTAACAAAACATTCCCAGGTGTTTCTAATCACAGGTTCCTTGCATATACTAGTTGTTCAATAAATTTGTATGAAGGTAAATCATAAACTCCTATTATCAATAAAACTAACCTCCATCTTTTCCAATTACAAGTCAGTAGATAATTCCCTTAAATCTCAAAACTTTGAGTTCAAACACACAAGATTCTATAAAATAAGAATCTCATTGTAGGGGCACCTGGGTGGCTCAGTCGGTTGAGCATCCAACTCTTGATTTGGGCTCAGGTCCTGATCCCAGAGTTGTGGGATCAAGACCAGAATCAGGCTCTGCCCTGATTGTGGAGCCTGTTTTAGATTCTCTCTCTCTCTCTCTCTCTCTCTCCCTCTCCTGCTCTCCCTCATTCACTTTCTCTCTCTCTCAAATATTTTTTTTTAACGGTGCTGAATAAATACCATTTTTTTAAAAAAAAATGTCATTGTAAGTTGGTAAGCCATCCATTTCTTACTAGAACCATCAGTCTCCACCTTGGATGCATAACAAATAAGTATTATGCCTGGAGTATTTTTATGGTAATCCCTGGACCCATCCCCCCCCCATTCTGATTTAATTAGTCTGGAGTGGATCCCAGGCACCAGCAATTTTTTAAAGCTCCCCAAGTGGTTCTAAAGGGCATCTAAGGTTGCAATCACCTTTCTTGGCAGTACCTACCTTCTCCTTCCCAGGGGTGATGCATCTCTGCTTTAGCCATAATGAGATTGCAAAGGTGAAGAAAAGACCGCATGGACGACTGGAGGAAAAGATACCTAGAGAAGTATTTCCAAAAAAATCTCCCTCTTAAACATAAATTCATTGAATCAATAAAATGGACGAAATTGCACTTGCACCAAGGTCACAGTGAAAGCTCCAGAGCTCGGAGCCCTGTTCCAGCATCAGCCCAGGCTGCAAGTGAGACCCAGTGAGGAGCTTCAGCTGGGTTCACACATTGTAGTCCCACCCCATGGCCCCACCCCAGACCCACGGGTTCCAAATCTCTGAGGTGAGGCCCAGGTGACAGTAATATTTTTTTTAATTCCCCAGGTGAGTCGAATGCGGCCAGAGTTAAAGGCCATTAGTCTAGACCAAGCAATTTCTTTAAATACCTCAGAAATTACATCATAGATCATGTCATTCTTTTAACACAAGAAGGAATTCAAAGTTTTTCATAGAGAGACCGGCAACGCCTTGAAATCCTGTTTAAATGTGATTAAACCGTATTGTTGGTAAGTCTAGCTAAGAATTTTTAGTTGCGATGTGGCCACTATGGGGGACTGGGCAAAAAACATACAGACAAAAAAACTCTAAGTGTACCTGGCTGCCTGTTATTTAGTCAGTAAGCAGATGTCCCAGAGGGGAATGCTGGCTCAGGTGTCTGGAGGTGCCCTTTGCCAAAAAAACGATAGTTCCCTTGGACACATGGTCCCCAGATGAGGTGAGTTCTGTGAATAATGTTTCTCTGGGAGATAAACGGACCACCAGCTGCAGGGTCACAGAGAGTGTTTTCCATTAACACCACGAATCAAGAGAGTATGTGAGGTTTCCAGAAGAGAAACAGGAGGCCAGCCTGCTGGCCAGTGATGGAGAAGCCACAAAGGAGCCCACATTCAGCTCAGCTGGCCCCAGACACAAAAAGCTCATGCAGGTCAGACGCTCCTGTAGAGAAGCATCCGTGTAGTACTCAGGATTAAATCACTGTTTGCCTCCAAAGGAAATCCATTTCCTAAAGCTACTTTATTTTGAAGCATGCTTTTCATTTATGGCCAAACTACAATAAAGGGAGGCAGCGTTATGCGGAACAAGAGAGCTCAATGGGAGTCTGCTCTGGACACTTCATTTCTTCACATGTTGTGTTCGTCTAACTTGGCGATTATCAACCTTGGAGGCAGAGCAAGTACTGTATCAGAACATATGGATGTCTGGGAGGGGACCCCAGACATTCTGATTGAATTGGCCTGGAATGAAGCCCAGGCATCAGCATTTCTAGAATATTCCCTAAGGGATTCCAGTGTGGGGCCAAGTTGAGAAGTCCTGCAGTGGATATTCTTGACGCTCCCTCTCTGCCCCCAGCCTTCTCCTGGCCTTGCTACAGGGAGAGCCTGAGTGATTAGGAGAGGTGAATAACCCATGATGGAGACATCCCAGAAGCCCAGTAAGGGTAGCTCCTTTGCCTTATATGAAGGCTACTATTTCTTTTTTTTAAAGTGAATATGTAGGGGCACCTGGGTGTCTCAGTGGGTGAAGCATCCAACTTCAGCTCAAGTCATGATCTCGCAGTTCGTGAGTTCAAGCCCTCCATCGGGCTCTGTGCTGACAGCTCAGAGCCTGGCACCTGCTTCGGATTCTGTGTCTCCCTCTCTCTCTCTGCCCCTGCCCCACTCATGTTCTGTCTCTCTCTGTCTCAAAAATAAATAAAAACATTTTTTTTAAATGAACATCTCTATCAATCAGGCGACAACAACAAATCGAAGACACCTTTGAAAATAAGGTCCCCCACATGCCGTGCCTCTGCCATTTGTTCCTGGCCTCAGAAGGTGTTCAGTAGCCCTTCCCATAGTCCACCTTCACAGGGCACAAAGAACTGCCAGGTTGGATAAGCGGTGTTTTCAGCGCGTCACTAAAAGTGTTCTTGATTCCACCTCCACCCTTCCCAGTGCCCCTTGGGCCTTTGGGCTGTGGGCCCACGAACATTTTCACAGTTGGCCTTAAAGGACTGATTCCCATTTTGGTTTGGATTTGTTGCCAGACAGCTCCACCCAAGTCCAATTTCCCATGTGCTGGTTAAACCACCAACGTGGAAGAATATGATAACATTCTGGGCCTGAAGCTTTGCCAGCTATGTGACGTCAGGAGAAACGAGGCCACATCAGCTTCCCAGGGTCACTGGGCTCCCGCTGCCAGGGGGCCGTCCCCAAAGCCCACAGTGGATGGCTCCAGCACTTTATGTCACACTATCCAGTCCCTGATTCCAGCTGTGGAGAACACACCAAAGGACGTGGGGGAAAAAAAATCAAAGGAAGCACTCATTCAAGGCCAGATTCAAAAACAAGTCGTTCAGTAGAAGTTCTGGACCAAACCGGTAAACTACAAAATCAAAACCAGGGCAAACGTAGTTCTGTCTAGACACTGGTCTCTAAAATCCAGGTTGTAGACTGAATTAATTGTCCAGGTAATTGCTCTGACCTATACCTCTTTTGCCCATGGAGACATAGCTTCCGTATATAAAACTTATCAGCCATTGCTTTCCCACCTGAAGGCTGAAATGACAATGGAAAAACCACATCTGGCAAAAGTTTGATCTTTGGCTAGAGAGAGTAGATTGGTTTTAGTGGGGTAAATTTTACAGCCTTGAGAACTGTTTTCAAACTGGAGAACTATTCTCAGTGTGGGAAAGAATGAGGAGGGCCACCCAGCTCTTTATTTGGGAGTCGCCCGATGAGTTTCTACTTGCCCACAGATGCCCCATTTTCAAGACAAAAAATCCTGCTTAATAAGACCATTTCTTGGACTTTGTCATTACTCATCATTACGTTTCACGAGATCCTTCGCACCAGAAGTAGAAACAAGATGGAGGCATGATGCCCGGGGAAAGGTCAGGGACAGATTTAAACATGTCTCACTAAGCAAGTCGGCCGGTGTCCCTGCTATCAAGCTACTATGTCAGCTGTCGTCCACTATATCCTTACCCTGGCCCCACCCCTCCTCCGCCCAGGGAAAATGTCCAAAGGAATCTCCAACCCTACGGAAAAGTAAGCAAGGATTATTTCCAGCATAGGCCACTGGGTGACACAGAACGTGTCATGCCACCTAGAAATATTGAGGCCGGGAATGGTCACTCGGTCACATCTGGGGAACACAGGCAGGTGTTGTCTCACAGTAGATTATAACGTGGGGTGCCTGCAGACACTATGCTATTGGCACCATCTGACTGTGTAGCTTGCTGGCGAAGAGCATGCTGTCTGATGTAAGACTAACCTTGGCTCCGTTCCCAAGACCTCTGTTCTCTCAAGGGAAACCTTGAACAACTTATGCAACTTTCTGATCCTCCATTTATTCCTCTGTAAAATGGAAAAAGTCCACTTACTTTATAGGACAAATGTAAAGATTAAGGCAGTGTAAAACGTCGAAACACAAAAGGGAGGCAAGAAACCATAGCTATTTATATTATCCTTTATCGGTATCTAGAATGATGCATCCCTAATCAGATCTGTCCCTCTAACAGAAATGTTCTCAGAGTCTTATTTTGTGCGTTGACTTAATTTTTTTTTTCACTGAGCAAGTTTTGCCCTTCCAATTATGCACCAAAGCGAGTATGTGGCACAAAACAGAGGCATTAGCTAAAGCGAACATGGAAATTACCTGGAAAGCAAGTGAGAGACACGGCCTCAAACAGCACATAGGCCTGACTCAGACAGGCAAGGGCAAGGTCAGCCTGTCTCTATAAAACATCCTAACTAAGGATATTTTATTTTTATTTTTTCTGAAGTTTTTCTTTTTTTATATTCTTTTTTTTTAAATGTTTTATTTATTTTTGAGAGAGAGACAGTGTGAGCAGGGGAGGGGCAGAGAGAGAGAGACGAAGACACAGAATCAGAAGCAGGCTCCAGGCTCTGAGCTGTCAGCACAGAGCCCGATGCCGGGCTTGAACCCGTGAACCATGAGATCATGACCTGAGCCGAAGTCGGACACTTAACCGACCAAGCCACCCAGGTGCCCCTATTCTTTTTTTTTTTTTAATTCAAGCTAATTGACATAAAGTGTAGTATTGGTTTCAGGAGTAGAATTTAATGATTCATCACTTACAGATGACACCCAATGCGCATCCCAACAAGTGCCCTCCTGAATGCCTATCCCCCATTTACCCCATCCCCCACCCACCTCTCCTCCAGCAACGCTCATTTTGTTCTCTGTGTTTAAGAGTCTCTTATGGTTTGCCTCCCTCTCTGTTTTTCTGATTTTTCCTTCCATTCCCTTATGTTTGTCTGTTGTGTTTCTTAAATGGCACATGAGTGAAATATGGCATTTGTCTTTCTCTGATTGACTTATTTTGCTTAGCACAATACACTCTAGTTCCATCCATGTTGTTGCAAATAGCAAGATTTCATTCTTTCTGATCACCGAGTAATATTCCATTGTGTATATATACCACATCTCCTTTATCCATTCATCGGGTGATGACCATTTGGGCTCTTTCCATAATTTGGCTATTATTAATAAGGCCACTATAAACAATATAGTGTGGGCCCCTTTGAATCAGCATTTTTGTATCCTCTGGATAAATACCTATTACTACAATTACTGGGTTGTAGGGTAGCTCTATTTTTATTTTTTCAGGAACCTCCATATCGTTCTCCAGAGTGGCTACAGCAGTTTGCATTTCCACTAACTAACTAAGGATATTTTAAAAGAAAACCAGTCTGGGGCGCCTGCGTGGCTTAGTCGGTTGAGTGTCCGACTTTCGCTTGCGTCATGATCTCGCGGTTCATGGGTTCGAGCCTCACATCGGGCTCTGTGCTGACTGCCAGCTCAGAGCCTGGAGCCTGTTTCAGTCTGTGACTCCCTCTCTCTCTGACCCTCCCCTGCTCACGCTGTCTCTCTCTCTCCTAGAAATAAATAAAAAAAAATATTAAAAAAAAAAAAAGAAAAGAAAAGAAAACCAGTCTTAGAACTTCCTGATACAAACTAAAAGTGACATCAGGGTAAGGAAATGTCATATAATCATTTTTTGGAGGTTGTCTTAGGAGTTACATTGAACTCATGATTAGCACATAAAATTCTTAATACACGAGAGCTTCCAAGGTGTTAGAGTGGCTTGAGAAAGGTTATATAGTATTTTAGAGCTTTTATTTATTTATTTATTTATTTATTTATTTAATATTTTTATTTCTAAGAGAGAGAGAGCGTGAGCAGGGAAGGGTCAGAGAGAGAGGGAGACACAGACTCTGCAATAGGCTCCAGGCTCTGAGCTGGGAGTCAGCACAGAGCCCGACGTGGGGCTCGAACCCACGAACCACGAGATCATGACCTAAGAGAAAGTCGGACGCTTAACCGACTGAGCCACCCAGGCGCCCCAAGAGCTTTTAAAAAACATTCTGTTGGGGATGCCTGGGTGGTGGCTCAGTCAGTTAAGAGCCCTTGATTAACTGATTTTGGCTCAGGTCATGATCTTGCGGTTCTTGAGTTCAAGCCCCGCGTCAGGCTCTGTGCTGATAGCACAAAGCCTGCTTGGGATTCTGTCTCCCTCTCTCTCTGCCTCTCCCTCACTTGCTCTCTATCTCCCTCTCAAAATAAATAATAATAAAAATAAAAAGCATTCTGTTGCTGATATGGCTGCACCTCTGAAGTTCTTTCTATGTAGATGCAACAAAGCTGGACCCCAGCTGCTGACCACATCAACAATCACCTTCACGTCAAGTGGGGATAGTGACTCCGCTTTCCTTCAAGGACTGAGATGGGACCTGTAAGGCATTTCGCAGAGCACCTCGGCACACAGGAAGAGCTCCCAGTCAAGGTTAACTGCTGCTGTCATGGCTGCACATTGGCTGGCACTCTCATCCAGTCATTCAAAGACTGAAGCACATCTGTGCTAGACACAAGACCCTCCAAGAAGAAAATTCCAGAAGTCCTGTCCCTCAAGACACTCCAAGACTCCAGGGAGAGATGGACATGAAACGTGTTCTTATACAGAATGGCAACTTCTCTAACTAAGTTCTGGACAAAATGCTACAGGCACCCAGAGGGGAGCCAAGGAAGGCTTTAGAGAGGATGGAAGCTTTTATATGGGTTTTAAGAAATGCGTAGGAATCTGTCTAGAGAAGGGAAAGGTCATGGAAGTCAGGAATAGCATGTGCAGAAGCTGGAGTTAATTAAAATGTGTCATGGACTGAATTGTGTTTCCCCCAAAATTCCTATGTTGAAACCCTGTCTTCAAATGTCGTAGTATTTGAAGGTGGGACCTTTGGGAGACTATTAGGCTTAGATGAGGTCATGTAGGTGGAGCCCTCGTGATGGGATTAGTGCCCTTCTAAGAAAGGAAGAGACACCAGGGCTCTCCCTCTCTCCGTCCTATAAGAACACAGCTTGAGAAGGTGGCCATCATAGGCCAGGAAGAGAGACCTCACCAGAAACCAAACTGGCTAGAATCTTGATCTTGGATTTCCAGCCTCCAGAAGTATGAGAAGTAAAGATTACTTAAGCCACCCAGCCTATGGTATTTTGCTACAGCAGCCTGAGCAGACGAATCCAAAGACATGGTGATCTTTGAGGAACAGCAGTGACTTCTGGATAAGGAAAGCAGAAGGCAGCCAAGAAGGGTTTGGAGAGATCACTGGAGGCCAGACTGTGCCAGAGGATTTGGCCCTGATGCTGTGGGCCTCTGGAACCAACAGATTTGTCCTGGGAAACGATGTGAATCGATTGCCTTTCTACGAAGATGAGTCTGGTGCCAGTAAGGGAAGAGAGAGACTGCAATTTAGAAACAATAGGAGGAGAGGCTCGGAGTGGAGCAGGCGACAGCTGCTCACTATTTGGCGAGGAGCAGGAGCTCTATCCACTTCACCGTGGACAGCCTTCTATGCAGCGGCTGTGCCCACTGCTGGTCACCTGTCACCAGGACCCTGTGGCACCGCAGCCCATTGGCAGAGAAGGCCTGGGGGATGAGTAAGGGGATCGCAGTTGCTCTTCAGCGCAGAGACTCAGCTAAAGTGAGCTGCGGTGTTTAAGGACAAAGCCAGAAATCAGAAGCCTTTCTTCGCACCAGTAAGAAACAGCCTTCAATTGTCCGAGAAACTCCCAGAACACATGTTGTTAGAGAAGAGAAGATGGCGTGTGAGGGCTCCCAGATTATGTTCCCGATGTGACACGCAAGCCCATCTCCCTGACTTAGGCATTTTGGTTTTGCCTCTGAAATATGCTTGGGGAATCGTGTTTAGCACCTGAGCTTCAGAAGAGCGCAAGGTACTCACGACAAAGGGCAGCACGGCCAGCTGTCCTGCCTTGCCCAGGACTATCTTAGTTTTAGCACCGGAAGTCCCCCATCCTGGAAAACCTCTCACCCCAGGCAAACCAGGACAGCTGGCCACCCTAACGAGCTATTATAAAATGCTGCAAAAAGACTGTGATTCAGGATTTACCAAGTTCATAGAAGACAGACATGATACTTGGTGAAAATGGGTGATGATTCTTCCTCAACGTCACGGGAACCATACATGAGAGCTCAGAGAATGCACCTTTCCTCTAATAAAGTTTGACATGTTGACTATGAAGCCCAGGAAGCAGGAAACTAACAAAAATAATAACAGGAAGGACTAACATATTGGGCATATGCTAGGCACTGTTCTAAAAGCTTTACATAGGGGTGCCTGGGTGGCTTAGTCGGTTAAGCGTCCGACTTTCACTTAGGTCATGATCTCGCGGTTCGTGGGTTCGAGCCCCGCGTCGGGCTCTGTGCTGACTGCCAGCTCAGAGCCTGGAGCCTGTTTCAGTCTGTGACTCCCTCTCTCTCTGACCCTCCCCTGCTCATGCTGTCTCTCTCTCTCTCCTAGAAATAAATAAAAATATTACAAAAAAATAAAAATAAAAGCTTTACATAAATTAAATAATGTAATCCCCACAACAGCTGTATTATAATCATCTCATCTTACAGATGAAAAAAATTGAGACACAGACATCGTGTACACAAGAAATGTAAACAGGATGGAACTAGAGTTTGAAACCAGGCAGCCTGGGTCCAAGGTCTATGCCTTCAAACAGGTCCTGTATATAATATATAACAACTCACGTTTCCTGAGCTTCTACTGTGAGCCAATCATAGCGCTAAGGGGGCTTTCCATAAAGTAGCTCACATGACCCTCACAATAGTCTGTCTAGGTCTAGAGAGGTGATCCATTGTTTCCACCAATATCTGTTGAGCTTATGCTTGTTCCAGAATTATAATGTTACATGTTTACAGGTGAAGGAGGATGAGGGATTAGACCAAAGCAAAAGCACGGAATACGGAAAATGAAAATGAGAGGCAGGGCTCAAGAAAAATTTCTGAAGTGCAAACATCAGAACATGTGAGTGTTTGAACATGGGGAGTAGGGGTGGGGGGAGTCCTCCCTGACTCGGTGATTTTTTTCTCGAGGGACTGGATGGATGGGAATCCATCCCTCAAAAAGCAAGACTACAAGAAGTTTTCCTTGAGGGGGAAGAAAATGAGGTCATATTGGAATGTGTATGTTTCAGCTACTATGCGGCATTGCAAGTCGAGGTGGCTAGAAAGTTCTGGAAACACGCCTGGAGCTTGGTCTCTATGGCCGGGAGCCAGTAGCCTAGACTCGGTGATTAAGGTCACAGGTGTAAATAACTTACCCAGAGAGAAGAAAATGACAACTGGCCGAGCCCTAAGGAATGTCAACATTTCGGGGTAGAGGGGTGGGGAGCAGAGGAGAGCATGTCACGGAAGCTGTGAGGTTTCAGGGGGAGGTAGGAGAAGAACGAGGCAAATCGTTGCCTGGAAACCAGGGGAGGGGCAGGTGATGGCCAGAAGGGCCAGCGGCACAGAGGACACGCAGGGCGAAGGCTAGAACAGATCATGAGGACCAGGGCCCAGCTGGGGACTGAAGGCACTGGTCAGAACGTTGATCAGACAGCAGCGAGGGAAACTGGCTTCCAATTCAGCCCTCTCCTGACCTTGGTCTCCTTACATCCCTGGGCCAGGAATAAAATAAAATCAACTTCAAAGCCTCGGGTTAAGGCTAGGTCTGTCCCTGGGGAGTTAAGGATTCCAGCTGCTGAGTCTAAAATTTAAGGAAGGGGGCGCGGTCAGGCAGATAGGCTGTCGCCGTTTACACATTTATTTTCAGGTGCTTTTGCAGGCCGGAAGATTAGCTCTAAAGAGCCACACACAGAAAAACAAAACAAAACAAAAAGCAAAAGCAGGGTTTTCTCCCCCCCCAAAATCCTTTCCTTCCATAGCAAAAGAAGAGAGAAAGAAAAAGTAATTCTGCCCAAAAGAAATTCCTTGGGCAGGTTTATGGCTGCTTGACCTATGACCTGGGGCCGGAGAATGACCGAGTCTTATTAACACCAGCGAAGTATGAGTAAAGAGACACGCTTTCCAAGGGTCTCATTTCATTTCCAAACCCAAATAGCTCGCGACTGACCTTGACGCTCTGGAAGATATTTCTCCCTTCGGGATGATAGAGAAAAGCCAAAGCCGAGACAGGGTTCTGAATGGGAGCCTCACATTCACGTGAAGCAGCTCTGTTTTTAATACACCCTGGGGAGAAAACAAGGCGAGCCAAGAGCCGAGCCAGGGAGAGATGTGGATGCAAATCTGACCCTGGTTCAACTCTAGGCCATTCAGCTCAGGGAGGAAAAGCATGTTACTCGAAGTCAGATGTTTGACCTTTTTTATGGGAGTTGCCCATTATTTATGTCCGCGCCCCTTCACTGGTATAGCCTGGGTGTTTCTTAGGCTCTGAAGCTAGGCTCTATGTAAGTCTATGCGGTCACCCAAGCTTTACGAGGTCTCCCCACTAGCCCACCGCACTTCATTTTTCACGTAGCAAAAGGATCGAGCGGAACATTCCTGCAGGGAGAGACACGGCCCAGGCCTCCCCACGCCCCCCCTCTCTCTGGCTGATAAACCCCCATCATAAATCCTGTCACGACCTGTTGCTATCAGGATGCTTTTCTCTTGGCAAGACACCAGCTCCCTCCCAAGAGACAAATCCATTATTTTCAGAGCCCTAGACGCTCCCCCCCGCCCCCCCGGGGCAGGTGAAGGAATAAGAGAAGCTTCTCCAGCCCGGGGGGGCGGGAAATCATCCTGCGTTGCCAACGTTTGCAATGCTCAAGCTAACATCTCATTCTGGCGGTGCTCCCTCCTGGGTCTCATCAGCAGCTCTGCCACAGAGTGACGTGGAACTTTCCAGTCCTCCACCGTCCCCCACCTCCCCCCCACCCTTCCCAGCTGTTGTCAAAGCAACAGCCTAATTCACCGGGAAGTTTGAGGAGGAGAGATGGGGAGGGGGAGGGGTGGGCCAGGAGAAGAATGTACTGAGATAAGACAAGCCCTTGGTGTCTACACAACCAGACCGAACCCCTGGGCTCCGCTTTCACTCTGGCTCTCGGACCTGGGACTGAACTTCAGAATTCATTCTCTTTGGCCTCGAGGGCTTGTCGGGTCTGGACCGTGAGAACGAGAGCCCAAAAGGCTATAATCTCCAGGACACTGGTTTGCACTTCGTGGATGACCTGTGCACATTCACCCAAAGACCTTGACCCATCTGGGTCCAGGTCGTCTCGTTCCATTTAGTGACCCCGCCGGAGCCCCAGGACTGCGCAGGCGCAGTGTGGAACCTCTGAGCTCCTGCGTTTAATCCCTCCCGTTTCCAATCCCAACCATTTTCCCCAACAAATCACTCTTGCTGGTCGTGTCAGCAACTACTATCGCATGATTGAGTGGATCCGCCGTACAGAAGAGCCGGCTTGGCTGTGGGCGCTGCCAAAAGAAAAACCCCAATTGATCTGGTGTATTTCATCTTATTGACAAGGATTTAATTCGGTCAAGCTGCACAGCATCCTGGAAAAGTTTCAAACCTCGGGAGAAGGGGAATCACAATGCCATCCTATCACAACCGGAAACTGGGTCGGGCAGCCGTGTCGATGAGTGTGTCTGTAGCAACGTTCGAAAATAATCCATTTAAACGTTGCAACGGTGATCTCCGATCTTTGGAGAGAGGTTATAACGTCAAATAGCCATTTGGTTCTTTATAGACTCCCCCATTCCCCCCGCACCACCCCCCACGGCATCATCCCCTAATGCACAGTTTTACAAAATCCGGTGAAACTTGAATTTTTTAAAAAATATTTAAAGTGAATTTTATGTGATAGTACTTTCAGATTTTTTTTTTTTTTTTGGTGACGTCTACAATTCCTTTGTGTTCCCTCAGGCACTTAGGGTTTCTGCCCCCCTCCCAAAAAAAAACCAACCAAGGAATCAGTTCTCTGTCCCACAGGTTAGAAACGGATCCTACCAATGCTGAGAAGGAAATGGAGTTTCTCATAACCCAAGGCTATCTCTAGAGCAACGTACATGATGTGTGCAGACAGGGCTTTGTGCGTATCCCTGTGTTCTGCACTATCCCAGCAACTCCAGCCTGTAGCAGTTCCTCACAGAAGGCTGCTTCACGGCTTCTCAGGGAAAGAGAGGCTAGAGCGAGAAAGCCTCTCCCACTCTTCCATGGCAAGATGTCTGCTGATGATAACGGCTAAAATTTACTGAGCTGTTATGTGCCAGGTACTATTCTTGAGTATATTCACAAATTTAATCCTTGTAACAACTTTCTGAAGGTAGTACTGTAATTCTCTCCAGATACTTACAGATGGGGAAACTAAAGCACAGAGCGATCAACCAATTCTCCCGGAGTCACACAGCTAATACGGGGTTGTGCCAGGATTCTAGCAAAGGAAGTCAGAGTCCAGAGTTCATGCTCCTGACTTCTAAGTGCCAGCAGCTCTCAACCCTGAGCTTGCAGAGTCAGCTGGAGGGCTTGTTAAAATACAGATTTCTAGGCCACACACTCAGAATTTCTGATTCAGTAGCTCTGGGTGAGGCCCGAAGACTTACATTTCTAGCACATTCCCAAGATGGTGAAGATGCTGGACCACACACTGAGAATCACTGGTTACCCTTTTGGCCCCTAGAGAAAACTCTTGCTGGAACCCTTTCCCCTTCCCCATATATTCCTCCAACACAGAAAAAAAGTTCAATGAAAGCATTATACTAAGTAATCTCATGAGACCAATCAACCAGCCAGTCTTCTGGGGGGCCTGACAGTTTCTCAGATAGCACTGTTCTGTCTTGTACGGGTTCCAGAAGCAAAGTCACACGGCCTTCTCAGTGGGGCCTCGCTGGACCACTGGGCATGCAGCCTGTAGACAATGACCCGACAGCCTGTACCCGCTTATTTCTTCTATCTCTACTCCCTCCTCCGTTGGTAACACATTGTTTCTAAGCAATGAGTGTTACTAAACCAAAATGAATCTCATTTGTTTGTTAAAACTTCCTCCAGGGGCCCCTGGGTGGCTTAGTCGGTAAAGCGTCTGACTCTTGACTTTGGGTTAGGTCATGATCCCAGGGTCATGGATTTGAGCCCTGGACTGGCTCTGTGCTGAGCATGGAGGCTGCTTAAGATTGTCTCTCTCTCTCTGCCTTTCCCCCTCCCAACGTGTGCTCACGCATGTGTACTCTCAAAAAAACAAAAACAAAAAAAAAAACAAAAACTTCCTAACTTCCTACATAGATGTTTGTAAATTTATTATCTCTCTCCAAGTTAATGTAGACATGTATTCACATTCAGAATCATGTCAGGGGTATACAGAACCACAGGATAGTGAGGGAGATCAAAGTGAAGATAAAATAAAAACCGAGCAACGCTTGAAGATCAAGCTGGGGCCAAGTTAGTACACAAAAACACAACCCAGAAGACAAACTCAAAGAAGGAAAAGCAGTAGGTTTTGAGACTTGGTGTTTCTGAGAAGCTCTTGCACACACTGAGATCCAGAAGATCTCTCCATCAGTACGAAGGAGCACAGCATCATGTGGCTTGCCAAGTTCTCTGCAACGCCCCCATGCAAAACACAAAAATGTTTCACAGAGAACCTACTAGAGTAGCCCTCAAAGGATACTTCAAGTACTTAAGCTTATAATACTCCACAAAACATAGACCCTACAGGGTCTGTCATATCAAGGTAAATGCCTTACCCTCAGTAGCTTTGCAATAAATATTTAAAAATGAAAAATATTTCTAGCAGATTGACTCTTCACTATTCATACCAAAGTACAAAGATGAAGAACTACAAATGCACGTCTTCCCAAATCCCCCATCATTCTGATACTCTTGCCACTGCTCTTCTAACTTTCAATTCATGTTTTTTAAGTGGACTCCACACCCAACTTGGCACTTGAGCTCACAACCCTGATACCAAGTCTCATGCTCTCCTGACTGAGCCAGCCAGGCACCCCTTACCACTGCCCTTCTATCCAACTTAACTAAGTGGAATTTAATTCTCTAATGTGGGGAGACAATTATTACATCAAATGGTGAAAGTCACTGCACATTTTCTTTTACAAATAAACTCCTGGGTGCCTGGGTGGCTCAGTCGGTTAAGCACCCGACTCTCGATTTCAGTTCAGGTCATGATCTCACAGGTTCATGAGTTGGAGCCCCAACTTGGGCTCTGCACTGTCAACACAGAGACTGCTTAACATTCTCTCTCTCCCTCTCTCTCTGCCCCTCCCCTACTCATGTATGCTCTTTCTCTCTCTCTTAAACTTTTAAAAAATCATTATAGACCAAATATTAGAAGTTTGAGATTCTAATCCTGTCCCCACAACTTAGTGGCTGTGTGGCTTTTTCTCAACCTTGGTTTTCTCCTGTGTTAACTGGGAGACAAGGAAACTCACCGCATAAAGACTCTTATTTATTAAGAAAGGAATAGAAAAGGCTTTCTAAGAACAAATGTCTGAATTTAAAGTGAATTACAATAAATGAAAATTCATTTGATGAATTACAATGATGGTAATAATCCTAACTAATGGTCCTTGACTTGTTTACCCCCAGAGATAGTGATGAGTTTGTGTGGAATGACAGGTGTGTGATCCCCACCTGTGGCCCCTGGGGCTGTAGGGGAGCAGGGACAGACTCACACTGCAGGGTGGCGGCAGGGGAGGGGCGCTTCTGCACAGTGTAGCCAAGGCTGCTCAGACCCAGAGAGCGAATTCAACAATCATGTCTACACTGATCATTGGATCACAAGGACCTGGTGGATACCAGAGCCAAGGTACAAAGAAAACAATGTTGGAGAACAAGGCAGATAAAGACAAAAACAGTGAGTTGATGTGGTAAGAGAGGCGACAGTCTGAAAAAACTCCAGCAGTTTGAAGCCAATGTCCACACCTCTCCTTTAAATACTTCTCATGGCCCATTTGCTGGTGGAAGCCAGGTCTGTTTAAACGGGCAGGAGCCAGTCACACAGACATTCTCACTCAGTTTACCCTATAGTTAGTGACAGACGCTTCCCAGCCTACCAGGAAACGTGGAATAACTAACAGTATTACCAGGTTTCAGATTCAAACTCACCAAGCCAGGGTCCTTCCTGAGGCCCTCAGTCTCAAGGTGAACACACTAATGTCTTGAAAGAAACTTGTTCTTAGTAATAGTTAATGTGCTAATGTTGCAAATGTCTTACTTATTTATACATGTGCTTTTCTGATTTATATAAATTAGAACATGGCTGAGTTCACCCCCAGGATGACCCCTCTCTCATTCACTGGTATTCTATTTCCTGAATTGAAAAAAAATGGGGTAACACCTAAGTGGTCTGGGAAATGCATATCACCTAAGGGTTGCCCATGAGAGTGTGCAATGTGACATTAGGGAATGTCCTCCATATAGAGAGAAATGGTTGGAAGCCACCACTGGAACCAAGCTAGCTGAGTAGCTTCATGGAGATGACCCAAGAGTGGGCATGGAGTCACTGTTGAAGAATCTGAGTAGGGTACCAATACCCAAGGGCTTTCTGCTCCTAATGGGAAAGAGTAGAATCCAGCTAACTGGAGGTGGTCTTCTATAACCCTGAGCTAATGGTCCATCTTGGTGTTGATCATAAATCTCTCATCCTAAAAGGGCTCAAATTCATAATTTGGCTTCACCCATTTGGAATTTTTTTATAGTAGTCAGATGCTAATGGCCAGAATAGGAAAGTATTTAATCCAATTCTCTTTTTGAGTGACTCATTTCCAATTATATACTAACAGCTTGTGGTGGTCAGCCTCCCAGATGGCACCCAGTGGTCCCCACCTCCTGGTACACACACCCTTGTGCAGTCTTACCCACACTGTATCAGGGTTTCCAGTGTAGTTGATAAAATACGGCATAAGTGATGACATGTGACTTCCTACACTAGGTCATCAAAGACATGGCTATATCTGCGTTGCCCCCTCTGGTCTTGTTCTGGGAGAAGCTAGCTGTCATGCAGTGATGATACCCAAACAGCCTTATAGCAAGTTTCAGTAGAAAGGGGACTGAGAAACCAGTTTTCCAGCCATGTGGGAGCGCCATCTTGGAGGGAGGTCCTCCAGCCCCAGACAAACCTCCAGATGATTATAGACTCAGCTGACAGCTTGACTACAGTCTCATGACAGTCCCTGAGCCAGAAACACTCAGCTAATCCATTTTCAGAAACTACATAAGAAATATTTATTGTTACTTTAAGTAATTAAGTTTTGGGATAATTTGCTATGTGGCAATAGACAGCAAATATATAACTGGTGTGCTAATTACAAATTAATTTTTATTATTCACTCAAATCAGATACTCAAGGATCTTTATCTTCCAAATTTTTTTTAAAAATTTAAGAAAAAGGGGCGCCTGGGTGGCTCACTTGGTTAAGTGTCTGACTTTGGCTCGTGATCTCACAGTTTGTGAGTTCGAGCCCTGTGACAGCCTCGAGCTGTCAGCCCAGAGCCTGGAGCCTGCTTTGGATCTGTGTCTCCCTCTCTCTCTGCCCCTTCTCTGCTCATGCTTTCTCTCTCTCTCTCTCTCTCTCTCTCAAAAATTAACATTTAACAATTTTTTTTAATTTTTAAGAAAAACTTGTTGCTAATTCTCCATAAGTAGCCCAAATGAGTTTTAGGTTTTATTGTACATCTGTGAATCTATTTCTTACTTTGACCAATTGGTAATATTATTTATTTGGGGCTAGAGTCTGTTCTCCATTGGTGACCCCTCAGAAACAAGTCATCTAAAATCTGGTCTATTGTATGTTTGTGTATGTTTTATGACAATGTCTAGGCTGCTACTTGGGACACGAATTAATAAGTTATTCGTACTTATTTAAAAAGCCACAGAGTGTCATCAAAAGAATCTTATCATATCAAAAGAATTTCTTTTCCTCCCCTGAATTTGCCAAAAAGGTTTTATTTATGGTACCAAGAAAGAATGGGCAGCCCAGGTGATCTCTGAGGATTTTTTGCCACCTCTAAAACAGAGCAAACCACTTCAGAATTGTTCTTCCTCTTTAGTATAAATCAGGAGACAGAAAACTAATGCCCAAACAATGAACTCTTACCGCAGAAAAAGCGTGCAGCACAGCACTGTCCAAAGAAAATTCATCTGCTCAGGCCAGTGCATCATCCTGAGGGACTACAGACTCCATTTCCAAGGGAATCAGGCTGTAGTTGGATCTGTGTGTTCTGAGAACATCCCACACAGCAACATCTGTGAATCTACAGGGGAAAAAAAATATCCCAAAGTCAATATAAACCCTGTTTATGTTGTTGCCATCCTGAATTATACGTTCCCCTTTAATTAGTGCCAATTATCAAAAGCCAGCAATATTTACAAAAGTCTTAGTTATTATTTATTTTCCTCAGGAAAGAATTCTACCCACCAATTGCAGACTGGGAAATGAAAGAAAGCAGACTAATCAAGACCGTAGCCTAAAGGGAAAAAAAGGAAAAAAAAAAAAAAAAAAAGGCCATCCAGAAGACCTTTCCCAAATGTCCCAGCATGGGCTTTCCCCCTCAGACACTTCTAGTGTTCCTTATTTTCTGATGAGAATTTCTTTACTTTTCATCCGTGCACCCCCAGGAACCCTTCCTGATACCTAGACTGAGGGAAGGGCCCCTCCTCTGAGCACCCCTTCCATACAATAAACATTCTAAAGGCTCTGCTCCTGTTTAACTAGTTTTGAGCCCCCGGCGCCTAGCACAGAGCCTGGCATACAGTGGGAACAAGTAATATCTATTGACTAAAGTATATATTGGACCCATGACTTTCATACAACATTTTGCTCTTCCTCATCTTGTCTTTATAGACCACTCCTTTTGATTAATTTTCTCTGCCAATTCCCCGTTTCTATCTCTCATATACTGAAAGTCTATGGTTTGCTAAATTTCAATCAGCTGAAGGCAAAAAAATAGGACAAGAATCTCCACATTTTTCACCCTGAGTGTGAGACTATTAGAATCCAGAATACTACTGTGTATCTTCACACCCACTATGATGGCTATAGGCAAAACCAGAAAATTACAAATGAGGAATTAGAACCCTCATATATTGCTGAAATTAAACGGCTCAGCCAGTGTGAGAAATCAATTTGATGATTCCTCAAAAAATTCAACATAAATGCCACATGACCCAACAATTCTGCTCCTACTTACATACCCAAAAGGACTGAAAACAGGTTGTTCGAATAAAAACCTGTACACAAGTGTTCGCAGTAGCACTGTTCACAACAGCCGCAAGGTGGGAACCATCCAAATGTCCACCAACTAATGAATGAAGTGATAACGTGTGGTATCTCAGTGCAGTGGACTATTGTTGGGCCGTGAAAAGGACAGCACGGAGAAGCCTTGAAAATGGTATGCTAAGAGACAGAAGCCAGTAACAAAAGACCATATATTTACAATTCCGTTTATAGGAAATGTCCAGAACAGGCAAATCTATAGAGACAGAAAGTAGACTAGCAGCTGCCTAGGACAGGGCAAGGATGGAAAGATAGGTGGATGGCTAAGGGGCTTCTCTTGACGGTGATGAAAATGTTCTAAAATTGACTGGTGGCTTCACGTTATCTGTGAATATATTAAAAACCCTTATATTGCACACTTTAAATGGGTAGATTGTATGGTATGTGATTATAACTCAGTAAAGGTATTTATAAAAAAAAAAAAAACTACCAGTAGCACAAGGAAATTCATTGAGGTGTTGGGATTGTTCTGTGTTCTGTTTGCGGTGGTAGTTAGCAAGACTCTATGCATGTGTAAAAATCTACAGAACTTAGGGCACCTGGGTGGCTCAGTCAGTTAAGCATCCAGCTTCGGCTCAGGTCATGATCTCACAGTTGGTGAGTTTAAGCCCCGTGTCGGGCTCTGTGCTGACAGCTCAGACCCTGGAATATGCTTCAGATTCTGTGTCTCTCTGTCTCACTGTTCCTCCCCCACTTGCACTCTGTCTCTCTATCTCTCAAAAATAAATAAAGATTTAAAAAATAATAATAATAGAGGCACCTGGGTGGCTCAGTCGGTTAAGCATCTGACTTCAGCTCATCATGATGTGCAGTTTGTGAGTTCAGGCCCCACATCAGGCTCTGTGCTGGCAGCTCAGAGCCTAGGGCCTGCTTCGGATTCTGTATCTCCCTCTCTCTCTGCCCCTCCCCCTACTCTCTCTTCTCTCAAAAATAAATAACCATAGGGGCACCTGGGTGGCTTAATCGGTTGGGCGTCCGACTTTCGCTTAGGTCATGATCTCGCGGTTCGTGGGTTCCAGCCCCACGTTGGGCTCTGTGCTGACTGCCAGCTCGGAGCCTGGAGCCTGTTTCAGCTGTGACTCCCTCTCTCTCTGACCCTCCCCTGCTCACGCTGTCTCTCTCTCCTAGAAATAAATAAAACAATAAAAAAAAAATTAAAAAAATAAAAATAAATAAATAAATAAATAACCATAAAAATTTTTTGATATATCGACAGAACTTTACATTCCAAAAAAGTGAACCGCAGTGCACTGTAAATTTTTAAAACCACCATGTGCTGATGTGGAATTATGAGCTGATTCATGGTCAACTTCAGTTAACTTGGATCCGACTTGTTTACCTAATTAAAAATGTCTGTGCATACGCAGAGAGCACACTCAGATACAAGGAGCCAAGCTTGACCCTCGTTCCTGAGGCTGCATTCCGCTGCTGAAATCCAGACTGTACAGAATCACTTCAGAGAGATCATCACCCACGTAGTCTCATCTCCAATTCACGCTTCAAGCAGAGATGTTGATTCGGGGGTGCAAGGTTTCCCTCCAGGTCCTAAAAACCCCTGGTGATTGAAATCTCCATCTCACACGTACCAGGTAATGAACCTGGGCCCACAATGTAGAAGGACAGGTTGTAATGTAGGAACTAAACCAGGTCATCATTATAGGGAGGCCTGGTATCCTAATCATCAAAATACTGTTGCCACCCCCTTGTCATTCGCCCCAGTCCTCGGAGACTCTGACCGAAGAGCGACACACTCTATGGTAGGGACCACGTGCATGCACCCGAATGTGCCAGGCTCTACGGCACCCACAGGCATGAAGCGAGAGCAGGGACCACCTGTATCCATGGCATTAGATGCGACCACATATCATGGAAAGCCCTAAATGACTGAGGTCTAAACACAAAAAAGTTACTCTTAGGGGAGGCAACCCATGATGGATACCAAGTCAACAGGGACCAATCCATCTGCCTTTCTGCTCTGCCAGCCTCAGTGCCTGGCTTCCACACTTAGGGCCCAGCATTACCACTGAGACTCCTGATGCCATATTTCGGTCCCAGGCAGCAGCAAAGAGAAAGAGAAGGACGGTAACACGGGCATGCTTCTGGGCTGAACCAGCAGCCTTTATTTATTTATTTTTTTTTTATTTTTTTAATGTTTTATTTATTTCTAGGAGCGAGAGAGACAGCGCGAGCAGGGGAGGGTCAGAGAGAGAGGGAGTCACAGACTGAAACAGGCTCCAGGTTCTGAGCTGGCAGTCAGCACAGAGCCCGACGCGGGGCTCGAACCCACGAACGGTGAGATCATGACCTAAGCGAAAGTCGGACGCTCAACCGACTAAGCCACGCAGGCGCCCCATGAACCAGCAGCCTTTAAAGAGCCTTTCCAGAGATCCACATGAAGGTTATATTGGATTTCAAGGACCAGAACATGGTCACAAGGCGACAGGTAGGAGAAAGGGAAGCTAAAGAAGAGTAGCTTTTCAGTGGACACCTTGCTGCCCTCAATGATGCAGTAGTTCAGCTGGTCAAGAAGAAGCTGCAATGAATGCTGGGTAGAGGACCTGCAGTGTCAGCCCTGGCAGCCCCATGTCTCTGGGGTACCCGGAGCTGGCCCTACAAGGAGCTCATTGAGCGCTGCTGATCTGATCGGATTGGCAACAGCCAGGCAGTCTGATCTAGAAGCGGCTTAGCTTTCTGTCTGCACAAACAGGCAATTCTCTCGTCGGCCTGCAGTGCTGGGGCTAAGCAGAGACGGCATGGTTTTTCCAGTCTTCATGAATCGGGAATTGGTCAAAAACATTGATATTTTCTCTTAGAAACCACAGCTCTATGTGAAAATGAAAGGAAATTATTTCAATTTTCTAAGCCATCCAGGCTTCTCAGTCTGGTTAGAGATGAAAACTCACTGTGTCATTCTGTCTTCAAGGTCACCCCATAATTCTCCCACCCACAGATCCGCACAGACCCATGGAAAGCAGTCACTGAGAATGTGCTGTTCTCTCTACGGGAGGCCCTGCATGCATATCCCCTCAGGAGCAGAAGACAGATTCATGGACTAACTCTAGTCCAACTCTTGTATTGGATGCAAATGGGTATAAGTGACTTGCCTAATTCTGAAGGCAGAGCTTTTAACTTGGGTCCCAGCTCTCAGTCCATTGCTCAAATCGACATAACTAAATCTACTTTGGAAAAGGAAAAAAAAAATCTACTACGCAGAACCAAATGTTTGAGATTCTGAAACATATTACAATGCTGTCTATACCGATTGAGTTATCCGGATCAGAGTCTGATTCTTGATTTCATCTTGCCTTGGTCTCTATAAAGTCACCCACTTAATCCAATCATTATTTATTGAAAGCTTACTTGGTGGCCAGAAGTATGTAATGAGGAGGATACAAAATGACTGTAAGATATGGCCTCATAGGGGCACCCGGGTGGCTCAGTCAGTTGAGCATCTGACTCTTGACTTTGGGTCAGACCATGGTCTCACAGTCATAAGACTGAGTTCCGTGTCAGCATGTTCCATGCTCAGCCTGGAGCCTACTTGGGATTCTTTCTCTCCCTCTCTCTCTGCCCCTGCCCCACTCAAGCACTCTCTCACACTCTTTCTCTCAAAATAAATCAATAAATAAACATTAAAGATATGGCTGTATATGTTACTGTGTTAAGATGAATGACCATGAATTAATGAGGTTAATTTTTAAACAAATAGGCCAAAGACTATACACACCCACGTGAGTGGTACCTCACCTTAAGAAGCACTTAGCCCAAAGATGGTGGTGTTGCCTAAAATAATTCTAGAAATCTTATTTGTGAAATCTTTTCAATAAAGGAAACAAATTATATTGGGTATCTGTAATAACCACTGGATCTATTTTTTTTATAATAGTTTATTGTCAAGTTGGTTTCCATATAACACCTAGTGTTCATTCCCACAAATGCCCTCCTCCATGCCCATCACCCCCCTTCCACTCCCCCCACCCCATCTGCCCTCAGTTTGTTCTCGGCATTCAAGAGTCTCTCATGGTTTGCCTCCCTCCCTCTCCCCAACTATTTTTCCCCTTCTTCTCCCCCATGGTCCTTCATTAAGTTCCTCCTAATCCTCCTATACACGCAAACATGGTATCTGTCCTTCTCTGCCTGACTTATTTCGCTCGGCATAACACCCTCAAGTTCCATCCATGTTGCTACACACGGCCAGATTTCATTGGATCTTTTTGCTTTGAGAACAGAATTTATTTTTCAAGGCAAGCCAAAGTCATTCAGAACCAAGTCTGGTAAAACAGGCAGATGATCAGTTTAGGTTCCTGGTAACCTATCAGCCCACGAGGTCTTCCCCCAGACCTCTTTTTCCATACCAGAATAGTCTTGGGATGTTTAGGCCAGTGGCTCTCAAACTTTAACATACATCAGAATCACATGGACGGCTTGTTAGAACATAGATGCCGGGGCTCCAATTTCTGATTCTTCAGGTGTGACTGGGGCCTAAGAATCTGCATTTATAATAAGCTCTCAAGTGATGCTGAGGTTGCTGGTTCAGGAGCCACACTTTGAGAACCACCGCTTTAAAAGTTAATTCAGGTTTTTCTTTAGACAGAGATGCACTTAATCTTTCCTGATATAAATCATCCTTGCTCTCAGAGAACTTCTTTACTACCTCTTATACTGGGTTCTGGACACTCGATGGCCTCACGCCTTCCAGGTATGAAACTGGCACATGGACATGTGCCCATGGTCTCTTCCAATAACGTGTCACTTTTCACCCAGAGCCACAGAGGATGGAGCTAATATCTGCGATGGAAGGGGCTCACAGGTGTTTCTGTGATTCGAACTTGAGCTTTGCCCAGTACCCAGGAAAGTCACAGAAGATTTGAACTGGCAGGGATGTTAATTATCATCTAGTCTAACTACCTCCAACCCAATCCTCTCATTTGAGAGCTGAGAAAACCCAGTCACCTAGCAAGTTCACCTAATGGAACCCAAGTTCAGAGTCATCCAATAAGCTACGGGACAATTACATAGGATCCATGAGAAAGTAGCAGAGTCACCTTCTATCTACAGAGGACAGGATCACGAGCTCACCCAACCACCACCAAACGCAACATGAGGTAGGTCTAATACGGTGGGTGCATCCCCCAAAGGAAATAGTGCAACTCAGACGTTGTGCATATTTTTACCCCTTCCATCTTATAATAACCGCAATGGGAAACATCACTATCTAACCCCCTGTGACAGAGTGTTGAGACATAACCATTGGCTCTATCTCCAACGATAACCCCCCATTTCTAGGAGATGACAGAGGGAGGTGAAGTGAAGGTCAGCTAGAATGCACATCCTTCCACCACTTCTTTAGTGTAAACATTCACTATTTGCAGGGAAGGTCCACATGTCAGCAGAGAAACAGTCAAGAAACCACAACGAGTTGACTTGGCGGAGCCCCAGTAGTGTTCTAAGCTTCGGTGCATGTCAGCATCTGGTCTCAGCCTCTTTTCAATCTGGTACCAAATGATGGGATGGCACGGGTGCTTTGGAAGCCACATGCAAGGAAGAGGCTCCTGGGGAGGGTGAGCTAGGGGAGGGGGGAGACGGTGGGAAGCAAGGCTGGAAAATTCAGGGAGGACACAACCTGGGGAAACCTGCTTGTTTCACTGCCTGCCCACTCCGGCGCAGGCTGCTTACGATGACGGATCAGTCCTGCACACCTCAGCAGCATGGCCCCAATGCCGCCCATCTGCTTGGCGTCGCAGTACCTGCCCCCCGAAACAACACACGGCCCCTGCGCGGGAACTACTAACATCCCTCCCCTTTCCCGCCACTACGCTTTGCCCCCTTCTGCTCCCAAGTCTGCTGGAAACTCACCTCTAGAAAACTACCTCTGACTCATCTACATACCTGCCACTACCACCACCATCAGGAAACTTTTTTTTTTTTTTTTTAATTTCTAAGAGAGAGAGAAAGACAGCGTGAGCAGGGGTAGGTCAGAGAGAGAGGGAGTCACAGACTGAAACAGGCTCCAGGCTCTGAGCTGGCAGTCAGCACAGAGCCCGACACGGGGCTCGAACCCACGAACCGCGAGATCATGACCCAAGCGAAAGTCGGACGCTTAACCGACTAAGCCACCCAGGCGCCCCGACCATCAGGAAACTTTCAAGTGCAGTTCCTTACAGTGAGTTGATTGCATTTTTTAATGTGAGCATTTTATCTTCTGTTTTTAGTGATCCAAAGCAGGTGCTTTATTTCCTTGGTGAGATTTTGCGCATGTTGTTTCCTCGCTTTCCCAGTTTTTCTAGCTCCTCCTGCTCCCCGTGGAGTGCTAACTGCTTAGGTAGAAAAGGCAGGCAGGTCAGTACTCCTGAAGTCCCCTACATGTTGGGGCTGAGTGCGTCTCAGGATGCTGCTAACAGTTTGGGAAAACTTCAAGAGATCGGTCTGGGAAAGGTCTGGAGAGGTGTCTTAAAGAACCCACAAGGTCAGGCGTGCATGGTTGCTATGGTTACCGGGCCCTGGAGGTCTAGCCACCTTTTCCTAACAAGGTAATCCTCTGTGAGGCACTAAGAGGTGCAGGTGCCCAAATCCAGTTCTCCCCAAGAGCGAGGAGAGCAGTGATAGTCACGTCACCCAGCTTGTCACAATGTCACAGCACAGTTAGAGGTCACCAGGGCTGTGAGGGGCACACACACGGAAAGCCACTTTATGAATATTTGTTAAGATCAGAATGAAATTCAGGGCACCTGGGTGGTTCAGTCAGTTAAGCGTCTGACTTCAGCTCAGGTCATGATCTCACGGTTTGTGGGTTCAAGGTTTGCGTTGAGCTCTGTGCTGACAGCTTAGAGCCTGCTTCGGATTCTGTGTCTCCCTCTCTCTCTGCCCCTCCGCATTTCATTCTATCTCTCTCCCTCTCAAAAATAAATTTTAAAAACATTTAAAATTTTAAAAAAAGATTAGAATGAAATTGAAGAGTGAAGTCAAAGCCAAATGTTCCCTATCCTGAGTTTCATTCTGTTTTGCTTTGTTTCTGTTTCCTCTTGAACCAGAAGTAACATCACATCTGTCTGTGTGGTTCTTGTGTGCCTGGCAGCCAAGCTCTTGGACGTGAACAGGGCTGGAGCAGTGGGGAGATGAGTGAGCCAGGACCCCATCAGGACAGTTTCCCCTCTGTACCTGGGTCTCAGACAACGGTTTTCCAAGTTCCAGATGGTGATCATGATTGTTAAAAAGCAAGCATTATCCCTGTTAATGAGGATAATAAAACTGAACAATTCATGAGCACCAACGACATATGGAGCACCCAACAAAACACAGATTTTCCCCGCATTATCAGGAAATGAAGTTTTCCACACCAGTGAATTTTCTAGAAAATTAGGGCTTACCTCTTTAGCGTCCATATTTTTTCTGAAGATATTTACCATTTGGGATAGAAATATTTGTCAGATCTGTAGTACCCTTTCCAATCTTGCTTAACAGTTTGTCAAATATCACATACACCATTTTTCCCTCTGGATGTCTCATTATGAACATGAAATGATGCCCCAGAGGAGAGGGGTGTGCCTCCATTTACAACGAATTTGGGTCTTTCCTGGGACAGCCCACTTCCCCTTGGCTTAGAGTCAGCTGTATGCAGGCCTCACTGCACTTGACAGTGAGCACCTTCAGTGAGAAACAGGGCTTTCTATCCTTAAGCTGGTATCCCCTACAACCTTGGCTTTCAGAAGGTGGTCCCCACATAGCGAATCAAGAGGTCATTAGAAATGCAGACTCTCTGGCCCCAACGCCAACCTGCAGAATGAATTCGATTCTGGATTTTAACAAGATCTTCCGATGACTCACAGGCACATTAAAAGTAGGAAACTATTAACCTCCAGCTGTGCGTGCCAGGTGCCAGCCTGTCCCTGGCCGGCTACTCATCATCACCTGCGGATGCCTATTAGAATCACAGGACCCCGTGTCTAGACCGCAGAACTAGAATATCTCCGGAGTGAAGCCCAGAAATCTACTTTTATCAACTCCCGGGGCAACTCTGACCTGCATCCATATGAAGTATCCAGCCCCAGATTTTGCTCTCAGGAGGTACTTGGGTTGTTTTCTCTCTCAACTCACCTTCTTTATTTCAACTTTTACTAGCAAACCAAACCCACCATCTTTTTTGCAAACCACTGTAGAGGCTGCCTCAAAATTGCACCATCGTTCCTGTAGTGTGGGGGTGGGGTGGGGGGGAGTTCATGGCATCAGGCACCAGCCTGAGGTTTGGCCGCATCCTATCCTCAGTGCTCCAGCCTCATCAGGACAGAAAGCTCGGCACGGGGACTTTGACCAAACCTCCTGAGCTCTTCCACCATCTCTCGCGGCTCGGGGAACTTGAGTTTGCATGGGGAGCGGCTTCTCCAGGCCCGCCCAGGGCTGCGCACCGCTGCGGAGCGCGCCAGGGTCACGGACACTGCGGCCCCTGCAGACCCGTGAGTGGGGCCATCGCCTCCTGCGCGCTCTCCGGGTTTCCCTCCGCTCCGGGCACTTGGAGCCCACAGGAAACGCGGCCACCTGAAGCCAGAACTGGCAGTGGACACCCCGCCCCAAACTCCAGACCACAGCCCAGATACCCGGCTCCCCGCGCGCAGAACGGCTCCCATGCGTAACACACGTGGTCTTTATTAGGCTTCATTAAATTGAATGAAATTCTTGTCTTTGTGTCTCCTGGGTAGCCTGTCTCCTCCTGCACTAGCAGGCTGAGAGTTGTTAGTTCTTTTTGTCTAAGCAGATACAATCCCGTTTCTCATTTTCTGACACGGTGGTTAAGATCCCTGGCTTTACTAAGTGAAAGAAGCCAGACACAAAAGGCCACGTATTGTACGACTGCATTTACATGAAATGTCCCGAAAAGACAAATCCTTAGAGAGGAAAGTGAATTAGTGATTGCCGGGAGCTGGGGGAAGGGGGAGGGGGAGTGTCTGCCAGCAGGTACCAAATTTCTTTTTGGGGGTGATGAAAATAAAATGTGGAATTCGATAGTGGTGTTGATTGAATAATCTTGTGACTATAATAAAAACCACTGATGGTGCGCTTTAAAAGATAGAGATGTCAATTGTATCTCAACGTTTAGAAAGATCTGGGGCTTCAGAATCAGACCATCTGAGTTCAAATTCGGCCCCTGCTGCATCCCAGCTGTGTGATCTTGGACAAGCTAATTAACCTCTTTGAGACACAGCTGCATAATCTATTAAAAAAGGACAATAAAAACCTATATCATAGGTTTGTTGTGAGATTTAAGTAAGATAATCTTTGTAACATATTACAAAGGTACATTATAAGTGCCAATAAATGTTTATGGCTCACTTTGAATCCAACAATTTTAAAGTTGCAAAATGCATAAGGATCACCTGAAGAGCTTGGTAAAATGAATACCCCTTAGCTTTTCAGATTTATAAGCCTGGAGTGTGACTTCATAATCAGCATTCTTTTTTTTTTTTTAATATTTTTTATTTATTTCTAGGAAAGAGAGAGAGACAGCATGAGCAGGGGAGGGTCAGAGAGAGACGGAGTCACAGACTGAAACAGGCTCCGGGCTCCAAGCTGGCAGTCAGCACAGAGCCCGATTGGGGCTCAAACCCACGAACTGCGAGATCATGACCTAACCGAACGTCAGATGCTTAACTGACTAAGCCACACAGGAGCCCCCATAATCAGCATTCTTAATAAGCTTACCATTCTGATACAGATGGTCTGGAAATGATAACTATAATAAATACTGTTAAAAATATACTCTTAAAAATTGGAAAAAACGATAAGCAAATGTGTTAAGAATTATGTGTTAGTTTCCCACCCAGGATGTAGAAAACTGGAAAGAACATCACTCCTACCATTAAAACAAAAACAAAAACAAAAACAAAAGTTGAGCAATCTGCAAATTCACAACTTTTCTTAACCCCATCAGTGAGCTGGGACTGAAAGGAAGTCAGCTAACCCCAAATCCAAGGAAACGACACGGATCTCCAGAGAGAGATAAATATAAGGACTTGATTATCTGGCTCCAATGCCACCAGACCCAGATAAGACTAATTCAGCTAAAAATGTCAACAAATTGGGGCACTTGTGTGGCTCAGCCTGCTAAGCCTTGGCCTCTTGATTTCGGGTCAGGTCATGATCATGCAGTTTGTGTGACTGAGCCCCATGTCGGGCTCCGCATGAGAGCACGGAGCCTGCTTGGGATTCTCTCGCCCGCCCCCCGCTGCCCCTCCCACTCTATGCTCTCTCTTTCTCTCTCTCTCAGAAATTAAATACATAAACAAAAAATAAAAATTAAAAAACTTTTCAACGAATTGCTAAAGCTTGAGCTTAAGCCAGCAAGCGACTGTAGAACCCCTTGGGACCCAGACAAAAGCAAACTCACACCCTCTTTCAGGTTTTCCTCCACAGATCTCATTAAGGACACACACAAAAAGATGGGGAACAGGACGCAAGCCTTCAGGTAGCATCCTATGTGCCGTAGACCTGGGAGAAAGAAGTAGCAGCCACTGTGGGACGCGTGTGACCTTCCTTCTGGATTCTTATCCCCTATCAAACCTAGCTTGGAAATGTCAGCAGAAGAGGTACAAGCCTTGTCACTCCTAGGGCGCTGGCGAAAAGCTGTTGTAGCTGAGGAAAGAGCGGGGTGGGGAGGGGCCAGCTCTATAGTCTTGGGAAGGAGCAGGAATATGTTCTGGACCCAGACCTATAGTTAAAGGTAAAGGACAACCACTAAGAAAGCACCACCACCAAGATCCAGAGATCCAAGGCCTGCCTACAAGGGAGACTTAATTAGAACACCAGAGAACCCTCTGCCACCTCCAGGCTAACACACATCTAGTAACTACTGATTGTTCTCTACTGCTGATAGAGGTGCAAAATCATGGTGGGAGACCCCTATGGAACCACAGTGCAAAGGGAAGATCTATACCCAAGGGCAGAGCAGACACTGATGCGGAGTGGGGGGGGGGGGCGGTGAGGGGGTCCTTCCAGCAAATTAGCCACCACCCTCAACACCAGAGGAATTTAAATTTTTTAATGTTGTTATTTATTTTTGAGAGAAAAAGAGAAGAGGCAGAGACAGAGGCAGACCCAGAATCTGAAGCAGGCTCCAGGCTCTGAGCTGTCAGCACAGAGCCTGATGCGGGACTGGAACTCACGGACGTGAGATCCCGTCCTGAACCAAAGTCAGATGCTTAACTGATTGACTGAGCCACCCAGGCGCCCTGACACCAGAGGAATTTAAAAACTGTGTTATACTGAAAGTAACCATAACAACAACAAATCCCAAACTGGTTTTCAGCTCTTCATTAGGTTGATTCAGCCCCTCACACTAAATGCTAAGAATAGGAAAGAGCATCACCATTTCCAGGGGTAACAACTATTTAACTCAGTTTCTAATACCCTAGACAAAATGTCTGGCTTTCATCAAAAAATTACACGGTATACAAGGAAACAAGAACAACAAAAGCATTGTCAAGGGGCAAAGCAATCCACAGAACCAGACTCCGATGAGATGCACATGTCAGAAAACACCAAGCAGGGAATTTTAAATAATTGCGATTATTATGGTTAAAGGCTCTAGTGGAAAATATTAAAAACATATATGATGAGATGGGTAAGTTGCACTAAGAGAGGGAAACTGTGAAAAAGAATCAAATGAAAATGCTACATGTGAAAACCATGGTCACAGAGAGAAAGAATGCTACTGATGGGCACATCAGTAGATGCGAAATAACCAGGGAATGAATAAGTAAATTTAAAGTTGAGTCAATAGAAATTACCCAAAGGAGAACCCAAAGGGAAAAAAAAGAGCTAAAAAGAAAAAAAATAAAGACTCGAGCACCCAAGAACTGTGGGACAATACTGAACAGCCTAATACGCCTATATTTGGGATCCCAGAAGAAGAAAATAGGGCAGAAAAATATTTGAAGAAATAATGCATTTAAACTTAACTTCATTCCATTTTCAGTGCTCTTCATTTCTTTGTGTAGATCCAAGAGTCTGTCTGATATCGTTTTTATTTTCTTGAAGAACTTCCTTTAACATTTCTTGTACTTCTAGGTCTGCTAAAAGTAAATTCGTTCAGTTTTTATTTGTCTGATTTATTTCTCCCTCATTTCCAAAAGATGCTTTTGCTGGTTATGGAATTCTGGGATGACATTTTTCTCTTTCAGAAATCTAAGACTGCTACTCCACTGTCTTCTGGTTTGTATGGTTTCTGATGAGAAGTTGGCTGACACGGTTATCTAAGTGCATCGTGTCTTTTTTTCCCGGGCCAACAAGAATATCTCTTGGCTCGGGGAGCTCCTGGTTTCACTTCAGATCATGATCTCACAGTTTGTGGGTCTGAGCCCTGCATCGGCTCTGTGCTAACAGCATGGAGCCTACTTGGGATTCTTGTCTTCCTCCCTCTGCCCCTGCTTGCTCTCTCTCTCTCTCTCTCTCTCTCTCTCTCTCTCTCTCTCCCTCTCAAAAATAAATTTTAAAAAATCTTAAAAAAAAAAAAAGAATATCTCTTGGCTTTTAACAGTTTGAATGATATGTATAGATGTGTTTGTGTTTTGGTATTTATCTGTTGATGTTCTCTCAGCTTCTTAGATCTGTGGTTTGATGTTTTCGTTTTGGACCTATCTTTGGTTGTTGGGAGGGTGTAATTTTTAAGCTGAGAACTAACAAATGAGTAGGTCTTGGCCAGAGAAAGAATAATTGAGGAGGGGATTTCAGAGAAGAATATTCTGAACAGATGGAAGAAATCACATGATTCATGGCCTACAGATGAGAGATCCTCACATTTACCAAAAAAAAAAAAAAAAAAAAAGTGAATGGAAAGGTATAGTAGATAAGGCTGAGGAGACAGATAATACATTTTGGAAGACTGTAACACACATTAACTATTTATTCTTAGGGCAGACATTGAAGGCTTTTAAGCAGAGGAATGACATAATCGGATTTAAATTCTTAAATTCCTAATTCCTAACAGTCATCCTGCCTAGTGAGTGGAGAGTATGTGCATAATGTCTTAGATCCAATGGTCTACCCATTTCCTTGGATAGAGTCTCAAGCTATGGGCTCTTATTTCCCATCTTCCTTTGCTATACCTTCCATCACCTAATACATACCTCCTAGTCTCCCTGCAAAACTTAAGTATAGGATGGTCCATTCCTTTGAGTCTTGCTAAGTATTTATCAATATCCTCTTTTCTCCATACAGTTAGATTATATTTACCAGCTTTCTTTATTATTAGATGTGGCCATGTGCCTGAGTTCAGGGCAATATGAGCAAGAAATAAACTTTTTCCTACATCACTAAGATTTAGGGGTACTCAGTTATAGCATTTAGCCTACTCTGACAAATACATGAAGTAACTGTCTAGTTATAAATAAACTCATTTTTAGGGGCACCTGGGTGTCTCCGTCGGTTGAACATCCAACTTTGGCTCAGGTCATGATCTCACGGTTCATGGGTTCAAGCCCCACGTCAGGCTCTGTGCTGACAGCTCAGAGCCTGGATCCTGCTTCAGATTCTGTGTCCCCTTCTCTCTCTGCCCCTCCCCCTGCTCATGCTCTGTCTCACTCTCTCAAAAATAAATAAATGTAAAAATTTTTTTTCTAAATAATAAGCTAATTTTTAGATGACTGGTAAATTCCTTGGATTGATATATTATTTTGTTAAAGTATTATATTTTATATAGAAAGATTAGAATAGATAAGTAGAAGTTTGTGTATTCTCCAACTCATACAACATTGAGGGCCTCACACTTTACCAGTCTACCTCTAGTAAGTCCCTGACAACATTCTGGGGATTCATGCTTTTAATTAAGCATAGAATGTGCCTTGGTTTTATAGCAGGAAAGCCAATACTCCATTTCCTATGATCCACGTGGCTTCATATAAATTTCTAACCTCTTTAGTATTCATGTTTTCATTTGTAAAAGCAGGAATAATACCAGCCTTCCAGGGTAAAGGATTACACCGTGACGATTAGGCAAGGCAACATCTGTGTGGTACACTGCTCCAGTTTCACCTGCATCTACAGCTTTTCCTAGGTGACTTCGCAGCTGATCTAACCAAAGGAATGGAGCACAGTCCCCCACATCTCAATGCCGAGTTCAGCCCTGTGACTTCCTCTGGCCGCTATATGAGTACATGAGGCCTTGCAAGTTTCTGCTTGCTCTCTTTTGCCTCTCTGCCACCTGAGGACGTGTCTGGGCTAGCTCATTGAAAACTAGGAGACATGGATCGGGGTGAGCCACCCAAGTCACCTCGGCCTGAGGCCATCCTAGATCAACTGCCAGCCAGCCAAAGTCCAGCTACGTGAGCAAGCCTAGACAAGATCCGCAGAGCCACAGACACGTGAGCAATAACCACGTATTATCGTATAACCACGTCTTCGTTACGTGGCATCGTTGGGGCCACAAATAACCAATAGCGTCTGTGAGATTAAGTCCCTGCAAACTGTAAAGTACGACACAAGTATAAAGTATTAAAGCTCAGGACAATTATATATATTATATAATTATGTCTTATAATTATATGCTATTTAATTCTATATTATATGCTTTATATATTTATGTTATACAGTAATATTGTGTATAATTATTTATTATATACTCTATATATGATTTTCCTGAGCTTTAATAGTTATATAATATATATGCTAATATAGATACATTCTATATATGAATAAAACATAATATATTAATATATTAATTATATTTTAAATATATTACATAGTTACATTGTATATAATTTATATATGTGTGTACATGTAGCCAAGGACTCCATTGGTCAGGAGATATTACAGCCTATGAGAAAAATTCATTAAGTCCTTATTTAGAGAGTCACAGGATCAAAGTTTGAGTTGGACAGAACCTTGGGGATTGTCTAATCTATCCTTCTACCTGTGTATGAGCCTCTTCCTTTCTCAGCCATATTGATTGTCTTTATGGGTACCAACAGACCTGTTTCCTCAGCCCCTCTATGCTGGGACACCCTTACATTCCTTCCCTGTCTGTACCAATGCCCGTGCGGACAACCCAGAAAGCTCCAGGTCCATCCTTCTCATTTGGCCCCCTCCCCTGTCTTGATGTCTGTGGCTGACGCTCTGCTCATGCTGTGATTTACAATTTTTCCAGATGCCTTCAACAAGCAGCTTCTTTCCAAAGTAAAAGTTGCTAATGCCATTTCATTGATCACATGTTCCTGCATATTGCATTAATCTTACAGACCCAGCTTAATGCACACAAGGACACCCTCTCTGAGTACAGAAGGGCTAGTCTACGAAAGCTCATAAAATAGGCATCCTCCGGATTTCCAAAGGAATGGAAGGCCACAAGAATAAATTGGAAGAGAAACCAGGCAAGCTGTTTTTTATTTTCTAAAGGAAGGAAGAAATTATTTAGCCTGATTCAGGGCTCTTTCAGGCACCTCACACATTATTATCACTGAACAAATGCTTATTATTCTTCTTGGCAATGAGGTACGCCGAGATGGACCTTTTCTTCCCTAAAAGGAATCAGGAGGACTTCCAAGTCCCATTTCTACATCCTAAATGCTATCTTCACCTTAGCAGCCGAAGGATCTTTTTTTCCCCCTCTAACCTAGAAGGCAGGAGGCAGAGTGCCTGTCTGCAAAAATGACAAATCAGACATGACATGCATACAGACCTATTACATCTGTCATATTTCTCCTCTTAACTTTTCTCAGCAATTAAGGCTTCCATGAGCTTCCCACTCCTTTTCAAATCCTGCTCGTGAGGCAGTTGTAATTAAATTCCCTTGATTTCCCAGTGCTGCTTCTTTGTAAAATAACTTTATCTTAGAAAAGTTCCCTTTCTAAATTTCCCCACACACCCTTTCCTGACCTGGACTGTGATGGTGATCAAAATCTTTTCCTCCCTTTCTTCTGTGCCTAATTTAGGCCAAGGCCTACATCCTCCAGGAAGTCTTCCCTGATGGCCTTACCCAGCCACATTTTGCTGCCCTCTCTCTGGGCTCCCATAACTATCTCTATATCCTTCTATCCAATTCATCATGCTGTCTCTTAGTCATTGGGATCCTTATTGTCTCCCACGCTTGGCCTGAGCACAGAGGACAGGGCCAGGCCTCAGTTGCTTTTCATCCATGGAGCCAGACCTGCCAGCAGAATTCAGAAAGAGAAAACTGACCAGTTGCTGACGTACCCTCATGGCAACAGTGTGGTTCCCCTGGACAGTATGCTCAATGGGCTGAGCCCACATCAAACATTGCCTTTGTTCCTGCTTTGTTAGCATCACAAAGAAATGTCTGTAGGTGAGCATCATGGACTCTTCTGACAAATTATCAAGTAACATTTTGGCACCTGCTCTGGGGCCAGATTTATACAAAGCACTATGGTTGGGGGCGGGGGGGGGGCAGGGAGGTAAGGAGGATAATAAGGAAATAGAAAACTAGGTCTCAGACAATAAGACATACATTATCTAGTTGAAGATTCAAATGTATGCAAATAAAACACTAACTTTACATCAGAGAATATGAGTGCAAATAAATTACATACACATCAACAGTGAGAGGAGAACTTCAGAGAGGGGGAGAGTGCAGGAAAAGGAGGAAAATTGGAAGGGTTTTGACGCAGCTTTGCAAAAGAAGCTACGGGCACCAAAGTGGCTCAGTCAGTTAAGCAAACCAATCTTAGTTTTGGCTCAGGTCATGATCTCACGATTCATGAGTTCGAGCCCCGCGTAGGGCTCTGTGCTGACAGCGTGGAACCTGCTTGGGATTCTATCAGCCCCTCCCCACCCACCCCTCTCAAAATGAATAAACAAATATGTATATATATATACATATATATGTGTATATACATATATATGTGTGTGTATACATATATATACATATGTATGTATATATGTGTATATATATATATATATATATATATATATAAAGAAGCTAGACTTAGGTCTTAAAAAAGAGTAGGATCTCAGGAGAAGGGAGAGGAGAGGGTGCAGCCCTTGAAGCAGAGGCAGGATCTGTGCAGTCTGTTTACATTTGGAGAATCACGAGTAGACACGCCTGGCTTGGATGAAGGCCCCTGATGAGGAATAATGTGAAATTAGGTTCCAAAGCCAGACCATATTATCTTGATTTCCCTCCCCAATAAAAAGAAGTGCCTAAGCCACCTACTTTTAAAAGGCCCCATCAAATCCATGTCCTGAACAGGAAATGTGCACTTAGCAGGGAATGTTAGTGTTAGCAGTGTTACTATAACTCAGCCCCCACCAACTACTCTTCAGGAGATCCATGTTAACTCTTGACTAACCAAAGGGTGTTTCTCTGGTCTGCACTCTCCCTAATTAAACCTACAAGGACGTATGGTGCACCCACTGCTGCTTCCTGTTCGCTGCACTAAATCCCCTAAATCGCTCAAAAATGAAGGAGACAGAATTCCTAACTTTGAAGAACATATTTTCATCTTATTTTTCTTCTTCCACACTTCTCTCTCTACTGCCATTTCTTGGGGAGGATATCCTTTTAGGGGTTCCATCAGACTCCAGACCTCCTGTAATTAAACACATTTAAAACATTCTGGTAGATTTGAAAAGAGAGGAAAGACAAAAACAAGTCAATAAAAAATTTAGAGCTGAAATGGTTAAATTTTGAGAGCCTTCCTTACGATGTTAGATCTTCAGCTATTCTCTCCTCTCCGTGGTTAAGAGTTGGCTCTATCTCCCTGCAAACTTCTTTTGTATCTCCCTCTGATGAGAAGTAAGAAATCTCTCTTCTTACCTGAGTGGAGAGAGGAAGTCATGGCCATGCCAAGAAAGCATAGTCCAACTCACCCTTCTGAGTCTGACTTTGAGCAAACCCCGGAGCCGGTTCTGAATCAGCGCAGCATGGCTGGAAAACCCTTCCTCCTCTCAACATGCCAGGCCGTGTGTCTCCTATCATTCAAACAATTCCTGAAATCCCACCCACTCTGTGGTCCTTTAGGACTTCAGACACAAATAACTGTTTCCCCTCATCAGATACTACTCATGAAAGGCTTTGGCCACCTTCCCTGATGGTCGCCACCCCCACCCCAATACAGAATGAATTCTCCTTCACTCCTTACCCATAAACATATGGGCCCTTGAATCATACTATTATAAAGAGCCTACATGTGAACTCCTCTGTGGCATCCTACAACCTCTCTGTGGGTCCAGTAGCCTTGGGTCTGTTGGGATCTTGGGGGCCAGGCCTGTTGGTTGGGGTTATTTTCATAAGTGGGCTGGAACAAGACCACACCAAACAAGCACTCACACGTGATTTTCTCACTTAATAACAACCACAAACCAACACTGTGGCATTCATAAAATGCTTTCATATCCATGGCCTGTTTTTCTCTTCAACTTAACCCTGAGAAGGAGGATTTCCTTCACCCTCTCTGAATAAAGAACTGGATGTTGAAACAGGTTAAGTAACTTGCTTTTGGTCAAGCAATAAGGGGTGCTAAGAAAACTATTTGAGAAGAGCTCCTTCTAGATTCTTTACCCGACACTGTAAAACAAAGTAAATCTTGGACAGATTAAAGACTTGAAAACTAAAACGATGAACAAAAGGGGGGAAAAAAGCAGTTGAAGATTTTTCCTGATCTCTGGATGATGAAAGATTTTTTTCAGGCATAAAAGCACTGGAAGAAATCAAAAAACGAAACATTTATTAGATCAGTCTACATAAAGATGTAAAACTTTTAGGGCACCTGGGTGGTTCAGTCGGTTGAGCGTCCTACTCTTGATTTTGGCTCAAGTCATGATCCTGAGGTCATGGGATTGAGCCCTGCATCAGGCTCTGCACTGCGTGTGGAGTCTGCTTGAGATTCTCTCTCTCCCTCTGCCTTTGGCCCTCCCCGACTCATCTTCTCTCCTCCCCCCTCTCTCCCTCTCTCTCTCTCTCTCAAAAAATTAAATAAATCTTTTCTTAAAATGTAAAACTTTTATATGTCCCAAAGCCAAATAAAAAGCCAAGAGTCATCTGAGGAGAAACTGTCTGAAAAACAGGCTCCTGTGAAACAGACTTGCTCAGTCACAGGCTGGGGCCAGCTCTAGAAAACTAGGACTTTGGTTCAAATGCTGAGCCCAATTCTGAAGCAGCTCAGCAGCTCTCTAGCAAAGGGGCCTCCGAGTGGCACGTGTCCCAGTCTTCACAGAAAAAAAGACTGGAAACTCACCAAAAAGTTAATAGTGGCTATGGAGGGGTACCTGGGTGGCTCAGTTGGTTGGGCGGCCGACTTCAGCTCAGGTCATGATCTCGCAGATTGTGGGTTTGAGCCCCATGTCAGGGTCTGTGTTGACAGTTCAGAGCCTGGAGGCTGCTTTGGATTCTGTGTCTCCCTTTCTCTCTGCCCCTCCCCTGCTCTCACTCTCTCTGTGTCTCAAAAATAAATAAACACTAAAAAAATTTTTTAAAAATAGTGGCTATGGAATTATGCATTATTTTTACTTTCTCCTTCATCCTGCTCCATATTTTCCATGTTTTTGCAAAATGCATAATAATTGAGGGAAAAAAGATTTTCTACTTGGAAAAAAACTGGGGTTTTATTTTAAAATGAGGATTATCAAAGGATTTCTGTTTTCCCTAATTGTGCTCAATCTTACACATCTTCTGAGGGTGATATCTCTAATATAATCCCTGTTTGCTTAGAGACATTTGAGTTAGAACATTATTTTCAGAACAGAATAAAGCTTGAAATTACATGTATCCACACAGAACACTGTGTTGGGTTTGCTTTCTGAAGTCTTTGCTTCCTTGAAGGTTTATGAAAAATTTTCTGGGAGAAAGGGGCGGAGGCATGCCTGGGTGGCTCAATTAGTTAAGCTCCCAACGCTTGATTTTGACTTAGGTCATGACCTCACAGTTCATGAGTTCAAGCCCTGCAAAGGGCTCTGCGCTGACAGTGTGAAGCCTGCTTGGGATTCTTTCTCTCCCTCTCTCACACGAAATAAATAAATGAACTTAAAAATTTTTTTTTTCTGATTTGCCTCTCATAACGACTGCATTAGATGGAAGAAGAAGAAGCGGGTTGGAAAGGGAGTTCCCACTTAGCGTCTGGGCCACGCAGGGTGGGGCCCGGTTTACACCACCACATCATCTGTGACCAGTGCTTTTTTGTCATGTGATGATATCAAGGTTCAGAGTCAAGTACTGTAAGAGCCAGAGACAGGGATTCACTCTGGGTCGGTTTGGCCCCAATCTATGCTCATTCATTTGCACCTCACGGCCTTAAATCAAGAGCTATATCCACATGGTGCAGCTCAGCCAATCCAGGGGAGGTGATCACCAGAAATGCCTGGGCACCCAACATGCAATTCTGCCCAGCATGGACTGAGACTCAAGAGACTGTGTCCTAACCTCGGCTACATCCAAAGAGCCAGAGGACTTTAGACAAGTTTGCTTTCTCACCCACAAAAGCAGTGGCTGGGACTAGAGATTTCAAAAGGGCTTTCCTGCTCTTACACTCTGACTCCCTAATACTCATTTACACGTGAAAACGGTGCTCTCCACAAGCCAGTGCTATTCATTCTGCTTCAAGGGCAGAATTCTCTAAACAGGTCCCTGTGATGGCCTTAACCAGGACTACTGACAAACTCAAGCTCATTCATTACAGCACTGTTTACCCACAGAAGACTGGTAATAACCAAAATGTCAATGGAGAGAGAACTAAAATAAGCGATGACACAGGGGTACCTGGGTGGCTCAGTTGGTTAAGCGTCTGACTTCGGCTCAGGTCATGATCTCCTGGTTGTTGTTTTTTTTTTTTAATGTTTTTTACTTAATTCTAGGAGAGAGAGAGAGAGAGAGACAGCGTGAGCAGGGGAGGGTCAGAGAGAGAGGGAGTCACAGACTGAAACAGGCTCCAGGCTCTGAGCTGGCAGTCAGCACAGAGCCCGAGGCGGGGCTTGAACCCACGAACCGCGAGATCATGACCTAAGAGAAAGTCGGACGCTTAACCGACTAAGCCACCCAGGCGCCCCTAGAATACTTCTTGAAGGATCCACAAATTGTAACAGGTGGTTGCCTCTATGAATAGAGACTCAAGGGAAAGAGTAGGAGAGAAATGTATTCTTCGGTGATAATTTTTTGAACTACTTGAGTTATTTCCCATGGGCATCAACTGACTTTTCAAATTAAAAAAAAAAAAATCCCTCCATCGTGTCCCTTGTGCTGGTCTATTTGGACACCTCTTGTCCTGCTGATAAACTTTCTCAGACTCCCCTACTGCTTTACGAGCATCCTCAGATTTGTCCAGATCCATGCAGAAGAATGAAACTAGATCATTTTCTCACACCATACACAAAAATAAACTCAAAATGGATAAAGGACCTGAACGTGAGACAGGAAGCCATCAAAACCCTAGAGGAGAAAGCAGGAAACAACCTCCTTGACCTCCACCGCAGCAATTTCTTACTTGACACATCCCCAAAAGCAAAAGAATCAAGAGCAAAAATAAACTGTTGAGACCTCATCAAGATTAAAAGCTTCTGCACAGCAAAGGAAACAATGCATAAAACTAATAGGCAACCAAAGGAATGGGAAAAGATAGTTGCAAATGACATATCAGATAAAGGGTTAATATCCAAAATCTATAAGGAACTCACCAAATTCCACACCCAAAAACTAGTATCCAAAATCTATAAGGAACTCACCAAACTCCACACCCAAAAACAAACAACCCAGTGAAGAAATGGGCAGAAGATATGAACAGACACTTCTCCAAAGAGGACATCCAGGTGGCCAACAGACACATGAAACGATGCTCAGCATCCCTCCTCATCAGGGAAACACAAATCAAAACCACACTGATATACCACCGCATGCCAGTCAGAGTGGCTAAAATGAGCAAATCAGAGGACTCTAGATGCTGGCGAGGATGTGGAGAAACGGGCACCCTCCTACACTGTTGGTGGGAATGTAAACTGGTGCAGCCCCTCTGGAGGTTCCTCAAAAAATTAACAATAGAACTCCCCCAGGACCCAGCAATAGCACTGCCAGGAATTTACCCAAGGGATACAGGAGTGCTGATGCATATGGGCACATGTACCCCAATGTTCACAGCAGCACTCTAAACAATAGCCAAAACATGGAAAGAGCCTAAGTGTCCATCAACGGACGAATGGATCAAGAAGATGTGGTTCATCTATACGATGGAATACTACATGGCAATGAGAAAGAATGACATCTGGCCACGTGTAGCAACATGGATGGACCTTGAGGGTGTTATGCTGAGCGAAATAAGTCAGGCAGAGAAGAACAAATACCATATGTTTGCATGTATATGAAGATTAGGAGGAACTTAATGGGGGACCATGGGGGAGAAGAAGGGGGTAAATAGTGGGGGAGAGGGAGAGAGGCAAACCATGAGAGACTCTTGAATACTGAGAACAAACTGAGGACTGATGGGTGTGTGTGTGGGGGGGGGGGGAGATGGGCATGGAGGAGGGCACTTGTGGGGATGAGCCTGGGTGTTATGTGGAAACCACCTTGACAATAAACTATTTGTAAAAAAAAAAAAAAAAAAAAGATTTGTCCAGATCCTCTTGACTTCTCCAAATAAAGACCACCACATCCTCTAAGTTTGATTTCGGTTTTAGTTTGGTTTATGGGGGGAGATTCCTTACCACCAAGACCAATGACCAGAGTTTGATTTCATATAAATAGACTATTCTGATGGATGCCTGGTGGCTCCTCCCGGGAGGACACCTCTCCACTCCCCTCCCAAGGAAGCTCAGAGCCTCGCCGTCTCCAGGTTCTATCTCTCTGTGCTGCTGGTGGCTCCTGGCTGTCCCAGACCTCCAGGCTGCCAGTTCCAGATTGCACCAGTCTCAGAATCCTGCCTCACTGGCTTGGACGAGGCGTTCATTGAGAACAGCTAGAACATGCCTTTTGGCAGGAGGTGAAGGGACTGTTCCCACCCCACGGCCTGTCTCTGGCCTGGTTCCACTGAGCCCAAGACCCAAAGACACAGCTCCCTTGATTCACAGATGATGAAACAGAACCCTAGACACTGAACTTCTTGTCCAAGGTTACACAGTGAGTTTAGGAAAGCATCAGGACTAAAACTCAGGTCCCCAAATTCCCGGTTCCAGGCTCTATCCAGCTAGATCTCCACCCACATGCCCCTCAGCTCCACATCGGTTTGCAGGGGAGCTGAAGGGAAGAATGGCATCACAGACAGAGCAGCTTCTGGGGGCTCTAAAGGAGACTTAGTCTCTCACGGATTTTACAAAGGCTTGGGGCCAGCCCATGAACCCATGAGCACTCTTGGAACCTTCAGGAACACCCTAGTAATCTCAGACCTCAGCCTCTTTCACAGACCTCAATGCACACCATTTCCTTCCCATACTCCGCAATCAGATGTACTTTGCGTAAACCTCTTGCCTTTAAAAAAGAAAAAGAAAACAAAGAATCCTAAGAGCAGAGTACATTAAAGATAGCAGCTCTTTGTTTTGGTGATGCATGACCATAGGGGGGAATGTTTAAGAAAACACCAAGGATGTGAGACTCAATTCTTAATAAATTTATTCATCAGAGATTACATGCTCACACTCTTACAATCAGAGTGAATGATAAGCGTTGGGGGTTTCAGGTTTGATAGGGACAGACTCAAAAGGCAGCTGCAGGTGTAGCCTTCACGAAATGCCTCAAGAAAGTTCATTTTCAGGAGTTTCCTATGCCGTGTTGGGGGCAATGGTCTCATCGAATCTGGCATTATGTGCAGAGAGATTACCTGCACCTGAGTGCACTACGTGTAGCTGTGCTGAAGGTCTGTATCATGTAGTGGTGTCCCAGCCTCATCAGTTACATCATTGGACTGTCAGTCTGGGGACATCTGTATCGGCATAGCTGTGGCTCATCAAGCACATACTTAGACTATTTGGTCCGAGAACCTCGTCTGCTGGTCTTGCCATGCTCAGAACCACCGGCGTCTGAACACCTTTCCTCTGGTGATCTCAGTTAAACAGTTCTTCCTGGAAATCCTCTGGGACTCTCACCCCGGACAGTACTCCACCAGCTACTAATGACAAACTATATTCTAACTCACTGGCAAATCAGGAATTACGACTGCAATTGCTATTCTTTGGGGAAACTTACATCACTGTATGACTTTGCATTGCTCTTACACATTGTGTTAGTAACTCAGAACCATTGTAAAATCACACAAAAATCATAGCTGCTACCTTTTGTTAAATAACTTTCCTGGAGGCTTGGGGACCCATTTGTGTGGCCCGGATGTTTCATGGATGCTCAAAACCACTTTAGGAATACAATATGATTATCTCTATTCCACACGTGACACAGATGAAGACAAGTTCAGGAAGTTGCCAGTCATATAGTGGAAAGTCACATACACCTGACTCCACAGTCCATGACTTTCACCACATTATTAGGTCTCCCGCCACTTAGTATCTAGAGTGTCCGTAAGATGCTATTGGCATCACGAAGGAAGGGATTCTTTCCTGCCCTCTCATGCTGACCTTTCTCCCAATTACCAAAGGGGTAGCAGCAAGCCCTAGATTAGCGTCACACGACTGCCACCAGGTACACAGAGACAATACTCCTTCAACAAAATACTGGGGTACTCACTCGGTTAAGCGTCCAACTTCGGCTCAGGTCCGGATCTCATGGTTCTTGAGTCTGAGCATCATGTCAGGCTCTCTGCTGTCAGCAAGGAGCCCATTTTATATCCTCTGTTCCCCTCTCTCTGCCCCTCCCCGACTCTCTCTCTCTCTCAAAAATAAATATTAAAACACATACGCGCGGACACACACACACACACACACACACACACACACTGGAATTTTATATGGGGCACCACAAAAAAGGCTGGGTCAGACAATGCATTCCCTGAAAAAAATCTTTATAACATCATAACACATACTGCTAACTGGCAATGTAATGTCATGAACTTACTTTCCTCCAACAAGAGTGATTCAGGACCTACTATGAGCTAGATAGTATATGAACATGTCTACACTCATATAAGGCATTCTACATATTCAGATAATGAATTGGTCCCTGGGCCCCAAGGTGCTGTCAGTCTAGCGCAGGCCAGAGGGGAAGGAATGCATAATTATGGTACATTATAATGAAAATTGTCATACAGGTACAAAGTCCGAGAAAGCCTAGGATAATTCTGCCTCGAGGAATCCAAAGAGGCCCAGCATTTAACCTGGATGTGGAATTTTAAGTGGGGACCTGAAGTGTGAGCAAGACCTCGCAAAGGCACAGGAGGACAAGAAAAAGGGCCCAAAGGGTATACGACATAGAGAGACCTGGGCCACTGCCAAGGGCCAGCAGGGGCCAGCAGGCATCTACGTGGCTAGATGGTAGCAAATGAGCCAGGGAAGCGGGGCTGGGTCAGGTCCTGAGGCCCGGGAACCCCATCTGCACTCAGGACCATGGAGAGTCATTAGAAGTTCCCCAGCAGAGGAGCAAACCAATTAGAAGGCTTTCCTGACAAAGAGAGTCCACTCTGGAGCTGTGTGGCCGGTAGATGAATAGGTATCTGGGTCTGGGTAGATTTAATGGCCCTGAATATTTAACTACGTGAATTTCCTAAACACGAAAAGTATGATACATTTTAATGTGTTTCTGTCTCTCTTTCTCTCTCTCTATGGCAACTAATCTTAATTATCTCACAATTCTGAGTTCAGGAAGATATCTCAACCTGTTTATCTTTAAAGGGAACAAGTCAAGGGTTTACTCTGAGTATTAAATGTGCATTTTTATAGGTTTAAGTCTTAATTAAATAGCAGTGAGATCCATATGCAGGGTACTGAAAGTGTAAATACCTGGAAAGGAAGGGGAGAAAATACTTGAAAGTTGCCATGTTGAAATACTGTTATTAAAAGAACAGAAAATTCCTGTTAAAAACCAACTCATCGTACCCTGCTGTCTGTTCGGGCTGCTACAGCAAAATGCCACAGCCCAGGTGTCTTGTAAACAACAGAAATTTATTTCTCACAGTTCTGGGAGCTGGAAGTCCAAGATCAAGGTGCTAGCATGACTGAGCGAAGGCCCTTTTCTGGGTCTCAAACTTCATATAACCTCACAGGGCAGAAGAGTTTGGGCGCTTTCTGGGGCCTCCATTATGAGCCATTAACCACATTCATGAGGCTTCACCTTCACGACTAACCTCCCCCCAAAGGCCTCCCCTCCTAATTCCATCACACTGGCCTCTAAGATTCAATGATAGGGGCGCCTGGGGGGCTCAGTTGGTTAAGCATCTGACTTCAGCTCAGGTCATGATCTCATGGTTCGTGGGTTTGAGCCCCGCATCGGGCTCTGTGCTGACAGCTAGCTCAGAGCCTGGAGCCTGTTTCAGATTCTGTGTCTCCCTCTCTCTCTGACCCTCCCCTGCTCACGCTGTCTCTCTCTTTCTCTCTCTCAGAAATAAATAAAACATCTAAAAAATTTTTTTAAAAAGATTCAACGATAGCACCTAGGTTCCATTTACTACATGCAAATTCATACATTCAATTACCAAAAATGTCTGTGGAGGAAATATGGTCCAGTCTATACCCTTGTCCCTCCACACCTACCTCCCACCCCCTCCCCACCTCCCGCCACATAGATGGGCAACACCCAACACCAGCACTGTAACCCAGTTCTGCCGTTGTGGTTTGGCTGGCTCCAAAATTTTAAAGAAAGTCATCCCTAAAGCACAAAAATTGGAGTAATAGCTCAGGACAGCAGGACAACTGGAAAAGGAAGCGATCTCAGTAGGATCAAAAAAGGGGGGGACCTGGCCCCATATATATCAGCATCTGCAGTAAGCTGGGCATGCATTCGTTCAGAAATCAGAGAGCTCCCAGTACACGCCCAGCTCTGGCCCAGGCGCTGGGAATGTTGAGAAATCAGAAACCACCCCTCTCCTCAAGAAACCTCCGTCTCTTTTGATGCTTCTTGCAATTCTCTAACTGCTTAAGTTGTTCGGAGGAGGAAACTGAGGTTCAGAGATGCTAGTGAACATCAAGACCAAGGATATCATGGGGGGCGGGGGCGGGGACTGAGAATGATGCAGGAAAACCAGGTGAGAGGCGAGCACTGAGTCACTGGCTCTGAGCACAAGCTCAGGAGAGCCCCTGTCGTAAAAGAAGTCCCCAAGTCTAGGGGCCAAAATTATATGCAGGGACCCCAGAGGAGGGAGCAGATGACCACGTAGGCAGGAAGAATTGCAAGGCATTATGTTCCCCCTAAGACCATCTTAGCTTTAAAAGTGTGCACATAGGTACATGCACACACACACCGACCGACTTCCTAACTCTGGCCAAGCATACAGAACTTGCTACTGAAGGCACAGAGACCTGGGTTCAAATCCCAGCTGTTCCACTTCACAATGGGTGAAGCTACTTAACCTTGCCATGTGTTACTAAGCCTTACTCCAGGGGGTTGTGGGGGGTGGGGGTATTCCGGAAGAAACGGTGTATGGAATGTACTCCGCAGAGTGCCGAGCATTCAGTGACAATCAAGAAAAGAGAGTTGTGACACTTCCCACTCAATCAGCTCCAAAGTGAAAACATTATCTGTTCTTACAAACAGGTTCCTTCTGAACCCGGACTCTCTACCTGCATGACTTCCACCCACTCGCCCAAACCGGAAACTGCTCCATGTTCTGTTTCTCACACAGCTGCCCTCCTTCCCCCTTTCTCCACCATCTTCACCATCATAGCCAGCACTTCGGTGTGATTCCACGTTCAAAGATACTAAGCTAAGCCCTTTAGAAGATCTTTAATTGGGGAGCGAAGGCTTTACGAGGAAGGTACATTCATTATCTCTGTTTTGGATCTGGAGAAACAGATTTGAGTTAAAAAAGTTGTCCAAGGTTAGGGTGCCTGGGTGACTCAGTAGGTTAAGCATCTGATGTCAGCTCAGGTCATGGCCTGAGAGTTTGTGAGTTTGAGCCCCCAAGCCGCCATTGGGCTTTGTGCTGACAGCTCAGAGCCTGGAGCCTGCCTTAGATTCTGTGTCTCCCTCTCTGCTGCTCCCCTGCTCAAGCTCTCTCTCTCTCGCTCTCGCTCTCTCTCTCTCGCTCTCTCTCTCTCTCTCCATCGAAAATAAACATTCAAAAAATTTTTTTAAAAAAAGAATCTTGCCCAAGGTCACACAGCTATTTCGTGAGAGAGCTCACATTTTATAGACCGTTTATCTCAAAGCCCAGATGCTGAAACATTACACTGTATTGCCTCCCAATGAACCAATCACTGTCTTAACCCGGTGCCTTCTCCCTGCGGCTCCCTGTCACTGTCTACAACCACACCCCGCTCTACTCAAGCCCAGAAAACACCGTGGGTTTTCAGAAGGTGGTATGGACCACTATGGGGGCCCTCGGAATGCCGGGCCGATGGGGAATTTGGCCAACACAGAGTCCCTGTGCCTGAGAAAGGGGGTTGCTAATCTGAGAGCCGCCCTGGCGGGGAGGGTGTGCAGGCAGCATGGAGGCCAAGGAGGACCCCAGTCCATCAGTCTAGGGGTGAGGTACAGGCGGCCTGAGGCGAAGGGTGGGGGTGGGAATGAAAAGGCTGCATGCGACAGACATTACCTCACCAGGCACAAATACTCCCGAGGCTGGAACTTTAATAATTCTGTTACTAGGGAAACAGCAAAGAATCCATCTCCGAGAGAACCCGACATGGCCCATTTTTGCACACAAGCGTGGCGGCTGTAAGCTGGGTTCTCTCTGAAACAGGGGTGAAGGCGAGTGGTCAAATGACACAGCAAGCCACGTGCAGCAGGATTTTCCCTGAGGTTTTTCTGACCTTTCCATTCTCTCTGGTTTGGGGAGTGGAAAGACATTGATCCAACGCAAGCTCTCCAGGAAGGGAGACAGTGTGGTCCAGGAAATAGGGGCTATTTGAGCCCCACATAGGTTAGAGATCCTGCCTCTGATACTTGGACACTTGGGGTCTTGTGGGGAAGGAAGGGCTCAGGTTGAAGGTCAGCCTGGAGACAGAAGCCAAAGCATTTATCACAACGTTAGCCAGTCCTGCTCAGCCACCTGCCTTTCCCCTGCTTGGCACCACTGGGACCCTGGCCAGGCCTTAGAGATGGCCTCTTCAGTCTGTCCAGGAAGTAGGCACTGGGAAGGCCCTGCCGGGGGAGTGAGCTTGTGGGCTCTGATGAGAAGTACGGATGCTCCTTGTAAGACCCACAGCAGAGTAAGCTTTCTTCCCAGGAGCTGCATGGCCCTCCACCCATTTGTCCTTCTGGGAGTATCCTGATGATACACACATATGACTCTGTTTACCTCTGACAGCAGCCCTTCCAAAAACCCAAGAGCCCAAGCACCTAGGTGGCTCAGTCAGTTGAGCGTCCAACGTCAGCTCAGGTCATGACCTCACGGTTCATAAGCTCAAGCCTTGCATCGGGTTCGCTGCTGTCAGCGCAGAGCCCACATCTGATCCTCTGCCCACCCCCCTGCCCTTTCCTGGCTTGTGCTTTCTCAAAAATAAATAAAACATTAAAATAAAAACAATGACAACAACCAGGAGCCTTTCAAAGGTGCTGGGAAAACTCTGAGACTTTAAGACCTTCTCACCAGCCTCTCTCAGGATTCACGCTCTCCTTTCCAATTTCTACGCCAGATGCCAACTTGGCCCCTCTACGTGTCACCCTGGGGGACACCCTTCACCTTGCCTGTGGTGCTTGCGCTCCAAGTTTCTACCTCCCATGTGACATATTTTCTTGAAAATCTGTCTACAAGGAATGCTGAAGGAGAGACAGGACTGTTTCCCTCAGTCCTCCTCCTAACCTCCCAGAGCCTCTGTGAGGTACGGGTTCCCCCCTGAGAGACTGCCAGAGGCTTCCGCTGCTTCTGAATTTCGGTATCAAAGATTGTTCTGAAGGGCAGGCTGGGGGTGGAGAGCCATGCTGGATTATGGAGAGATTTCCACTATAGTGGTTCTGCACCTTCTGGGGCTTTGATAAAGAATGAAATGCCCAGGGGCGCCTGGGTGGCTTAGTCAGTTAAGCGTCCGACTTTCGCTTAGGTCATGATCTTGGGGTTTGTGGGTTCGAGCCCCGCGTCGGGCTCTGTGCTGACTGCCAGCTCAGAGCCTGGAGCCTATTTTGGAGTCTGTATCTCCCTCTCTCTCTGACCCTCCCCTGCTCACCCTCTCTCTCTCCTAGAAATAAATATTAAAAAAAAAAAAAAAAGATTGAAATGCCCAGTGGTCAATCCAATGGATAGAGCATGATCCAGATGATCCAGAAGGAATTCCCCCTTCCAGAAATCTGGGTCACCTCAGGCATCAACAAGTCAACTCTTGCCGACTGTGTCACTCATTCTTTGAGCTTAGGAAAGTTGTTTTTCCTTTTAGCTTCCTCACCAGCAAAAGGAAGAAAACTATACAAAACAATCTCAAAGGTTAAAGTGAGCCTTTAAAGCTGAAAAATATTGTGAGGCTTCTGAAAGACAAGGAACCCCAAAGTGTAAACAGATCACAGAACAACAGTGGTTTGATTTGGTCTGGAGTTAATGTACCATTCAGTGCTTTAGAGGGGCACTTTTATTGTACACGTATTCCATGGAGCCTGTAAAAACAATAATGAGCATTTTGAGGCATTTGCCTAAGTGCTCATGGTATAGCTTAGTAACGAAGACCTTGCACTCAGGAGTAAAACTTTCTGGACCAAATCTTGCCTTCATCACTCATCAGCTCTGTAACCTTGGATGAATGGCCCCTCTTACAGCTTCTTTTTCTTCATTTATAAGATGGGGTCGTGCCACATGACTCACTGAATTGCTGGGAGAATTGCATGCCTGATGGAATGAATAGTCAAGGGTAGATGGTGTGTTATATTAAACGACATTCAATCTTCATAGGAATCCTTGAGACTCATTATTTGGCATCCCTATTTTATCAAATAGGAAACACGTCCATAGAAGCTGAAGTGTTTGCCCAAAGTCACTCGGCAAAGAGTCTTCTCCTTCCAAAGCTCATACCATACCACAGTTGTCTCTCGCACATTCTCCTCCCAAATCAATGGGTTCAGACAAAGTAGCAATGTGGGTTTCAGGCATAATGACCACTACACACAAGCCTAGCCTCGGCCATTAGTACATAAGTCTGTTATAAGATGAGAAGATGATCCAATCCCCTGCAATTTCAAGGCTTCCTTTAGATTCCTCTAGATAATGAAGGCTACAGAAATGTATAATGTAGAGGAAGCCTGAAAACAAAGCCATCCCTAGAGAACACAGCAACTGGAGTGATTCCCTCTGGCCTGCACTCTATAAGGGTCCAAACTCCTGGCGGGGACTCAGGCAACCTGAAGGAGAAAGACAAAAATAGTTCATGCCAGCTGGTACCAGAAACAGACCCAAGACTCACAGATAGATAGATAGATAGATAGATAATAGATGATAGATAAATAGATATGATAGAGATGATAGATAGATAGGTAGGTGATAGATATGACAGATACATAGATGATAGATAGATATGACAGATACATAGATGATAGATAGATATGACAGATACATAGATATACATAGATAGATAAATGTTAGATGATAGATAAATAGATATGATAGGTGGATAGATGATAGATAGATATAGATGATAGGTAGATGGATAGAGATAATAGATGAATAGATGATATAGATATAGATGACAGATGGTAGATAGATAGATGATAATAGATATGATAGATGATAGAGATGATTGATAGATAGATAGATAGATGATAGATAGAGGATAAATAGGCAGATAGATAGACAGACAGACAGACATATTTGGCCCTGAGGCCCAGCCTTCCTGGCATATACTAGGACTTCTTTTCTCTTCCAGGCCGCCTTTCCTCTTCATCATCAATCAGTCCCACAGGACACAAGCGGTGTCAGAAATCTGGAGTGACCTGGACGCCATAAGCACTCCAACATCAAAATCCTCGGCATCCTGACATGCACTAGACCAGCACCCGCTGAATTCCTGGCCCAGAAAGCAGAACAGAGAACTGACTTCTATGCCCCTGGGATGCTAACCCCACGGAGAGTCCGGAGTTGAACACATGAGCAGTCTTAACTGAATAAAATGGCACCGGCATTTCTTCCTATTTTTCTTCCAAACAGTTACAAGAATGCCAAAATGATATTGCCCCTGCCCGCGCACCGAATGGAACAGGCAGTGGCTCACATTTATGGAATGCTTACACTGTGCCAGGTGCCGCACAGTCACTGGAATCTGTCCCTCGTGCTCAGGTCTTAAGGTTCCGAGCATCTGTCCTGCCCTTGCACAGACTGGGGCTTGACGGAACTTAACATTTGGGTGGGTGCTCAGAGAGCATCCTGCCTTTTCTACAGAAAGGAAATCAGGGCCCTGGGAGGGGATGGAAGCCAAAGGTCCCGGCTGAGTCCACTTTGCTCTACCCCACCTCGGCCTTTTACAATATCAAGGACTGTGCCCACCTGTCTTTGGGATCATGAGTGTGTGTGGGGAGGCACACTGACACTCGAAAGGGATCGCTAAGTGGGGAAGGTGGTGTCTCTGCCAGATGCAGCTAAAAATAGGAGCTGGCCCAAAAGCAGCCTCGGCTAGTGAGTATATATTGATACCAGGTGTTCCTCAGTGTGCTCACCCGATCCCCACCTGTGCTACAGGAGGGACAGCCGCCCCGGCCACCCCAGGGGCAGAGGTGGGCTCATCGGACAGCTGTATACACGCTAAGGGCAACCCAGCTGCTTCTGAAGCTGGAGGTGGCAGATTCTATTTCCGCAGAATGTGGGGGCCAGAGGGGGTCATCAGATGGAATAGGAAGGCTCTTCTCTTGGCCCTCCCCTAGTGGCTCACTGTGCCACCAGAAACCTTCCCATCATGTAGGAATTTAGAAGTCCTAAGGAGAGCTGGAATTCCTCTCGTTCACCTCCCTCAATATATAGATGAGAAAAGGGGTGATGGGCATGGAGGAGGGCACTCGTGGGGATGAGCACTGGGTGTTATATGGAAACTGACTTGACAATAAACTATTTAAAAACATAGATAGATAGATAGATAGATAGATAGATAGATAGATAGATAGATGAGAAAACATAAAGCCCAGAGACATTAAGCAACTCTGCCAAGGGCAGACAGCACTAGTCCAGAACTTCCCAAAGCAGGATCCCTGAAGTAAGAGTCTCATAGATGTTCCTTGAAGATCAATTGTTTTAAAGGTTCGGAGATCAGATAGTTGGGAACGGCTACATTCTCTATTCCTTGTCTCGTCCACTCATTCTCTATTTAACAAATATTTACTCAGTCTCAAGATGAGGAACACATTCTAGGGACCTGGTCTAACCCGGCAGAGCTGAAACCAGCCTACGGGTATGCAGACTTCAGGACCACAAAATGCACAGCTACCCCAGGCCGATGGACTGTGAGGCTTTGTGAAAATGGCAATGCCCTGGGGAGAGAGAGCAGGCTGAGGTCCCTAATAACTTTTAATGCACTTATTTGTCCGAGACTTTTCCAAGTCAGAGCACTTGCAATCATATGGCCAAAAGACTAAGCCTGAGCCCGAGGCTTTGGTCTTGAAAAAGTGTATCCACATCAGGAGGCCAGAAGTTAAAAGCAGAAACCTGGACACACTGGCTCTTCTTAAAAAGAAAGAGTGAGAAAGAAGGAGAGAGGCATAAAAGGTGGAAAGTCAGAAAACTCACTCCACAAGCTTCGGCAAACCAGTCAGCGATCATCTCTCATCAAAAGGAAACAGATAGGGATGCCTGGGGGGCTCAGGGTTTAAGCTACCAGCTCTGGGTTTCAGCTCAGGTCACCATCTCATGGTTCGTGAGTTGGAGCCCTGTCTGGGGCTCTATGCTGACAGTGTGGAGCCTGCTTGGGATTCTCGCTCTCCCTGGCTCTCTGCCCCTCCCCCACTCATGCTCTCTCCACCCCTAAAAATAAATGAATAAACTTAAAGAAAAAAATAAAAGTAAACAGACACCAAACACTGGGAAGGAATGTGGCACCCCTACCACACCCCCTCCAAACCACACCCTCGACTTGAACTGGCCCCCAACGGAAGCTATCGCTCTGGAAATTAATTCTTCCCCATAGCCTTCACAGGCGGAAGTCCTCTCCCAGGCAATCATGTAAAGTCTAGCAAGGAACTTTTTTTTTTTAATTATAAGGAAAGGATGGTTTCACCATCAATAAAATCCTGCTTCAATTAGTACAACTATGCTTCGGGTCATTATTTTAAGTGTTTGAAATTCTACTTAAATAAGGTCACTTTCAATTTGGTAAACACTCCTAAGTCATCATCTTAATTCACGGCCAGTCACCCTAGGAATGCTGAGTAAGTAAACATAATCAAGCATTAGCTAACCAGCCACAAATCCACTTGCGTTTATTAATTTCTCTCTTGGCAGAGAAACACGAAAGGGGCCCAAACCATCAGAGACATTCACGCATCATTCATTCAATAAATATTTATTACATACCAGGTGCCAGGCACGATGCTAAGCTAAATATAGGCGGCACTGGTTTTTTGTTTGTTGGTTTGGTTTTGGGTTTTTTTTTCTTCCTTAAATAGTTTATTGTCAAGTTGGTTTACATATAACACCCAGGGCTCATCCCCACAAGTAAAGAAGGGACTTTCCACCCATGGTTCCGCTGAAGCTCGAACCCAGGACCTTCTGCGTGTAAAGCAGATGTGATAACCACTACACTATGGAACCTTGGCGGTGGCATTGTTTTATTAATATTAACCGCTAGGTTATATACGAAATCCTATTTTCCCCCAAAAGATCAATTTTCATTCCTGACGTGCTTTTTCTTCATTTCTGCCCAATGTGCCTTCCTCCATGGAGTAGACGATGTGTCCTGACTGGTCAGCTTCCAGACTCGATCTTTTCCTCCAAAAGACCCCCTTTCCCATCATTCCTCAAATAGTTAATGAATATAAACTCCCACAAGAAGCGCTAGAGAGGCACTGGCTATATTAGAAGTCCCAGGAGAATGGTAATGGTAAGAAGTAGTTCATATCCTTGCACTCGGATATTTTCTTATACATTTGAGTTTTGTGTTAAGGGAAGTAGCTTGTATTTGCTCTAAAGGTTTTTTAAAATACTAGCACATGTATATTCCAAAATACATTCCACACATATATTGCAGAAAGGGTTGTACGCGCACTAGGAATGAAGTCTTAAGGGCACCACCTTATCAGAGGAATTCCCTTTCCTCATTCAAAGGAGGCTCCCTCTTTCCCACCCTACCAAAAACTGGCACCCGCCCGAATCCGCTCCCCAAGGAAAAGACCCATTCTGAGAACTGACTTAAACAACTCACTTTGCTCATCAGTAAAGAAGGGGGCTGGGCTGGAGACTGCCAAGGTCCCTCTTAGCCTGGACCCCTAGCCTAATCCTCTGCCACCCCTCCCTGGGGAGCTGGTACACACATACACACGCACACACACCACACACACCGTGAACCCAAGCGCAGCCCCCCGCCCCCACGCTTCAGGGGCCTGATACCCAGCCCCCACCCCCGGGACAGCCAGCTTACCCGAGACACACAAAACACCCCCACACCACCCAGAAGGAGAGGCAGGACTCTCCCTCCCTCAGCCAGGCAGTCTCCTGAGGCTGCTGACATCACAAAGGTGTCAACTGGCAGCCTCATTGTCATGTGGCTCTCCCCTGGCTCCCCTTCACTTGCAAACGCAGGGAAAGGGTGAGACCTTTCAAAGCCGCCAAGCGGGCAAGCCTCCAGCAGGAGCCCAGGAGTGAGCTAGCTGCAGAGCCACCCAGCCGGGCGGCGGGGCATTGGGCCTCGCGTTTCAACTTCTGTTCTGTTCTCCTGTAATGGAAAATTGCTTTGTACAAAGCTAGAGTGTTACAGTTCTTTCCAGCGCCCCTCCCCCCTCCACCCCGCCCCTCAGCAGCCTTCTGACCAGAGGGACAGCGCCCGCAGCAAGGTGCAAGGAGGGTAGTTGCGGTTTCTTACTATGTCCCTTGCTTCAGGCCCTGGGCCCGGGTGGTTACTCTTTTCCTTTGGAATGGGACTGGTATCGGGGTCTAAGTGTCCAGATAACTGTCAGTGTCAAGACCAGGAAGTGATCTGCACAGGGATCCAGTTAACCGAGTACCCCCCAGACATACCCCTGAACACCCGGAGGCTGTACCTGAATGATAACGGCATCACTTTTTTGCCAGCGATGACTCTGGGACTCCTCAGTGACCTTGTTTACTTGGACTGTCGGCATAACCTGATTCGCGAGGTGATGGATTATACCTTCATCGGGGTCTTCAAACTCATCTACCTTGATCTCAGCTCCAACAACCTAACCTTGATCTCCCCATACAGTTTCTCCGTGCTCAGCAACCTGGTGCAGCTGAACCTCTCCAATAACCCTCACCTGTTATCTCTTAACAAGTACACCTTTGCCAACACCAGCTCCCTGAGGTACTTGGACCTCAGAAACACCGGCTTGCAGACCTTGGACCATGCCGCCTTCTATAGCCTCATAGCACTACAGACCCTGTATCTGAGCGGGAACCCGTGGGTGTGCAACTGCTCGTTCCTGGACTTCACCATCTACTTAATAGTGTCCCATCTGAACCATCCAGGTGAGGGTTTGGTTGGGTGTGGGGGCGAGGACGTGACGGAGTAGGAGGAATTGGTTGCAGAAAAGGTAAACTCAAGAGATGGTCGGGATGGGACACTGAGTCTGGGTTAAGCTGATTGAAAACATGCTTCTTGCCCCACAGACTCTATCTATCCTGGGGTTGCCTGGAGAGGCAGCGGGGTCAGGAGAAAAAGTTCTAGAGTGGGAACCCAAAGAGCTGAGTTTTCTGGTCCTAAGCTCAGACTTACTAGTTGGCTGCCCTTGGGAAAGACAACTTCTCTGAGCCTCAGTTTCCTGATCCATCAAGTGGGGACAATGATATTGCTGAATGGAGCTGCCTTGTCAACCTAAAAAGGTGTGTGTGGAAATGACTGACTTCCATAACTGCATGGTAACAAAGTAATACAGGGGCGCTGTATTCCATTGGTGGCCTATTTTAATCTGTTTGATTCAGTGACTGAATTTTCCCAGGATCTGAAAGTAAATTCAGACATGCAGAGGCAGTAGAAAATCCAAGAGTATGAAGCACAGAAGAGAAAGTGTAATAGGGAGAGGGGGAGGGGCCAGGAGCTCCCCAGGCAATGAGAGAGGGGGTGGAGAGAAGGCTTTTGATGGCCCCTTTTTCTTCAAGATGCTAACCCTCTAAGGTAGGAGAGAGTGGCATGAATCCCTGAAGAAGGGGTCACCGGTGCCCACTGTGTCCAACAGGGAGAATCCACTCTCCCAGGCAGATTCTGAAGTCTTACCTGGCAGATTTCCAAGCCAGATGCTACAACTCTCTCCACTGTCGCCAGCCCTCTGCCATGGTCCCTGGGGCCCCTCAGTGTCTAATCCCCTCTTCCATTCAGTGACTTTACTGTCCCATCCTCATCCTCCAATCATCCCACTCCAACACCACCTGCACTCAGGAAGTCAGAACTTCAGGTAACTGTGAACTGACTCCTCACAGAAAGCCAGGGGCCACCGAGGTGATCTGGCAAGACTGGACTTTGGATTCAAACCCTATCAAAACCATGTCTTCTCTCCCTCCCCTGAGTGTCTGTTCTTGAAAAGACTCTCAGGCACCTGCACCTGCTGAAGCTTCTGGCCCAGGTGGCAATATTCCAGGAAGATCCCTAGCCAAAATGTTAAGTTTCAAGGGGATTTGGGGGGAGAGGGAGCTGAGTGGTGGCAGCGCTCATGGCTGCCCTTCCAACGGGAGGGTCTTAACATGTCTTCCGGGCCAGGCCTGGCTCTGGTGAGGCAAGTGAGCAAAACTGAGGGAGGCCCAAAGAGTGGGCGGCTCCTCACATTTTGTGCCCGAGGCACCTGGCGATGCTGAGAGGTACTTTGATCTGTGTTAGAATAAACTGAAAGGAAAGAACTCCATCAGACCATCTTCTTAAGATCACCAATCATAAAAGGATAGAGGAGCAGTTATCTTGGGTAGGTTGCCTTATTTCTCTATGAGAATGTCTTCTACTTTTCTCAGTGACTGGTGCTGTGGTGCTTTCTAGAAAGCTCTGTGGAAGAGGGTCATGATTGATTATTCTCGTGCATCGAATGTGGCTTTTACAGGGGATTCTCCTGTCAAGGTTCATGTAACCAGTCTGTGAAGAAGCTTCATCCTCTTTTGACCCTCCCCACCATATGTGTATATTTTCCCTGAGCAGAGCCCACCACGTGGCCAGGAGAACCTCAACCCTAGCTGAAAAGGGAGACGTAGCTTGGCGTCCTCCCCAGCCCCTAAGCCTCCTACTTCACCTGCCCTCGAATCTCCCTTAATCAAAATTCTGCTTATGGAGTTGTCTCTTCTCAGAATTTTCAGGCTGACTACATTGGACCCCTTGACTCACTTCATTCTGGGGTTGAATAGGACTGTAGACCAGATCTGTTTCACTGCATGTTTTCAAAACCATCAGAAGCGGGTAGCTATCCTGTCAAGCTCATAAGCTGTTCATGAACAAAGAGTCTGTCTTTTGTGAGCCCCCCCTCCACAACTACTAATCTGCACATCTCCCTCTGCTGTTTTTGGTGGCCTAGAGAAACCCACCCAGGTCACTTCATGCAGAACTGTGGGCTCATGGCCCTGGCTAACAATTCTTATCTCTTAAAAACACTAATGAGCCCAAGGCCAGCCATAGAGGAATTGATCTTTGTAGAGATGTTTGAAGCTGCTAGAGTTTTTCACACGTGCTGTCTCGTTTTCTTTACTTTGAGTGTCATACCGACCCTTAAATTTTGTGCCCTAGGCCAATGGAAGAGGCTAGAATTGATCATTTTAACCCTATCATATGGATAAGAAAATAGACCGGCCCCAAATCACACAGCTAGTAAATGGCCCCCCAAAAATGATTTGAACCTCCTGAGTCAGGTCATTTTTCATGAGACTACTATATCTTAAATTCCCAAATTATATGATAACTAAGGTCCTATAAGTCAGTTTAATTGTAAATATAAGTCATGGTATATGCATGCGGCCACAGCACCTAAATTACAGCTTTATTTTCTATCTGACTACACATGAATTCACTCAAGATCATTTCCACTGGATGGGGAGTTCTAATCATCATAAACTCATCATATGCCTGTGTTCACCTCACAAATCCAAGTTCATCACAACCCACCCAGATTCCGAAAGAAGGAGCCTAACCTTGCTCACCTTTGCATCTCAGTCTGGTTCTCTCTTCCCACACATACACATGCATACATCCCGTGACAAACACATAAACCCATGTGCAAATACACACACATATACCCACATACATACAAGAATCACGATGTGCCCACATGCACACACCATAAAAACATAAATACACATCTACTCACATACACAATCACCCACATAATTCATATATACAACACACATACATACACCGATGTGCAGATCCACAGCCACAATTGAAGAGGCACACACATTCACATGAAACTGAACACACACACAGAATTCATGAGATGCTTTTCTTGGCCTTTAGCCAGACCTCAACATAATGGAAGATACTTATTTCATGTGACTCTCACATGATTCATGTCTCAAGTAGAAATATCTTCGTTACTGAGAAATACTCATGATGAATGCTCAAGCTTAGCGCTACCTATTATACCACACTTGCTATCAAAAGGTGATTTTTGGCATGTTCCAAAATGGAGTGTACTCCTCTCTCCCCATGTGCCCACAGTGCAGGATATAAGAAGATTCTCTCTGAAGTGATGAGCTGAGTAACTTGGTTATTTGTAGAAAAGAATCCAAACTGAAGATGGGTTTCATTTTAGACCCAGGAAGATATTGAATGTTAGTACTGGGTGATTTTACCTGTGGTGCAGAATTAAGGTCAGGATGACAGAAGAATGGCAAAGTATAGAACCCTTAAAAAAGCAAGGCAGTGAAGAAAGGAACTTCCATGCTACCACCACTCAGTTCATCCATTCACCCATTTAAATCTTTATTGAGTCCTATAGGTGCCAAACAAGTGCTCACAGGAGGGAACCAGCCAAGAAGCCTGGAGCATCTACACCATATATGTCCCATGGCCCAGTCAGGGGCAGCAGAACTAACCGAACTGGACAGAGCAGGACAAAAGAGACCGCCATGTGCCTACGAGGCAGAGCAGGCGCTTGGGACAGCCTCGGCTGCAGATGGGAAAGGACAGCCACCATGCAGGCAGGGGATCCCGGTGTTAAAGAGCTCAAGCTGGAGTGAAACAGACCTGGATTATAACCTTAGCTTTGCCACTTGCTATTTATAGATATCAGAGAAGTTACTTAACCTCTCTGAACTTCAACTTCATCTTTCAGACAGGTATAATAATAGAACGAACCTATGTAGGCCGTGGAGATGAGAACACTTACAAATGCCATTAGCAGTAAGTCTTGCACACCAAAAGCGTTCAATAAGTGAATGGTTGGCAGACGTGGGAAAGATACAGGGTACTTAAGAGAGTACAGACATCAGTCAGGTGACCCCAGGATAAGCAGTGGGCTTCAGGAAGGCTGAGCACACATGGAATAAGAAGGCTGAGCACTCCTGTCCAGGAGACAGGACTGTAGGGATGTATGTGGGGATATATATAGGATGTAGAAGGTCCCAGGACTCTGATCCCTGGGAAAATGGGACAGAGGGAATCTTAGAGGAAGTTGAGTATTAGACAAGTTATGAACACAGGAGCTCACACCCTGGGGCACAAAACCAGAAGCCCAAATCAAGGTTTGGTCTCAGCCGGGACCATAAGTCTCAGTGCTGGGCCAGTAGTAGCCAAGTGGTTCTTTCTAAGTCACCTGAGTCTGGAACTGAACTTCTACCTAAAGACAAGCACCCACTTCTGGAAACAGGTGTGGACATGCAGACAGCCTGCAAGGGATGAGGGCTAGGAGGTCCAACTGTGGGGCAGACATGGCCTTGAAAGCAAGAAGACACCTACATGGTGTGATTTTGTTAACTGAAGAGCACTAAGCAATACCTCGGCTCCCATCCAGTGCCTACCACTGAGCTAAAATGAACCATTAGAGATTTACCCTTTGGGATCTCAAAAAGTACCCCAATCTTGAAGAGGACCCTGCAAAAATATATGAACTCCAGGGCTCAATAATACTGGTGCCCCAAGCCTTTATCAGCTCTTGGAGGCAGAACTGAATTCTTGAGAAATACAATTAGCTAAGATTAGTTCTGCAGCAGTGGGAAACCTTGAAGGAAGCCAAGGTCCAGCAAAGAAATGGAGAGATCTTAAAACAAAAATTATGAAGGCCGTAATATGTCCTTCCCCTATGGTGCATCTTGGCTAAATTCACCTGCCACAAAGGAGCTGTAGGGAAAGTTAAATGTTTTATCCATCTATTTCATTATCAATAAAAATTTTCCCATATTGGCAAGAGGTTCAATTCCATTTTCAAAAGGTTTTCGTCAAAAGAAGCCCTCTAATGATATACTCAGCAGATGCACTAAAGGCTATTAAGTCCTCAAAGAGTTCACATACTCACTTTGCGAACATGAAAGTCATGGCAGAAATGGAGGTGGGTGGTAATGTGCTGGTTTCCAGGATGCTCCGATCAATGCAGAGGTAAACAGATCCACAGATTCCATTTTCTATTTGGCCCAGGTCAGCAGATAGGAGACTAATTCCTGGCTGGAACTGTAATTTTCCAGTCATTAATGCTATTTGAAGGTGAGAGTGACAATTGAGCTCTTCCCAGGATAGAGCTGCCTAGTAGGACAGGGTCGAATGCCTCTGAAGATGCTCTCAAAAACTCACACAACTCTAAGCTCCTGGACATAAGGAACCTGACCTTCATCCCCTCTTCTTCCAAAGCCTGGTCCAGCACTGCCCAACAAGTCTCTGCAGCAGTAGAAATGGTTTATATCTGTGTTGTCCAATGCAGTAGCCACTAGCCATATGTAGCTATTGAGCTCTTAATTGGGCTATTGCAACAGAGGAACTGAATTTTTAATTTTATATCCTTTTACATCTTGTAAATAGCCACATGAATGGCCACTGGCCACCATATTGGTCAGGGCAGCCCTTTAATAAAAGATGCTAACGCTAAAGCTTTAGAATCTAGCCTCCTCACAGGTAAGTGACTAGAGAGCCAAGCCCGGCATGGAGATCTCCTAGCATCCAGATTCAGAGTTTTCCCCCAAGCCATGATGTCGCCTTACTCTGAGACACATCACAGTCCACTCCAATCTGAAACATTTGTTGTATGTTCAGTATATGCCCAACATTCTATGATAATGTTGGGTGCTTTGATCACAGAGAAAAGAAGTTAAGAATTCTTGTCTAATAAGACAACCTTGGGATATGAGAGAAGATGCAATTGAAAGCCAGAAAGTCCTGTCCTGGTCCCCGCGATGCCACTGTGTGATTTGGGGCAAGTCACTTTCCCTCTGAGACTCACCTGTCTTTGAAATAAAAAGAGAGTAGGATTAGATACTCTCTAAAGCCCCTTTTAACAGGTAGTCTACGGACCTAAATAGAAAGATAAGGTGCATGTTAATGTAGGAAAGCCGTGATCAGCAGACGGGGTCCCAGATGGGAAATGCAATGGGTCAGTGCTGAGGTGGAGGCATCCCTGGAGACATAGGCTACAGTCACATCATTAGGATGTGCATGTAATTAGTAAGCAGGCAGCCTTGAACTCTCACGCTGTCCCACCTCCTCTCTTAAGCACCGTCTACTTGACTAGAACTATGCCTTGCCCCGGTCTATTCTCCCAGACCTGGCCTGCTCAACCAGTGTTCTCAAACTCCAATGAAATTTAGAACCCTAGACCCCATATACAGAGATTCTAGTTTCGGACAGTGCAAATCTCTAGGCCCTATTTTGAGAAACTCTATGACAATGGCTTGTGTTCTAGATCTATAGCAGTTACCCCCGCTGGTGAATAAATTGCTTTGCACTGAGATGTTAGTGGCTAATAATGTTCTGACATCCTTCCCTCAAGGGGCATTTGCAATGTGACAGAGAACAAAAGGGGAATTCAGAAAAGAACAGACTACCAGGCGTAGAAGTAGGGGTAGTTTGGGGACACTGTCCCTCTGTGTCCAGCTCTTAAATTATAGTCTTTAAGCAGTCCTGGGTGACCCGGTGGTGGGGCCCACAAATTAAAGAGGAGTCTGGGCAGAAGTGTTGTAGAGGAAGGGGGACCAAGCCAGTGAGAGACATCTGCAGGGAGCAGATGGGCTGGGTCATGTGCTATTTCAAGTCCACGTCATCTCGAGGGCATTTTGAGCAGAGAACATCTTAGTTTCATTCCAAGGCTACTTCATCCTGTATTCAAGGCTGCTGTAATAGGATAATGGCCCCATTTCAACCCACCAAGTACAAAGTCGTCTACAGCTGTGCCAAGACTTAGATTTCCAGAATGAATTCAGGTCCTCACACTCTTCTACCATTAATGCTAACCCATCTCCTCCATCAGAAAAATTGCTGCAAAGACCAGACGCCCAGAACAGGAACAGCTGGGCAGCAGACATTTCCAAGGCCATCAACTGCTCTGCCAGCCCATCTCTCCTACCTTATCACAAACACCCTGCGGAGAGCCAGAGGAGCAGCCTCATAAGGGCAATGAGGGGGCTGGAAGGGGGGCATCTGGGTCAGCGATCCCTAAACCACCCAAAAAAGCCAAGAAGAGATGAGGTGGCAAGCACATGTGGTGTAGGAAGGAGCCTGAGTGATTCTCACACATTCTTGAGTTCAGCCACTCGAGATCCCTGAAAGGAGGTGATCCAAAATCCCTTCAAGCTCAAAATGCCCACAGGTCCGGTCACCCAATGCCACTTCGGCCTCTGGAAGGCAGTATTGCAAGGCCAGCCAGCCTCGGTTCCCTTACCTCTAGAAGAGAGGCGCTCTCCAGCCTGGAGGTAATCCAGCAGAGTGTGGATGTGGCTAGAAAGAGAAATCGGGATCTGGCCATGAAGGGCCTTTGAAGGGTTTTCTGGGGAACAGGCAGTGTGTCCTGAGAAGCCCTAGGAGGCATGTGAGCCTGGATGCAAGGCTAGGGGCTACACAGGCATCCAGGTAAGAGGAAGGCAGCCTATAGCAGCCATGAGGATGAAGCAGTCTAAACAGGTCAGAAGGAACCATTTAGAAGTAGAGGCAATAGGACCCAGACTGATCTTGACCCTCCAAAGCTTCCTTGTATGCCCTTATGACTTCTGGCACAATTCTACGTAATTAATAGACTTGTATATTTAACATGTGTCTTCTCTGACAGACAGTAAGGTCTATGAGAGCAAAGAACATGTCTGACTCTTCAGAAATGAGCTCAAGGCCTGACACAGAAAAAGACTCAATAAATATTTATTGAGAAAAATCAATGAATAAATAAGATGTGGAAAATAACAGACAAAAATTGGCTTAGGCCGCTCTGGAGCCTTCCCTGAGACGGACACTTAGAGGAAGGGCAGGGAGGAGCTTAGGGGAGAACCTTATCCCACCGTGAGCATGTTGAGTGGGAGGGGCCCCTGTCGCCCAGTGGGTCTTTGGATGTTCTGACCTGAAATCCAGAATAGAGAACAGAATATATATTTGAGAATCATCAGCTCACTGGTGACCAATGAAACCAAACAAAGGATGAGATGAGCCAGCAAAAGGGTTTAGAGTCAGGGGGTAATAGAGCAAGGACAGAAACTTTGGGGAGTCCCAACATATGGAAGGGTCCAGAGGAGCCACCCATGAAGTGTCCTGGGCAGGAGAAGCCAGGGAAGAGACAGGAAATCAGAGAAGAATAGACTCATGGAAGCCAAGAAGAGTTTCAAAGAGTGCAAGCAGGTCAAGTAAGGGCTGAAAAGGCGTTCATCAGATTAGCTGCCAAGAGGTCCCTGACGTCTTGGACATTCCAATGACATGGTGAGTGTTGACAGCAGAGCACAGTGGGTTCCAGAATGAACAGCAAGGGGGGCGCCTGGGTGGCTTAGTCGGTTAAGTGTCCGACTTTCACTTAGGTCATGATCTCGCGGTTCGTGGGTTCGAGCCCCGCGTCGGGCTCTGTGCTGACTGCCAGCTCAGAGCCTGGAGCCTGTTTCAGTCTGTGACTCCCTCTCTCTCTGACCCTCCCCTGCTCACGCTGTCTCTCTCTCTCCTAGAAATAAATAAAACATTAAAAAAAAAAATTCAGAATGAACAGCAAGGCAGAAAAAGGGTGCAGAAAAAAATGTAAGCTTGGGGCACCTGGTTGGCTCAGTAGGTGGAGCGTGCAACCCTTAATCTCAGGGTCATGGTTCAAGCCCCACGTTGGGCGTAGAGATTTCTTGAACAAAAAAATTGTAAACTCTTCCAGGAAGTTTGGCTATGGAATGAAGGAGATGGAAGGGAATCATATGGGGAGGGGGTTATTTATTTTCTTAGGAGCAAAGAGGTCCACATATGTGTTCATCCACTGCTGAGAAGTCAATGCAAGGCAAAGACACGGGCTGGGGGAATAAGTCACGGGATAAACCCCCTGAGGAGGCAGGAGTGGACAGACTCCAGAACCAAATGAAGGGCAAGCCTTGAACAGGGAAACGCCCCTCCTCTGGAACCACAGAGAAGGAAGTGAGGGTAAGCACACATGGCGATGAGTGTGAGGATGTGGGGCAAATGGAACCGAGGGGCCCACCCAGCAGTCCCTATTTTTCTCAGTGAAATAATAGACAAAGGACAACTTTCTATCTAGAAAAGTACACAGGTTCACATGATGTTTTCTACGATGCTTCTGTAACTCCAAGCCAATCAGGTGATCCTAAAATAGCCCTTTGTTCTTGAGATGATCATACTCCAGTTAAAAAGGCAAAATTAAGATGGGCTCTGGATCCAAACGACCTGGTTTTTAACCCTGCCTCTGTCATTTACCAGCTGGGCCACAATCTCCATGAGAAGTATGCTTCTCATCTATAAAATGGGGATAAATTAGTACCTGGTTCTTGGGTCGTTGTGCTAATTCAATGAAATAGCCCACAGGAAGGTTTAGAAGTATACCTAGTAAGTGCTCAACTAACGTTAGCTATTGTCATTGCTGTTACAATTCCTGGTGGTGACTAAATATCATAGGGGACACGGAGAAGGGGGGAAGCAGTGTGGGCTTACTGAAACAGACAGGGTAACAGGATAAGTCTTTGTGCTGGGGTGCACTGTCCACAGGGAGCCCAATTCAGGGGAGCCCAGGACTTTTGGGGTGGAAGAGGGTATTTTAAAGCTTTCAAAATGACAGTATTATGTAAAAAAAAAAACAGAGAGAGAGAAAGAAACCTAACACCTAGCCTATATGTAGGGATTTTCTTTCTTCTCGGAACAGTGGTAGATCTGGCCTTCCCCTCAACCCAAATAAAGAAAGGAATAACTAATACATCTAATACATCCAATTAAAATACAGTCCAGACTAGAATTAAAATCATGTTAACAGAATCTGGCAATTTTCAATATTTTCTTCCAACAGCTATGATGCTTGGCCAGAGCATGTGGCCGAGGTGAGGTACAGGCCTTGAGGACTCTATTTGACGTTCACACAGGGGTCAGGGGCCCAGCCTGGCACCTGAGTGCACTTATTCCTCTAATAGTTTCTGAGCACCTATTAGGTGCCAGGCCCTGGGCTAGGCACTGGGCCTACAGCTCTGAACAGAAACAGACACGCTTGTGTGGAGCCTCCATTCTAGCAAGAGAGGAATAAATAGACAAATAAACATATGACATAATGTCAAGCAATGATAAGTGCTACAGAAGAAAATTCAGGAAGGGAAGGGAGAGAGTGTGCCTGGGATTGAGGCAAGGCAGATACTTTACATTGGATGGTACCAAGGAGGTGACATTTGAGCAGAGAATTGAATGACGTAAGGGGACAAGCTCTGGACATAGGATGTGGGGGAGGGGGCTTCCTAGACAGAGAGAAGAGCAAATGCAAAGGCCCTGGGGTGGAATGAGCTCAATGTATTAAAAGGTGAGTATGGTGGAGGCAGATGGAGGAAGGAGACAGAAAAACAGAGGCCAGATCAGGTAGGGCCTCTAGGCCACTGCGAGGCTTCTGACTCTGTTCCACGTGTGACAGGATATCATGAAAGGGTTTGGACAGGCAAGCAGCATGACCTATGACCTGCAGACGGCTCCCACTGCTGGATGGAGTGAGAAGGGCTGCCACAGATCAGGCGAGAGAGGATGGTGGCCTGGACCAGGGTAACGGTCCAGATGACAGAAGTGTCAGGACATATACGTTGGGAAGGTCAGCCTAAACGGAATGTCTCGTGTTTCGAGAGGCAGCTCATGATGCGAGCGAGGAAGCGATGAGGGGTCCCAAGTTTCCACCTGGGCCACTCTGATCTGTGGTGCCTTTCTGCAGCTGAGCTTTTCTAAACTGCCTCTATCCATGAGGATGGCCGTCCACTACCTGGATTTTTCTGAGCAGATGGGTAGTTACTAAGCAGGCTCAGCTCTAGACCAAACTAAGAAGAAACTAGAATTTGCTTTTAGCTTCCAAGAACCAACTGGTACCATCCCCTAGCCCGGCCACGCAGCCGGTCCCCCACCCCCATCAAAACCTTACTCAGAAAGGTGCCCGCTGGTTTCTCCGAGCGTAGGGCTTAAGTCGTTAGCTTCTTTTTCAGAAGACGATACCCTTTAAGCCTTATCCTGCTGGCGCAGTGGAAGGTTATATCTCCTGCTGACAGAATCCCGTGTACTCACAAGTGCCAAAGGCAGTATTTTGAGGAAAGGGCGTCTTTCTACCCCTAAAACATGCCCACATACAACCGCTTATACAGAAGACCAGTCCTGCAGCCTAGAGCACCTCTAAAAGCACAGGAATAATCGGGTTGAACTTGCTGGACTTGGTCTTTTCTGTAATGTTCCAAGAGCTTATGAATCACTTTTTATCCAAAGGGGAAAAAAATTGTATCAGATAAGAACTGTAGTGCCCAAAGCCCAAATCCTCCAAATCTTTAAGGTTTCATGATGCCAGGGATGGTTTAGACCAGGAGTCAGCACTGTCTTCTAGAAAAAGCCAGATAGGAAATGTTTTAGGCTTCGTGGACCTCTGTTGTAACTACCCGGTTTGGCCATCTGTTCCCTGAAAGCCGTCACAGAAAATACGTAAATGAATGGGCATGGCTTTGTTCTGACAAAAACGTATTTACAAAAATGGGCAGCAGGTTGAATTTGGCCCACAGGTTGGAGTTTGCTGAAGCCGGGCTTGTGCCATCAAGGGAAGACAGCTAGGTGGTGAGCAAGGAGGAGCTCTGGGAAGCAAAGGTGAAGTCAGTGCTCAAAAGACCCCCCGTGAGGGTCTGGGAAGGCGGCCTGGCTGGCTGGCGCTGGTGGTGCTGGGCTGCTAGATGGTCCACTCCAGGCTCCCCTCTAGAGAGTCAGTTCCTCTGGGCACCCATGGTATAGCCGCATGTAACACCGGTCCTTTAAATTCCAATTGGGATCTGGTCCTAAAGAGCAAGGCCAAAGACGCAAGCGATTAAGGACTGTTGTAGGAGATCAGACCAATAGCCCACCCGTTGTCTCCTGTGCGCATCCAGCAGAAGTCGATTGAGCTGGCACTAGGGACACAGAGGGGAAGAAGAGAACCTCTGCTCTCAGTTCTCTGACGCTGATCAGGGGATAGTAAGAAGTACCCTTTGACACCACGCCCACCACACTGGCATCCTCCCTTCCTTCTCTGCAGTCTCGGAGGCCAGAAGAGCGTTGCTTCCCAGTTCGGGGCTCACCCCTCCATTTGGTCCCGGAGACCTTCAGTTCCTGACTCCTCCAGGACTCCGCACCCCTGCCTCACTGAGTCCTCCCTAGATTTTTGCCAGGGAAGCAGGGATTCGTATTCGTCTGGTGTCGAGCTGTCCAAGGCGGCAAGGATCAGCCGGCCCACCTATGAGGTTCTTCCTCCCCAGGCTCCCTTCCCTCGAGCTGAGCATCATGTCAGTGACGTTGGCCCCGAGGGGTATCAATAACAACATTCTGTCCATTCGGCAATCCCGCTCTGAGCTCTGGTGTGGCTTCGGCACGGTGCTTGTGTTAAGGGTGCAACAGTGAGCCACACGGACAAAGCTCCATGTCCCCATGGAGTTCATGGTCTAGTGGATGGAGGCAGACGAATGAGTGGGCGGTAAATCCACTTCCTTCGCAAATACATAATTAGCTGGAGGGAAAAATAAGGCCAACTATGCGTCTCGTGACATTCGGGCAAGCTCGGGCCGCCAGGGAGAAATGGGAGACGCAGGTCTTTTCTCGGGGTTCAAGGTGGAAAGGTCAGGACAAAAGGCTCAAGCTGTTGGAAAGCAGCGCTGCACCCTCCGCGGCAGGTACAGTTCAGTAGTGAAGGGTCTCCTCCTCCCATCCTTCATCGTACGTTGTCATCAGGTGGAGGCCCAGCCCTCGCCTCGCCCAGATGGCTCCGGAGCAAGCACACTGGCTCGCGGGGCGCCCAGCCTGCACTTGGCTCCTCGGAGACTAAGCCCTGGGCACCCGCAGCAGAGCGCGGGGCAGGACGGTGGTCCCGGCCGGCCCACAAGGGAACAGCCTGCCTTAGAACCACTGGGTTCGAACCAGTTTTCTGAGAGAGAGGCTTCCTGGGCTCCTGCACTAACAGGGGTGGTTCTGAGCCACAGAAGCTCTGACTCCTCCAGACATGTGAGCGTGGCAGACGGGCTTTCTGCCTGTGAGTAACCTGCTATGTGTGGCCATAAACAAGGGGGTACTTTATGTTTCCTTAGGAACTATTTGCAGGAAGAGTTTAAACATTAATGACACCTGTAATCATACCTGGGCACTTTAACGGGAACAAATGCCTGGGGCCCATGGAGTGGGGCTGAGAGAAGGATGACATGGGGCCTAGTAACCTGTTTCTAGTATGAATGAAGGCCCCAGAACTGTGAAGTGCACAGCATATACAACAGTACATGGTGGCTTTTTGTCAGAGGAAAAGAGATCAAGAAAGCCAGGGAGGGGATAATCAATAAACAATTTATTCATTCTGTAGCATGGGAATGATTAAAACTACCCGGTGGAGTGGTCAAGGGTAGAATTTAATTTTGAAAAGCACCTTCTACGGTGCCCAGCATACATCAGGCACTCGAAGATCAGTAGATGGGTCTATAATCTCTAATGTCATCAGACCAGGATAGGAAAACAATGTCTGACTATCAATCTAACAAAAAGGAAATGAAATAATAAAATAAAAGGCAACAAAGTAGAGACAAAGAGACATAAAATAAATGGGACAAATTGAAAACAGATACATCAGTCTAATGTTAAATGTTAACGGAACACTTACAAAACAAAGTTTGCCAGACTGGACGGAAAGCAAAACTCAGCTACATGCTGCTTAGGAAAATGTATCTTAAATATAGGAGCCATAGATTAAAGTAAACAGATGGGAAAAGGTAAACAATGCAAACATTAACCAAAATAAATTCAATAGAGCCATACTAATGTCAAAGACAGTAGACTTTAAGGCAAGAAGCACTGCTAGAAATAAGAAGAGATATTGCTCAGTGAGGCAAGGGTAAATCTACCAGAAAGAGGTAATAGCTAGAAGTTTCTCCACATCTAAAAACAACATATCTTCAATATATATATAAAGCAAACCATGACAGAACTATATGAAGAAGGAGGTAGATGTCCTGTCAGAACTGGTGACTCTAGGGGCGCCTGGGTGGCTTAGTCGGTTAAGCGTCCGACTTTCGCTTAGGTCATGATCTCGCGGTTCGTGGGTTCGAGCCCCGCGTCGGGCTCTGTGCTGACTGCCAGCTCAGAGCCTGGAGCCTGTTTCAGTCTGTGACTCCCTCTCTCTCTGACCCTCCCCTGCTCATGCTGTCTCTCTCTCTCTCTCCTAGAAATAAATAAAACATTAAAAAAAAAATTAAAAAAAAAAAGAACTGGTGACTCTAACATCCTTCCTGTGGTAACTAATAGACAATTAATAGACCAATAGTAACCAAGGGACAATAGTTTTTATCGCTGAAAAGTCAGTAAAGATATAAATAAAAAGCCAAAAAATATACAGGAGACCTGTATAAAATCACAACCTAGTTGGTATTCACAGAACAACATACTCACCAAAGAGAGAATACACATCTTTGGGGGGAGAGGGACACGCAAAATTTACTAAAATTGACTTCATGCTCAGCCATAAAGTAAATTCTTAATACACTTCAAAGGACTGCAATCATAGAGAGTATGTCTCTGACTGCAGAATTCAAGTAGGATTCAACAATAAAAATATTAACTAGAAAATCCCCCCAAAGTAAGTGTTCCTTTTTTTTTGGTTTATTTTTGTTTTTGTTTTTTTTAATAGTTTATTGTCAAGTTGGTTTCTGTATAACACCCAGTGCTCATCCCCACAAGTGCCCTCCTCCATGCCCATCACCCCCCTTCCCCTCCCCCCCCACCTCAACTGCCCTCAATTTGTTCTCGGCATTCAAGAGTCTCTCATGGTTTGCCTCCCTTCCTCTCCCCCACTAGTTTTCCCCTTCTTCTCCCCCATGGTCCTCTGTTAAGTTCCTCCTAATCCTCCTATATGTGCAAACATATGGTAGTTGTCCTCTGCCTGACTGATTTCGCTCAGCATAACACCCTCAAGTTCCATCCACGTTGCTACACATGGCCAGATGTCATTCTTTCTCATTGCCACGTAGTATTCCATCATATAGATGAACCACATCTTCTTGATCCATTCGTCCGTTGATGGACACTTAGGCTCTTTCCATGTTTTGGCTATTGTGGAGAGTGCTGCTATGAACATTGGGGTCCATGTGCCCCTATGCCTCAGCACTCCTGTATCCCTTAGGTAAATTCCTAGCAGTGCTATTGCTGGGTCATAGGGGAGTTCTATTGTTAACTTTTTGAGGAACCTCCACACTGTTTTCCAGAGGGGCTGCACCAGGTTACATTCCCACCAGCAGTGTAGGAGTGTGCCCGTTTCTCCACATCCTCGCCAGCATCTAGAGTCCTCTGATTTGCTCATTTTAGCCACTCTGACCGGCATGAGGTGGTATCTCAATGTGGTTTTGATTTGTATTTCCCTGATGAGGAGGGACGCTGAGCATCGTTTCATGTGTCTGTTGGCCATCTGGATGTCCTCTTTGGAGAAGTGTCTGTTCATGACTTCTGTCCATTTCTTCACTGAATTATTTGTTTTTTGGGTGTGGAGTTTGGTGAGTTCCTTATAGATTTTGGATACTAGCCCTTTATCTGATACGTCATTTGCAACTATCTTTTCCCATTTCATCAGTTGTCTGTTAGTTTTATGGATTGTTTCCTTTGCCGTGCAGAAGCTTTTCATCTTGATGAGATCCCAATAGTTCACTTTTGCTCTTGATTCCCTTGCCTTTGGGGATGTGTCAAGTAAGAAATTGCTGCAGTGGAGGTCAAGGAGATTGTTTCCTGCTTTCTCCTCTAGGATTTTGATGGCTTCCTGTCTCACATTCAGGTCCTCTATCCATTTTGAGTTTATTTTTGTGCATGGTGTGAGAAAATGATCTAGTTTCATTCTTCTGCATGTTGCTGTCCAGTTCTCCCAGCACCATCTATTAAAGAGGCTGTCTTTTTTCCATTGGATACTCTTTCCTGCTTTGTCAAAGATTAGTTGGCTGTACACTTTTGGGTCCAAATCTGAGTTCTCAATTCTGTTCCATTGGTCTATGTGTCTGTTTTTGTGCCAATACCATACTGTCTTATGAAGACAGCTTTGTAATAGAGGCTAAAGTCTGGGATGGTGATGCCTCCCATTTCGGTTTTCTTCTTCAATAGTACTTTGGCCATTTCCAAAGTAAGTGTTTCTTTCAATAAATGATAACATCTTATTAACAAGAACAAGAATGAGCGGATATAGATTATGCCTTCAAGAGTTTTGTCCAACTGGTGGGGGAGAAGAGATATACTCCTTCTCTGGCAAGTAGCGCCCCACCCCCAGGTGAGGGACATGTGACAGGCGCCGTGAGAATGCTATGGGGGCTGGGGGGTGACAATCACATGTAGTCTGATGAGGGGGCTGTGGGAGCGCCCTGGGAGCACATACATTCACACCAGATTTTGAAGGACAAGAAGGACTTGATCACGCAAAAATTGGAAGAAGAGGCATTAGAAACAGAAAGAGTTGTGTCGCAAAGCTTGCTACGATAGGGGCAGGATGTCCTCGAGGAATTAATAGTTTAATTTGACTGGAGCAAAGGGTGGGTCACTGGAGTGCTAAAGGAGGGAGAGGTCAAAGCGTGCAGATGCTGAGGGCTCTGAACGCCAGGCCAGGCGGTCCGGTGTTATTCCCAGGCCCACGGGAGGTCAGAGGAGCGTTTTGAGCCAGCGTGCCTCGACAGAGCTGTGCTTGGGGAAAGCGAGCCTGGTAGGTGTGTGTGACATGGTCCAGAGCTGGGAAATGGGGGAAATGAAGGGAAGTGGATTTAGGGGGACCCGCTGGGAGGCAGGAAGGCTCCCACTTTGGCAGTGACTGGGGAGTGGGGAGGGGGAGAGAAGGCAGCTGCAGAAAAACCTAGACCTCCCTCCCCGAAGAGCCACCCACATCCCTCCCTCACTTAAGAGCAACCTAACAAAGCCTTACAATCACTGCTAATTGCCCCTTTCAAGGTAACGCTCCAACACCGGGAAATGGTGTTTCTCAGTGTTTCATGTTTAGTCTCCTCTCAGCCACCCAAGCCTCAATTTGAAAGCTAATCTTCTTAAAATAGAATGAGATAACCTCCCCCTCCCCAGACACACCCCAGACCCACAGAATCTCACATTTTCCTTTTTCCAATACATCTTTCTCTGTATCATCCCGTGTCAGGTCTCTGGCAGTCTGGGGAGGTGTCCCAAGCCCTCTCTGGATAGAATTCCTGCAGCAAGGCCAGGCGCCCCCAGCGGCCCACCGCCCCCACTCCCGGGCCTCCTGGGCAAATCGTTAAGCCAGGCTGACCGGACAGAGGCCTCCAGGCACGGCTGTGGTCCTGCCCCTTGAGGGCAGTTATAATGGATCCGGGGCCCCCAGCCCCTTTTCCTCTCCTGAGAGCTAGCTCTCCCCCAGGGCAGGGTCGCCCAAAGGGTCTCTTCCTCTCCTCTCTGTAACCTTTGCACAGAGCGAAGGTGACAGCTCACGGCTTCCCTTCCCGTTGTCTACAGCTTCTGCCAAGAGCCAGCCCTCACCCACATCACAGCTCTCAGGCCATCTTCCCGAAAGGAACAGCCAACCTCGCTGCAGGTGCACTGGCTGCGGCGGACACTGAAGGCACTCAGCCTGGGGAGCTCTTTCCAGCCACCCCCGTCCAACAGCCTCCTCGCCACGTGGCTCCCTTCTGCACCCCTTTCTCTGATTCCCCTGCTGCTAGCTCGAGTCCAAACGCGATTTCCCTAACTTCCTTGGTCACCCAAGGAAAGATCTGAATGGCTTCACACAGCCTGGCGCCTCTGCTCTAAAGTTCAGGAGAACCATCTCTCCACACTAGCTTGCCTGCATCTCCCACGTCTACAAATGAGCTCAGGGAGCTCCGTCTGCATTTTCTGTGTCTCGTCTCCTGCCTGGATCCTTCAGGTTATCTAGAAACCTCTCTGAGTCTCCGTTTCCTTACGTGCAAAACAAGAGCAATAGGACCGTGTGTCAAAGCTGCTATAAGAACTGAAGGAGACCTTTGGATACCACTTAGCATGTAGTCTGGGCTTGGTGAATATCAGCCACTATTATAATTTTGGGCACGATTATCTCAAGCCCAGGTCTCCACCCTGCGTCGGAGGGCACTTATTTGACGCCTGCTGGATATATTACCCTGGCACCACACATACACAGACAGACACCTCTGCATCGGCATGGGGGAGCATGTGGAGCTAGGAAAATGCAGGGCTGAGGGCAGAGCTCTGAGTTTTCTGTGCAACTACTGAGCACCATGCCTGCTAGCTCTCCTGCAACAATTAAATCCTCCCAACTGCGCTAAGAGCAGGTAGCATTCAGGGCGCGTGTGAGGCGAGGAGATGGGATTCAGGGAGGGAAATGGGTGTCCTGCCCAAGTTCCCAAACTCAGTAAGTGACGGTGGGGATTCGAACCCTGGTGTGGTGGGTCTGGCTCCAGGGCCCGCTTTGCTTTCTGTTGCATACTCAAGTCCACGGCGCTTGGGCGCTTGACACGGGGAGGGGCTCAGAGAAGTAGCCAGGCGCCTGATCAGCTGCTAAAAAGGACCGAGGACTCATGTGGGTCGTGGGATGAGCCAGTGGATGCCAGCTCACCATGGAGACGCGGATCCGCTTCTCCCCCTGGTCACCCGCTCCCCTGAGCTCCCCGCACCCTGACGCCTTGAGCACAGATCACACAGGAGGCATCTCCGGGGACTCCTGTTCCTCCGGAGAGTTGAGCCCGATGCCTCAGTGGTCCCCTGGCTGGACTCAGTCACACCCGGGGAGGAAGGGAAAGGGAAAAGGGGGGAGCGGGGAGGGAGACGACGGATATCAGTGGGGGTCTGGGGAGTGCCGGGGGAGACCTTGCTGGTTTCCAGCCCCCCAGCCCCTGTGGCGGTTTCCGGTCCCTTGAGCATCCTTCAGGAGCCAAGCCCATTTTCAGGAGGCCCCCTGAACGCAGCAAAACCGGTCGCGGGGGGTTGGGGACCAGAAGCAGGGCTGGTGCGGTACTTCTCAGACCCCCTGCGCCCACGTACCACCCGGGGGCCTCCCCAAAACGCACATCGTGATTCAGGAGGTCCGGGGTGGTGGCCGGCAGGCGGCGCTCCGGGCAGCAAGGGTGCAAGGCCCTCCCCGGTCCCGCCTGGCCTCGGGCGCCTGGACGTTCTGCGGCTTCAGCATGTGCCCGCTGTGTTCCTCCTCACAGATGCCCAGAACGCCACGTGCGCGGAGCCCGCAGAGCTGACGGGGTGGCCCGTGGCGCAGGTGGGGAACCCGCTGCGCTACATGTGCATCACGCACCTGGACCGCCGCGACTACCTCTTCCTGCTGCTCATCGGCTTCGGCATCTTCTCGGCGGGCACGGTGGCCGCCTGGCTCACGGGCATGTGCGCGGTGCTCTACCAGAGCGCCCGGCGCAAGTCCAGCAACGAGGAGGCCGAGGACGAGCACGGCCAGCGCAGCGACGTCAGCGGGCGCATCTTTAGAAGCCGGGTCGACTCGGCCCAGGACGGGTTCCCTCAGCTGATTTAGCGGCTGGAGACTGCGGTCCGACGTGCCGTCCCCGGGCTCCCCGCCCCCCACGCCCTCACAGCTGTCTTAGACACCGACGCCTATTAGTAAAGCAAATAAAATATTTGGAGGCCATTTCCCAGGTCGGTCCTTTCCTGCTCGACCAGCCCAGGGCCACTTCCTTCAGCTGGGCAGGAGGGCACAGGACAAAGCCCAGAAGGCCGCTGCAGGCATTGCAGTGTGGAGAAAGGCCGACTTGTTTAATGAGCAACTACTATGCCTCCAACCTCAGTGCTGGCGGGAGGGACATGAGAAACACAAGATTGGAGAGCCGTCCTCAAAGAGCAAACAGTTGGGGATAAGTCACGATTAACATGAATGAAATGGAGAAAAACGCAAGACACAATGATCGTAAGTGACTTCAGTGGAACACGTCCATGGGCCAACCCCACACCCCATTTCAAGACCATCCCTACGACCCTGTGGTCCGGATACCAGTTTACAGTGAAAAGCTGAGGCCTGGAAAGGGTAAACAAGGGACGAAGGTCACCCAACAGGTCGGCAGCACAGCCCCCCAACGTCCATGTTCTTTCCTTTCCACGAAGTTGCCTCCCCAGGAAATGACTAGCAGCACAGCCAAGGACTCACCATGCAAGCCTTGGAAGAAAGCAAGGAGGGAAACCCAGAGGCGGCCACCACTAACCGAGCCCTTCGCCAGCACCCAGCCTCACCCCCAGCCATTGTAAGCATTTTCTCTCCAGGTCAGCCCTCACCGCGACAGGTCAGGTGGTCGTTGTTATGCTCGTTTTCCTGGAACTCAGAGAGGCTAAGGAACCCGCTCAGATCAAACAGGTGACAAGAAGCCAAACGATTTCTGAAGCCCAGGCTGCTTGACCCCGAAGCCCGTGCCCTGTGCACCAGGAGCTGCTGTGCTTCATGAAGTGCTCAGCGGAAGAGCCAAGGGTGCACCAACGCGATCCGCCTCTCGGGACTGGCCAGAGGAAGGGCAAGAGAGCAGGAGCGGCTCAACCAAAGACCCACTCAAGACTCTGATCAAAGGCCCTGCCGTGAAGCCTGCGGCCCCTATACCCCCTACCAGATCTTTCCTACCTCTGCACTTGCACCATGAATCCCATGTGATTCCCCCAGATTTGTTCAGCGTTAGTTAACAGCATGAGCTCCTGCCCCCTGATTCTGCTCCTGCCCCCATGTGGACTTGGGCTTCCTGGCTGTGATGAGCCTGAGGACTGAGACGGCCTGCTGTTCTCTGTAGACCCAGTGCATCGGGGCTCCATACGAGTTCATAATCACATCCTACTGAAATCACAACCCACCGATCCTCCCTACTCCATCATGCGGACTGGGAGGGGTGGCCACGGGCAAGCTCCTTCACTTCTCTCTACCTCCGTTTCTTCATCTGTAAATGGCCGTCATTAGGGTGCCCACATCATATACAAAGAGTATAAGAGTAATGTGAACATATAAATAATAATGCAACATCCTGGGAGAATTTGAGGCTTGTAGAAGAGTTACAAGGATAGGACACAGAGTTTCCACATCCCCCCTAAAGTTATCCCCCACTACCGCGGGTTATCTGTCAGACTAAGAAATCCCAAGGCTGGGATACTACTGTTTAACCTCAGACTTCATCCGGATGTCACTGGTTGTTTTCCTTTTCCGTTCCAGGATCTCATCCACATTTGCACTTAACACATTCTTCACAATCCATCTAACATTTACGGGACAGGCGTTGCTCTAAATGCTTATGTGTATCAGCTCACTCCACTGTGACACTTGCCCTGTCACAATGACCCTGTGAAGTGGGTACTATTATTATCCCCTTTAGATAATGACTCTGAGGCCAAGGTTAAGTAACTTGCTCAACATTATATAGCTAGAAAGACCAGAAATGAGACCAGCTGTGTCTGACTATAGGCTGTTTCCCCCAATAAGCAGCCAGTACTCTCTCTCAGTAAATTTTTTTTTAATGTTTATCTATTTTTGAGAGAGAGACAGAGCATGAGCAAGGGGAGGGGCAGAGAGAGAGGGAGACACAGAATCCAAAGCAGGCTCCAGGCTCTGAGCTGTCAGCACACAGCCCGACATGGGGCTCGAACTCACAAACTGTGAGATCATGACCTGAGCCAAAGTCAGACACACAACCGACTGAGCCACCCAGGCACCCCCAGGAATTTAAGTGACCAAGAAAATCTTGGCAAAAGAAATCTAAATTGCAGTTTTCCCCAACTTCTCCTCTAAGATCCCTGGATCTTCCCACAACAAAATGGACCGAGCACGCACCCTGACTGGCCCTAAGAAGCCACAAAGAAGAGGTGGGGTTAAGACCCTTTAGGTAGCATCTGGTCTGGTTTGGCAGAGACACGAGTAATCAGGCAACCTCAGGATGGAGTGGAAAGTGAAGGGCGGACATGGGGTACTAAGGACCCGGAGGAAGGGCACCTCAGCTGGGGGGTCACGGGGAGCCCTGAAAGCTCCCGGAAGAGGAGACATGTCATCTGAGGCTCGAAGGCTGAGTCGGGATTAGCCAGGCAATGCAGCGAAGAGGGGGTGAGACATTCTGAGCAACAAGAACTGCACATGCAGAGCCCGGAAGGAGACAGCCTGGCCTGTCATGGCAGGAAAACAGAGTCCAAGGCAAGGAGAAGAGAAATGATATCAGAGGGTGAAGTGAGGCGAGACTGGAGCGCCTTATACATTCCTTGTGTCCAGGTTACAACACGCTATGCCGCAGCCACAGAGAACCCCACAGCTCCATTGGCTTTAGTACAACAAAGACTTATTTTTCGCTCCTGTAAAGTGTGACGGGGGTAGGGCAGCCCTCCCCCATTCTGTATCTACAGCTTCTTGAACATTGGCCTGGGAGCCCCTTGCAGAGGAGAGAAGAGGTATCCAAGGCGTGTCACTCTTAACTTCCTGGGCCTGGAAAGGACACGTCACTTCCCCTCACATTTCACGCAGCCCCAACCTTCAAGGCAAGCAAAGGTAGTAGTCTGTGTGCCGGGAAGACACAATCCCTTGGGAAACGGAAGTACGGTGTATGGCTCCCCCCCTCCCATGATAAGGAACTTCAACTTCCCCTGTGCACTCAAAGTTTTAAGCACGAGAAGTGCATGGTCTCATTTGCATTTTGGGAAGCTCACTCGGCTATAAGGTGAAGGAGGCAGTAGAGAGAGGGATGACAGGAAGCAAGGAGACCAGCACGACTGCAGTATTCTGCATGACACAGGAGGGTGACAGAGCAGCGACAGCGGCAATAGAAGCAGAAGCAGATGAATTTAAGAGCTTTGTCAGAGGTAGAGTTGACAGAATTCCAGGAGTGACTGCATCTGGGAGGTGGGGGCAGAATGACTAGAGGATTAAGAAAGAGGAGGTAATTAGGAGGGGCCCAAATTTCTGACCTGGACAGCAGGTGGCCGGTAGCCCCAGGCACTGAGCCAGGGAGAACAGCACAGCACTCGGGCTGTAAAAACCTGGCACACGATAGAACATGGTCGGGGGGGGGGAGGGTTGGGCAGGATGGAAAGTCAAAGCCTTATTCTCCGCAATGGGAAGTCAACGGGCAGTGCCTAAGACAAAAAATCAAATAGGATCAATATAACCATGTTCTTTGGTGACATCAAAACAATAAAAAAAAAGCAGCCAAAAGCGTTTCAAGCGTCTGCCTCTAGGGAGGAAAAAAACACAAGGAAATGGATGGAAGACTGCCATTTTCCATAACAAATTTTGTAGAATTACAACTCTCTGAATAAATTATGTGCATGTCTATTTGATGAAAACTGAGCGTTTCTTTAAAAAAAAAAAAAGACTGGGGCGCCTGGGTGGCTCAGTCAGTTAAGCGTCCGACTTCGGCTCAGGTCATGATCTCACGGTTTGTGGGTTCGAGCCCCCCCCTCGTGCTCTGTGCTGACTGCCAGCTCAGAGCCTGGAGCCTGCTTTGGATTCTGTGTCTCCCTCTTTCTCTGCCCCTCCTCTGCACACACTCTGTCTCTCTCTCTCTCAAAAATAAACATTTAAAATTTTTTTAAAGGCTATCTGCTGCAGGGTGTTGCTACTTTCAAGAAACGTCTTCACCACCTTATACGGGGGCGGGGGGGGTCCACCGTGATTTCAAAACTTTAAAAACATCTTTTTAAAGATTTCTTTATTTTTGAAAGACAGAAAGAGACAGAGCACAAGCAGGGGAGGGGCAGAAAGAAAAAGGGAGACACAGAATCCAAAGCAGACTCCAAGCTCTGAGCTGTCAGCACAGAGCCTGACATGTGGCTCGAATCCATGAACCGTGAGATCATGACGTGAGCTGAAGTTGGATGCTTAACCGACTGAGCCACCCAGGCGCCCCTGTCCACCAGGATTTCAAAGGGCAACATGCTGGGGAGGGGAATCTTCCTAGTCCCTGCCATATATCTTCATTCATCCTTTGCCCCAGAACTTGATTCCCAGAAAAATCAGAGAGAGCTTCCTAAGGAAGACCACGTTGGACCTAGCTCTTGAGAAGTCATAGAATTTCCCAAAGGAAAGAGCACTTTACTTTTTCTAATATTTTTTAATGTGTACTTATTTTTGAGGGGAGGGGCAGAAAGAGAAGGAGACACAGAATCCAAAGCAGGCTCCAGCCTCTGAGCTGTCAGCACAGAGCCCAACATGGGGCTCAAACCCATGAGCCATGAGATCATGACCTGAGCTGAAGTCAGACACTCAACCAACTGAGTCACCTAGGTGCCCAGAAGGAACACTTTAGATGGGTGTTAAGGGTGAAAGCCTGGAGGTAGGACAGAGAGAGAGAGATGTTCTGGAATGATGGTAGCTCTGTTTGGTGGCCAGAAGACAGATGCAGTGACTCTGGGTTGGAAACAGATCAATCAGGTGGCTAATGGAACTGTTCGGGGCAGAGTATTCACAAAATGAGGTCCACGGGCCACCCGCACCAGGGTCCTAAGGATCATTCAGTGCTTCGATCTTCAGGATGGGAAATCTGCACTATAGTATGTTCTCTGGGTGAATCTTGCACACAGTAAACTTGAGAAACACCAGTCAAACATGAGGAGATAACGTCCTGAAGCAAAGTAGTGACAGTGACTGGAAAGGAAGAAATGGTCATCAGACCAAGGGGCTCTGGGACCCAGAGCTGGCCTCTGCCAACAGTCAGGAAACACAGCCCCACTGATGGTGGACCAGCAACACCTGACGCTTCCTGCCCGCCCCCTCCCACCATTGCTGCCTCGTAGAAGGATCTCCGCTCCATTCAATACGGTGTGAAAAGTACTGACTGCTGGTCTCAGCTTTTCCACTATGCATGTGATTTTAACAAGTCATTTCATTGCTTGGGTCTCAGTTTCCCCAACTATAAAATGAGGTGGTTCGACTAGATTACCTCAAAGGCCACCTCAAATCGAACCTCCTGAAAACAACTGTAGATGATATCCAGAATCTAAGAGAACTCCTCCAAATCAAAAAACAAATAGACAAACAAAAACAAAAAGCATAAGAACCCCAATAGAAAAATTGGCCAAGAATATGAACAGGCGACTTATAAAAGAAGAAACTCGAAAAGCTAATAAGCAGAGAGTGTTCGAGCTCATTAGTAATCAGAGAAACGTGAATTTGAACAACAGACTTCAACCTTACTAGATGAGTAAGAAACAGAGCTGGATCACGTGCTGTTTGGCAGGGATGGGGGGCCACGGGGACCCCGGTGAGCTGCTGAAGGAGCATAGTTGGGTAGAGCCAGCCTGGAGAGCCATCTGGAACTGCTGAAGCCGCATTCAGATTGTACTTCCCTATGAGTTAGCAGGTCTGCCCGGCCCCGTGTGTGTCTCCCACAGAAACGATCGCGCATGTCCATGATGGAATCCACATGAGGGCATCCAGTGCAGGAGGCTGGATGAGTGAGCAGGTAAAATTCACAGAGTGCTATAGAATGCTCCCAAGCAACTGGCTAGCTGTCCATTAGGCAACATGGCTGGGTCTGAAAAACAACACTGAGTGGGGAAAAAAAGTGGGGGGGCGTGGGGGTGGGTAGAACTCTAATGGTACTCTGTAACGCTGAGAGCACACAAGTCCTTACAATGTCCCACAAGGCCCTAGATGATCTTCCTCCCTCTCCCCCACTACTGCCTTTACCCCCCTGACAGCAACTTCTAGCCCTGTCCCCAGTGCTCACTCTGGCCCAGCCTCACCGGCCACCCTACTGTTCTTAACACACTCAGGGCAGTAAGCTGCAACAGGACCTTTGCACTGGCTGCTCCATCCACCTGGAATCACAAGCATTCAAAATCACACAAAAGCACGCGCACGCGCGCACACACACACACACACACACACACACACACACACACCCTCGGTCCCCCTTACTCAGCCCATTTCTACCTTGACAATAATCAAATGTAGGAAGTGAAAGGTAGTTAAGTACTCTCTCCTCACTCCCACCTTTTACTATGTGAGAGGGTGGGCATTTTTGCCTGTTTAGTGCACTGATGTCTCCTACGGCCTAGAGCAGAGCTTACCATAAAAGAGGCACTTAATACACTTTTGTTGACTAACTGGATGATTACAACACCATACCACTTACCATGTCAAACGCACTTTTAAACACATTCAGTGGGGCGCCTGGGTGGCTCAGTCAGTTAAGCACCCAATTCTTGATTTCTGTTCAGGTCATGATCTCACGGTGCATGAGTTTGAGCCCTGCACTCCTGCTTAGGATTCTCTCTCTGCCCCTGTCTGCCCCTCCCCTACTTGCATGCACTCTCTCTAGAAATAAATAACATTTATAAACAAAATAAATAAACACATTCAACGAATATCATTCAGTGAATGGTGAGCGAGAATGAGGGTTAAAGGATATTGAATTTATTATTTTTTTTAATGTTTATCTTTGAGAGAAAGAGCATGAGCAGGGGCGGGACAGAGAGAGAAGGAGACACAGAATCCAAAGCAGGCTCCTGGCTCTGAGCTGTCAGCACAGAGCCCAATATGGGGCTCAAACTCACGAACCGTGAGATCATGACCTGAGCCAAAGTTGGACACTTAGCACAGAGCCCAATATGGGGCTCAAACTCACGAACCGTGAGATCATGACCTGAGCCGAAGTTGGACACTTAACCGACAGAGACACCCAGACGCCCCAAGGATATTAAATTTAAAAAGGGAAGGGCCTGTCATGAGAAAATGATGACAAGGTGCCATTTAGTGAGGAGTGCGAGTAATTTAGGCTTGTGTAGCTGAGATTAACACAGGGAGGTGACAGGAGAGCAGTGTCCCCTCACCCTCCCCTCTGCCTATCAGCACATCTGTTGAGAGTTCCCCTACCTGCCAGGTCTTTGCTTGAATAAACAAAGCCCTGGCTGTGGGAAGGGCCCTCGGCTCAGTCTCCATAGTCTCTGAGATGTCAAGGTCACAACAGAGCTGACGATACCTCGTGGGCAACCCTGCACACAACTCACCCAGCTCTTCGGTTTCCCCAAACACAAGCCCTGCCCCAAGGAGGAGGGGACTGGGCTCCACCCAGAATGGTACCTCCTGCGGTAGAGGGAGTTCCAACTCACAAAGCCTTTTTGCAGCCTTCAAAGATCTTACTGTCCCATCATATGAATACAAACATTAAGGTGTAAAAAGGTTAGCGGCTGCCCTTTGTCACCTGGCTAGTACCCTGCAGAATGCACAGGTCTTGGGGACGCCATGTTTGTGTTTTCACTACCAATGTCTTTGTCACCTGGCTAGTACCCTGCAGAATGCACAGGTCTTGGGGACGCCATGTTTGTGTTTTCACTACCAATGTCGTCCACCGCGTGGTACAAAGGAAATGTCCCTGTTACAGGAATCAACAAAATGAATTCTTCCAGATTTGATTTTGCATGATTCTGCCACCAGCAACTTCCTGTTGCTAACCGTCTTCGTCTCTAGGATTCAAATTCAAAACCTGTGGATCTGATACAGGCTGTCTGAAAGCTAATGTTAGAAAAGAAGGCCAAACAAATCATCTATCACTGTTAAGAATAAAGGATTTAAAAGGATTATCTGTTCTTTGCAGGCAGCCAGACGGTGGAGACCGCACACTGGCAATCTACTCCAGCAATAATAGTTCTGATGCTGCTGAGCGGTGAGGGAGGAGCCAGTGGGAATCTGGGGCGATCTGAAGACAGTGCTGGGTGACTGACAAGGATCCGATTAGGAAAGGGGGCAGGCTAACTGGTTTCTTAAGCAGATCAGTTATTTAGGCCAAGAGATAAATACTTAAGAACAATACGGTCTGAGAGTACCTGGGTGGCTCAGTCAGTTGAGCGCCTGACTTTGGCTCAGGTCATGATCTCACAGTTCTTGGGTTCAAGCCCATGTCTGTGCTGACAGCTCAGAGCCTGGAGCCTGCTTCAGATTCTGTGTCTCCCTCTCTCTGCCCATCCCCTGCTCATGCTTGCTCTCTCTCGCTCTCGCTCTCTCTCTCTCTCTCTCCCTCTCTCAAAAATAAATGAACATTAAAATATGTTTTTTAATAAGAAAAATATAGTTTGGGGTCATCTAGGTGGCTCAGTTGGTTGAGCGTCCAACTTAGGCTCAGGTCATGATCTCATGGTTCATGAGTTCGAGCCCCACATCAAGGCTCACTGCAATCTGCACAAAGCCTGCTTTGGATCCTCTGTCTGTCTGTCTGTCTCTCTCTCTCTCTCTCTCTCTCTCTGCCCTTCTCATGTTCATGCACTTTCTCTCTCAAAAATAAATGAAACATTTTTTAAAAAAAAGAACAAGGGCACCTGGGTGGCTCAGTCAATTAAGCGTCCGACTTCAGCTTAGGTCATGATCTCACGGTACGTGGGTTCAAGCCCCGCGTCGGGCTCTGTGCTGATGGCTAGCTCGAAGCCTGAAGACTGTCTTCAGATTCTGTGTCTTCCTCTCTCTCTGAACCTCCCCTGCTCATGCTGTCTCTATCTCTCTCTCAAAAATAAATAAAGCATTTAAAAAAAAAGAACAATACAGTTTGGTATATGACTTGGGGTCTACTTGGATACCTACTCACTGAAGTGACTATAGGCTCATTCCCAGTCAGCAAAGTGAATCAGAACAAGCCTGATCCTTTGATCTTGTCTCCCTCAGAAGTAGTCCATGGCTTACAGTTCTTCCCCTCACTGAACTTGGCCCCGTGCAACACACATGGTGGGAGCTCTAAACTTCTCTGAACTGCAACCTCGCTGATGCTCCTGTGGTTACAGCTTCACAGTGAAGTCCTCCTACCAGGAAGCCCCCTTGGGTTTACCAGTTATCAGTGAAAATCCATTTAGGCTGATCTCTCTCAAGCCCTCACCCCCACCCAACAAACAACACATAAAAAGAAATCACCATAATGATCACTGTTATCTATGCATTGAGAGATTTCCTCATGAGCTACATGGACCTTGAACACATTGTAATCTCTGTCATTCTCATTTTCCCTCAAATTAGAATGGGGATTAACCCCGTGTGAGGTCCTAAAGTTTAGAGATTATTTCTATGAGGAGCTAATACAATCCCTGGCACAAAGTAGGCCTTTGAAAAATGGTAACTTCCACGAAAGGGGAACTATCTTAGCCACCACCTCTCCCTACCCCCGACCCTCACCCCTCACCCTGACTCCCATCCCTACCCTCCATCTCCCCACCCCACGCCCTATAGAAACCTTCCCTTTCAGATAGGTACTCAGACAATCTAATGTCACCCAACACGTACCCGCTGCATGACCTTAAACAAGTCATTCACTCTCTCTAGGCTTCAATTTTGTCAATAAAAATAAAGGCCATGGACCAGAGGTATCCCGTCCACCTCCAAATTTTGATGTTTGTGATTCTGATTCTGATTTTAGCACAAAAGAGCTCTACGAGCAGTGAATTTTGATTCCTCTAAACCTTACAGAAGGCTTCCGCTCAGTTTTATTTAAGCTCAAAGAGGAAAATATAAACATTGTTTGGAGAATAAGACAGAACTGGGTCCACAGACCTTGAAATCCAGGGAGAGAGTCACGTCCGCAAACAAGAACATTACAAGATGCATTCTACCCACATGAAGACAATGCACAAACCATGGTCCAGAAGAGGAAACAAAGCTCTTAGCCTGGAGGCGTCAGAGAGTGCTTCAGCAAGGAAGAGACTTCTGAGCTGGGATTTCAAGGATGCAGGTCAGGGTAAGAACATTTCAGAGGGAAGCATGTGCAAAGTCCCCAAGAGAAGTGGGGGCATGACACACTCAAATAATTCGAATCGGGAGAACATCGTAGCTACAGTACAGAGAAGAGTGTTGCGAAATAAAATGCGGGAGACAGAACAAAGCCAGATCAGGCAGGGCCCTGAGGGCTATGGGAAGGGTTTCTGTATTTATCCTAAAAAGTATAGAGAGTCATTGAAGAGCTTTAAGCCAAAGGCAGATGTGACCAAGTGTGAGTCCTTAAAAAAATTTTTAACACTTATTTTTGAGAGAGAGCAGGAGAGGGGAAGACAGAGAGGGAGACACAGAATCCGAAGCAGGCTCCAGGCTCTGAACTGTCAGCACAGAGCCCGACGCGGGGCTCGAACACACGAACGGTGAGATCATGACCTGAGCCAAAGTCAGACGCTTAACCGACTGAGCCCCCCAGGTGCCCCAGATGCAAATCTTTTAAAACATGACTCTGGCTGTGGCTGTAGTGCAGAAATCAAATCAGAAGCAGAAAGCAAGGATATAGGGAGAGAACTGGGGTGCTGCAAGGATCCAGATGAAGGAGGATCGTGGTTTGGGGGTGGCAGCGCTGGTGGCGGGAAGTGGCTGATCAGAGAGGCCCTTACGAGGTAAAGGCAAGGGACTTTGCAAAGGATTGGATAAGAGAGTGAGGGACATGGACGTAGCAAGGATGAATTCTAGGGCTTGATGTCCACAATGGGCTGGACGGTCCGGTCCTAGAAGGTACGCTTCAAGCCACCAGAGCTGGGTTTTATTATATGGAGATGTATATGGCCTCATAGGAAAGATGCCAGGCGGGTAGTCGGCAACATGAGCCTACAGCTCCATGGCATCAGAGTTGCAGATTCCTCCGTGAGTAGTCGGCCAAAGCCACAGTTACGTAGGAGGTCACCTGAGAAAAGCCAACTTCGGCTCAGGTCCCATCTCTTGGTTTGTGAGTTCAAGCCCGGAGTCGGGCTCTGTGCTGACGGCTCGGAGCCTGGAGCCTGCTTTGGATTCTTTGCCCCCCTCTGTCCCTGCCCCTCCCTTGCTCATGCTCTGTTTCTCTGTGTCTCTCAAAAATAAATTAACATTTAAAAAAATTTAAATGAGTTCAAAACAATGAACCGGCAAGTGACTGAGAAGAGTAAGAAGGAGGAAGAAAAACAGGAAAAGCTTTTCAGACTCTGACAAATTGTTTTTCATCGGCTCTGCTTTTACAAAGAAAACCTGAAAGCGCAAACAAACTGCCACAGCCAGAGGGAAGGATTAAAAACAAAGAAGCCCAGCTATTCCCTGTATATAATGAGTATTCCTCAGATTACCAAGAATTTTCTCCTTGTCCAAATTCTCACTTGTTAAGGAAGATTGTTGATTCATTTATAAAGCTCACACCATGCCTCCCTTTAGGCAGACTATACTTCCCCACCAACTGACTTTGGGCTTGGCTGCATGAAAATGGAGGTGGGCAGATGTGATATACACCATGTCCAAGCAGAAACTTTTTTTTTCTTTTTCTTTTTCTTTTTTTTACAAAGAGTTTATTGTCAAGTTGGTTTCCATATAACACCCAGTGCTCATTCCCACAAGTGCCCTCCTCCATGCCCATCTCCCCCCTCCCCCCCACACCCATCAGTCCTCAGTTTGTTCTCAGCATTCAAGAGTCTCTCATGGTTTGCCTCCCTCCCTTCCCCCACTATTTACCCCCTTCTTCTCCCCCACAGTCCTCCGTCAAGTTCTTCCTAATCCTCCTATACGTGCAAACATATGGTATTTGTCCTTCTCTGCCTGACTTATTTCGCTCAGCATAACACCCTCAAGGTCCATCCATGTTGCTACACATGGCCAGATTTCATTCTTTCTCACTGCCATGTAGTATTCCATGGGATAGATGAACCACATCTTCTGGATCCATTCATCCATTGATGGACACTTAGGCCCTTTCCATGTTTTGACTATTGTTGAGAGTGCTGCTATGAAAATTGGGGTGAATGTACAAGCAGAAACTTTAAATATGCTTTACCGACCGGCTCCAGCTCTCTCATGTTTCCATCCTTTACCATGAGAACAGCACGTTTCTTCAACTGGGATCCCGAAGTGAGAGGAGACAGAGAGCAGAACCTGGCCCAGGGAAGGCCAGCAAAGGCACACTTAATTGACTCCTCAGATAACATGAGCCATAAATGAAGTGTATGCAATTTTCAGCCACTGAGCTTTGGGGGCTATTTGTTACTGCAGCAAAAGAAGACTAATACACCTGTCCACAGTGAGATTTCTTCAAAATTAAATCTAATTATGTTTAGCTCCAGTAGAAAGAAGCAACGGGACTCTCTTTGCCTAGAACATATTACACACGTGGCACTAATAAGCAAAGAATAGGCACTGCCTCGTTGTAATCATCATGGCTACTATCTGCACCATTTTACATGAATAAACTGAGACTCAGATAATTTAGGCACATCTCCCGCGATCACAAAACTAGCACGTGGTAGAAATGGAACAAAAACTCATCTATTTCCAAAAGCCTATGCACTCTCCAGGCTGCCATATTAAAGGATTCGCTAGAAAACAGACCCGGATTTCCTGCACAGGAAGCGAGAAAAATATGGGCGACCAATCAGTGCAGGCTCAGGTCTACTCACATCCGTGGCTACTTACACTGCTGTTGAGCAAGCACAGAAGAACCAGCAAGAAACATCTGTAGCCCTGAATCTGAAATCTCACTAACAGGGCGGAGCCTGCTTGGGATTCTCTGTCTCTCTCTGTCTCTCTGTCTCTCTGTCTGCCCCTCCCCCACCTGTCCTATCTCTGTCTCTCTCAAAATAAAAAAGCTTTTAAAAAATAAAAAGAAATAAAAGCTCACTATGATCAACCCTTATGAATTCAGCTCGGTTTTCCCATCTACTCCTTGATGATGGACATCACATCTACCTTCCCGAATCTTGAGACAAAATTAAACCTTTAACATGTGAAGAATGAAAGATAAGCAAGATACATTAATCACTTATCAGTGTTCACATATCCTTTGAGGAGTTCTGTGCTCTCCCCACAATTTAACCTCACCTTGTGGATTCCCTGACGGGAGCTGGTGGTAGTGAGGGTGGTGGTGTGTAGTAGAAACTCAGAAGCTTCGAACTTAGACAAGACTGGGTTTCAATCCTGCTCTGCCTCTTACTAGCTCTGTGACATTGGAAACTTGACTTTATCTCTCTGAACATCAGTTTCCTTTTTGCAAAATGAGAATGAAAATAGCTAATTCAATGAGTTGTTTGGAGATCAAATGGGATGGAATGTTCACTCCTTCACTGTGGATCCCTGGCCTCTGCCTTGAGCTGCAAAGAGACTCCATGGCCAGGATGAGAGCCCTGAAATGTAGCATATCCATACAATGTAACACCATTTAGCAACAAAAAGGAATAAAATACCAGGGTGCCTGGGGGGTTCCTGAAGGTCCACCTCTTGATTTCCTCTCAGGTCATGGGGTCTGGCTCCATGCTGAGTGTGGAACCTTAAGAGTCTCTCCCTCTCTCCCGCTGCCCCTCAACCCCACTCACATTCTCTTTCCCTCCTTCTAAAATAAAAAATCTTAATGTGTATTTATTTTTGAGAGAGAAAGAGAGAGAGCATGAGCAGAGGAGGAGCAGCGAGAGAGGGAGACAGAATCCCAAGCAGGCTCCAGGCTCCAACCTATCAGCGCAGAGCCCGGTGTGGGGTTCGAACTCATGACCTGTGAGATCATGACCTGAGCTGAAGTTGGACACTTAACGGACTGAGTCACCCAGGTGCCCTTCTCTAAAATAAAATTAAAAAAAAAAAAAAAAAAGAAAAAAAAAAGGAACAGTGCTCACTTCAGCAGCACACATACTGAAAAAAAGGAACAAAATACCGACACAGGCTACAACTTGGATGAACCTCAGAAATGCTATGCTAAAGTAAAAAAGGCCACACCCCAAAGGCTCTATATTGTATGACTCCATCTGTATGAAATGTCCAGAAAAGACAAGACTGTAGAGGTGGAATACAACTTTGCGGTTGCCCAGATGGACAGGGACTGGCCGCAAACAGGCACCAAAGCTCTTTGGGGGCTGAAGGAAATATCCTAAAACTGGACTGTGGGAGCCATTGCACAGCCCCGTGAATTTACGAAAACTCACTGAAATGTACATTTAAAACAGATAAAGTTCGTGGTAAGTAAATCATGCTTCAAAAGCTCTATTTTCTAAGAGGTCTTAATCAATTCCTGGGCCAAATATCTCAGACGAGCAAAGGAGGAAGCCCCGATGGCTCTGCCCCCCCTTCCTGTCTGGGCCAAGGACACGCGAGCCCCTGTCCCAGCTCTAAGAGCTGTTCCCTGCAGCAGCTGGGCCCAACTCCTGCACTTAGTCACTCCGAACGGCCCCGATTCAGGCCTCCGCAGCAAAGCTCACCTTGCGGAAATACTGTAAGAGCTATAAATACTTTAGGTCCTAGGGGAGCCCGGGCACTTGTCGGCCATGGCACCAGTGACCCAGGGCAAGGGACATTCTATTCCTGGGCACACGGAGAGTCCGTGGGCGACCTGGTTGCAAGGCACTCTCAGATAATAAACTCTTGCGTGGCATGTTTTGGACCTTAAGACATCCAGGCTCTCTCTCTTTTTTTTTATTTTTTTTTTATTTTTTAAAATGTTTTTTATTTATTTCTGAGAGAAAGTGTGTGTGTGAGCAGGGGAGGGTCAGAGAGAGAGAGAGACACAGAATCTGAAACAGGCTCCAGGCTCTGAGCTAGCTGTCAGCACAGAGCCCGATACGGAGCTCAAACCCACAAACCGGGAGATCATGACCTGAGCTGAAGTCGGACACTTAACCGACTGAGCCACCAGGTGCCCCATCCAGGCTCTCTTAAAAGCTAATTCCTACCAGCTAATTGCAGCCAATATCCCTGTAAAACAGGACGAAGGTGTGTAATTAGAACTGAAGCCCATTCACCAGGTGGAGGGGCTGGGGAACCTGACTTTACAGCAACTCCACCCCTCAACCTGGACAGCATCATAAAGCCACCTGGTAAGCTTCTTTTTTCAACATTTATTTTTGAGAGAGAGAGAGAGCAGGGGAGGGGCAGAGAGAGGGAGACAGAGAATCCCACGCAGGCTCCACACTGTGAGGTGCAGAGCCCGGCACAGGGCTCGAACTCACGAACCGTGAGACCACGACCTGAGCCAAAATCAAGAGTCTGGTGCTCAACCGACTGAGTCACCCAGGTGCCCCCGCTGGTAAGCTTTTTAAAAATACTACATACGTGGTACCTCTGCCACCTCACCCCTGCCCCACTCCCCAACACAGATTTGGGTCTAACCGGCCTGGAATGTGTCCTGGGTGTCAGTATTTTTTTTAAGCTCCGCAGTGATTCTACTGTGCATCCAGGACTCAAGGTCACCAGCTTCAGAAGGAGATGGTGTCAAAACAAGGTCTTCCATCAGTAACGCTCGAGCCTTAAAACACTTCTCCCTGAACAAGGGCCTCCCCCTTACCTAGTAAGATCAGCGTCGGCACAAAGTCAGCAGACGTTGGACCTTAGGGTGCTGTCATCTGCAGTGTAGGTGCTGCCAATGTATACCAGTTAATCCCAAGTGGGTGCATGTTAAGGGAATCAATCTGTACGTCTTTAATCATAACTCCTGAAAGAAGAGGTAACGCAAATTACGAAACCGGTAGTGGAGAGGCTAAAAGAAAAAGGCAGTCTTTTTTTTTTTTTTAATTTTTTTTTAATGTTTTATTTATTTCTAGGAGAGAGAGAGACAGCGTGAGCAGGGAGGGTCAGAGAGAGGGAGTCACAGACTCTGAAACAGGCTCCAGGCTCTGAGCCGGCAGTCAGCACAGAGCCCGACGCGGGGCTCGAACCCACGAACCGTGAGATCATGACCTAAGCGAAAGTCAGACGCTTAACCGACTAAGCCACCCAGGCGCCCCAGAAAGGCAGTCTTTATTATCCATATTCAAGAACTTCTCAAGACCAAGAATAAAACCAATTAGGACCTAGTACAATAGGAACACAATATTAAATATTAAAGGCGATCAAACATTAATCTTAGACATGAGTGATCATGAGGATGTAGGACAGAGTTTTCTGCTGACCAGAGTGCACCAAAAAGCTTTGCGGATGAGGGAGAGCCCTAGCTGGGCCTTGCAAGATGGACAGACTTTTAACCGAGGACATAAAGGGACAATAAAAAATGATCACCAAAAATAGTCATTGCAATAGCGCTTACCATAAAGCAGGCACTCCCAAGCATCATTTGATTTTAAACCTCACAACCACCGTATGGCCCTTATTTTACAGACGAGCATATGGGGACTTGAAGGGGGCTTAAAATATGCCCACACTCACAGTCCGCAGGCAAGGCGTGACCCCGTGGGACCGGACTCCAGAATCTGGCCACCCAGGCCACAGCAGACAGGAATCTGTCTTGTGTGATGTGGCACAAGGCATCCACTATGCCAGGAATGTTGGGCCTTTGTCACCAGGGCCCAGAGGAGAAAACTGCCCAAATGGGACAAGGTCAGACCATCCACGTGGCTCTGACGTGCCGTGGCCAGGAAGGGGGGGCACCCCAGATATTAAGCCAGCTGCAACAGAGAGCTGAAGCAAGTGCCAACGCAAATGGAATTTCCTGGGTCAGAAATGCATGACCAGAGAGGCATCGGAAGAGGTGAGCATGACTAGGGGAGCAGAAGTCTAGAGACTTCCAGCAGGTGAGGTTTGGCCCCGGGGGCTGTGAGAGATAGCGAGGGCTGGACTGGAAAGGAGTCGCTAAGCGTCTGTCTGTGTTCTTCCCATCAGGGACCCTCCAGGACTGTGGGGGGAGCAGGAAAGGCAGAGACCGTGAGAGCGAAGTACAGAGGCAGTTCCCAGAGACGATGTGGAGAACAGCGGAGCGTGCCTTCCTTGGCTAAACTACATGCTTCAAAATGCCTGGTTGTGAAGTGACCAACCGTATTATATCGGGTGCCCAGTGTACATTTTAGCCCTGGAAGTGCACCTCCTGAGTGTTGGCAAAAGGGGTAGAGAACACGTGATCTCTGCCTGCAGGGAACAGACGATCTTGCGAGAGAGACAGGGATTAGTACTTACGAGTGATCTCCACATGTTGCTGGAACCCAATCAACAGAAGACTCAGAAGGAAGAAAAAAAAAAGGAAGGAAAGGGGTGCCTGGGTGGCTTAGTCGGTTAAGTGTCCGACTTTCGCTTGGGTCATGATCTCGCGGTTTGTGGGTTCGAGCCCCGCGTCGGGATCTGTGCTGACTGCCAGCTCAGAGCCTGGAGCCTGTTTCAGCCTGTGACTCCCTCTCTCTCTGACCCTCCCCTGCTCACGCTGTCTCTCTCTCTCTCCTAAAAATAAATAAAACACTAAAAAAAAAAAAGGAAGGAAGGAAGAAAAGAAGGAGGGAGGGAGAAGGAAGGAAAGGCAGAATGAAGGAGAGGAAGGAAGGGAAGGAGAGAAGAGAGAGAAGGAGGGGGAGGGAGAGAAAGAAAAGAAAGAAGGGAGGGAGAGAGATCCCCACATTCACAGAAGACATTCACTCAGAGGGATGGCCATCAAAGCATGAATCACGCACCCGTCTGCATCAGAATCACCCAAGGTGCTTAGTTACCAGGAGGGACTCGCTGAAGTGGGACTTCAGAACGGAAGCCATCAGAGGAGCTCCCCGGAGGCATCTTGGGCACCCTGACGTCTGGAAACTCCTGCTTCAGATCCTCTGTACCCCCCTCTCTCTGCCCCTCCCCTGCCCATCTCCTCTCTCTCTCAAAAGTAAATCAAACATTTTTTTAAAAACCCAGTGTAAGTCAGAGGGGAAAAAAAAATAATCACACTAGTTTAGCTTGTTGGGGTTTTTAAAAATCTGAATCAGAACCACTCAGCCTGATCCCCCTACCTTATTCATTAGATTTGGCTCTGAATTACAGAATCCACTCTCATTACCTGTGGTCAGTCCACACTCTCAGCACCTGCCACTTCATCTCCAGCTACAAGCTGTACCTGCGATCTCATGTTCAGGTTGGTGGGCCCAAAGCTAGGTGAAATCTTGAGCCATCAGATAAATTGCACTCATAGTAAAGTATGGTTCCCAGAGTGAGGCACCTTCCAATTCAAATCCCACCTCCATGCCTTCCCAGCCACAAGATTTGGGGCAAATTACTTAAACCCATTCAGCATCAGCATCTTAAAACCCTCGGTCAAGGTTAAAACCCCTAAAACCCAACAGTCAAGAGACTGTTGACAGTGATCATGAGGTATGACCCACTTCTGCCTCGAAGCTCACTGCCTTCCACTGGCTGACTTTGAAGACTGGACTTCTTAGAAGTTTCTTTGAGTGCTAACCCTAGTTAGACATCAAAAATGCAATGCCCTTAAGCATTTCATCTGTTTGATCTTACTCATTCCTTAGAACGTTCTCCTGACATCATGGCCTACATGCATGCATTTCTATCAGAAACACACACATACTGGGGTGCCTGGGTGGCTCAGTCGGTTAAGCGTCTGACTTCGGCTCAGGTCATGATCTCATGGTTCGTGGGTTCGAGTCCTGAGTCAGGCTCTGTGCTGACAGCTCAGAGCGTGGAGCCTGTTTTAGATTCTGTGTCTCCCTCTCTCTCTGACCCTCCCCTGCTCATGCTCACTCTCTCTCTCTCTCTCTCAGAAATAAATAAAACATTAAAACACACACACACACACACACACACACACACACACACAACCTTTTTACCCTCTTTATTCCTGTACGTCCACATACATTCTTCACCATCCTATTCAAGCATCACCTCTACTTTAAAAACTTCCCAGACCCCATACCCTTGCCTCACTTCAACCATACCCACTGCCTGTGGCGGCTCACAGAAACTGAACGAGGTCCACGGTCTGATCTCACCACATTATGATGATTGGTCGACTGCTATCTCTCCCCACTGGACAATAGATTCCCCAACGAGAACTACTTAGCGATCTCTGTAACTTCAACACTGAATATCATGCCTAGATAGAATGTAGAAGCATTCTATAATTTGTTGAGTTAATATATGCCATATGTAAAATATGAAATTATGAAACTGATTTTTTAAAGTGCTACAACTTTCTACTCATAGCATGGTTTTCAAAAGCCAGTTTCAGGGGTGCCTGGGGGGCTCAGTCGGTTCAGTGTCTGTCTTCGGCTCAGGTCATGATCTCGCGGTTCTTGAGTTTGAGCCCTGCTTCGGGCTCTGTGCTGTCAGCGCAGAGCCTGCTTCAGATCCTCTGTTCCCCCCTCTCTCTGCCCCTCCCCTGCCCATCTCCTCTCTCTCTCAAAAGTAAATCAAACATTTTTTTAAAAGCCCAATATAAGTCAGAGGGAAAAAAAAATAATCACACTAGTTTAGTTTGTTGGGGTTTTTTTAAAATCTGAATCAGAACCACTCAGCCTGATCCCCCTACCTTATTCATTAGATTTGGCTCTGAATTACAGAATCCACTCTCATAAAAGGAAGCTTTCCACCGTCAAACATGTTAACAAGACTGTTTCTGGCTCTAAAGGCAATTCAAGTCAACGCAACAAATACTGGTAAAGTATAAAGCACTAAGATAGACACTGTAATTTGTAATTCTACAAAAAGAATACTTCCAGGGGTGCCTGGGCGGCTCAGCTGCTTAAGCGTCCACCTTCAGTTCAGGTCATGATCTCACGGATCATGAGTTCGAACCCCGCGTCGGGCCCTGTGCTGACAACTCAGAGCCTGGAGCCTGCTTCAGATTCTATGTCTACCTCTATCTCTCTGCCCTTCCCCTCCTCACACTCTGTCTCTCAAAAATAAATAAAATGGTAAATAAATTTTAAAAAAAAAAAGACTTCCAAAGTCACAGCATTCCTCACCAAACTTCCCAAGGTGCTGACCTCCTGGCTGGCGACAGGCTCTTCCCCAGAGTGTCCGTTGGTGCCTGCCTTTCTATCATAGTTCTTTTTTAGTTTTTTTTTTTTTTTAAGTCGGCTCTATGCCCAATGTGGGGCTTGAACTTACGACCCTGAGATCAAGAGTCACATATTCTACAGACGGAGCCAGCCTGGCATCGTTCTGATACTTGGAGCAAGAGCCGCAAGCCCGTACGTGGGCACTACCCAAGCTTGCCTTGAGGTCCAAACCCCAGCTGCCCCCTTTATGAGCCACTGTCCACGACCTTTTCCTGCCATTTCCTCCGACTGAGCTCACCTTTTCCATTCAAACCATGAATGGTTACTTTTCAAAAGTCTACTTAAATAACCGCTACTGTTTCTTGAGTGGATCTATGTGCCAAGCACCCTATGAGAGGTTTTATGTACACACAATCACCGTAAGTCCCAAGAACACTATGATATAGGTACTATATGTATCCTCGTTTATACATGGAATGGGTAATGGAGCCAGATGTGGCTTCAAAACCCATGCTCTTAGCCACAGAGGTACACACCCGTACAAACTCATTAAATAGTCACATGCTACCCTGTGGTTGAGGTACTAACCCATTTTACAGATGAGAAAAGCAAGGCTCAAACAGATGAATTCCAAAGTATTTAAGGCACACCAGTGACTTACACAACGTCAGCCCTGTGCTGGCAGCTGTGTTGCTAACATAGAAAGAACTGCAGCCAGACAGGAGGGCAGAGCTAAGCGGTGCCCTGAGATGGGTCCTGGAGGCACAATCAAGCCTTGCCAGTGTATCTGTTGTTTCCAGTCACAGGAGGTATTCAACTTCAACTTCTGGGGCGCCTGCGTGGCTCAGTCAGTTAAGCGTCCAACTTCAGCTCAGGTCGTGATCTCACAGTTCATGGGTTCGAGCCCCGTGTCAGGCTCTGTGCTGACAGGCAGCTCAGAGCCTGGAGCCTGTTTTGGATTTTGTATCTCTCTCTCTCTCTGACCCTCCCCTGCTCACGCTGTCTCTCTCTCTCTCTCTCTCTCAGAAATAAATAAAACATTTAAAAAATTTTTTTTTAATAAATTTTAAAAATCTGCAAGGTCTACTTTAGTTAGTTTGACTTCTCTTGTTAACTGCTGTTCACAATTCAAACAATCCTCTCTGATACAAAAATGAACAGCGCAGGTAAGAGCATAAAACAATGTGGCGGGGTTTTTAAAAATTCCTGTACTGGGGTGCCTGGGTGGCTTAGTCAGATAAGCGCCTGCCTCTTGGTTTCAGCTCAAGTCGAGATCCCAGGGTCGCACGATCGAGCCCCGCATCGGGCTGTGTGCTGACAGCATGGAGCCTGCTTGAGATTCTCTCCCTCCCTCTCTATTTGTCCATCCCCTGATCACGCTCTCCCTCTGTCTCAAAAGTAAATAAACTTAAAAAAAACAAAGTAAGAGATAAAAACCCACGTACCAAAGTTTTTTACCCAAATGAAAACAATTCCTTTTAAAAGAGTCATTTCAGGGGAAAGGAAGTTGCCTCTCACGAGGCAACCAAAGGGCAGAAGGCTTACGTAGTCACCAGTTACAAATATTTGTAAGTACGGTATTAATCAAGCACTGAGCAGTATCTTGGAATAAGCAGCGTACATCACTGGCAAGCACACTTGCTTCATGTCGTAGAAAGAAGTCACTCAAGGGACAGCAAGGAGAAGCATGTGCTCCCCTGGGGCGTCTGGGTGGCTCAGTCGGTTAAGCGTCTGCCTTCAGCTCAGGTCATGATCTCCCTCTCTCTCTGCCCCTCCCCTGCTCGTGCCCTGTCTTTCTCTGTCAAAAATAAATAAAAAGAGAAAACAAAAGTGTTTCCCCCCGCCCCCCCCAAACTACAGGGTGTCGCTCTCCCGATTAGCACATGGATGGCCCATTCGGGACATTAGTGAGGAACGGACTTCCTACCTGTGAACTAACAGCCTTGAAACCAGCAGATAAAACACCAACTCTCAGCAAAATTAGACCCGAAGTCCCCAGACAAGTCATATGCCGGAGTCCACCTTTGGCCTCAGATTTTCCTATTCCCAACGCTGACGGGGCCGCGACGCACTGGATCCTCTCCCAGGACCAGGTCAGCAGTCAGCTAAGAGAGCACATTTCCATATCCACCTCCTGACCCATGGCCAGCACTGCCGCCCAGGCTGTCACACCAGTGGAACTGAGTCATAAGAACACGCTTACCCACCACGCGTAAGAGGGTGAAATTGAAAAAAAAAAATCCTCCCTTTAGAGCTTTGCTATGTCTCTCCCTGTGAATAAAATGATATTTGTGATCATTATGTAATCGGGGAAGGCTCACATTAACACCAAGAATTTTCTGGGTTAAGAAGAAAATAGAGGCCCCTGGGGGGCTCAGTCGGTTAAGCGCCCGACTTCGGCTCAGGTCATGATCTCTCGGTTTGTGGGTTCGAGCTCCGCGTCGGGCTCTGTGCTAACAGCTCAGAGCCTAGAGCCTGCTTTGGATTCTGTCTCCTTCTCTCTCTCTGCCCCTCCCCCAATTATGTTGTTTGTCTTTCTCTCTCTCTCTCTCTCTCTCTCAAAAATAAACATTAAAAGAAGAAGAAGAAGAAAATAGGGACTTCCAAAGTAAAGACCCTCAGAATTCAAATCTGAGGTCTTTGCCTCAAGCATATCTGTGACCTCTGTCCACAGAACCAAGGAGATGAGGGGGATCCTTCCCTTGCCCATTCTTCTAAGAGTACTGATTGGTCCATTGAGCTGGGACTACACACGCTGTTGGCCTCTTCCCCCCACACAGGAGAGAGGGAAACCCCAGACTAACTTCTTGGGCTTCAAGCTCATATAACACACACAAAGGTGCGGGGAGGCATCAAATCCAAAGAAAGAACAAACTGGCCTTCAAAGAAATCTTAAAGGCAATTAAAATCTTCACTGGAATTTTCTTTAAAGGCCACCAAGGGAGCATTCCATTCATAATAATAATAATAATAGGGGCGCCTGGGTGGCTTAGTCGGTTAAGCATCCAACTTTTGCTTAGGTCATGATCTCGCGGTTCATGGGTTCGAGCCCCGCGTCGGGCTCTGTGCTGACTGCCAGCTCAGAGCCTGGAGCCTGTTTCAGAGTCTGTATCTCCCTCTCTCTCTGACCCTCCCCTGCTCATGCTGTCTCTCTCTCTCCCAGAAATAAATTTTAAAAAATTTTAAAAAATAATAATAATAATAATAAAATTTCTCAGGACTGTCTTTCCCCATCCCCTTCCTACCCTCTCAGAGAACACAGACGTGCTACCCAGTTCATGTCCCACACTCCCCATCTGCCCAAACTTGCTTTCTGAGGCCTCAGCTGGTGTTTACTCTCATCCCTCTTCTGGCTTCACTTTCTGAAATGCTCTTCTTTCCCTCCAGGACCTCTCGGTCCTTACCAGGGGAGCCCATCACTCAGCTCCATCCTTCTCAGGATGTGACTCCACACACCGTGAACAAAAGTGGCCACACATCCAAGAAGCCTACTTCCTGTTAGAAGGCAGGGGGAAAGGAAAGCTTCTGAATGCTGTGGTTTTGTTTTTGGTGGGGTTTTTTGTTTTTAATTTTTTTTAACGTTTATTTATTTTTTGAGACAGAGAGAGACAGAGCAAGAGCGGGGGAGGGGCAGAGAGAGAGGGAGACACAGAATCTGAAGCAGCTCCAGGCTCTGAGCTGTCAGCACAGAGCCGGACACGGGGCTCGAACCCATGGACCGCAAGATCATGACCTGAGCCGAAGTCGGACGCCTAACCGACTGAGCCACCCAGGCACCCCTGTTTTGTTTTATTTTTTGGTCTTTATCTCATTCATTCACCAAAAAAGAGACTTAAATGTATGGAAGATGGGGTTGATACCTGAAGTCAGATGACCTGATTGTCTTTGTCACTGTGTGTGAGTCTTTGGGGCAATTAACCTAAACTTTCTGGCCTCAGTCTCTATTTATCTATAAAATAAAGTAACAGTGGGGCACCTGGGAGGCTCAGCTGGTTAAGCATCCAACCCTTGATTTTGGCCCAGGTCATGATCCCAGGGTTTGGAGATCGACCCCCATGCTGTCAGGGCAGAGCCTGCTTGGGCTTCTCTCTCTCTCTCTCCCTCTCTCTGCCCCGCCCCACTTCCACTCACCCTCTCTCACACGTGCTCCTTCCCTCTCTCAAAATAAATAAATAAACACTAAAAAATATATATATGGTAGGCCACCTGGGTGACTCAGTTGGTTGAGTGTCTGACTCTTGATTTCAGCTCAGGTCATGATCCCAGGCTCGCGGAATTGAGCCCCACATCAGACTCTGTGCTGACAGTGTGGAGCCTGATTGAGATTCTCTCTCTCTCTCTCTCTCTCTCTCTCTCTCTCTCTCTCTCCTTCTGCCCCCTCCCCAACCTGTGTGCTTTCTCTCTCTTTCTCTCTAAAAGAAAATAAATAAATTAAAATAAAATAGGAAAATGAATTTTTAAAAATTTGGTAAGGGGCACCTGGGTGGCTCAGTCAGTTAAGCGTCCAACTTCAGCTTGAGTCATGATCTCATGGTTTGTGGGTTTAGGCCCTGCATCAGGCTCTAGGTTGACAGCTTGGAGCCTGGAGCCTGCTTCTGATTCCGTGTCTCCCTCCCTCTCTGCCCCTCCCTGCTCGCACTCTATATTTCTCTTTCTCTCTCAAAAATAACTAAACATTAAAAATTTTTTTAATTTTAGGGGCGCTTGGGTGGCTTAGTCGGTTAAGCCTCTGACTTTCGCTTAGGTCATGATCTCGCGGTTCGTGGGTTCGAGCCCCGCGTCGGGCTCTGTGCTGACTGCCAGCTCAGAGCCTGGAGCCTGTTTCAGTCTGTGACTCCCTCTCTCTCTGACCCTCCCCTGCTCACGCTGTCTCTGTCTCTCTCTCTATCTCCTAGAAATAAATAAAAACATTAAAAAATAATAATAATAAATAAAATAAAATAAAATAGATGAGAAAAAAAAATGTGACCATATGTGAATCCAATGTTTTCAGCGAAAAAGATTCCAAAGTGATCCCATCAGATTCCGCGTGAAAAGGTGTCAGTGAGGGTAAGTCAGAGATTGGGTGAGAGGGGACATAAAGAAAGGGAGGACCCGATCACCAAGTGACATGCGAGCTAAGGGAGGGTGGCACATAAGATCTTCTTTATTTTTGAGCTTCACATTTGGGATATAGGTACCTATGGATCAGGTCGAAGAAGAACCAGACAGCTCCTATAGCACCTACTCAAGGAAGGCAGTTGGTGGTGGGTATCTCTTCCCACCCCCGCCCCCTGGGCTGGATGCGCACTGCCTCTGGATGGAGACATAGCATTTACCTTGATTCACAATTGCGTATCAGCTAGCTCATCACTGCACTGAGGGAAGAAGATAGACAAGAAAGATGAAGAGAAGCATCCGGGAAGAGATTTTTAATACGACTATTATTGAATTGCTCTCTTTGCCAGATTCCATACCAGGCAGATAATCAGCAACAAATTTAATTTCTGTAGGTCTTTTCTATTGAAGATATGCTATCTTTTGTAGGACATACAAGTTTAAATAGGTGAATTGTCTGAAGCACTCCCAAATTCTGGACAACCCCAGGATCTCTTTACATGAGAGTTTTCCCTTAGATTATCCACATCATCTTCAACAACAGTAGCTAAAAATGATATAACAAAACCTGGATTCCATTCCCAAAGAGGCATTCAACTCTGCTCAGCTGCTAAGAAACTAAGAGCTCCGACTGATCATGTGCTCAAACTATAAGACTTAAACATGACAATGAAACCCAAATAAACATAACACCACAAGACATTTTCCACTGATCCCTCCTTTGAGTTCCCTGCATTTTGCTTAACATGATGCTCATCCATGTGTGGCTAAGAAAAGACAATACCCTCAAAGGCAGAGAAAGCTCACGAGACCTGTCCACGGGATAATAGGCTCATCTGTGGAAACTCCACACTCCAGATTGAATTTCACCAGCAGGACAGACAGGCACCACCGAACTGGGTCCAGCGTCATGGCTATGGCTTCTGCTTCTCTAATCTGGTTTCATCTATGAGTCAAGGGAAAACCTGGAAATGTAATACAGTGACCAAGCACGAAGGTGTTTCCAAGAGACCCAGGATGCCATCCCCAAAGAAGTACCTTTTCTTTTCCCTTAGTGTCTACCCACCTTCAAAGAGTGATCACACATTATGAAGCACCTGAGTGGCTTAGTCAGTTAAGCATCTGACTTTTGGTTTCAGCTCAGGTCATCATCCCATGGCTCATGGCTCATGAGATCAAGCCCCACGTTGGGCTCCACACTGATAGCACAGAGCCTCCTTTAGGATTCTTTCTCTCCCTCTCTGCCCCTCCCCAACTTGCACCCTTGCTTGGGCTCTCTCTCACACACAAAACAAATAAATAAGCTTTAAAAAAAAATAGTGACCACATAAAATGCCTCAAGAATAACCAAATAGGATGTTGAGATCCTACAGACAAAAGTCCAGTAGATTTTTCCCCATTAGGAAAATTTAGTTCTTTAGAGCATTTCTCAAGAATCATATATATTTAATACATGATTAATACTTAAGCCTTCTATTGCAGACATTGACATTAAAAAATAAAATATACAGAGAGTGCACAAATCTTGACAGTAATGTCACTTATCCATCCATCCATTCAATAAATATTTGATTAAACCAAACATCTTTATATAAAACGCCCATGTGACAAGCAAAAAGAGGAATAGAAAAATAGTGAAGAGATACGCTTTGCCTTCAAAAACTAAGTCAGGACACATACACAAAACAATAATAAAACCAAAATCAAAAAAAAAAAACCCTTTAAGGGAAAAAGGTAGAAAGTAATTGCCCTGAGAGGGGTACATATAAAGTACCATACTTATGTGAGCTCAGAGAAGGCTGAAATCCTTCCTGGTGGAAGGGGTCAAGAAAAGCTTCACAGAGGAAAGAGTATTTCAGATGACCTTTGAAGGATGGGTAAGATTTCCACCTGAAAGATGCAAGAAAAGTGCATCCAGCTGGAAAGATTGGCCTAACCGAGGAGTCTGAGGAGACAGACATAGAAAACAAGACATTTTTCGGTCTGGCTAGAAAATAGGGCTGTAAGGCATATAAAGCAGATGGGGGGAAAGTTGGAAAAGTAAGCTATAACTATTTCATAGATGGCCTTCAATAAGAATTTGGAATTTGTATTGTAAATAATGAAAGGCCACGGAAGGTTCTAAGCTCAAGGAGTGGCATGGTGAGACTTCAAAAGGCAGATTAGAGGAAAATGTGACCAGAGGCAAGAAGACAAGTCAGGATAGAAATATGATGGGATAGATAGATAGATAGATGATAGATAGATAGATAGATAGATAGATAGATAGATAGATAGATAAAAACAAAGATTTGGGGTTTCAGAGAGGGCATCAAGAGGAAGGGGTAGACAAGAGAAATGCTGAGTCAGGGTCAATGGGATTTGGCCATTGGTGATCATGTGGGACCAGAACATCAAAGATCATCCCCGAAGTCTGCATTCTGGATGACTGAGAAGATAATCATATCATCGACAGAAACAGAACTTAGGGGGTGACCAAGCCTGTGGAGCCCCTAAATGCTTACGTTTGGCCGTCAGATGGCAATGTGGAGGTGGCACCAGGAAGACATTTAGGGGAAAATACAAAGGTCTCATTCATGGGGCACCCGGGTAGCTCCGTCAGTTGATCATCCAACTTGGGCTCAGGTCACGATCTCACGGTTCGTGGGTTCGAGCCCCACATCAGGCTCTGTGCTGACAGCTCTGAGCCTGGAGCCTGCTTCGGATTCTGTGACTCCCTCTCTCTCTGCCCCTCTCCCATTCATCCTCTGTCTCTCTCTCAAAAATAAATAAACATTTTAAAAAACTTATATAAAAAAACAAAGGTCTCCTTCAGTCCTGTTACTTCACCTCCCTGTGATAGTAGCCACTGTTGACCCCTCTCCCCTTGAAATTCTCCTCTTGGCTTTCTGGATGATACGCTTTCCTTATTTTCCTCCTTCCTTGGTGGCAACTCCAACGAGGGCTCCGTGAGCTCCTCTGCTACTATCTGTCCCACGAGCGTCTTCCGCCGAGCTCTAGACTTAGTCTTCTCTCATTTTACATCCTGTCCTTGAAAGGTCTGTCTGCTGCTGTTTAATGTCACCTCTGTGCAGATGGCCGCTGTAGAAGGCCGTGGTTGGGAATGCAGGCTCTGAAATCAGTCGGGCTCAAACCCCAGCTCCACCCCCTGCTGGGCAAGTCATGTTGGACGAATCACTATATCTTGATTTTCCTCACGTGTAAAATGTGGTTATAGGGTTGTTAAGGGGATTTAAGGTGGGCGTTCATACAGAATCTGCCACATCGTAAGTCCTCAGTAAATGGTAATCATTATTAACCAAAATGTGTAACTGGAAATCTATTCTCTCCTGATGGGCAGATCTATACAGTCAGTTGTCCTCTGAGCCAGATTCCCTGAAGTCCTAAAGTGACTACACCATTTTCTTACTTCCCTCAACCCTTTATTACAAACACTCATCCAATCATCTGAATTCAAAGCCTAATGGGACTCAACCCATATCTCTCCCACCTACTTCCCCCACAACATCCATTTTTCATCAACTCCTATAAAATTCCAAAGGATTTCACATGACATAAAATGCCCATTGTTATCTTGCCTCCACTTCCCTGTCCAAGCTCACCTCCCACCCCTCCCTCTCCTTCCCTGTATATTTACACATTCTGCCCCAGCTTCATACTAAGGTACTTGCCATTCCTCGCAAGCATCGAGTAATCTAATATAAAATTCTTTACATGTTTCTTTCCTCTGCATGAGATGTCCTTCTTCCAGACTCCCATGGCCAATCTATTTGTGTTTAAAGACTCAGTTTGTGACATCTCCCTTTTAAGCCTTTCCTAGCTGCCAGTGGGCAGTTCAATGCCTCTGTCTCTGCTTTTTTTTTTTTAATTTCTGAGAGAGAGAGAGACAGCATGAGCAGGGGAGGGTCAGAGAGAGAGGGAGACACAGAATCTGAAGCAGGCCCCAGGCTCTGAGCTGGCTGTCAGCACAGAGCCCGACGCGGGGCTTGAACCCACGAACCGTGAGATCATGATCTGAGCCGAAGTCTGACGCTTAACCGACTGAGCCACCCAGGCGCCCCACTCTCTGCTTCTACAACAAAGTGTGTACCCCTGGTGTGGTACTTACCACACTGGGATTTTGACTTGCTTGTCTCTCTTCTCCAGTAAATTGTAAGGAGCTTACAGACAAAAAACAGTCTTATCCATTGCTTAACTCCCCCTTTCCTGATCTAGCACAGTACACAGCACACAGAAGGTCCTTAAAAGGTTTCATATATAAATGAATAACCGAATAATCCGACAAAACAAGATAATCCTAGATGCTTCATGCTCTCCTCGCCCCCCCACTCTTTTGTCAGCAGGGTTAATCATAAAATGCATGTAGCTTGATTTCAGTTCAAAATTTTTCTGGTTTAGTCCATGCGTCTATAACAATAACCGATCATTTTCTATCCTATTATCCAAGATCCATATGTTTTAAAGCTGAGGGTTGGCTTTTATTTTCTTCTTCGTGATTTTCTGCATTTCTCAGATGGTTGTTGATCTCCTGATCTATAACCAGTCGCCTGACAAAAATCAGGAAATGCAAAGGAGAGGGTGAAAGAAGTCTAAGTCTGCAAGTATGATGAGATTCCCTTTAATTCAAATAGTTGAGTAATGAGGAGCCTAAAGATTAGCATTCAGAATGCCAAATGGGCACAGTATCGGGTGTTGGGGGGAGGGACATGTATGGTAAATTCCCCATGACGAGATATTAAAAGAAAAAAAGCCAGAATGTTTTGAAAGCACATCCTCCTCCATTCAAAGATGACAGGTTCTACCAATAAGGGGGTGACAGTGATAAAGTCATTTCCCAGTTACCACAGTGAGCCTACAGGATCAGCCTTGGACGCCATCAGCAGCCTCTGCTTGCAGAGGCTCTCGCTCTTTTGCTGTAGCCTCACAGCGCCAGCCTCGCTACCCTCTCTGTGCACACTGCTTGGCCTTTGGGAATCACCTGCTGGAAAAGCATTTGATCCTGCCTTCACCCCTCCCAGATCCCTGCCTGGACCCACCCCAACAGACACCTTGACTTTGGACCTGAGCAGTTCCCCCCACCCCCCACCCCCACCCCGGTGCCTGAAGGAACAGCAGCTCTGTGTCCCAGGCTTCCTCTCACATTCTGGAAGCTAGCGTTGTACTCCAGGCTCCTAGACTTTTTGATGAGAAGCTCTCTCTCTTCCAGGTTGAGGGGGTGAACCACAGATAAGTTACGAAGTACCAAAAAGGAAAACGAACCCTGAAGACCCAGCAGCTCGGAGATCAGTGGCTTAGACAATGCTACCACCCATTGGCCAAAAATGAAAGTACTGCTGTTCTCTGCCCAGAGTCCAGAGTGGCTTCACGGAACATTCCACGTGGAATGGGCAGTAGCCGAGCTATTATTACTATTATTCCTGGTGCTCCGATCAGAAGTTTTTGATATTTATACCATAATCCCAATGACAGCAGGCCTACTAGGAGTCAGAGCTGCGGCAGAAATTGAGGTTCTGAGAATGCAGAGCAGGAAGTCAGTTCAGACTTGAAAAGAGGGAGCAGAGGGAGAGAAAAGGTTGAACAAAGTGCCCTAATGAGAAAAATAGATGGAGAAAGAGGCAGATATCGCCAGGGGACTTCCACCCACCACCCACCAACTGCATGAAGTACGCGCCTATAAGGAATCTAATGGGATCCCCACTAAAATTCTGCAAGACTAACGCTTTTGTGCCTATTTTTAGCGTGGGTAGGGCCCAGAGGAGCTACAGGTTTGCATAAGCTCACAGCTCTGACACAGCATAAGTGTGTCACACATAAGTGTGAGCATAAGCTCACAGCTCCGACACAGCAGGGCTGGTCTGAACCCCCTTCTAGCTGCTCTGTTCCCAAAGCCCATTCTGACTACATCTCACTTCTCAATTCGTTTAGGGCGGACACGGGGTCTACAAGGCTGTTTTCTTGTTTTAATCGCCATCTCCTGCTGGGGTGTCAAATAAAGTCAGTGTTTTCTGCTTAAAGGTTAAATGTTGAACAGAGGAGTGCACACTCTTGGAAATCTGGTGCCACGGATTTCCTGTATCCAGAGGCACTCTCACCCCCCTTCCCTGCCCCGTTTCTCTCCCCTGTAAAGTCCTCTGCCTAACTACAGATACAATCACAGTTTAAAGCTGCGCTATCCCATTCAACAGCCACTAGCTACACGTGGTAACTGAGCATTTGAAATGTGGCGAGTCCAAATTAATAATGTACTCTACACGGAAAAGTATACACTGGATTTCTAAGTGTTCATACAGAAATAAAAACAGAAAATATCTCACTAATGATTTTTATACTGATTACATGGTAACATGATATTCTTGCTATATTAAGTTAAATAAAGTTATCATTAAAACTAATTTCACCTGTTTCTTTTTACTCTTCCATGGGACTGCTAGAAAGTTTTATATTACGGATGCAGAAAGCCCTCCATTTCTACCAGCTAGCATTCGTTTAAAGACATGCAAACATGCTTTTGTAAATAAAGACATTTCATACCTTAATTAGTACAAGATAAGAGCATGAAACCAAAGCCTATTTCTTCTTCAGCTGATAGACAGAAAATTGCCACCTGATGTTCAATTAAGACAGCTATAATTATTAACCAGGAGTTTCACGTTGTGAAGAAACTAATGAAGCCAGATTTTCTCTGATTGTGTGTCTTACCGGTGACTGACTCGTTCACTAATTATCCCAAAGTTTTTACCCTGCAGATTACATTAATAATAGTGTAATTTATATACTAGGAGCATATGCCCCATCAGGCTCAACAAAGAACTTCACATTTCTCACAGTAAGCTGTGCTCCTAAAGTTCTGGGATTTTCTCATCCCTGTTGAGTTCAACACCTTCAAAGCAGAGGGAAATCTCACTGTGAGCAAGACCGGTCATAAGATAGAGAAAAGCCATTCAGCTTCCAAGGTTCCTTCCCAGGCTAAGGGTTCTTGGCAGCTTTTTCTAATCTCATCAAAAACAAAACAAAACAAAAAAAACAAAAACAAAAGCCTGGAGGGGCACATGGGTGGTTCAGTCGGTTAAGCACCCCACTTCTGCTCAGGTCAGGATCTCATGGTTCAAAGGTTCGAGCCCCGTGTCGAATGTGCTGACGGCTCAGAGCCTGGAGCCTGCTACAGATTCTGTGTCTCCCTCTCTCTGCCCCTACCCTGCTTGTGCTTCATCTCTCTCTGTCTCTCAAAAATAAATAAACGTTAAAGTTATTTAAAAAAAAAAAAAAAAAGCCTGGAAAAAATGGCCTTAGAGAAATCTACAAGCCAATGAACTCCTAAAAACAAGATATATTCAAAGTTCCAACCAAAGATTTATAGGACAGGTTTAGCCAATGGCTCTCCAGGATAACAAACTACTGGTCCAAACCACTAGGAGTTCCCTCCTGTGCAGGGCCCTGGGAACAATGGTGACTTGGGGGGCACCTGGGTGGCTCAGTCAGTTAAGTGACTGACTTCAGCTCAGGTCACGATCTCGCATTTTGTGGGTTTGAGCCCCACATCAGGCTCTGCACTGATATGGAGCCAGCTTGGAATTCTCTTTCTCTCTCTCTCTCTCCCCCCCTACCCCGTTTGCTCTCGCTCTCTCTGCCTCTCTCTGAAGGTAAATAAACAAACATTTTTTAAAAAAATGGTGACTTGGGACTAGAATACATCAGCAAGAGTGAGGTCCAAAAGAATGTCTGTCCCCTGCCTGCCCAAAAATTTTGAAGAGCCTCCCCGTGCCCTGGACCAGGATCTACTTCCATCGTGATGCTGAGTTTCCAGACAGGGGGAGCCTGGACTAATTGATTTCTCAAGTTCACCTTCAAAACCAGACTCTGATCCTCTGGTCTCCACAGTAAGGGACACACCCAACAAGTGAAACTGAAGTAAAAAGAAATAACCTTGGCCTGAGGTCTCCTAGGAGCCCGTTTGAGCAGTGCGCAATGCAAACGCAACTGAGATCTCCTGCCAGCTCTTCTCAATTTTCTCTGCTATGTGTGATATTTTCCATGGATGAGACCAGAGATGCTGGTTGTAAATGATAGTCAGATGTTTAAACAATTTTGTTGCTGAAACATGATAATTTCCAGAAGCCCCTTTTCTATACATGGTATCTTTCGGTGAGACCCACCACAAAGAAAATGAGTTGTACGAGAAGAATGGCAGAAGATCTGGAAATTCACCAGGAAACTGGACCATAGCATGCCTCAAACAAAACAAAAAAATCATTAATAGGAAACAGGCCAGTTTTTAAGGGTCATGGAAAGAATACACACTGGGTTCTCAGCAACTGGCTATGTTTCAAAGTCAGTAACCTCCAACTTGTCAGGGAGGATTGTGGTTAATGCTGCGAAAAACATGTGCTGAAAGGTTTCTAGTTGCCCCTAAATTCCTGAATTTCTAGTCAGGCTATCATACCACACATGTGCAAAACAGAAAAGTCTGGTAAATTTTAAATGGTTCCTGCTGTAAGTAAACTCAGTATATAAAATCTTAACTTATAAAATCAATACATTAGGAGGTAACCATCCATATCACAAAAGAATTCACTTCAACCTCTTTTTAACTACATTTTTTCCTATTCAGATATTAGGTTGAATCACACGAAATTGCCAGTTTTTGACTGTTTTGACCAAACAAAATCAAAATCCTGGCAATCCCATGTGTTCAATCTATACATTTCATTACTAGAAAAAATTTAGAGAGAGACCTAGGAATCCCTACTAATTTCTAAATAACAGATATAGAGATTTTTTTAAAGCACTTCGCAAATAATTCAGTCAACAGGAAAATATTTTGTCCAACGGTTTCAATTTTGATCTACATAATTTTTCAGTAACGGACCCATACCGTTTTAATATGAATATTACAGGATGCAGTCAGTGATCACTAAGAATTGGGGGAAGAAATTTGGCAATGCCTGAAATATTAGTAATAAACTCCACATTTATAGATTCCCACATTTCAAAGTAGCTTTAATTGAAATTAGTTATTAAGCTACATCCTTTAATCTTTTGTGAAATTGAAACAAACATGGAAGAATGGTGTGGGGGATGGAAAAATGGACTAATTTTGATTATCAGAATTTACACATCCAGATAAGGCTTGAGTTCAAAGGCGTCCCCAAGAAACACCATGTATCTAGTCACCGGTGGTGCCATCACATTGCTCAGAATGTTTATGGAATTACTCTTGGAAATGCCTTCAAATCCACATAAGAAAGTAAATACATTACATAACAGCTCTATTTCTCCTTCTTCCTTTCAAATTCCAAGCTGGGGTCATCCGCTATTAACCTTATTTCACAAACTTGTATCCAAATGGTTTGGGGCTGTTTGCTGAATAACACATAATCTTGTTCAAATTTGTGGAACCTAAGACACCAAGAGTGAACCCCAATGTACATCATGGACTTTGGATGATGATGATGTATCAATATAGGTTCATCAACCCTAACAAGCGTCCCCCACCCCCACCCCCCCGCAGGATGAATGTTGCATATGGGAGAGGCTGTGCGTATGAAGGTGGGGGTCTTATGGGAAATCTCCACACCTCAACTGTGCTGTGAACCTAAAGGTGCCCTAAAAATAATAAAATCTTAATTTTGAAAAATGACACAGAAATAAAATTAAAAACCGTTCTTGGGAAAGGGACGTTTGTGTACACTGAGGATATTCGAAAATGCCCGGCACACGCTCGCACGTTCCCTGGTTGTCCCCTTAACCCCTCTTCTCCACCACCCCCCGCCCCCCAGGAGAAAAACCAGGTGTGTCGTCCGCAAGCCAAGGCGACGAGGAATGCGCTGCTGGGGAATGTCCCTAGGGTGGCCAGCCCGTCCCGCCGCGTGACTTTGGAGGCTTCCTTCACTTTCTGCGTCTAGTGACGCATGTGCACAATACCGAGTGCGCCGGATTCGTGAGGGAGCCTGTCCACGTGAGAACAACTGCCGACGTTTGCAGAGTTTACTTAAACAATGACAATGACCCACAAGTGAAAAACATTCCTTACGCCCACGTCAAGGCAAGTGCGCGTTCGCTTTGGGGACAAAGGTAGACGCTCCCCTTGCGGACAGAGAGGCGAAGGAGGCGATCCCACCCCACGTGGGAAGGGCATGAAGGACCTGGAGTCTGGGGGACCCTGGCAGGCCCTGCCGGGGTCCCCGGGCGCGAGGCTTAGCGCTCCCCCCGGCTGCCCCGAAGGTCACCAGAGTCCCTCCAATGCGCTTACCTGAGCGGCCGCCGCGACCCTTTTATAGACGCGCCGAGACGCTGTCCAATGAGCTCAGCCCTCTCTGGCGCGCGCTGCGTGCTCCACCAATCAGGCGCTGTATGTAAGCCCGAAGCTGATTGGTCAGATTCCGGGAGGGCGGGGTTGAGGAGAAACTGGGGCGGGCTCAGGTGGGAGCGCTCTCCTGGCGCCTGGAGGGACCGGGATGAAAGCGCGCTGCTCCAGTTAGGGGAGGGGCCCCCAATCAGGGGTTCCTGGGGCGCTACGAGAGCGGTTTCAGGGGAACCCGAGGAAGAGAGAGCCCCTGGCCAGGAGCTGGGATGTGGGAAGGACCCGCGGGGCCCACTCCTGGCCGAGACTGGCTACTGCCAGCGTTTCAGCCACCGGACTGCAGGTGACCGGGTCACCAAGGCTCGGGCTTGCTCCCCGAGACAGGGAAACAGAACAACCCAACAGTTAATTCTTATAATAATAACAATCGCCCCTGGAAGGGGACAGTTGCAGCAGGTCATATGAAAGTCTGTGATTGTGTGGGCTCGGAGGCTTCCGAGTTGAAGAAAATGCTTGTTTGTTTTTCCAAAGAAGAAAATACTGTCAGCAAAAAAGTGAAGGCAGTGAGCTGACTGATGATCTGCAGGTCAGTGAGACCTCCTGAAAGGACCCAGGACTTCAGGAAGAAAGGTTGGACAAAGATAATAGGGAATAACTAAGTGGAAGGAAGAGGGAAATATTCGAAAAGTCTGGAAGAAGAAAGGGCACAGGTGAGTCAGGAAAAAAAAAAAGAAGAAGAAAATGAAGTCTCTAAGCTTCTGCTTGGTGGGTAGAATGACCATGTTTTATGGCCCCACCCTCAGGATACATTAAAAAAAGAAAAAGAAGAACAAGAAAAGGAAGGAAAGAAAGAGAGAAAGGAAGAAGAAAGAAAGGGCAAGCTGCTCACTTGTGGAGAGCATTGAGCCTGATCTAAGTTACTGCTGCCCCTGAAAATCCAGAATGTGTGTTTGTCAGGCTTAGGGCTGAGTCAGGAGGACCCAAGCATGCCCGAGTGACTCGGAAAGAATTCTCATCCAGCAACATTCAGAGTGTGTACTGTACTGTCCTCAAGAAGTTTCAGAACAATCTCAGAATATGGTCAATCCTTTATTAGAATTGTTTTAGGTTGACTTCAGTGTCTTCCATCAAAGGCACCTAATAGGTGGCATTGTGCTTCCGAGCCCTGCAGAAAGCATCCTGTTCTGAAAGGAATAGCAATGATGGGTTTGTTTGTTTTTTTTTTTAAAGCCCTGTGTGTGTGTGTGACATTTTTTAACTTCGCAAGTCACGGTGCTCCCCCACTCCCTTCTCTTCTGACAGTGTGTCTCGCTGGATGCCCTGTTCTTGAAGAGGCTCTGCATCCCTTCCACCAAAGTCGCATCCCATGGCTCACGTCATTATATCGTTTTTACTTCTTTCCAAGCTTGTTTCTGATTCCCACAGAGGCTGTCGTCATTCTGAGCTTGCTATATATAGAATTACTTTTCCAGGAACGTTATTAGTGAAAGGAAAGGTCTCTCTTGTCCATTATGGAGATATACCAATGCTACTTACCTTCTCAGCCTCTCTTACGAAACCAGTTTTACTATAATTAACTTTCACTTCCCTGAGCAGCTCTGTCCAGTCACGTCTCCGTTAATTCCTCCGGAATTTCTTGTTCCATTTTTGAATTTTAAGAAGCTGGGACCTGTCTTCATTAGGAGTCTAGCATCTTGTTCTTTACAGAGCTCTGCAATTGGATAGCAGAGCGGAGTACTTAGAAACAGCAAGCTGGCTCTCTTTAATTTTGTAACAACTAATGTGACAGCTGCCTAGCTTCTAGTGTTTCCTGACTCTTCCCTTCCCCTTTTCATACATCTGACCCACCTTACTGATGTCATTCTATCTGTTACTATTTAGATGAATGTACTGCAGGCTTTCGAGCCACTTGAGGATACAAGGAAGACGGTTAATGTCTAGACCTCAGATCTATTGCCCTTAAGACCCCAGCATCATGTCCCCACATGGACAGGTAGGTGTGTGCTGCTCTTTGATTTTGCCTTGTATCCATGTAAATGGCTCTCTGCCTGCTAAGCCTTCAGGAGGAAAGAATCGAGTAGGAATTACCTTCCCCAACTCCTGCTCTTCTATCCTTTTTTTAAATGTCCAATATTCTGGACTTCCCCACTTATTCCTCAATCAGTATATTCTGAGTGTTTGGAGCTGAAAGCCTTCTCTCAAAAGCACCTGGTCGGGAGACACAGCTGCGTAGGGCAGACTACTCTAGAAACAGCAGGGTACCCAGAGGAACCCCCGAAGTTCACAGGCGGGTCTACACCCCACGTCCTAAACCGAGTGCAGGTCTGAGGGAGATTGTGCACGTGGGGGGTCATGAGCACAGATTCCTCGCTTCCCAGCCCACCTCTGGCGCCTGCTCTCTGGGGACCCTAAGGAAGTCACTCAGCCTCAGGCTCCTTGTCTGTAAAAGGGGGATATCATGGAACCAACTTCATGTGGTCTCTGTGAGGCTTTCACAGGGCAATCATATAAAGTGCTCAGAATAGGACCTGGCATTGAAAGTGCCATATACACATGAAGTGTCATTATCATAAGCCATGAGCCCGAACCCACAGCAATGTGAGCGTCTCTGACCGAATCGTTCTTTGGGCTCGGACAGCGAGGCATGGGACCTCTCACACGTCTGTCCTTTTTGTCCCCCTCAAATGAACCAACCTTTTCGAATCTCTGAAGATAAGAAAGAGAGTTTTATTTCAGCCCAAGAGAGGACAGCTGCCCGGGAAACACAGTCTTCTCAAGAAGAAGGTGCTCTGGAGCATGAAGAGTTTTCAGAGGGTTATAGACTTTTTACACCTTCGAGAAGCTCAAAAGACTATAGGTTAGCATATAGGCAGGAGTCATGAGGTTTATCATAAAGGAATGCAGGGAGTGGGAGCTGTGATCGATAATTCGAGAACAAGATGGTTTTCCTCTGGGCTACTCTTCACAAAGCAGATGTACCATGTATGCATGGTGGGCCGGAAATCAGGCCTTGTTTGGGTTCGAACCAAGTTTACATACGGCCATGTTAACCTAGGAAGACATCTAGAATGGCTTCTGTCGTATAGATCAGGCCTCTAAAGAGTTTTTTCTCTCATTACTTAACTTGCCATAGGAGGCACTTGGTGTCCAGCAAGCCTCTGCTTAGACCTTACGGAAAGCACCGGAATCCGCTTTTATTTCTACTAGGGTACAAGGGTGCATATGAATTGTGATCAGTGATGCTGGAAATTACCCCCCACGAGTTCGTCTGTGACTATTAGCAGCAGCAGCAAGGCCACGCACGAGTCCCCCATCTGCTCCCGCCACCCCCCCACCCCCACCCCCATGGCTGTCTGTACACCAGTAAAATGAAGTGTTGCCTGTGGGCACAAGCCAAGTGGCTTTCTAAGGGGCGGGGTCACAGGAAAAACCAAGGGAGCGAGAAGGTGGAGCATTTGACGGGAAGGGACAAAGTGACCACAAGGTGGCGCAGGATGCCGAGCGACTCTGTTGTGCGCCAGGGCCCGGACTCTTCCATCACTAAGGCCCCTGAAAGCTCCCTTCGCGAACACTCGTGTCTTCTCCTTCCGCATTCCACAATCCGTGGTCTTTTTTCTTTCTTTGGTTCCCTCTTTCCTTACAAAAGGTCTCAGTTCCCATTGTTACAACAGTGGATCCCTTTTCTCCGCGCTGATCCGGATTGCTGGCCGGTACTTTCCAACTCCCTGCTTCTGGAAAGCGGCTCCTCCGGTAAATCTGCAAGACCCGTAGGAGGGGAGCGAGGGAATATCAGGCTGGGGTCTGGGAGGGCCGCGTCAGGAAGGGCTGCTGGCCTGCTCTGGGTCGCCGTCACAAATTGCCTGAGTGGCATCACCCTGAATTTTTCGGATGACATGATCTTCTACAGAGGAGAGAGAAGGGGGCATTGAAATTGGGAGACCACAACCAAGCCACAAGGGGCCTTCCCTCCAGAGCCCTAGGTACTGTCGCGCTCTGGGAGGTGGCAACCCAACAGGGCACCCCGGGACTCTGCCTTGGTCGTCCCCCCCATCTGGGTGGATAAGGAGCCCCCCAGGAGGCCTGGACATCCCGAGCCTGTTGTAAAAAGTCCCCGGTGGCTCCAGGAACACATCAGCCACCACATCTTTGCCGTCTACCCCTCTTCAAAACTCAGTTCGCATTAGGGCTTATCCCAAATGCGGGTTTATTCAGGAAATACAGCTCACTGTTGTGTAACTAAAAATACATGAATAGCCCCCAAAGCAAAATCTAAACAGATGTCCCACTCTGACCTGCATCAGATCAAAAGTGTCCTGTCTCCGGGGCGCCTGGGTGGCTTAGTCGGTTAAGCGTCCGACTTCCGCTTAGGTCATGATCTCACGGTTCGTGGGTTCGAGCCCCGCTTCGGGCTCTGTGCTGACTGCCAGCTCAGAGCCTGGAGCCTGTTTCAGTCTGTGACTCCCTGTCTCTCTGACCCTCCTCTGCTCACGCTGTCTCTCTCTCTCTCCTAGAAAAAAAAAAAAGTGTCCTGTCTCCTTCAAAGAGGGGCAAGAAGCTTGGCTAAGTAAGAATAGAACACTGAGAAGTGGGGAGGGGAAGGGCGGGTCTTGTTTTCTCCTTGAGAGAGAGGAGCAAACCCTAGCAGGGAAATGCAGACCCCATGTCCAGGGGCTGCTCCCAGCCACTCCCCAGAAGCAAGATCAGTGAGCCTGCGCCCCGTGCATCATCTGAGAACCCCCGCTCTCCAGCCAGGTGCTACTTGAATGCACACCCCGCCCCTGAGGAAAGGGGCAGGGGGCCCTCTCTCTACAGGGATCCGGGGACTGAATAGGAGCTCAGACTTGGAAACAGGACAGGAAAAGAGATTTTCTCCAAGAACCCCAGACAAGCAGAGACATGGGAATATGAAAGCAGATGTTATGTTCGGAGCATTAAATGTTACATTGATTTAAACATAAGGGAATAAAACCTCATGTTATTCCTGTGATGGAACGTGACCCTTGAATGAGAGAATATAAGTAAACGTCCTCTCTACGGATCAAATGGCACCAGATATAAAGTACCTGAATCCTGCTCGGGTATCGAGACTCAGTGAGATACCGTGTCTGTGGTTCTGAGGCAGATACCCAGAGCCTTGGTTAAATGCTTGCTGTAACTGTGATACAAATGTCTCCTAGCTCAGGGGCCCTCACCCATAGAACACAAAGTTTCCATAGAGTGCAACCGGGAAGAAGGTTTGTCTCATTTCCTACGTCACCCAATTCCAGATCAACAATCTCCATTCCTTTATAGGCTGTCACAGAGGGTGTGCTAAAGTATACCATGGGGTATAAGGAGCCAAATCTCGACTACAGGAATCTCTGTCAAGCAATCCAGATTACTCAACAAATAAAATGCAAGGTGGGAGAAAAAGGTAGGAATAAAGTTATAGATTAAAAGAGATTTAAAAGACATCATTTTTTACAGTGAAGCAACTAAGCTCTCGTGTTCAGGGATGCACACTTGGGTCATAAAACTTTTTCTAAGAAAGCAAAGTTGTAGGATCCATAAAACTCAGGATGAAACAAATTTTCTAAAGCACGGGAAGAGTGTGCATTATTGTAATATTTCTAAGACTGAGTCCCTTGAATGCAAATGAATGGAAAAATGGAAGAGAATTTGACAAGATCAAATTTAAATACTAGGGACATGACCTAGTGATGTGTTTTTTCAAACTTAATTGACAGATGACCTAACATAAAGTATATCTCTTATATCATGAATCCGTATACCTGTACCTGGATCAGCTCAGGATTTTCCAAACTTTTCCAAATGGAAAAGTCAGTTTGGGGGGCTATTACCAGCTTTTAAAAATACCAAATAGGAGGGGCACCTGGGTGGCTTAGCCTCTTGAGCATCTGACTCTTGATTTCGGCTCAGTCACGATCCCAGGGTCATGCGATCAAGCCCTGTGTCAGGATCATGCAGAGTGTAGAGCCTGCTTAAGATTCTCTCTCCCACCCCCCTCATGCTCTCTCTTTCTCTCTCACTCTTTCTAAAATAATAAAAAAAAAAAGTTAAAAAAAATAAAAATATCAAATAGGAAAGAATAGAACAGAATATTTAGTCCATCTCTCACAAGGAAATGAAGTATAGTTAAAATTTTTTTCCTATCTGTGTATGAACATGTATATTTAGTTACAATGTAAAATCTATCTCTTCTCATGAGAAAGTGGTCCAAAAAGATTGGATATATAACCCAAGCTGTTTTCACAGATTGGGTTTCATTAGCCTTGATCAAGTATATGATTGAGAAGTTGAGATCAGCAGTGGCTTCCCGAGCCCAGACCGCCTCCAGAGCGCTGTGGACCACTCGTCCTGGGAAGCAGCCAATCAGACCCTTCCCATCCTGTCTACATTGGTGTGGAAAATTCAGTTATGACACCCACTTTAGGAGCTGGATGAGAAGAGTTTCCAGTTTTAAAGTCTACTTCAGGGAGCTTGCCACATCTATGTGAAAATAATGTTTCTTTTTATTTTCTCTGTCATTGATTGTCTTTATTTTTTTGCATTTAATGTAATTCATTGTCAAATTGGTTTCCATACAACACCCAGTGCTCATCCCAACAAGTGCCTTCTGCAAGGCCCATCACCCATTTTCCCTTCTCCCCCACCCCCACCCTCAGTTTTGTTCTCTGTATTTAAGGATCTCCTATGGTTTGCCTCCCTCCCTGTTTGTAACTATTTTCCCCCTTCCCCTCCCCCATGGCCCTCTGTTAAGTTTCTCAAGATCCACATATAAGTGAGAACATATGATATCTGTCCTTCTCTGACTGACTCATTTCACTCAGCATAATACCCTCCAGTTCCGTCCGCGTTGCTGTATATGGCATGATTTCATTCTTTCTCATGGCCAAGTAGTAGTCCATTGTATATACAAACCACATCTTCCTGATCCATTCGTCCGTGGATGGACACTTAGGCTCTTTCCATATTTTGGCTATTGTTGAGAGTGCTGCTATGAACATTGGGGTCCATGTGCCCCTATGCACCAGCACTCCTGTGTCCCTTGGGTAAATTCCTAGCAGTGCTATTGCTGGGTCATAGGGGAGTTCTATTTTTACTTTTTTGAGGAACCTCCACACTGTTTTCCAGAGCGGTGCGCCAGTTTACATTCCCACAAACAGTGTAGGAGGGTGCCCGTTTCTCCACATCCTCCCCAGCATCTATAGTCTCCTGATTTGTTCATTTTAGCCACTCTGACCGGTGTGAGGTGGTATCTCCGTGTGGCTTTGATTCCAAGTTTCCTCAATCTGGTTTGGTTTTCGCCCCAGGACGCGCATGTGCCTGCAGATACTGGCCTCCCTGACAATCCTGCAAGAGCCCAGACCCTGAATCAATTCACTCAGTTCATCCCTTATGCAAACGCTCCCTCTCCTTTTAAGGTCCCCCACCTGACGCTTTCAAAGGTGTTTTTGGTAACTCATGCCTCTATTTTTTTTTTTAATTTTTTTTTTTTTTTAATTTCTAGGAGAGAGAGAGAGAGAGCGTGAGCAGGGGAGGGTCAGAGAGAGAGGGAGTCACAGACTGGAACAGGCTCCAGGCTCTGAGCTGGCAGTCAGCACAGAGCCCGACACAGGGCCCGAACCCACGAACCGCGAGATCATGACCCAAGCGAAAGTCGGACGCTTAACCGACTAAGCCACCCAGGCGCCCCCTCATGCCTCTATTTTTAAGAAAATTTACATTATGGGTAAATCTATGGAAGCTTCCAGTTCAAAACGTTCACAGGTAAGCCTCTCCTTGCACTCCTGCCTTCCAGACACCAGGGCCTCCCAGAGGCAATAGATGTCACTAGTCTTTTAGCGCAGCACCAACGGCTCCCACATCTTGAAGCTGCCCCAGAAAGGAAAGGAGGTCCCTGAAAACTGGTTTTGCAGCCCGTGGGCTTTTACCACCTGAGGGACGCAGAAGTCCAGAGGGAGAGCTGGCAGAGCACCTTGAGTCCCACGCCTACGCTCTCCAGGCATCGTTCCAGAACATTTAATCCCGTGTTGTCATTACCTATTCATGAGTCTCTCTTGCCCTTCTGAACTATAAGTCCCTCGGGGACCACATGGGCCCCCCTCAGCCCTGTGACAGCATCACCTTCTCATCTGCCCATACCTCCGGGAACGGCTCACCATGGCCTTCAGAGCCCACACGCTGGCCCCTGGAGAGGAGGTGTGGCCTGAGAGCTCCCCTAGAAAACCCCGCCTGGTGCCCCTCCCACTTCTAACTTAGGACCTCACCCCCCCATCCGCCCCTCCCAGGGGCTGCAGCCTTAGTACAACCTGTCAATTATCTGCTCACTAGTCTGTTTTCTCACAGCGATCCACCTCCCTCCCTTTCACAGGTGTTTCCATCAGGCCGATGGATGGTCCCACGTCACCAGGGTCACCCGGGGTGCTACTTACTCCATGTCACACCTCACACACCCAGGCATGATGCTAAGTGAGCAGAGCAGACACCTTCTGTGATGAGGTCGCTCCCCAGGCTGTGAGCACTGGAAGGGCCTGGGCATGTCCACAGTGGATCTTAGTAAGGCCAAGCCCAGAGCCATTAGGGACAAAGGTTGGGAAAATATCTCTGGCCCAGAGCCTGAGTAAGTGGCTGCTGTGGATAAAAGGTTACTGATGAAGCAAGGGCACCGGCAATGAGGAAGAGAGAGCGAGGCGGGAGCAGGCCAGGCCCCCGCGCCATGGAGCACTCAGCGGACTAGGGGCAAGGCACAGAGGACTTGCAAACTGACCAGGCTGAACTTCCAGGACTGTCAAGGTTAAGCCCTGGGAAAGAATGTCGTGGGAAGCCAGGGTTCTGAGGAGTGACGTGCAGGAAAGGGCCCAACGCACCCTGGCAAAGAGGGTTGGAGCACACAGCACACAGGCGATCCTGGGACAAGAAGGAAGGTTATTTAACTGTACAGGGTGGAGAGGGCCCGGGTCCAGGGTGATGAAAGTCAGCGATCATACCACACAGTCAAGAAGCAATGTCCAGGGGCGCCTGGGTGGCCCAGTGGGTTAAGCATCTGACTCTTGATTTCAGCTCAAGTCATGATCTGACGGTTTGTGAGATCGAGCCCCCACGTTGGCCTCAGCACTGAACATGGAGCCTGCTTAAGATTCTCTCTCTCAGGGGCGCCTGGGTGGCTTAGTCGGTTAAGCGTCCGACTTTCGCTTAAGTCATGATCTCGCGGTTCGTGGGTTCGAGCCCCGCGTCGGGCTCTGTGCTGACTGCCAGCTCAGAGCCTGGAGCCTGTTTCAGTCTGTGACTCCCTCTCTCTCTGACCCTCCTGCTCACTCTCTCTCTCTCTCTCCTAGAAATAAATTTTAAAAATATTAAAAAAAAAAAAAAAAAAAGATTCTCTCTCTCAGGGCACCTGGGTGACCCAGTCAGTTAAGCTTCTAGCTCTTGATTTCAGCTCAGGTCATGGTCTCATGGTTCATGGGATCAAGCCCCGCATTGGGGTCCTTCACTAATAGTGCATAGTCTGCTTGGGATTCTCTCTCTCTCTCTCTCTCTCTCTCTCTGCCCCTCTCTGGCTCACACTCTCTGTCTCTCTAAATAAATAAATAAATGTTTAAAAAAAATAAAGATTCTCCCCTTTTCCCTCTGACCTTCCCCCACTCTCTCTCTCAAAAATAAAAAAAAATAATAATTAAAACTGATATATTAAGGAGCAGCACATATGAGGTAAGGAGGCAAGCATCAGAGAGTCAAACCTAGGGGCGCCTGGGTTGCTCAGTCGGTTAAGTGTCTGACTTTGGCTCAGGTTATGATTTCACAGTTCATGGGTTCAAGCCCTGCGTCGGACTCTGTGCTGACAGCTCGGAGCCTGGAGCCTGCTTTGGATTCTGTGTCTCCCTCTCTCTCTGCCCCTCCCCTACTCGCATTCTCTCTCTCTCTCAAAAATAAACACTAATGTGCTGGCTTTGGCAGCACATAGACAAAAAATAAACACTACAAAAAGAAAAATCAAATATACTGAAGAGGTTGCTTCAGGCAAGGCCAAAGGGTCAGGTGGGAACCTCGGCTTGCCTGTGCTACCCGATTTCCTTAACAATTGTGCCTGAACCTTGGTCATGAACATTTTACAAAAAAGAGAGGGATGGCTGTCATGCATGTGAGAAAGCTAGCCATCCAAAACGTAAATTTAAGTGTATTCTGTTATTTAAAGGCCTTGTTCTTTCCAGACAACAGAGCCCTTTCTCGAAAGTGTTAAGGCAGCCAGAGATTCACTACATCAATTCCCGCTTCTGTGAAGTAGGTCACCACTCACCTCTTTTCTGCAGTCATGGGAAACCAGATGCCCTCAGCATGGCTGGACTGCTAACTACTTAAAGAATAATTAATCAGCGAGTCACTGGGTACACTACTATTTCAAATCAGACTTTGCCCCCAAGATACTAGGCTTATTATGTATTATTTGCCTAATTTGCAGTTTTATGTGCACACAGAGCAGTTTTTCCCAATCAGGAATCTACAGGAACATTATACCTTTGTACCTTGGTACCTACACTCCCCTTGCCTTTGCCCAGTGGCCATACATTGACCTTCCTTCCACACGGCCTCGCTCAGATGCTCTCCTCTGCCTGTGTACCTTGTGCCTGTGTTTAGCTTTGACTCTTTGGTTAAGGAAGAAGTATGCTTTTGGTTAGTAAAACCCAGGCAGTGAGCAAAATTTTAAACTGCTTAATGCTGGGGGGAGGGAAATAGACATCTGTGAAACAAAATAGACAATCCAAAAATGGACCCAAATACTTATGGCACTTTTAGTTTCTGGTAAAGGTGACATTTTAAACAAGGAGGGAAAAAAAACATAGATCTGCTGGCAAATTGTTAGCAAGGAAAAGCTGGATTCCTGCTGCGTCCTTCCCTTTCTGGAACCTCAAAGATTTAAATCCAAATGATCCAAGATTTAGCATGTATCAAGGAGTTGAACATAAAATAAGCCATAAAATTTCAAAAAGAAAGCATGAGTTCAGGTTGGAAAAGGTCTTCCTAAGAAGGATATAAAAACTGAGAGGCCATAAAGTAAACAAATGGTAAATTTAAATACACAACTTTTTTTTTATGGAATAAAAGTAGCCTGAACAAAGTCCAAAGACCAGTGTGAAATGAAAAAAAATAGCTACAACAATATTTGGCAGCAATGGGCTTATGTCCTCCGTTGATAAAAAGCTTATATCAGCTGATAAGACAAAAATGAGAAAACAGTATGGGCAAAAGAAAAGAACTGGCAGTTTTTAAAGAAAAGAAGCCTCAGCCATTAAATCCAAATGAATTGATATTAAAACTTACTAATAACTAGATAAGTGCAAATCAACACAAAACAAAATAACTGTAAGACTGACGAACACTTAATGTTTGATGATCGCCTCCTTGACGATGTGAGTAAATAGGTTCTTGTGTTCTACTGTGGGAACATAAAGTGAGGGGTATAAATGTGGGGAGGAATATTCGACCACAGATATCAATATTTACAGCACCTTGACTTAGCATTCCCACCAAGAAAGAGATATACTATAGGCGTCTTTACAAAAGCTTGCCAGGATAGTCTATGAGGTTAGGTTCCTTACAGTGAAGAAGGAGGAGGAGGAGGAGGAGGAAGAGAAAGAAAGAAAGAAAGAAAGAAAGAAAGAAAGAAAGAAAGAAAGAGAGAGAGAGAGAGAGAGAGAAAGAAAGAAAGAGAAAGAAAGAAAGAAAGAAAGAAAGAAAGAAAGAAAGAAAGAAAGAAAGAAAGAAAAGAAAGAAAGAAAGAAGAAAAGAAAGAAAGAAAGAAAGAAGAAAGAAAGAAAGAAAGAAAGAAAGAGGAAGAAGGAGGGAGAAGAAGAAGAAGAAGAAGAAGGAAGAAGGAGGAGGGGGAGGAGGAGGAGGGAGGAGAAGAAGAAGAAGAAGGAGGAGGGAGGAGGAGGAGGAGGGAGGAGAAGAAGAAGAGAAGAAGAAGGAGGAGGAGGAGGAGAAGAAGGAGGAGGAGGAGGAGGAGAAGGAGAAGGAGAAGAAGGAAGGAAGGAAGGAAGAAGGAGGAGAAGGAGAAAAAGGAGAAGAAATAAGAAAGAAGAAGATGAGGAGTAAGAGAAAAAAGAAAGGAAAAGAAAAGAAGAAAATGAAAGACAAAATTTAAGGGGGAGAGAAGGAGAGAGAGAGAGAGAAAGAGACTAGATTGTCAGCAGGAACCTTGTAAAAATAATTAAATGTCTGATGACACCAACTGTGGGCAAGGTTGTCGAGTAAGTGGGAATTGTCCTCTGCTTGGGGGCAGGGGAGGCTGGGTGACAATGTTTAGAAACAGTCTGGCACTGTCTAGTGAAGTTGATGCACACTTGACCCAGAAATTCAAGTCCTAGAGACAGATCTTTAAAACTGGGTGCACACGAGCATCAAAATACATCAAGAAACATGTTCATAAAAGCATTTTTCACAATAGGCCCAAAGTGGAAATAATCCAATGTCCACCATCATTAGAATTGGGTTTTTTTTTTAAGTGGGGTTTAGTTATACAATGGAACGTTAAGTGTTTGTTGGTCTTACAGGTATTTCGTTTTGTGTTGATTGGCACCTATCTAGCTATTAGTAAATAGAAACAAGAAAGAAGCAAGAAACAACAAAATTCAGGAGGTATGGTTCCATGTTCCCTCCAACTAAAGCTCATGAACAGAAAAATAAACTATCTTATACGAAATGCATCCATAATGGTAATTTTTTTAATGCAAGAAAATTATTATCACAACAATCAAGATAGAGTGACTTCTACTAGGTACGGATAAGGCTATAATCGAGTAGAAGTCTCTCTACTGGGGGCCTTTGGGTGGAACAACATTCTATTTCTTGACCTGAGCAGGATCTAAATCGTGTGTGTGTGTGTGTGTGTGTGTGTGTGTGTGTGTGTGTGTGTGTGTTTACAGTATAGAGCACAATAAAATAAGGACAAAAGAAATTCTAAATGTAGTATTGGAACATCCTTATGATGAATACAATGGCGTCATCAAAGAAGAGAACACGATAGCTCTTGAAATGCTTCTGCAGACCATCTCTAAGACGCTCTAAGTGAAAGAAGCAAGATGCCAAACGTGCATGGCAGAAGGAAAGTCTTTCGTGTAAATAAAGACAGGCACAGAGATAAACGATAGATAATGGATATGCACATACATACATATACATACACATTCATATATGAATAAATAGGTGATGAATAGATAATAGGTAGATATAGTGATAGATACAAAGATAGATGACAGATGGATAAATATATAAATAGCTGGTAGATTCATAAAAGCACTGATATATAATAGATGCATAAATAGAAAGATAGATAGATACTTTGATACCCAGATACCTATAAAGACACTAAGGGAGATAAATGCATAGAGACAGAAAGACCATACAGAGATAGATGCTACATAGATAGAGGAGTACATCAATACAAGGATAACATAGAATGATAAAAATGTAAAAGATACAAAGGTAATAAATAAAAGATATATTAACTCATAGATACATAGGTGAAAGGATAGATAAGTGAATAGACCCATAGACGATAGTTAGGATTCACATGTGTAGGTTTTGTTTGTTGAAATTAGAAGAAATCCCAACAAACATTTGGGAGAGAATTAGAAGAAAATTAAGAGGGGTCACCACCATACAATATTACAATATGCATCCATAAAATACGATGTGACATTACTTGGGAGCAAATGCCATTTTGATAAATTGTTTAACACCATATCATCTAAAAATATATTTTCTTCTATATGCATAGAAAAAAAAGATAGTAATAGTGTACACCAAGCATTAAAGTAATAATGTCTGGTAACAGAATTAGGGACAATCATATTCCATTGTGCCCTTCATTTAGGTTTCCCAAAACAACAATAAATATCTATTTTTTATTTTAAAATATGCCTGTACCAAATTAAAATATAAATAAAATGCAGACACACTTGACTTAAAAAAAAAAAATACAAGGACATAGGCAGTCATTACTCTCTTTTCATTCACAACTTTTCACTCGGGTCTTTAAACAGAGAGGCGTGACTGCAGCCAGGCTCCTAACTGGCTTTTTATCTGAAAAGCTGTGAAGTGGGTGGCCTGGTCTTTCTAGTCACCTGCATGGGGGTCTTATACCCCAGGACCAAGGAATTTGACAGGGAAGAATGTGTCAGAGAAGGGGTCGCAGGGCCTGTCTCCAGGCAGGGCTATGACTCCACTCATTCACAGACCAGAAGCCAAATCAAATAGCTCAGCAAACCACAACAGCATTTCTCAAATATTCCTTCATTCACTTACTAGGCAAATACCTACTGGTCACCTACCCAAAGCTGAAATGGCCCTAGACCCTGGGAACCTAAAGATGAGGCATCTTCCTGTTGGGAAGGAACAGGAAGGAACATTATAATGGAGGAAAGACACAGTAAGCAAATACGTTGTAATAAAAGGTTAGGTATTAAGAATTAAGCAAACATAGGAGACAGTAAGCAGAGATTTGCCTGTTTCAGATGGGCTGTTCGAGAAAGATCTCTCTGAGATAGCTACTTTTGCACAGGCATGCAAAGGAAAAGAGGAAATGATGATGCAAAAATGAGAGTGAGGAGGGAGCATGCTGGGTGGCAAGGAAAGCAAGTGCAAAGGCCCTGAGGTCAGAGCAAGCCCAGTGTGTTTGAGGAAAGGCCTGAAGCCCACTGTGGCTCAAAATAATAGAGAGAAGATGAAACTGCGGAGGTCAGCAGGGGCCACATCAAGTGCCATCTTTCTTGTGAGCTCTGCGTTTTAGTTTCTCTGTGCCACGGGAGTGACAGCCAAACTTTTATGTGACTAACAATGTTGAGAGCCGTCATAAGCTTGCTGGGCTTTCCGGCGGTTTGAGCCAAACGCGTTCTCTCCTGAAGCATTTTGGGAGCTTTTTAGAAGACAACCACACATCACATCTTCCCCCTCCCCCTCCCAACGGGACACATACCCGCCTGTGGCTCCCTGGGTGCAGGTTAGTACTTACGACCTTACTCCAGAGCCCCTGGCAGTGCCTCCGCTGAGCTCACTCTTCTCTCCACGTAGCCATCCTGCTCTGCCGCCACCGTCCTTATCTGGTTCCACAGGAACCCCTGATGCTGCCATCAAACACGTGAGAACGCAGGCTGCCTCGCTACTCAGCAGCCTCACCTCACCTCTGCACCAGGAGCACTGAGAGCAGCCCCAGTCTCCGCATGTGGGCCAAACAGCGTTTCCCTGTGTCCACCACCTGCACGAGACATCTCACCCTTCCTCACGTGGTCCCAAAGAAGCCCCTCTCCTCCGGCCAGTGTTCCTCAACATCGACACTAGGGACATTTGAGGCTGCGTGCTTGGTGTTCCCTGTGGGGGACTGTCCTGTGCACTGCGGGACATTTAGCATCACCTCTGGCCTCCCTCCGATGGACGCCGGTAGCCTCTCTCCAGTCATGACAAACCCAAATGTCTCAAGACTTGGCGAGCACGTCCCCCTCAATGTGGAACACCCCCCCTCCCCTCCATTGAGCAACCAGCTTCAGGGAAAAGTGTGCTTCCCTGTGGGAGCAGGTGCGACTCACCTTGGACTCAAAGTCCAAGGCAAAAAGCTCTTAATCAGTCTTGACTCCACCTTGACCTCTCCTAAGTGGTGAAGGCTCAATGTTTGCAAAACCAGCTTTCGGGACTCCTTTCCAAGTACTGCAAAGATCCCCCGCCCTCTCCCGGAGGAGCGTGGAGCATTTAGAGCCAGAGTCTTAGAACCTCGGTCAAAATGGAGACAGAAATGGCCCCGTTTTCATATGCTGTTATCGAACCATCTCGTGGAAAATGAAGGGAGGGTATCTACTCATGATGCTTGTATTAGTACAGTGTCTGCTGGAGTATCCCCAGGAGGATTCATGGGAGGCTTGAGAGATCACTGAAAGGGATCGAGGTGACTGGACAAGCGAGGACAGAGGCTCTTCACTTTTCACTTTCATAACTTGCTGTCGGCACAGAGCCTGGAGCTGCTACAGATTCTGTCTCCCTTTCCCTCTGGGCCCCGCCCCCGCTCATGCTCTGTCTCCGTCTCTCTCTCTCCAATAAACACACATGAATGAATGAATGAATGACTGAATAAAACTTTAAAAATTTTAAAACAATATAAAAAATAAAAATAAGAAAATGATGACTCTGGACTTCCACTGAGGCTAGATGAGACAGATGGGCAGGAGTGGAATCCAGGTGAGCCGTTAAGAGGCGATTATTGCACTAAATGAAGTGGAACATGGCTTAGACCAGAGTGTTCTTTGGGCAAAGGTAGTGAGAAGTAGTCAGAATCTGGGTGCATTGTGGAGGATTTGCCGGGTTTTATACAGTGTGAGAGGTTAAAAAAAAAAAAAAAGAGTCGATGATGACTCTAAAGTTGGCCTGACCAACCAGAAGGATGGACCCGCCATTTGCTGAGGGAAGCAAAGTTTCCAGGGAATGTGAGGAATCCACTTAGATATTTAGATTTTTTTTTAAGTTTATTTATTTATTTATTTTTGAGAGAGAGAGAGCAGGAGCAGGAGAGGGACAGGGAAAGAAGGAGAGAGAGAATCCCAAGCAGGCTCCTCACTGCCAGCCCAGAGCCCAACGCAGGACTCGGACTCACAAACCGTGAGATCATGACCTGAAATCAAGAGTCAGACGCTTGATTCTGACAGAGCTACCCAGGCGGTCCTCCCTTAGAGATGTTTCAACTTTTTTTTTTAATGTTTTATTTATTTCTAGGAGAGAGAGAGACAGCGTGAGCAGGGAAGGGTCAGAGAGAGAGGGAGTCACAGACTGAAACAGGCTCCAGGCTCTGAGCTGGCAGTCAGCACAGAGCCCGACGCGGGCTCGAACCCACGAACCGCGAGATCATGACCTAAGCGAAAGTCGGACGCTTAACCGACTAAGCCACCCAGGCGCCCCGAGATGTTTCAATTTTAAGATGACTATTCCATGTCTAAGAGGAGATGCCCAGTAGGTCATCTGTGTCAAGAGTTCAGGGGAGAACCCATAGTGATAATGTAAATTTAGGATTCATAAGCTCAAATGGATGAGATTTAAAGTCATGGGAGTAGAGGAGACACCATGCAAGTGTATAGACAGAAAAGCAGTTCAAGTTGTGAATTCTGGGGTGCTCTGCATGAGGAGGACCCAGCAAAAGGAGACCCTAAAGTACGTTGCATACAGAAAAATTACCGTCCTAATAGAGGCTGGCGGAGAAGAATATCTTTTAATATGTTGAAAAACAAGTGGCGTACAGCCCTGCAGGTGTTTACAGTGTTGACATCAATCCAGGCTTTGGTAAGAACTCCCAGTTCAGACACGCCACTAGCAGATGATATAACTGACCTGCAGAAGAGCAATGAACTCCAAGCCATGGAAATGGCTGATTACTAATACTGTTATTGTTGTTGTTAATAATTTTAAAAGAAGAGGGGCGCCTGGGTGGCTTAGTCGGTTAAGCGTCCGACTTTCGCTTAGGTCATGATCTCGCGGTTGTGGGTTCGAGCCCCGCGTCGGGCTCTGTGCTGACTGCCAGCTCAGAGCCTGGAGCCTGTTTCAGTCTGTGACTCCCTCTCTCTCTGACCCTCCCCTCCTCACGCTGTGTCTCTCTCTCTCTCCTAGAAATAAATAAAAACATTTTTTAAAAAATTTGAAATAATTTTAAAAGAAGAAAGAGAAAGGCAGTGACTGGACTTGGAGGATGACCAATGATCCCAGTTGCCCTGAGCCCGAGGTGACCCCCAGGGCACGGGACTTTGAGTGCTCACACTGGGAAGTCCCAGGCAAACTGGGATGAGTTGGTCAACTCAACTTGGTCTCGGTATTTCATTCAAACCCACTCCTCCCAGCTACTTACCTTGTGTTTACTCTTCTGTAAAAACAAGAGTAATACAGGATAGTTATTAGGATAAAACAAGAATATTGCACATCAGGATGCCTGATAGTAGGTACTCAATTAATAGTAGTTATTATTTATACTGGAAGAAAGGCATTACTAGATTATGGCAAGCAAAATCTTTGGGATTCACAATTCTTTGTTTTAACATTTTTTAATGTTTATTTATTTTTCAGACAGAGATAGAGACAGAGTATGAACAGGGGAGGGGGAGAGAGAGAGAGAGAGAGAGAGAGAGAAACACAGAATCCAAAGCAGGCTCCAGGCTCCAAGCTGTCAGCACAGAGCCCGAGGCGGGGTTCAAACTCATGAACTATGAAATCATGATCTGAGCCAAAGTCGGACACTTAACCAACTGAGCGCTCAGGCACCCCTAGGTTCACAATTATGATGCTGACTTACGAAGGAACACTAACATATGTTCATTATACTCCAGCTTAGCACCATTGTCCATTACGAGGTAGAGGGGTCATGGCATGAAATAAAAAGAGGAAATCCAACACAACATTTGCTTCTGTCATAAACAGTATTTACACCACAATAATAATATTAACGCCAGTTATTGGCTTTCTACTTGTAGAACTGAACTATAGATAAATGACGGGAAAACCATAGTTTCAAAACAAAATACAAATGTTGTTGACCTGGATTTTGTCAAAGTAGATCTATTGCTGTCAAAAATGGTGGGATGGAGGGGGGCCTGGGTGGCTTAGTCGGTTAAGTGTCCGACTTTCGCTTAGGTCATGATCTCGCAGTTCGTGGGTTCGAGCCCCGCGTCGGGCTCTGTGCTGACTGCCAGCTCAGAGCCTGGAGCCTGTTTCAGTCTGTGACTCCCTCTCTCTCTGACCCTCCCCTGCTTACGCTGTCTCTTTCTCTCTCCCAGAAATTAAAAAAAAAAATGGGGGGATGGAAACGGGATACAAAGGGGCAGAAGGCAGTAGAAGTATCCAGGTTCACGGTGGGAAAGTAAACACTATCTCGATTGTGGACCAAGAGGTGGAGACTTAAATGTTTCACTTAAAGGCCCCCGATTAAAGTGGAGGAACTGAGAGGGGAGTTAGAGCCACGTTGGATGGTTGGGGAAACGGTGCACACATTTTAGTGGAGATGGAAGTGAACTAACCCCCTTCCAGCATAGTATGACAAGGCGTAAAGTGGATACGGTTAAAAAATGGTGTAAGGTTGTTGTTGTTGGGAAATATGGAGATATCAGCACAGGGGAAAAACTTAGAAAGGATTAAAGTTGTATCTGGGGACAGGAGGAGTTGAGGCAGGAGACAACCTGATACATGAATCATCCCTTTCATGATAATCCTTTCTCCATCTCTCTCTCCCCTCCCCCATTTGACTTTAATAATGTATTGATTCTGTTTGTGAAAGCTTAAAAAGAAAAAGAAAACAAAGACTGTAAAAATAGCTACCCATTCAAAATAATTTTTTAAAGGGTATTAAGTGCTTATATGCATTCAGCTTTTCAGAAAACTGAGCACTTCGGAGTGACTCATTCTTTGGATATGTTAAAAAACAAAACAAAGAAAAACCCACAAAATTTTACTCCACCCAGTCCCTCCTTCATTCTGAAGCTGGGCCACTGAAAACGAGATTCTCATACTTTGATCGCACTTGAACCAAGTAGATAAGACTGACTGAGTCAACCAGTCACTGGTGCACTGTATTAATCCGCTCGGGCCGCTGTAACAATATCACAGCCCTGTGGCTTAAACAACAGGAATTTCTTTTCTCATGAGGCTGAACCAAGGGGTCGACTAGACTGCCAAGTTATCTGGAGCTTGGGGTCCTCTTCCACACTCATCCAAGTTGGGCCAGAATTCAGCTCCTTTCCACTGTAGGACCGAGGTCCCTGTTTCCTTGCTGGCTGCCAGCTGAGCATCACTCTGGGCTCCTGCAGCCCAGTGTCAGAGGTCAGCCACGTGACCCCTCCATACACCGTCCACCACGGGCACGGCTGGTGGCTTTGGTGCGGGCTAACAGGAAAGGGCCTCTCTGATGTTTCACTTTCTAGAGGGGACTCACCTGATTTGATCTAATCCACAGATCACACTCAAATGCTGTCAGTTACCCCAATAATATCACGACAGGTCTAGGATCTCATTCAGGATCTCACATAACTGTTGTCATGAGTCTTTAGCCTCTAGTTCCTCAGTGTTTCCTTATCCTTTATGGCCTTAATAAGGACAAGCCTGTCACTTTGTAGAAAATCCCTGTTAACTGGATTGGATATTGTGTCCTCCCTAAATCCGTATGTGAAAACCCTAAGCTGCATTGTGATGGTATTGGGAGGCGGGGCTTCTGGGAGGTAATTAGGCTTAGATGCAGTCATGAGTATAGGGACCTCGTGATGGGATTGGTACCCTTATAAGAAGAGTGAGAAATCCCTCTCTCCTCTCCCTTTCTCCTCCTGTCTCTGTCTCTCTGTCATGTGAGGACACAGTGAGAAGGTGGGCATCTGCGAGCCAGGAAGAGTCTTCTCCAGAACATGACCACGCTGGCGCTGTGATCTCAGCCTCCAGAACTGTGACATGACTGTTGCTTCAGCCACTCAGTCCATGCTACTTTGTTACCGCAGCCCAAGCTAAGAGAGAGCCCCACAGTTCAGATTTATCCAATACAGCCTCACAATTACATGCAAATTATATATTCTCAGCAGAAGTACTCCAAAAGTGATGCTATGTTCTTCCACCAGCAGCCTATCAGGAAGTTCACAGGGTCTATTTATCCCAATATTGGTAATATTATAACATTTATAAGATAGTGTCTTCAAAATGGATAAAGGACCTGAATGTGAGACAGGAAACCATCAAAACCATAGAGGAGAAAGCAGGAAACAACCTTCTTGACCTCAACTGCAGCAATTTCTTACTTGACACATCCCCAAAGGCAAGAAAATCAAGAGCAAAAATGAACTACTGGGACCTCATCAAGATTAAAAGCTTCTGCACAGCAAAGGAAACAATCAATAAAACTAATAGGCAACCAGCGGAATGGGAAAAGATAGTTGCAAATGACATATCAGATAAAGGGCTGGTATCCAAAATCTATAAGGAACTCATCAAACTCCACACCTGAAAAACAAAAAATCCAGTGAAGAAATGGGCAGAAGACACGAACAGACACTTCTCCAAAGAAGACATCCAGATGGCCAACAGACACATGAAATGATGCTCAGCGTCCCTCCTCATCAGGGAAATACAAATCAAAACCACACTGAAATACCACCTCATGCCGATCAGAGTGGCTAAAATGAGCAAATCAGAGGACTCTAGATGCTGGCGAGGATGTGGAGAAACGGGCACCCTCCTACACTGTTGGTGGGAATGTAAACTGGTGCAGCCCCTCTGAGAAACAGTGTGGAGGTTCCTCAAAAAGTTAACAATAAAATTCCCCTAGGACCCAGCAATAGCACTGCTAGGAATTTACCCAAGAGACACAGGGGTGCTGGTGCATAGGGGCACATGGACCCCAATGTTCATAGCAGCACTCTCAACAAGAGCCAAAACATGGAAAGAGCCTAAGTGTCCATCAACTGACAAATTGATCAGGAAGATGTGGTTCATCTATACAGTGGAATACTACATGGCAATGAGAAAGAGTGAAATCTGGCCATGTGTAGCAACATGGATGGACCTTGAGGGTGTTATGCTGAGTGAAATAAGTCAGGTGGAGAAAGAGAGCTACCATATGTTTTTACTTTAGGAGAAATTTAACGGAGGACCATGGGGGAGAAGGGGAAAAACAGCTGGGGAGAGGGAGGGAGGCAAACCATGAGAGACTCTTGAATGGTGAGAACAAACTGAGGGCTGATGGGGGTGGGGAAGAGGGGGAGGGGGTGATGGGCATGGAGGAGGGCACTTGTTGGGATGAGCACTGGGTGTTATATGGAAACCAACTTGACAATAAACTATGAAAGAAAAAAATGTTTAATAAATTCTGAAAAAAAAAAGATTGTGTCTGTCAGAATTCTCTATGGTAAAATTAACTGGGAAGTATTTGGCATTAATTAATAAACAATTAACATGTAATCTGTGTGGAAACAACTTCGAAATTAGGCAAATATTCAGTCTCTCATCAAACATTTACCCACTGGATTTAGCAGCCATTAATGAATCTGACCTGAATCGATTATCACTGTAATGATTGCAGAATGCTTCTACTTCTATCATTCCCCCTACACTTATTCATTAGTGTCATACTGTGCAGCAGAGTTTTCCCTTCTTATTAATTGATTGATTGAGTCAGTATGGGCTCATGGGTTGCTACTTTATTGAGTGGATTATATTCGTTACTATTACTATTTGTTTGGTGCTTGAATTTTCCCAGATTTGACCAGCGGAAGCTCCCTTAAGCTCATTCTTACGTCCTTATGACATACACCTTATTACTCTTTGAACAATTTTACTTTCTGGCACAAATATATCTTTGAGGCTCAAATTGTACTTGTTTTTTCCGTATCTGGAATCAGCCATTTATCCAAAGATCCCTGGTTCCTTTTAGTGGAAAATAGTATTTAGAAACCAAGATCTGGGGGGGTCACCTGGGAGGCTCAGTTGGTTAAGTATCTTGCTCTTGATTTCAGCTCAGGTCATGATCTCAAGGTTTGTGAGTTCGAGTCCCCCATAGAGATCCCTACTCTCAGCATAGATCCCACTTCGGATCCTCTGTTCCCCTTTCTCTCCCCCCCCACTCAAAATAAACATTTAAAATTTGTTTATTACTGGAGAAGAAAAAGAACTCAGTGAAACAGAATAAAGAATCCAGAAATAGACCTAAATATGCATGCATTTTAGTTCATATTAAAGGTGTCATTTCTGAAGAGTAGATTTCTAAGTAATCTAGTCAGTAGGGTAAATAAAATAGTGCTGGGGAAACTGATGAATTGTTAGGAAAACTGAGGCTGGGCTTATAATTTATTGTTTATACCAACATTAATTACAGATGGATCAAAGATTTTGAATAAAATACAGCCACATAGTTTGTGAATAATTTATATTAGATCCCAGAGTGGGAAAGGCTTTTCCAAGAAGGATAGCAAGCCAAGGAGTTGTAAGGCAGAAGTGTGATCAATGTAACCACACAAAATTATACATTTATGAAATTCCACTTCGATCAATCAGTACAGCCTAAAATTCACTGAGGTAGACATAATAACTTCAAATTACAAATGCAAAACAGAAGAGTAAGCAAAAGGATATGCAAGTTTAAAGAAAATAAAAAGGTAGATGGATAGTAAGTCTCAGGCTTGCACAAAGGTAAAAACATGAGAATCAAGACGATGGAAAGCAGTGTTTCTCCCATGAGACTAGAAGGCAGGGTGGCTGCATGGGACTGAGAGGCTGTGAACACCCTTGGTCCACTCAGGAGCTGTGTGGCACCACTGCCCCACACCCCACCTGCCTGACCTCATTCTTGTACACTGTCGTGGACTGAAAGTGCAAATTCATGAACTCTATCTGGAAGAAAATTGGGTAATTTATTTCAATATTTAAAATGGACAGATCTGGGGTGCCTGGGTTGTTCCGTCTCTTAAGTGTCTGACTCTTGATTTCTGCTCAGGTCATGATCTCACGGTTTGTGAGTTCAAGCCCCACGTGGTGTTGACAGCTCAGAGCCTAGAGCCTAATTCATATTCTGTCTCCCTCATTCTCTGCTCCTCCTCCACTCACATTCTGTCTCTGTCTTCCTCCCTCTCAAAAATAAACAAACACTTACAAAAAAGAATTCAGATCTACAACCTTTATCCACAAATCTGAAACCCAAAAAGCTCTGAAAAACACATTTTTCTGTAGTGCAATCCTGTAACTCAATGGTGGTGAAACTTGACCTAAATTGATGGGGGTTATTTTTAATCTTTTTTTTTTAATGTTTTATTTATTTCTAGGAGAGAGACAGAGTGAGCAGGGGAGGCTCAGAGAGAGAGGGAGTCACAGACTGAAACAGGCTCCAGGCTCTGAGCTGGCAGTCAGCACAGAGCCCGACGCAGGGCTCGAGCCCACGAACCGCGAGATCATGACCTAAGCGAAAGTCGGACGCTTAACCGACTAAGCCACCCAGGCGCCCCATTAATCTTTATGTATCCTTCCTAGTGTGAATAATCATGCACCTCACTGCAGAAATAAGAATGTGCTTGATTATGGGGTGCTATTCCAGACTCTGCTGGTGGGGGAGGGTTTGTACTAAACTCTACAGTATATGCCCTTTTAACTTCCTAAATTTAGAAAAATTCTGAATTCTCAAAAGCATCTACCTCCAAAGGATTTGGACCTGTACTTTGCTAAAAGCAGCAGGCAGCTGCTAACTCATCCTAAAATTCTGGTTCTTTCCAACTTCCACTCCAATAATTATAGGCTCACAAGGAATCTGTATCTGCCTTCCTGGTTCCCTCAGGCAGTGTTTTACTAGCTCTATTTCTCCAGGAATCTGCCTCACTGCCTGGTGCCCCGCCACCAAATCAATGCTACAGATTTTGGATCTTTATTATGGCAGCCATCCACTCCTGGTCTGATTTCTATATATTTAGAATAGTCGAAACGGTGATAATGAATAGAACACCATAGGAAATGGCTCAAGCAAAGTAAACCTTTACTTCTCATTCATGTGATGTTTTGGGGAAGCGATACCAGGTTGGTGAGAAGCTCTCTTGTGCATAGTCACGGAGGGACCCAGGTTGACTGTAGCTCTGACACCCAAGGTCACCCTTGCCTCCACCTGCTCACCACCAGCTTGAGAGCAGCGGGAAAGGCAAGGGCAGGCAGTTCTAAGAGTCAGGTCCAGAAATCGCACATCTCACTAACCACAAGATAATTTAAGAAATGTAGTGTAGCCAGAGAATCCTTGTGAGCTACCGTTGATGGCCAGCCAAACATTCCTGAGCACACTCGCTCTAGCCAGGAACGAATCTGGCTAGATAGTTCTTTGGGATTTTTAGGAGTATAAAATATGGCAGAAATGGAAGAGGGGGGATCAATGGCCATTTGTTAAGGGCAGGGGATGATTTTAGGGAAAAATTGGGAGGACAGTGAAATGAGAGCAGGTGTGGTGCATGAGGAACATGAACAGGACCAGAAGAGGAAGCCGTTAGATATATTCCTTGCTGTTCCTCCTTTTCACCAACCTCTCAATGTTCAGAAACCCAACAGTAGGGACCTCTGATCTGTCCTGAACCTCATTCTATTCTCCCTACATGTGATTATAAATACCACACCTATGTCTTTGATTTCCAAAAGCTCATACCTGAGAGCCAGACTCTTCTAGCAACTCTTTATCTTCTGAATTATCTAAGAGGCATTTCAAAATAAGATGCAGTTAGGGAGACTGGCTAATTGTTCCCCAAATCCTCTTTATCTAGTGCACCCAGCTAAATATTTCCTAACTTTCCATGAAGCTAGATGCAAGCATAGAGCCTAGCAGACCACAGGATAGAAAGGGCTTAGATTCATGAATAAATGCATAAGACATTACTCTCTGAATACCCGCATTGAACTACTTTGTGAACAAGAAAAATCTGTTGCATTCAGCCATTCCTATGTTAAAGCTATTTGTGCAGCAGCAGTTAGCCTACCCAGGCTACAGATGTCCAAAACTGAACTTGACTCTCCTACCCAAATTCCTTCCCCCACCAATCTCCTCGACCTTGGTAATTCTTTGGTAATTGATGCCTTTCTCCATTCTATTGCTCAGAACAGAAGTCTTGACTTCTCTCTTTTCCTTACACACACATTCAGTCCACAAGCAAGGGCTCTTGGTTCTCTCTGTCTTATTTCAATTTGACTAAAATAACAAACCCAAGCTCGCCGTGATTTACAATAAATATTTATGCTCACACACATCTGCAGGCTCCCTGTGACTGAGCTGGGCTTCGTGAACTTTTGGTTGGGTTCAGCCCCATCTGGCTCCAGACTGCAATGCAGGTTTGGGTCTGCAAGGCATGTATCTCATTCTGAGACTCAGAGGGGAGAGACAAGGGACTCCTGAAACACGCTCTTTTTTCGAGGTAGGAGGGGCAGAAGCACAAAAGAGATGAGAGCAATTTCCCATGCTTCGTTGAAATTTCAGTCACGGTCTGTAATTATACTGTTTTTATTGACAGTTTCCCCTATTAAAATGTAAGTTCTATTAGTGCCTGGCCTCTGCTAGGCATTGATAGGTTTATTAAATTCATGTTAAATGAGAGCATTCTGGGAAAGTAGTTTGAGTCTGGGCTGCTCAGGATCTTGAAATGCTCTGTTTGACAGAAACCCTCTTGCACTGTTGGTGGGAATGCAAACTGGCGTAGCTGCTCTGGAAAACAGTGTGGAGGTTCCTCAAAAAAGTAAAAATAGAACTACCCTATGACTGAGCAATAACACTACTAGGAATATACCCAAGGGATACAGGAATGCTGATTCATAGGGGCACATGTACCCCAATGTTTACAGCAGTGCCTTCAACAACAGCCAATTATGGAAAGAGACTAAGTGTCCATCAACTGATGAATGGATCAAGAAGATGTGGTTTATATATACAATGTAATATTACTTGGCAATGAGAAAGAATGAAATCTGGCCATTTGTAACGACGTGGATGGAACTGGAGGGTATTATGCTAAACGAAATTAGAGAAAGACAAGTATCATATGACTTCACTCATATGAGGACTTTAGGATACAAAAAAGATGAACATAAGAGAAGGGAAGCAAATATAATATAAAAACAGGGAGGGGGGACAAAACATAAGAGACTCTTAAATACAGAGAACAAACTGAGGGTGGATTGGGGGAGTGGGGGGAGGGGAAAATGGTGGGGGCATTGAGGAGGGCACTTGCTGGGATGAGCACACTGGGTGCTGTATGTAAGTCAATTTGACAATAAATTATATTCATAAAAAATAAATAAAATGATAAAATGAAAGTAAAATAAATAAAATAAAAAGAAATGCACTGTTAGAGAAACTGCACTTTCATCCTAAAGGCACTGGTTGGTCATCAAAGAAGAGGTCTGCTTTACAAAGGTAACTGGGTGATTGGGGCGCCTGGGTGGCTTAGTTGGTTAAGCGTCCGACTTTCGCTCAGGTCATGATCTTGCGGTTCGTGGGTTCGAGCCCCGCGTTGGGCTCTGTGCTGACTGCCAGCTCAGAGCCTGGAGCCTGTTTCAGTCTGTGACTCCCTCTCTCTCTGACCCTCCCCCTGCTCACGCTGTCTCTCTCTCTCCTAGAAATAAATAAAACATTAAAAAAAATTTTTTTTAAAAAGTGTTCTATTATTAAAAAAAAAAACAAAAAAAAACAAAGGTAACTGGGTGATGAATTTTAAAAGAGAAAATAGTTAAAAGGTTACTGTAACTGTCCAGATCAAAGGATACTTACAAACTCGGGCAGAGGGACTAGTAAGGAGACTGTTTTTGGGGTGCCTGTATTAAGAATCAATAAGAAAAACATTAAGTGCCTACAGTACACCCAGACTCCGTGCTATCTTCGTAACAAGCCAAGCAAAATAGGTGTTAGTATACCAATTCTGTATCTAAAAGGGCAAAACAGGGGCGCCTGGGTGGCTTAGTCAGTTAAGCGTCCGACTTTCGCTTAGGTCATGATCTCGCGGTTTGAGGGTTCGAGCCCCGCGTCGGGCTCTGTGCTAACTGCCAGCTCAGAGCCTGGAGCCTGTTTCAGTCTGTGACTCCCTCTTTCTCTGACTCTCCCCTGCTCACGCTGTGTCTCTCTCTCTCTCGTAGAAATAAATTTAAAAAAAAAATTAAAAAAAATAAATAAAAGGGCAAAACAAATTTCAGAGAACTTGTGTAATTTCCTCCAGATTCAGAGCTATTAAATAAATGGCTATCCTGGGATTCTATCCAATTCCCAAGCACAAGAAATGAAGCCACGTTTTTAGTTAAGGCAATTACTTAGATGATGTCCTTTGCTGAAATGCATCCAGGTTTGATGGGAAAGATAGTGAATGTGGCTTTGGACACCCATTGAGAAGCTCCTAATACAGTAAACGATTCTTCATGAAACAGAAACGGACTCTGGCTTACTTGCTGAGTAGGGCAGTTCTTAGAAGGCTGTGGGGGCTCACAGAGTCCGTGATGGCATGCAGATACAGGCTTCTTAAAAAGGGCAGGAACTCAAGGAGTTCCAGAGAGCTGGGCAACAGGACCGAGTCACGCATGCATTCCTCTGAGACTCCTCTCCCCTCCCTTTTTGTTCTGTTTTGCTACAGTCCACGCTCCTGTTTGTAATCTTTGGTTCCACTTTGTTATCAGCAAAGTCTGGTTAAACCAGCTCCACCTCCTTCCCCTACCAAGGTCTCACCTGTCATGAGATTCCTTTTTTTTTTTTCTAATTTTTTAAAATGCTTATCTATTTTTAAGAGAGAGCAAGAGGAAGGGCAGAGAGAGAGGAGGACAGAGAATCCAAAGCAGTCTTCGCACTGACAGCAGAGTGCCAGGTGTGGGGCTTGAACCCATGAACCCTGAGATCAGGATCTGAGTTGGACGCTTAACCCACTGAGCCACCCAGGCCTCCCTGTAATGAGATTTTTAAAAGAAATGGGAAAGAAAGGGGCCAGAATGAATGCTTCTGGTTCTTCGCCCTTTTTACCACCTCATATAATGTTGTATAATGCCGCTTCTTATACAACAGTCAACAGCATCTTACTGAGTTTCAGCTGCTGTAACAAAAATACCATAGGCTAGATGGCTTACACAGAAAACTTATTTCTCTGAGTTTTCCAGGATGAGAAGGTCAAGACCAAGGTGCCAACAGATTGTCTGATGAAAGCCTGCTTCCTGGCTCATAGGCTGAAGTCTTTCTGCTGGGTCCTCACATATAACAGAGGGGCCAAGGGAGCTCTCTAGAGTTTTTTATAAAGGCACTAATCCCCTTCAGCAGGACCCCACCCTCATGGCCTGATCACCTCGCAAAGGTCCTATTTCCAAATACTCAATTTAGAGACTAGGTTTCAATAGAGGAATTGGAGAAAACAGGTTCGGTCTATACCAGCAAGGGGGAAAATGTTCCCTCACTAATGCACAACTGCTTTCCGACTTTCCTCTTTTCAGGGCTCAGCCACAACAAGCCCTTTACCCAATATGGCAGAAACTTTTAAAACATAAGGCCTTCTTGTAAGGCCTTATGAAGTTTGAACTAAGGCCTACTAAGTTTGAACTAAGAAGTTCAAAGCAGACTGGAAATCTCTGAAACAGCAAGATTTTTAGGAGCCCTCAGAAGACTTCCCAGCTCCAAGGTCATGACCACACAATAAAAAGGGACAAATACCAGCCTAAAACCTTCTGAGACCGCGTCTCCAGCCTTTCGACGCATTGGCTTGGAATCCTTCAGCTTCCAATCCTCTGGGGGGGGAACGCAGAGGTGGCGATCATGTGGGGCATCCAGAGGAAGGGGGGCGGGGCGCACTTAAAACTCGCGAGAATTGGAGGCCTGGGTGCCTCGCGAGGTTGGCTCTTGCAGCTGAGTTTACGGGGCTTAGAAGCAAGTTCTAGGCCTGTCGGGGCCTCCCCGCCTCGGGCCCGCTCCAGGGCTGGACACGAGGGTCTAACTGGGGCTCGTGCACACGCCCGAAGGTCCTCGGGTCCCCGGGGCGGCGCAGTGTCGCCCCCAGAGGCGGGCCCAGGCGAGCGACTGCGGGGGGCGAGAGCGGGTGCGGCCGCTATGCAGGCTGGGCCCCGTCCCGCCCTCCGCAAAGTTGACCACAGTAGTACTTATAACGAGGGGCACGTACAGGCCCCAGCACCCCTAAATCCTCTCACTCGGCGAGTGTAGCAACCTCAGGCACCGAGCGCGTCCCGGACCCGTGGCTGGAACACCCCCAACCCACCCGGGGACCCCGGCTCGGGGGTCGCATCCATTCTCCGCATACTCGCCGTGCAAGCCGCGCACCCGCCAAACTACGGTGGCTCTGCTGGGGACAAATTATTAACGCACTACGGTTCTGCAACCCCAATCCGAAAAGTGTAAACCGGCTGGGACAATCTAGGAAGGCGGCCATGGAGGCATTTGCAGAAGGGGAGTAATAACTGGACTCGGAAGTAGGTGGGGTAAATGTGTGGACACACGTGAGGAGGCAGAAAATTCAGTCTCCGAGGCCAAGGACTAAACGGGTGCTGGGAACCCACAATCAAGTGGCGCGCTCTGGGGGCGTGGCCTCGCGCTGCCTCCGGGCGGGGGCGGGGCCTGATGCCGGCCCCGCCCCGCCCTGCCTGCGGCCAAGGGCGCGGCACCTCCACTCAGCTGCAAAGCTGCGGGTCTGCACCGGGTCTGCAGCAGCCGAGCGAAGGTGAACCAGGTGAGTACCGACACCTACGCGCGGCGAGCAGCGCCGGCCCTCGGGACACTTCATCTCTTGCGTTGGGCACTGCCCATACCTCTGCCATCCTGAGCTGACTAGGGACGCCCTCCCTTCCCTCCTTCTGGTCTGTACCCCTCTGTCTACCTTTCCACCCCTTGCCCCCCACCTGCCCTGCATCCTCCCCCTGTTGGAGTGGGTTTGAAGCGTCAAAATGGGGCCCACCTCGCTGTCTGTAAGTCAGGGAGATTCTCAAGGTCAGCCGTTCAGCTCCTTCCTTTCTTCTCCTCCTCCCCCGGGGTTGTGCAGACCCGGCGCTCCTTGTTTCTCCCTCCCAGAGCTCACGTGACCTTGCCAAGTGCCCCTCTGGTGCAGAGGATGGGCGAGCAGGACACTGCAGGGGCAGTGGGCAGTGCAGGCCCGATCGGTAACAAGTGCCGCGGGAGCCCTGCGCCCGCTGCGGATGCGGATGTGTTGCTAGGAACCCTCAGGGACAGCCTCCCAGGGAACTGACTTTGTTTTCGTCCTGACTCATAGAAATGTTTGTCCATTTGTATTAGAACCGTTAAGTGGGTCATTTCCCACCGCTGCCTGAGAGCAGGAGACACCGCAGGGGAGGAGGACTCTTCACGGACGGTTTCGCTTTGGATTTCAGTCTTTTCCGCCTTATCTGTGTCACTGCAGGGAGCCCCAGAGCCGCTGCGGTGGGGCAGCGACAGGGCGGTGAAAGGGGCTGGAGAATTCGCTAGTGAGTCAGAAGTTGCGGCTTCTGCTAGTACTCTTTTTTTCGACCAGGAGTTTACAAGCTACTTTGCAGCTTAGGGAACAAGTGGGTGTGGGTAAAGGAAAAGGAAATAACAGGGGATAAAGGAAAAGCTGAGACGAAGGGAGTAGGAAAGGAGTTGGGGCTTTAATCCCTCGCCTGGAGAAAAGGAGTCCTAAAGGGAAGGACGCTCACCGCTGTGCAGACCTATGGCCCTTGGCGGGTGCAGTGGACCTAGGCGTGGTCGTGTGGAACTGCTGCAGATTTGAGATTTCCTCTGTGCGTGGGAGCTGCAGCGAGGGCTTCTCTTGGGAAATCTGCAGATCACCGGGAGCCGTCAGCTTCACCCAAGGTTATTGGTCAGAGTTTCAAGGGTTGTTTTAGTTTAATGAATTCAGTAATTAAGGGCACAGTATCCTAGTCAGGGGTTCAAGATTGTTGATTCTTACAGCAGTTAAATTTAACCAAGTTAACCAAAACTAACATCTGAAATCCACAGAAGTACTTTCACCCCTGGAAGGCTTTCCGTTAAGCTTCCAAAGTGACACAATGTTACAGAAATAGAACTTTGTCAAGCAATTTTTCCCCCCTGAACTGGTGTTACTATATATAAAACAGATCCACTAGAGAGATACTGTGGCCAGCTGTAGAAAGTGTCCCCAGGGGGCTGCTTTAGATTAAGGAACAAAACTAGAGAATGGCAGTCTTCTTCCTAATTTAGTTCCTCCTGCTGGCCTTGAGTCCTAAAGAGACACAGTCATGAATCAGAATTTCCTAACCTGGAGAGCTTTAGCCATTATCCAGAGACCTGCTGAAAAGCCCCTGGAACAATCTGGAATGAACTGGATGATCGAGCTGTCAAAAAGCAGTTAGTGCCTACTGCATAGGTAGCTGCATTTAAACATATTGTTCCCTATATTTATATTTAAATATTGTGAATCTATATTCAGAATACCGTTGTGAACCACAGTCGACCACGAACCATTTAGTATTTTTATGCAGCGTTTAAAAGAATCTCCACACTGCTACCATTACGCGGCTGAATTCATTAATACTCCTTATGAGTAAGTATACCGTCTTCCTGAAAGAGAAGAGTTCAGCACTAAGGCTAGGATACTACTATGGAAGAGAGAATTCCCGTTTCCCTCACTCTCTCTTGCAGCGTCTACCTACCTATCTGTCTTGGTGAGGAGAAAAACGGCAATGAGGACCCCAGGAAACTACATCACCTTCCAAATAACATTTGCAAATACCTTATAGGGATTTCTGCATTTGATATTTTAAGGCCCCGTTTACCCTCTGAGCTCTTTGCAGAGTTGAACTGTTCATTAACTGGAACCTGGGATCTAATACGTTGGTGCCTTAGCTCACTCTTGTTTCAGTAAGTGGTATTTTACTTCTCCAGCTGAAGCAACATGAATGATTTTGGCTCAGCGTCATTCTAAGTCCTGTCAGGTACAAAGAGTTAGACCCCCGTTTCAAGGCAGGGACCCGGCAGCTGCTAGGAATTAAGGACAGTCTGCCCACATTTTTTGTGATGGAAAATCCAAGTGGTGTACTGTGACTCATTCAAGATTTTTGTTTTCCTCTTGTGGAAGTCAGGGCTTAGTTTCCCCATGACCTCCATTCAGTTCCTAGGTAATTAATGCCAGTTAAGGCCTGGGGTATGTAGAAATCGCGATATGAAAAATGCTCATTTCTGGTGCTTTGCTCCTTTGCAAACCTGAACACCTGAACATGGAGGAAGTTTTTCCTTCCTATGATCTGTCCTCTTGGCATCTGCCAGTGCCTGCATTCGTTAAAAGAAATTTAAAAATAAGTTACTCTTTGGATCTATTCCAAGTTTTTTTCTTTCCAATTAGAACGCTCTCAGGCTTTAATCAGACAAAGACTTGGAGTTAATTATTAGCTCTCTATTCCTATTAATATATTTTATGCTCCGGAGAGAGTGTGGGGAGATAGAAATATTCCAAAAGAGATCAGGTGTGGTCACACTTGCTCTCCAATCTCATTAAGAGACAGTCTAGGCAAGGGTTGAGAGCATAAACTCTGGAGCCAGACTGTCTGGCTGTGTGTGAGTCCAGGCTTCCTCGGTGATGGCTGTGTGACCTTGGGCAAGATTACTTAACCTCTCTGAGGCTCAGGCTTCCTCATCTGCAGAATAGAAGTAATGATATATCACAGGGATGCTGTGAGCAGTTAATATCGGTGAGCTACTTAGAACAGGGTCCAGCATATAGTAAATAACACAGGCTAATAATAGATATTATTTTTTTTGAAAAAAATTTTTTAACGTTTTATTTATTTCTGAGAGAGAGAGACAGCATGAGAAGGGGAGGGTCAGAGAGAGAGGGAGATACAGAATCTGAAACAGCCTCCAGGCTCTGAGCTGGCAGTCAGCACAGAGCCCGACGCGGGGCTCGAACCCACGAACCGTGAGATCATGGCCTGAGCCGAAGTCAGATGCCCAACCAACTGAGCCACCCAGGTGCCCCAATAATAGCTATTATTAATAACAACTGATTTATCCTACCATTCTTTCTCTAGCCTCCGTCACTAGATGTACCCTTCTAGTCTATACCCTTGAGACACACTGGTCTCCTTTCTCTTCCTCGCACGAGTAAATCTCCTTCCTGTCTCCTGTGTACTTGGTTTTCTCTCTCTGTGTTCTCTCTCGTACATCACTGTTTATGTCCTCGGCGCCTTTCTCTCAATCTGTTACCCTCCTGTTTCATGGTCCTATGTTGTCTCCATCCATTTCACTGTGTCTTCTGGAAGGTCAGCACCTGATCGAGACCTCTGAGTCTCGATCGCCATTGTAGCCCTGCGCACCTCACGTATTGTCCGGTGTGCCGTGGGGGATAATTCAGGGAGGAATCCTTCCAAAATACTGAAGAAGGTGGGAGGTGTGGGCTTAAGGCAAGCATCCCATTTAGGTAAAATGGTTTGTCCTACATTGACTTTTTCAGATCAGCCCCACAATGAATTGCTACGAGATTTTTATTTTCTTCTCCATCCCATGGCTTCTCCCCATTCTTCCCCCCCTGTCCTCTGAGGTTGGTGCCTTCAGACCCTGGGAAATGTCCCGCAGCCTATCGCTGGGATGACATCTCCCGGGGGGGCTCTGCTCCCAATGGTCCAGCGTGACCCAGGGCTTCTGGGTGAGGAGCCGACACTCCGAGGAATTCTCGCCCCATAGAGCCTTCTGCGTCCAGAATCTGAGGAAGTTTGTCATCACACCAGCAGGGCTCCCTAGGATTTGTCCTGTCTTGTTACAATCTACTCATCTTCGATTCCTGAGGAGCTGAATTAACAGGGTTTTTTTTTTCCAGGGAAGATCCAGTTCCATTCAGGCATGCGTCTTTAGTGTCGTTTCATACAGAAGTCAGACCCCAGAGAAGGCAGGGGGTAATCAGCTCACTTAGCCTGACCGGGCTTTATTTGCTCCCGGCAGGTGCAGTTAGGCATTAATTTTTTTCGGTACTGACAGTTCGCCAAAATGTCAGAATTAAAACAACATGGGAAACTTGAGTATTTTGTATGGCCAAGCAGTGGCTGTTTACCTCTAAAGCTGAATACATTTGGATCGTAACACATTGATCTCTTAAAGGCACAGATCTTATCAGATCTTGTCCCCTGCTCACTAATAGCTAGCTTCCACTTTCCAGATGTTCTGCCAGGAACACGGATGAGGAATGGAAGAAGGTGAGGTACTGGGGGGCTGCTGTGCTGACTGCCTCTGCTGTGCCCCTCACCGTGTCAGTGACCACGTGCTGCACGCGTAACAGTATACCCGTCCAGCTACCTTCATGCTTAGCCTTGGAGAAATATCCACCAAATGTGCAATGCAGTTGTGGGCAGTATGTTTCCTCACTTGGCTTATTATTCCTTCTCTTAAACGTCCATGCTCTTAAAAAAAAGAAAAAAACCTAGCTGTCATGTGACACTTAGACACTCACACAGACCTAATCATCCCTGTTTAATGTAGAAACGGCCAGAACTGACACTTTGAAAATGTAGAATAGATGAACAGAAATCCTGTGACTTGTCTTTCCCACCATGGAAACAAGCGAATGCCTTTTGGTTGTTTCCCTCCAGGTTCTTAAATTTCTCTGTCGAGCTTTCTGCAGGCTCAAGAGGGTTGGCTGCCCTGCTGGAGATGATTTTGAGGACTGTTCATTTCTAGAAACATCTAGAGGCAGGAGTGAGGCTGGGCAGCTACCCTGGGGTGCTTTAAGCAGGCTAAGCAGACCCCCAGCACAGCCTCAGAGATTTCCGAACCACCTTCCAGTGTTGGGGACTCGCAGAAGTCCATTTGGGACAATCAGACCAGCCCTTAAGTTACCGTCCTTGGGGTTAGTCTCGTGAAACTGGTGGCTTTTGCCACATAAAATAAGGGGCCGTACATGAGGACGAGTAGATTAATAGCACAGGGAGCCGAATGAGAATTTTAGTGAAACGCTGGGGGACGGCTCCAAGTCAGTCTGGGAGTGCTTTAGCTTCTTCCCATTCCTGGGTGTATAAAAAAGGACATCACTGAGAAATTACAGTATAATTTGAGGAGAAAGTCTTGTGAATGGAAACAGGGGTCCCCGTTGTCCCGGCTGGCTTTTATCTGCTTGTTTGAGGGCAAAGAGAGAGCTGAAAGGTGAAATCCATTCTCCCCTTAAAAATCCAGTCAGGGGCACGTGGGTGGCTCAGTTGGATAAATGTCCGGCTCTTGACCCCAGCTCAGGTCACGATCTCATGGTTCGTCAGATCAAGCCCTACGTTGGGCTCTGGGCTGATAGCATGGAGCCTGCTTGGGATCCTCACTCTGCCCTGCTCGCGCTCTCTCTCTCTCTCTCTCTCTCATAAATACTTAAAAATTTTATTTTAATCTAGTTAATTTCATTTAGTAAAAAAAAAAAATAAGTTGAGGTGCGCCTAGGTCACTCAGTCGGTTGAGCGTCCGACTCTTGATTTCAGCTCAGGTCATGATCCCAGGGTTGTGGGATGGAGCCCCGCGACAGGCTCCACGCCCAGCACAGAGCCTGCCTGAGATTCATTCTCCCTCTCTCCTTTTCCCTCTCCCTATGCCCCTCTCCCCCACTTGGAATCTCTCTCTGAAATTAAAAACCAAAAAAATGTAAACAAAGATAAGTTAATGTAACTTCATGGCTCAGAACCAATCATTTGAGGCAAGTTCCCAAGTCTGTAAAGCCTGCCTTTTGCTCCATTTATACAATGTCGATCATGCCCTGGGGAATTTCTATTGGCAGCCAAGAGGGACTTGAGTAAACAGTGAAACAGAGCTCTACCCGGGGAGTACTCTGATGAATGTGGTTCAGGAAACGCGCTGGGTAATCCTTGTAACGGGAGGAGCCCCGGCCCCGTGAGATGACGCCGGAAGCCTGGCAGCAGCAGGAATTGGACAAAAGGTCCCGAAACGTACAAGCACCGTGGTCGTTATGCTTCCAGAGAATCTGTCCTCCAGGGACTACCTCAGGCAGGTGTCCTAATGAAAATCTGTGTTGCGAACTTGCGAACCCACGCACTGGACTGGAACACGTCTTCTCCTTCAAGCCCAAGCTTGATCCTTCCCCAGGGAGCCTTTGCAGTGGTGCCTGAGGCTTTTTTCAAGTCCGCTGGGTGTCCGCCCACTGGCTGCGCTGAACACTGTCGCCCCAGTGCTGCTCTGTCCCCCCACATCCCGTGGCCCCAGCGGTTACCAGGGCACTGGGCTCCCTCGCTCTCTAATCCCCCCCTGGGCTTTCCTTTCCCCCCCGTCCCCTCCCCCACCTGCTCCAAAATACTCTTCCTAGTTTCCTTTCCTCACCTTGCTATGTCCTCAAAAGATGATGTTCAGCTGTTAAATACTCTGATAGATTAAAAATGTTACAAATACAAGTGTTGCTGTTTCAAAAAGTATATTCTTGAGGCACCTGGGTGGCTCAGTCGGTTAAGCGCCTGACTTCGGCTCAAGTCATGATCTTGCAGCTCATGAGTTCGAGCCCCACATTGGGCTCTGTGTTGACAGTTCAGAGCCTGGAGTCCACGTCGGATTCTGTGTCTCTGTCTCTCTGTGTTCCTCCCCTGCTCACACACTCCCTCTCTCTCTCTCAAAAATAAGTAAACATTTTTAAAAAGTTTAATATATTCTAGAAATAATTAGGTTTCTAAAGTATTCTCAAAAAGGGCATCTATGGAAAACTGACAGCTAACATCACATTTAATGATGAAGGACTGGAATGCTTCCCCCTCTAAGATGGGGATCAAAATAAAGATGTCATGGGCCACCTGGGTGGCTCAGTTGGTTAAGCATCCAACTTCAGCTCAGGTCATGATCTCGCAGTTTGTGGGCTTGAGCCCCATGTCAGGCTCTGTGCCAACAGCCCAGAGCCTGGAGCCTGCTTCGGATTCTGTGTCTCCCTCCCTCTTTCTCCTCTCTCTCTCTCCCTCCCTCTCTCTCTCTCTCTCTCTCTGCCCCTCCCCTGCTCATGCTCTGTCTCTGTCTCTCAAAAATAAATAAACATTTAAAAAATTTTTTTTAAAGATAAAGATGTCACTTCTATTTAACACTGTATTTGCTCCAGGTGCCTGGGTGGCCCAGTCCGTTAAGTGTCTGACTCTGGATTTCAGCTCAGATCATGATCTCACGGTTTGTGAGTTCAAGCCCCACGCTGGCAGTATGGAGCCTACTTGGGATTCTCTCTTTCTCTCCCTCTCTCTGCCCCTCCCCAGCTTGCTCTCTCTCTCTCTTAAAGTAAATAAACTTTAAAAAAAGAAACAAAAACACTGTTTTAGTTCTAATTAGGGTGATCAAGCAAGCAAAATAAATCAAAAGGCTTTCACAGTGGGAAGGAAGTAGTGAAACTGTCTTCGCAGCTGACAGGCCCCTGGATGTTAAGTACGACAAAGGTCATGGACAAAGGTCATGGACGCAGCTCTCCCTTCTCCTGGGCTCTCGTGCCCTGTGCTGTTCCCCGCTCTGCTCCCGCAGTATGAGCCCAGGGTGCAGCTCGGGTCCTGCCCCTGAGCAGCTTCTGCAGAGCTGTTTCTCCTGTGCTGGGGAAAAAGTAATCTAACTCCTTGGTAAGGAGCAAACCTAGCAGAGTGGTGTGGTGGCCAGGAGTCAGACCTCGGTGTCCGTCTGCTTGTGTTCAGACCTCAGCTCCATACTCGCTGGCTATGGGACCTCAGACGAGTTGCTGAACTCCTCTCTGCCTCCGTCTCCTCATCTGTAAAATGGGGATGATAACAGTAACTATCACGGAGGATCATTATGGGGATTATTAACTTACGTTAACTCTATTATGCGCCCGACAGAAGAGAAGCAGTAGGTCTTGAAGCAGATGTTCAGGAAGTAGTGATGCTATTATTTTCCATTTTGCTATTTCTGCCATACAGAGTGAAAAATTCCGTGAGTTAGGTGGAGGTCCCGCTGGATCCTTAAATAGGCCTTTCATTCAGTCATGTTGCAGACCGTTTAGACTTTGAGGTGTACTTGACCCATCACACTGGAAGCAATCACCTCCAGAGGTCGCCCTGGACGGTGATGACCACCACTCTCAAAAGATGAAGAGTTTTCAACTCCGACTCGTTTGGGTGGTGGGAAAATCTGGTCTGGCAAGTGCTTGTGGCCATGAGAGAGGGCTCGGGGAATCTTCCAGCTGTCCCAGGTTAGGCTCACAAGATAAAGTCTCAGAAGACGGTGAGCTGTCTTACCTACCTGTGTTGGCTCGGGGTGAGCCCTCTGTTCAAGCTGAAAGAAGAAAGCAAGCTTCTGACGGGCACATCCTTTGCCTGTGATTGTGACCCTCCTCTGGCCTCATCAGCCCATAGGGTTCTTGAGGCCACTAAGGAGAACAGGGTTTCTCAGAAGCCCCCGAGGATGTTGTAGAATCTGGATCTCCAGGGCAGAACTCTACCAGTGGTTTTTAATTAGGTAAAATCAACACCTCCCCAAAACTGTATTTTTGCGTGGAACAGTGGTTCATAAAATGTGTTCCCTGACCAGCATGATGATCTAGAAACTTGTTGGAAATGCAGATTCCCAGGCCTCATTAAGCCCTACGGGAGCTGAGACTCCAGGGGGTGGGGTGTGTTTTAACAAACACTTCAGGTGACTTTGATGCTGCTAAAGTTTGAGAACCACTGACCTAGAACACAAGACGGCACTGTGTTGAGTTTCTGGCTTCATGGAAGTAACTACAGAAAATGTCAGGGCACCTGGGTGGCTCAGTCGGTTAAGCTTCCCAAGTTCTGCTCAGGTCATGATCTCACAGTTCGTGAGTTCGAGCCCCGCTTCGGGCTCCGTGCTGACAGCTCAGAGCCTGGAGCCTGCTTTGGATTCTGTGTCTACCCTCTCTCTCTGCCCCTCCCCCACTTCGCTCTGTCTCTCAAAAATAAACATTAAAAATTTAAAAGAAAGTGTCAGGAGGGGACAGATTCTGTGCCCTCCAGGAGCATATTTGGAAATGTGTACCATTTTCATTGATCAGTATGCAAAGTACTGATCAGCATGGAACAAACGTGCAAATATTCCAAGGCAAGCCTGCAGCCCATGCGCGTTGGTCAGGAGTACAGGCGTCACGGAGGCAGGCGGGGGACTTGCACGGGACCAGGACAGCAGGTTTGGACAGCGGGAACAAATTTAGGAGCCGGGGGGCACCTGGGTGGCTTAGTCGGTTAAGCGTCCGACTTTCGCTTGGGTCATGATCTCGCGGTTCGTGGGTTCGAGCCCCGCGTCGGGCTCTGTGCTGACTGCCAGCTCGGAGCCTGGAGCCTGATTCGGAGCCTGTGTCTCCCTCTCTCTGACCCTCCCCTGCTCATGCTGTCTCTCTCTGTCTCTCTCTCTCCTAGAAATAAATAAAATAAAATAAAATAAAATAAAATAAAATAAAATAAAATAAAATAAAATAAAATAAAATAAAAAGATTAAAAAAAAAATTTAGGAGCCGGGTGGCCGGAGACATTGCCTCACAGCCCACCTGTTTCATAACCCCCGACCATGGGCTTCCACCGCCTACCATCCCCCTGAAGCCCGGCGGTCAGGGCGCCCGAGGGGCTCAGTCAGCTGAGTGTCCGACTCCTGATTTTGGCTCAGGTCATGATGTCACGGTTCGTGAGATCGAGCCCCCATCGGGCTCTGTGCTGACAGCGTGAGAATTCATTGCTGGGGTTCTCTCTCTTCCTCTCTCTGCCCCTTCCCTACTCACGCTTTCACTCTCAAAATAAATAAATAAACTTAAAAAAAAACCAACAACCTGCCTGTCAAAGGATCCCCTTCACCAAAGCCAAGAGCATTTGGGAGGGGACGCTTCCTCTGTTAACACATAATTGTCTCCCTCACACCTTTCCTCCTCTCTGCCTCTCGGCTTAGCCCCTGGAGGGAGAATCCGCAGGTGAAGACTGTTAGCTGGTCTGTAGGGTCCCTCTCTGTCATCTCTAACCCCGTCCCCTACCGCCCCCACCAGCTTCTGGGGCCCGGCCAACCGGCCATCTTTCTGTCCCTGAGAGCATGCCAGGCCTTTCATCACCTAGGACCTTCGCACTTGCTTTTTCTTATCTTTCTTAAATACATTTATTTATTTTTTAAATATCTTATTTTGAGAGAGCATGCACAAGCGGGGAGGGGCAGAGAGAGGGGGGACCAAGGATCCTAAGTGGGCTCTGCACTGACAGCAGCGAGCCGGATGTGGGGCTCCAACTCACGAACCTTGAGATCTTGACCCGAGCCGACATCAGACACTTAACGGACTGAGCCACCCCGGCGCCCACTTGCTGCCCTCTCTGATTTGAACGTTCCCCCGAAATGTCGTATTGGTGTTTCTTCCTCATTCTTGTGTCACTGCAAAGGTGGCCACAGCGAGGAGGCCTTCCTGGTCTTACCTGAGATCGAATCGACGTCCGAGATTGTGTAAGTTTAAATGTATCAAATATTATTGATCCCTTGGCATGTTTGTGGTCAGTCCTCTGTCCTCACTAGAATGTCGGTTCCTTAAAGGACCCCATCTTGTCCACTGCCGTGTCCCCCACCCCTCTGAGGTGCCAGCACATAGTAAGCGCTTTCCACGTTGTGACTAAGTGAATTAAGTGTTCTTAGACCCATAATGCTGTCCACACTAGGAAACTAACTCCCTTCCAGACACATTATGCTGCCCACACTGGGAATCGGTGTAGACCAGCCTTTTGCCAAATTTGAGTCTATTTCAGACTCAGAACTAATTTCTAAGAGCACCTTACTGATTTGTAGAAGGATCAGTATCTCCCTATTTAGGAAGCAGTACTTATGTGGGCAGACACGCACACTTACCGGTGTTCACAATATGCCTTCGTATTTGCACCCACGTTTATTACGTGCTCATACCAGATGCTTATCTAGTTTATGTCATTTAATTCCTCAAACCATCCTGTGAAGTAACTAGTTAGTACTCTGTTTTGTAGAGAAATGAGATCCTGTTCCCAAGCTCGCAGAGGCAGCGTCTAAACACACATCCATAGGGGCGCCCGGGTGGCTTAGTCGGTTAAGCGTCCGACTTTCGCTCAGGTCATGATCTCGCGGTTCGTGGGTTCGAGCCCCGCGTCGGGCTCTGTGCTGACTGCCAGCTCAGAGAGCCTGGAGCCTGTTTCAGTCTGTGACTCCCTCTCTCTCTGACCCTCCCCTGCTCATGCTGTCTCTCTCTCTCCTAGAAAAAAAAAAATTAAAAAAAGATAATAAAATAAACACACATCCATCTGACTCCGGAAGTCTTCCTGTCTCTGCTCCTGTGGATTTCCCCGTAGGAAGAGACACATCATAAAACAGTCTGTTAGGAGTAAAAACAGTTCCAAAAGGATCTCTGCTTTTACATAAGTGACAAGAAATCTCATTAAAGATAAAATCCAGTTTCTTTTCAGCCTGGAAGTTAATATTCTTTCAACAACTCTTTGGACTCCCCTCCAGACTGTCTGGAAACAGTTAACTGAAAGCTTACACCCCTGAAACTATCCATTCAGGAGAGAGGACAGAAATGCTTCTGTCCTATTTCTGCCTTTCCCCAACACAAGTCACTTTCACTTTCAAGGTTATTTTTGTACCCAGTTTTTAAACAAATTTTTTTAATGTTTATTTTTGAGAGAGAAAGAGAAAGCATGAGCAGGGGAGGGTCAGAGAGAGAAGGAGACACAGAATCCAAAGCAGGCTCTAGGCTCTGAGCTGTCAGCACACGAACTGAGATCATGACCTGAGCCGAAGTCGGACATTTAACTGACTGAGCCACCCCGACACCCCTTTCTACCCAGTTTCTGATCACTGCTAGGAAGGAGGAAATCTGGAATCGGGTACGTGTCCTATTTGTTTGCCTTTTCCCCAAGTAGAACCTGAGCCTCATGAGGGCAGGGACCAAAGTCTGGCTTGTTCTTCTCGTCATCGCCAGCACTGGGACCAGTGAGTGTAAACTTGAATTAAGTAAGTGAATGCACGCTCACTCCCACACAGAGATGAACCTCTCCCTCTGCAGGGGCGACGGTTTCCATGACTACAGTTCGCTGATTTCCACGGTCAGTGCTGCATACCTGCTTCCTCCTGAGTACCTCCTGCTTTTCAGATATTTTAACACAGCTGTCTAAGAGCTCAGAAAAAGAAGTGACCGTATATAGTTCTAAGTTTTGTTTGCTGTTTTAAAATAGCAGTTCTTAATTATAAGCTCTTAAATGTATATTATCACTTATTAAACATCCCCTTTCGTAACTGAATCAGGACAAAACACAGCATTAACATACATGATATAAGCTGATGTGGAACATTTGCTGAGTGCTTACCACGCATCAGGCTTCATGCCTGGAAACACCCGTCTGGGAACGTGGGCACCCCTGCTGTCTCCTTTTAACGAAGGAGGCCCAGGCTGCTGAAACCCGTAGAGGGATGTTCCCAAGGACACACAGCTAGGAAGGTGAGAACCATGTTCTGAGTTCAGTTTCCCTGGGCAGCTGCAGCCCTGTCCCGTGCATGGCACAGAGCAGGTAAGTGACGGGGTTCAGGATAGAAGCCACGTAAGGACTATATGACAGGATTCCTAATATATTGCCTGTTCCTCTGATTTCTCAATTCCCAATTATCATCAGGCCACTTTCTGTATAATTTTTTTGGTATGCATCTGCTCATTTTGCAAATGATAGAAAAGTACAAAGGGAAATCTGTAATTTATGCATCTAGAAATAATCATGCTTATGGTTTTCATATTTTCTTTTTTTCTGTTGCTGAGAAAACTAAGATTATATACTGCATACACTTGTTAAAGTTATTAATATGTTTTTAAGTTCACTTCTTTTTTTTTTAATATTTTTATTTATTTCTAGGAAAGAGAGAGAGAGACAGTGTGAGCAGGGGAGGGTCAGAGAGAGAGGGAGACACAGACTCTGAAACAGGCTCCAGGCTCCGAGCTGGCAATCAGCACAGAGCCCGACGCGGGGCTCGATCCCACGAACCGCAAGATCATGACCTAAGCGGAAGTCGGACGCTTAGCCGACTAAGCCACCCAGGCACCCCAGTTCACTTCTTTATTCTGAGACAGAGAAAGAGAGTTCCAGGAAGGCTATGTCTGCACTGCCAGCGCAGAGCCTGACACGGGGCTCAAACTCACAAACCCTGAGATGATGACCTGAGCCAAAGTCAGACGCTTAACCGACTGAGCCATCTAGGCGCCCTATATACACTTTCTGAGTTTTTCTTTTTTAATGTAACATGCTGTACATTCAGCCTGTTTCAACATCTTTGTGTATGCACCATTTTTTAAATAGTTTATTGTCAAGTTGGCTTCCATATAACACCCAGTGCCCATCCCCACAAGTGCCCCTCTCCGTGTCCATCACCCCCTTCCCCTCCTCCCCACCCTATCTGCCCTCAGTTTGTTCTCAGCATTCAAGAGTCTCTCATGGTTTGCCTCCCTCCCTCTCCCCCACTATTTTTTCCCTTCTTCTCCCCCATGGTTGTCTGTTAAGTTCCTCCTAATCCTCCTATACGTGCAAACATATGGTATCTGTCCTTCTCTGCCTGACTTATTTCACTCAGCATAACACCCTCAAGGTCCATCCATGTTGCTACACATGGCCAGATTTCATTCTTTCTCATTGCCATGTAGTAGTTCATTGTATAGATAAACCACATCTTCTTGATCCATTCATCAGTGGATGGACACTTAGGCTCTTTCCATGTTTTGGCTATTGTGGAGAGTGCTGCTATGAACATTGGGGTACATGTACCCTATCTGTGCGCACCATTTTTAATGGCTCTACAATATTCTATATTATGGGTACATTAATTAGTCGTCTATGCTTGGCCATTTCTGTCTCTACTATTATAGTGTTCAAGTGAATGCCTTTGAACCAAATCTGTCTGAGTTTCTGATTACCACCTCCAGCTAGATCCCCAGGGGAATTAATAAATCAAAAGGCATAATCAATGTCAAGAACATACACGTTGTTGGGCTGTATGTTCCGGATGGCTCTTTTGTTTGTTTTTTTTCATGTTTTATTTATTTCTAAGAGACAGCATGAGCAGGGGAGGGTCAGAGAGAGAGGGAGACACAGAATCTGAAGCAGGCCCCAGGCTCTGAGCTAGCTGTCAGCACAGAGCCCGATGCAGGGCTTAAACCCATGAACCATGAGATCATGACCTGAGCTGGTCAGATGCTTAACTGACTAAGCCACCCAGGCATCCCCAGACAGCTCTCTTTTAGATCTCCCCCTCTGCCGTGTAAGAGTGCAAACTAGGTAATTTTAAATACCTACCTAAATAAATTTCTGTTGATACAAATGATAGCTTCTAATGTATTCAGCTGCAGGGTGATGACTAACAAATGCCATGATGCAGCTAAGTGGGTTGCAGAGGAACTTATACCTGCATTGATGGTTGGGTTCCGAGCGCTGTTAGACCACGTGTGTGTATCTGGTGCCACGTCAAAGACCCAAGTCTAGGGCAGAGCCCCCATCCCACAAGACAACCTTATCTTCTTGTGTCAAGAAGAGGGTTGCTGGTGACACAGAGCAGGTATGTAATCAACAAAGTGTGACGTGCAGCCGAATGTTCGTGCCGGAGAGGTCGTGAAGCCAGTGCCCTGGGAGCTATCTGCGGGCTCCAGGCTGGGACAGCCTTGGGCGTGGCTGCCGCTGCCTGGGGTGTGGCCACTGTGAACCAGCTGCCTCCACTTACCCAGTGCCCACAGAGGCCAATCTTTAAGGGGTGGGAACATCCGTCTCTTTGCCCTGGATTCCTCCGAATAGAAGGATTCAGCAAAAGATAGGGTTGTTGGGTTTCTTTGGAACCCTGAGTGAATTAAGCTGATTCTCTCCTTAAAGGACAAGCCTGACCCATCTTCCAGGCCCGACTGGATTTATGTTTTCAAACAGCAATGATGACAGAGCGTTTTTTTCTGTGTTCTGACTCTGCTTCAGAGGTTTTAGTAGATACTCGTGAGGGGAACAGAAGGAAGCTTGACTTGCTTAGGCGCCTGCCTGCATCATGCTGGGCCCTGTGCCGGGTGACGAGCATTATGTGGGTTGGAGGCGTCGTTCTGGAAAGCCACCTGCGGTTGCGGCCTTTTCCGCGTGTTCCACAGGTGGCAGTAGGCACCGTCTGCGCTTGGCGCGCGGCGGCCACACACACAGTCGCCCTGCGTGGGAGCTCAGCAGCTGCTGTGACGGGCTGCGGTCTCTGGTTCAGCCCTGATCCTGCCAGCGGGGAAGTGCTAGCGGCTAGGCTATGGGGGGGGTGGGGGAGGGGGACGGGCTTGCCCTTCCTGCAGGTGGCTTTCTGGGCTCTGTTCTTGCGCCTTTGCAGGTGTCTCCAGGGCTCCTGCAGGGAGAGGCTCAGGGAGGGGAGGCCCTTCCCACCCGTCTGACACAGCCACTGTCCCACAGCTGATGATGCTGTCTTTTGCGAGCCGTCCACTCTAGCATTAGACTCTGGGTCCCCCTTTACTGCCCGTTCTCTGCCCTTCAAAGGTACTTTGTGTTCGTGGCTCTGCTTGCCCCCAACCCAGATTCCTTCTCCCTAATACCGCAATCAGTGTAGCAAGGCAGGAGGGAAGGTAACTTTCACTAGAGTGTGAAAGCCTGATAGGTTCAAACTCCCAGACTGCATGTATACCTTGGAAGCGGAGCTCAGCAGTAAAGATTAATTTCTAAGGGTGAATTTTTGAGCAGTCGCCTGAGTGTTCATTGCCTGCAACAGAAACATGCACTCAAGAGGAGCTTGTCTGTCCTGCCACTCAGCGGCTTCCAGCCCAAGCCCTTACAAACTGCAACAGCCAAGGCCAGTGACTAAGTCACGAAATTCTCATGGTTTGCCTGTGCCTGGGCATTTGGGGAAGAATTCTGAAACCTGCTCTGGTCTTCGTTCTGTCCTCGTCCACCTGAGCCTTTCCTTTTCTGTGAAGTGGAGCCAACGGGATTTTTGTGATGGGGAAGTGAGTAGAACATTGCTGCAGACACACAGGGTGACCCCACGCGGCCAAGGAGCAGGCAAGGGTCTGGAGGCGTTTTCTCAATCTAGGCCTCTTGACTTGCAGAATATGACCTAAGCCACGCACGCTTGTGTCCTTAAGCAGGTGACTTCATTTTCAGTGACCTGTTTGGTGCCCAAACGTGTTGAACTCAAAGGACGTCAGATAGGTTGGAGGGCTTGGTCATTTTTATTTTCAAAGAGGTGTTCAGAATTCATCCTGTATTTTTATTTTAATAACTACTACAGAAGCTTCCTCCCCAAGCTGACTCTCTGAATTTCGGAAGCAACTAACTCTAGAAGGGAATGAGAGCAGGGAGGTTTGGAGGGCAGCCAGAGGCTGCTTGCTGTAGCTGTACCTGATGGTGGGGACATGGTGGCCAGGAGGCCATTCCTATGCTGAGTCATGGAGATGGCTTTTTGTGGTGTGTCCCCCATTGGGCGAAGTGAGGTGGGCGCCCGTCTGGTGCAGCTCCATGAAGAATGTAGGGGGAACCTGGTAAGAACTGTGGATCATGGCAGGGCGGGGCGGACTTTCAGGGACTTCAGCCCCAAATGTCATTTTTCAGATCAAAGCAAAACATACCTTTTTTTTTTAATGTTTATTCATTTTTGAGAGAGACAGAGACAGAGAGCTTGCAAGCATGGGAGAGGCAGAGAGAGAGAGGGAGTCACAGAATCTGAAACAGGCTGCAGGCTCTGAGCTGTCAGCATCAAGCCCGACGTGGAGCTCGAACCCATGAACTGTGAGATCATGACCTGAGCTAATGTTGGACTCTTAACCAACAGAGCCACTCAAGCGCCCCCAAATCCCACGCTGAGAAAGGTGCTGTGACACCTCTCAGTTTGCAAGTGGGATTAAAAGGGAACGAGACTAGAATGTAAACTGGAATCCCAGCTCTGTTGCTTTCTATTTTAGCCCTTGGGCACATGGCTTAACCTCTGGGTACTCTTTGGAAGTAGGGATAACTCGCTCTAATGTTAGGGTGACTGGAAACACTGTAGCCCCTCCGAGGCTCACAGGAGAGATTGCAGTGAGCCAGTCATCAGGGATGGACGTTTAAACTGAATGCAGGGGTATAACTACATCTGGTAAATGTAATGTGCATCAGAAGAGAACATGTAATATGACTGTATACTTTTTTAAGTTTATTTTATTTTGGGAGTGGAGGGACAGAGAGGGGGAGAGAGAGAGAGAGAGAGAGAATGAGAATCCCAAGAAGGCTCCCAGCCATCAGCACAGAGCCTGGGATGGAGTGGGGGCGGGACTTGATCTCAGGAACCGTGAGAGCATGACCTGAGCTGAAACCAAGAGTCGGACGTTTAATTGACTGAGCCCCCCCAGGCACCCCAGACTTGAATAACTTGTAAATTCTGTTGTGTAATATACAGTAACCTCTCCATCGGCCTCTGAGAAACATCATGTTTCATACCTTTTTGATCTAGGAATACCTTTGAAGGTGATGACACACACGCTCAACGCCTCCTTCCATGGGTGCCTACTGTGCAAGGTGGTATCCTAAAGTCTTCTTCCTTCCACAGAGCCAACATGGCGGTCCTCTCCAAGGAGTATGGTTTTGTGGTTCTAACCGGTGCCGCCAGCTTTATCATGGTAGGCCATCTAGCCATCAATGTTTCCAAGGCCCGAAAGAAGTACAAAGTGGAGGTGAGTGGGAAAAGATACCTGTCCAGGGCTAGAACTTGTTTTCAGTTGTGGGGGGAGAGGGGAGACGCCAGTGGTCAGCAGTGGCAGTTGAACTGTACCTGTCGGAAATGCTGCCCCTTTCTGGGAGGAGGAAGGCAGGAATTAGGGGGCCCTGAGGGGAACAACTCCCATCTTGTTTGTACTGTGTCTTTTCTGGTGAAAGACCAGATGTGCTGACCTAAGAGCAGGATGCTTTTGGTGGGAGCGTGTGCCAGGAAGAGGGTGGTTTTCTCAAAAGGGTTAAACAAGGGGGACTTCATCGAAACAAAAGCTTCTGCACAGCAAAGGAAGCCACCAACAAAGTGAAAAGGCAGCCTACTAAATGAGAGGAAATATCTGCATGCCATATATCCAATAAGGGGTTAATTTCCAAAATATATAATTCATACAACTCATTGCAAAACAAAACAAAGCAAAACACCAAGGAACATGATTTAAAAATGGGCAGAGGACCTGAACGAACATTTGTCTAAAGAAAATACACAAATGGCCACTAGGTACATGAAAAGGTACCCAACATCATAACTAATCACCAGGGAGATGCAAAGCAAAACCACAATGAGCTACTACCTCACACCTCTTGGAATGGCTATGATCAAAAAGACAAGAAATACCCAAAGCTGGCGAACACAGGGAGAAAAGGGAACGTGCTGTTGGTGGGAATATAAATTGGTGCAGCCACTATGGAAAACAGTATGGAGGGTCCTCAAAAAAAATTAAAAATAGGACCACCATAGGATCCAGCTATTCCACTTCTGGGTATTTATCCAAAGAAAATGAAAACACTAACTCGAAAATATATATACACCCCCATGTTTGTTGCAGCATTATTTACAATAGCCACGATATGGAGGTGACCTGAGTGTCCATCGATGGGTGTGTGGATAAAGAAGATGTGGTATATATATATATATACAGGGGACTACTCAGCCATAAAAAAGAGTGAGATCTTGCCGTTTGTACCATGGATGGACCTTGAGAGCATTATGCTAAGTGAAATAGATTAGAGAAAGATAAATGCTGTATGATCTCACTTATATATGGAATCTTTAAAAAAGCTAAAATGTACAGCATGGTGGTTATAATTAATTTTTCTGTATTGCATATTTGAAACTTGCTAAGAAAGCAACTTTTTTTTATAATTATTTTAAAATTATTTTGGGGGATTTTTTTGTTCTTTTTGTGAATATATTTATTGTCAAATTGGCTTCCATACAACACCCAGTGTTCATTCCAACATGTGCCCTCCCCAATTCCCAGTCACCCATTTTTCCCCTCTCCCTCATCCACCCTTAAGTTTGTTCTCTGTATTTAAGAGCCTCCCCGTGGTTTGCCTCCCTCCCTCTCTGTTTGTAACTATCTCCCCCTCCCCTTCCCCAATGGCCTCCTGTTAAGTTTCTCAAGATCCACATATGAGTGAAAATATGATATCTGTCCTTCTCTGAGTTCCTTCACTCAGCATAATACCTTCCAGTTCCATCCATGTTGCTGCAAATGGCATGATTTATTCAAGAAAGCAACTTTTTTTTTTTACAAATAGTTTATTGTCAAATTAGTTTCCACATAACACCCAGTGCTCATCCCCACAAGTGTCCTCCTCCATGCCCATCCCCTCCCCCCCACATCCATCAGTCCTCAGTTTTTGTCAGCATTCAAGAGTCTCTCATGGTTTGCCTCTCTCCCTTTCCCCCACCATTTCCGCCCTTCTTCTCCCCCTTGTTTCTCCGTCAAGTTCCTCCTAATCCTCCTATACATGCAAACATATGGTATTTGTCCTTCTCTGCCTGCCTGACTTATTTCGCTCAGCATAACACCCTCAAGGTCCATCCACGTTGCTACACATGGCCAGATTTCATTCTTTCTCATTGCCATGTAGTATTCCATGGTATAGATAAACCACATCTTCTTGATCCATATATCTGTTGATGGACACTTAGGGTCTCAAGAAAGCAACTCTTAAATGTTCTCATCAAAAGAAAAACAAATCTGCAAGGCTGTGGGGTGATGGATGTTAACTAGACTTACTATGGTGATCATTTCACCACATACACATGTATCGAATCATCACATTATACACCTGAAACTAATATAAGGCATGTCCATTATACCTGGATTTTTTTTTTTTTACATAAATAAATAATAAAAGAAACTAGGGAGGGCTAAATGGCAATGGTCTTTCCCGGTGTGCCACTTTAAAAGTAATGTCTTAGGGTGATATTCTACTTCCCAAATAGAGAAGGAGCATGTGGTGCTGTGGTTAGCCTGAGCTCAGACATTAGACATAAGAGGGATTATTAAATGCTCCCTTTTAGTTCCAGATGATCTGAAAGGGATAATTACTGAGCTTGTCCCTGGTGAGCAAATTTAAACGTCTATTTCTGTTTAGCAGCTTATAATTAAACTCTCCGACTAGAGCTTCTTTTAAAGTTTTCATATTGATTTTCCTTTTTTTTTTTTTTTATTGGACACGTCCGTGAAAATTCTCACACACTTTCTGTTCCCCCATTAAGGAAAATCTTGAATGCACGTGGCATTGGGTCACTCTTGGGAAGGAGCCATTTCCCTGTGGTGTTTCTGTGATGCACTGGAAACACAGTAGTGCTGGGACAATGTCAAGAGCACTGAGCTGGAGGCACACTGCCTCCATCCCTTGTGTGCCTACGGCACAGACCTACGTTCTTCGTTCGGGATGTTAATAGAAAGACATTGAAGCTGCTTCTGGGAGTTGAGACCCTTCTCCTGCAGATATTTAAGCAGAAAGCGATCATCTGTCAAGGGTATAATAGAAGCTTCTGGAGGATAGGTTTTCTTTAGGGTTGATTGTAACTCAGCACTGAATGCCACTCTTGACCATTTGATCCACACGCACTTTGTTTTCACAGTATCCGACCATGTACAGCACGGACCCTGAAAACGGGCACCTTTTCAACTGCATTCAGCGCGCTCACCAGAACACGTGAGTGTTGGCCCTCACGGGCTCTGGGGGTGTCTGCGGGTAAACGTGCTTTCTGCCCAGCGCCTCGGCCTTTACTACCCTGAGTGCAGAGTAGCAGCTGTGAGACTGCTCATGCGCCCCTCGCTGAAAGTGTCATAAAAAGGGGCGCCTGGGTGGCTTAGTCGGTTCAGCATCTGACTCTTGATCTCAGCTCAGGTCATGATCTCACAGTTTGTGAGTTCAAGCCCTACATTGGGCTCCATGCTGACCGTGTGGAGCCTGCTTGAGATTCTCTCTCTGCCCCTCCCTCAAAATAAGTAAATTAAAAAGAAAACTATTTAAAAAAGTGTCGTAAAAATATGTATGTATACAGATTAAATATTCAGAGTTGTTAGCTTAGTGAGGTTCTGGATAATCTTTTCAAAAACATCTTTCGCGTTACATTGCTCTTCTAGAGCATTTGTAAGCTGTCCTGTTGAGATGAGCTTGAATCTCCCAGTCCTAGGGAAGGGGCATCTGTGGGCTAGGGAAGGAAATCTACTTGAATTCGCCGAGGTCTTGGGCCCAGCGTGTTCTGAGTTACCCTTACCCCCATGCAGAGAAGAGAGGGTGGATCCTGGTGGTGCGGCTTCTCCGTCCTCACCGTCACGATTCTAACTTGGCAAGTAAGAATGTAAGGGGCTCTTCATTTTACAGCCACACACGTCAGTGGGGCCCTTTCTAAAAATGTTCTCTGTCTATTCCAGGTTGGAAGTGTATCCTCCCTTCTTATTTTTCCTAGCTGTTGGAGGTGTTTACCACCCGGTAAGTGTTTCCAGGGGGGTTGCGTGAGTCTGGATTTAGTTCACTGAGCTATTTACAGAAAACAGGAAAGGAACACGTAACGAACATCTTCAGCCTCTATTTAAAAGAATCACATTCAACTACTCCTTACAAAGCTCTTTAAAGTAGGTAGAATTTTCCCCACTTTTTACAGATGAGGGGAAACCTCTTGAGGACCGTGTAACTGTCACAGGGCAAATGGCTACATGAAGAGTAGAAGAATCAGAATTTGAACCCAGGTCTGTCTGATTCTGGACGGTTCGTGTCTGCAGTTTTTACTGGCCTACAAATATTTGATCCCCTGAGGTTACAACAATGAACAAAAAAGGCAAAGGCCCTGGTTTACTGTTAGCTGGGGTCACAGACAAAAAGCGAATGGCTACGGCATGTAGTCAGGCTAGAATTATAGGTGATGCGTGCCATGGAGGAAAACACAGGGCAGATGGAAAGATCCTGAAATGGGAGACACCTGTGAGCGGGGTGGTCAGGTGAGGGTCGTGCTGATTTGCAGAGGTGACATTTAAGCAGAGGAGGTGACAGCCAAGCAAAACCTTAAAAAGGTGAGGGAGCAGGTGCCGCAGGTGGTCAGATACCTTCCAGACAAAGAGCGAGAGCAAGGTCCTGAGGCAGGAGCCCACAGAGTCTGTCTGGCGAACAGGGAGAAGGGTGGCGGGGCCTTGTGGGCTAGAGAAATGGACTGCCTTGCACCTTACCCTAATAAAGCAGGTGTGTCTATACCCGATTAGGTGCCAGTTGGGTCTTGACCTGGATAGAGAGTGTTTCCCTTTCAGGGACCAGAGTCCCCTGAATTCTTTTTTTTTTTTTTTAATGTTTACTTATTTATTTATTTATTCAATGTTTTATTTATTTCTGAGAGAGAGAGAGGCAGCGTGAGCAGGGAGGGTCAGAGAGAGAGGGAGACACAGAATCTGAAGCAGGCTCCAGGCTCTGAGCTGTCAGCACAGAGCCCAGTGCAGGGCCCAAACCCACAAACCATGAGATCATGACCGGAGTTGAAGTCAGACGCCCAACTGACTGAGCCCCCCAGGCGCCCCCAGTTTCCCCTTAATTCTGACCAGAGTGCTGACACTTGACGTTTCTGGTCCTTAGCCTTACGTGAGCTTCTGGTCTGTACCTGAAGGGCCTTGTGCTTTTGTTACAAGCTCCCAGACTGGCACACCTGTAGTCCATGGCCTTGAAGTTCATGTTTTCTTCAGAGACACATCTGCTGATGTCTTAGAGAAGACACTTCCTTGTGCCTCTAAGGGGCCCCAATCCTTGCACGTGACTGGACGAGCCAGTCTAAATAGACTAGTTGGTGACTCAAGCCTGGTGTCACCCCATCCCCTTTCCCGTCCCTCTTCCCTAGATAGACCCCATTCCCTGTGCTTCATTAAAACACCCCCAAGAACTGCTCGGAGGACAAGCATCTAATATTTGCTCCTAGGTCAATGGTAACTCTGAGCCTCACAGTCAGGCACAGCCTGGCAGCAACCAGCTTGCACGTAGTGACTCATGGGCCCGGGGTTTGTATTTTTAGTTGTTTCACGCACCTGACAGTTAACCTTACCCCAAATCAACTAAACAAACAGGAAGTCCTCAAATCTGACCTTACCCTCAGTGATGCACTTGGAGACCGTGACGTGCGAGGTTTCACGTTCCCACGCAGCCTCCCTTTTCCTCCCGATTCCTTCTCACCTAATGGGTCACCCCAGGGTGGTCCCCGGTAGGACTGTTCATCTTGCATGATTTTACCTGCTCAAGCGTGATGGGAAGGGGGACCTCCCCGTCCAAGACCGCATATTCTGGGCTCCGTGTCCACCTCTTCTAGAGGAGCCCTTACCCCCGTGCGGCCGCAGCCCCCTCCCAGCCCCCTCCGGTTGGGTGGGGGGGGAACCTCACCGACAGATGCAGATGCAGGCTGCCTCCTGTTCGCAGCCCCAAGGGAGACGAGCGGGCTTCTCCCGTGTCTCCTTGGCTCACCCTCCGAGCCCCAGGCCTGCCTCTCCCTCTCTCGTGCTCCAGCATGTGAGTGCTCCAGGGCAAGCCCGGGGCGGGGGTGGGGGGGTCCTTCCATCCCCAGCCCCTGGAAGGCCCCCACTCCTCTCCCCCATCTGTGAGCAGTTAATAGACGAATCACAGATCTTTGACGTTCCGGAGACAAGTAACAGACCTGTGACGCGAACTTTGGTGTTTTACCACATCCAGCGAAGCATTAGCTTGTTTTGTTAAAACATCGTGTCATCAAAACCCTAGATGTGAGAGAAGATGTGCCTGTTTCGTGAATGCCGATCCTAACACCGCCCTTTTATTTCAGCGTGTAGCTTCCGGCCTGGGCTTGGCCTGGATCGTGGGGCGAGTTCTTTATGCTTATGGTTATTACACGGGAGGTAAGTACGTAAGTCTGCCAGGGAAACCGATTTCCAAGCTCAGGCTACTCTAGTTTTCTTCTTAGCAGGGGCTTTAAGAAAAGGGGAAGGAACTTGAGATTTAGGTGAAAGGTCTGGTATCTTCTTTTTACTAACTTTTAAAGGATAACAAAACCTCCCTTTACTGAGCATTTTCTGTGTCGTTTGCTGCTCTAAGACCTTTGCGTATGCTCTTGAACCTGGTAGCAATTCTAGGAGATAGATGATATTCTCCTATTTTATAGATGAGGAAACAGGCTCAGAGCTACCAGTGTCGACTAGTCAGCCAGGATTCACAGCCAGGCAGCCTGAGTCCGGAGCCCCTGCTCCTAATTCACTGCTGTAAACTGTGTGGCCGAGAGTGAAGGGGGCAGAGGATTCCTTTGGCTGTGCTTCTGAAAGGGGTGGGGGTGGGTGGGTACTCCCAAAGGCCCTGGAGCAAAGTTTCTCTAATTACTATCCCATCATTTTTTTAAGGTCCAAACAATACTGTTGTGGGACTTTTTAATGTTTTCATTTTTGAGAGAGAGAAATAGAGTCGGCGGGGGTGAGGATGGTGGGGAAAGAGAGGGAGAGAATCTGAAGCAGGCTCCAGGCTCCCAGCTGTCAGCACAGAGCCGGGTGTGGGGCTTGAACTCCCCAACAGTGAGATTGTGACCGGAGCTGAAGTCAGATGCGTAACCGACTGAGCCCCCTGGGTGCCCCAGTTGTGACACGTTTCTTGGCGTGCAGCATCTGACATACCAACAGCTTTCGGCCAGAGGTTGGTTGGCCTCGTGAGGCCAGACGGTCTGAGTGCACCCCCAGAGGCCTTAGGTAGGGTGGCTTGTGGGTATTGGAAGCGCTTTCCTTTCGGGGTCCCCCCCAAGTCACTTCTCTTTCTTCTGTCGCAGAACCCAGCAAGCGGAGTTGGGGCGCCATGGGCTCCATCGCCCTCCTCGGCCTCTTGGGCACAACAGTGTGCTCTGCCTTCCAGCATCTCGGTTGGGTTAAAACCGGCTTGGGTGGGGCATCCAAATGCTGCCATTGAAGAATCCCAGGCTGTTTACAACCTCTCATTCATTTTGAGTGACTTGCCTTTATTTTCAGTTACTTTTTTTTTTTTCTAAATATAATAAAGACCTAGCTGGCACTCGCCTCATACCTAACCCCGACTCTAGCTCTTGTTTCTTGTTGGAGCCTTTGTCAAAAAAAGGTAGCCTGTTCCTACTAGATGAATGAGGGGACGGACAGTGAGCGCCCCTCCTCACCCCGCCAGAGGCTGTTTAGGTGAAGCTGGGAGAATGTCCGATTGTGGTGACTTGTTCATCATAATCATGCCACAGCCGTGGCAAGCTGGGGCTCAAGGAAGGAAAGTCTTCTAGCCTTAGGGTATATAATTGTCTTCTCGCTTGCTGCTAATGCTAAGGTAACAACGGGATTTTTTTTTTTTTAATTTCTATTCAAGATTGCTTCTAGTGCTGAAAAGCTAATTATGACTAAGTATGAAACTTAATAGAGATCTGATTGCATAGGTCCAAATGGGGAAAGACACCTTACAACAGAATGTGGAAAATGTAAAAGGTTTAGTTGGCTTGGAGAGGGATGCTGGTTGGCAGAGAGAGCTGCCCCTGCGTGAACGTGACCATGAACACCACTAACAGAAGTAGTGTCTACACCTGTGTTCAGTACAGTAGCCGTGAGCCACATGGCTACTTACATTCCAATTAGTAGACTTTTTTAAAAAAAGTTTTTTTAAATGTATTTTTATTTTTGAGAGAGAGAGAGAGACAGCGTGAACAGGGGAAGGTCAGAGAGAGAGGGAGACGAATCCAAAGACAGGCTCCAGGCTCTGAACTGTCAGCACAGAGCCCAACGTGGGGCTCGAACCCACGAACCATGAGATCATGACCTGAGCTGAAGCTGGACATTCAACCGATTGAGCCACCCAGTGCCCCAATAGACTTTTTTAAAAAAATGTTTATTTGAGAGGGAGCGGGAGCGAGGGGCATAGCAAGAGGGAGAGAATCCCAGAAGGCTCTGTGTATGGTCAGTGCAGAGCCCGACGTGTGGCTCGAACCCACAAACCATGAGAGATCACTTAAGCCAAGATCAAGAGTTGGACGCCCAGCTGAGCCACCCAGGTGCCCCTCAAGTTAATAAATTTTATTTTATTTATTTTTTTTTAATTTTTTTTATGTTTCTATTTATTTCTCGGAGAGAGACAGCGTGAGCAGGGGAGGGTCAGAGAGAGAGGGAGTCACAGACTGAAACAGGCTCCAGGCTCTGAGCCGGCAGTCAGCACAGAGCCCGACGCGGGGCTCGAACCCACGAACCGCGAGATCATGACCCAAGCGAAAGTCGGACGCTTAACCGACTAAGCCACCCAGGCGCCCCTCAAGTTAATAAATTTTAAATGAAACAAAACTCCGTTCTCTAGTTGTTCTCGTCACGTTTCAAGCGCTCCACGGCCTGTGAGGATCAGAGATGGGCCTGAACCCGGCCCAACTCTCAAATCCATGCTTTCTCCATTGTACCCCTGCGTCACTTCAGGCTGGGACGCTCTGGCCAGCTGACCACCCAGGGCCCTCCAGCCATCCAGTGAGGAGACAGGGCCAGCGCAACGGACACTCCACCATAGTTTGTGAGAAGTTTGCCCCAGCGTGGAGCAACATGAGCAAAACAAGGGCTGTTTTCATAAAGCTTAAACTTGGATTCTTACATTAAAATGTCCTTCAGGAAAAAAAAAAAATGTCCTTCAGAAGATGGTCGTGATGATGAATGTTAGCTTTTTTGGTCCTGATTTGAAAAAAAATCATGCATTAAGAATTTAGGCTACTGTGGTTTTGTGGGTTTTGTTTGGTTTTTCTTTGTTTTCTGGTTTTTAAGTAAGGTGCACGTCGGCTCGGCAAACTTGTGGTGGTTTCCTTTCTCATCACGAAGTCTAGGCGCCAGGGGACATCTGCGGGGACCGGTATTTTCACCTTTGTTTGAAGTCTGATCAGGGGAGGCTTCTCAAAGCCATGTGATCCATCTCAGTCATTCTGCTATCATAGAATGGGCTCAAATGAAGTTTTATAAGGAACCCCACCATGTAAAATGGTGCTGTGACTGAGTGGGGAGCCCACAGGTCTGCCGTTTCCTTTCCCAGGCCCCCCGCTAACAGCACCTCGGGCTTGGCAGAATGCAGCCTGTAATTGATGCCACAGAGAATGGCCAGGTCTTAACGGATAAAGAGTTAGTGTCCAAAACCTATAAAGAACTTACCAGACTCCAACACCTGAAAAACAAATACTCCAGTGAAGAAATGGGCAGAAGACATGAATAGACACTTTTCCAAAGAAGTCATCCAGATGGCCAACAGACACATGAAAAAATGCTCAACGTCACTTGTCATCAGGGAAATACTAATCAAAACCACACTGAGATACCACCTCACACTGGTCAGAGTGGCTAAAATGAACAAATCAGGAAACAAAAGATGCTGGTGAGGATGTGGAGAAGTGGGAACCCTCCTAAACTGTTGGTGGGAATGTAAACTGGTGCAGCCCCTCTGGAAAACAGTGTGGAGACTCCTCAAAAAACTAACAATAGAACTCCCCTAGGACCCAGCAATAGCACTGCTAGGAACTTACCCAAGGGACACAGGAGTGTTGATACTTAGGGGCACATGTACTCCAATGTTCACAGCAGCACTTTCAATAATTAGCCAAATTGTGGAAAGAGACTAAATGTCCATCAACTGATGAACAAAGATGTGGTTTGTATATACAATGGAATGCCCCTTGGCAATGCGAAAGAATGATACCATGCCATGTACAGCAACTGCATCCAATGGATGGAACTGGAAGGTGGTATGCTGAGTGGAATAAGTCAGAGACAGATATCATATGTTTTCACTCATGTGGATCTTGAGAAACTTAACAGAACATGGGGGAGGGGAAAGGGGAAAAAGTTATAGAGAGGGAGGGAGGCAAACGTAAGAGACTCTTAAATACAGAAAACAATCTGAGGGTTGCTGGGAGGGTGGGGGAGAGGGGAAAGTGGGGGGTGGGCATCGAGGAGGGCACTTGTTGGAGTGAGCACTGGGTGTTGTAAGTGACGGAACCAGGGAAATCTATCCCCAAAACCAAGAGCACACTTTACACACTGTATATTAGCCAATTTGACAATAAACTGAAAAAAAAAAAAAAGACAGTGACCATGTTTGGCAAAGCTAATTTCTGTAAAATTCCTTTGTCTTGTGGAGAAAAGAAAATCTGGTCTAACTATTGCCATTCACTGCTCCAGTTTTTTTGTTTTTCTGAGTAGGCTCTACTCCCAGCACAGAGCCCAACGTGGGGCTTGAACTCAAAACCCTGGGATCAAGACCTGAGATCAAGAGTCCACCGCTCAACCGACTGAGCCACCCAGGCGCACCCAGGATTGGTTTGTTTCTGTAGAGGAACACATTCTGGGCTCGGTGGTAGATGGAAACTAGAGAGCCGCACCTAATTCTCCATGACGCACCTCAGCTTCCCCCCCCGCCCCCTCCCTGCACCTCAGTGTCGTCCCCACCGCAGGCTGATTAGTCTCCCTAAGCCTTGGCTCTCCCAGCAATGAGCTGGAGATAACACTTACCATATAAAGTTCTTGAGGATCAAGCGACAGTCTGTGCCTGTGCCCGGCACGCTGCTGCCCGGGCAGCTCAGGGTCCCGCACACAGTGTGCGACGTGTGGGAGCACCTGCTGGCGAACCTTCAGTCATCAAGAGTGAGCAACCAGCTCAGCCTGCCCTCTCACGTTCTAAGGAGGGGTTCTAACGAACCCCCACTCCGGGGTCCACCCGGCTTCTCTTTTCACCCCTCACAGAGCTTGCCCCCAAAGGTGGTCTCCTAACTCACTCAAAAACTGAAGAGTGAGGGCCTCGGTTCCCTCCCTCGTAAGCAAGGCTGTCCAACAGAACTCTGACACCAGGGGAACATTTGACCTCTGCACTTTCCAGTACAGCGCCCGCGACCCCCGGGCATCATCCCGCACAGTGCCCGCACTACCCATGTGTGGCATTAAGTCCTCACAGGGTGGCTAAAGCAACTAACCAACTGAGTTTTTATCTACTTAAACATAAGCAGGGGCACTGGGGGGCTCAGTCGGTTAAGTGTTCCGACTCTTGGTTTCAGCTCAGATCAAGATCTCTCAGTTTGTGACTTCGAGCCCCACACCAGGCTCCTTTGTGACAGTTCGGAACCTGCTTGGGATTCTCTCCCTGTCTCTTTGCCTCTCCCCTGCTCACTCTCTCAAAATGAATAATTATTTAAATTAATAATTTAATTTTAAATTTTAAATTAATAATTTAAAAAAGAAAAAGTTAAGTCGCCACACGTGGCTAGTGGCTACCGTACTCGCTCAGCACAACAGCAACGCGCTGGTTCTCGACCTGTCTGCGGAGTTCACCTTGGCAGGGACTTCTACGGATGTAGATGGCCAGGCCGCTCGGCAGATGGGTAAAGCTTTCTCGGGCACTTCTAATGAGCGGCCCAAGTGGAGAGCTACTGCTGAAAGAGCAGCAGCTGGCCTACTGTTGTTCAAAAGATTCCAGGGGTGGGGGGAGGGGCCTTGTTCAAATGCAGAGCGGGACATCGATTCTTGAGTCTAAGGAGCTGACCCTGCTGGGCCGAGCAGCAAGGCTAACCCAGCCCTCCTAATCCGGTCACTTATGCAAATAGTTCTCTCCAAGAGCTCAGTGGCGTGACAGCTCGGGCTCTGAGAGTCTGCGTCTCTGGAATTGTAGAAAACTTCTGGACAGGAGAGCCTGCATTTTGGGAAAAGCTCCATTCTCACACCAGTGGCTGACGAGCTCCTGGACTGGGCGGAAGGACCCCTGCGCTGGGCGAGAAGCTGCAGCTCTCTGCCTCACCAGCTGCAGCTCAGAGTCATCCAGACACAGGGCGAGCCCGCAGGGACCCCCTTCAAGAAAATTCTAGGAGAGATGCGCACCCAAGTGTTAACAGGAGTCCCCCTGGGAGAGAAGATTAGATGGGGAGGGAGAGAGCAGGGTGCTTTCTGCAGAACTTTCCAAAGTGAAATCAAAATGAGGGTAGAGGAGAAAGGCGAGCCCAGGGGACTCTAGCTAGAAGACGTGACTTCTTCCAAATCAGGGGAAGGCCTGGCCTCCTGGTCACGTGTTGGCTGAAGGGTGTCCTGTACCTATTATTACTCTTCTGCTAAGTGTGCCAACTACCGTAGCTGGGGGACATTCTGGAACACGCTTGGACGGCGCAGGGTGCGGCGGCTGAGTAAGGCTCCCCGCCACCCTAATTCTGGAAATCTGTGAACGTTCCCTCCTGAGGTGGGAAGAGACTCCTCCAGAGGTGACTAAGGGAAGGAGCTTGAGCCGAGTGAGGGCCCCGGAGGCTCTGGCAGGCTCTCAATGCCATCACATGTGACCTTGAAAGAGGGAAGCAGAAAGACGCAGAGACGCTAAGCTGTTGGCCCAGGAGAGAGAGGAAGGGACTTTGAGCCACACAAAGCAAGGAACGCTCTGGACGCTGGGCGAGGCGAGGAGAAGGATGCTCTCCTGCGGCCTCCGGGGGGAGTGCGGCCCCTGCCAACACTTTGGTTTCTGGGCGTAACCACTCGGGACTCCAAGTCTCGAAGCTGGTGGTAACTTACTACAGCAGAAGGCCAGGACACGGCGCACTCACGTCCCAGGACTCGGGGAAGGTTAGCAGGAAACCCAAGAATCAAAGTCCCCTCCCCCGTGGCCCTGGTGGCGGCCAAGACTTCTCCAATTCGGGTTCTGCATCGGAACCCGGGGGCTGGTATCGGAGTGAGAAGCCTGGGGCAGCAGGAACATGAGGATTCAGACACCGGTGCCTCTTCCCCGTTGTCTTCGCTCTAGAGGAAGAGCCAAAACCCAGCTTCACCCGGGCAGCTCCTACCGCGGAAGGGGCGCTCGAGCCGGGATGTCCATCTCCCCCTGCCCTCGGACACGAGCAGTCCTGGTTCTTGGGCCTCAGGGCTCACTCAGCCAGACCCCCTCTGCTCCAGGGGCCTCGGGCCCTCAGGCTCGGGCCGAATCACATCACCGGCGTTCCCGGGCCCGCACCTTGCAGAGGGAAGCCTGCACCTTCTCAGCCTCCACAATCACTGAGCTGATTCTTAGACTCAATCTTCCCCTGCGCATGCCTGTCTATCCCATTATTCTGGTCTATGGCGGCGCTTTCTCCGGACAGCCCTGACTAACGCAGCTATCAGACACCAACTATTTCCCTCGAAGGAAGAGAGAGCGGTAGCGTGAGAAGTCACCGTGGCCGGACGCTCCGCCAGCCAGCCTCTACTTGTCAGGGTGCCAAGAACATGGAGCCTAAAAGCTCCCACAGGCCACGAACATTCATCACAGCAAGTCCAGCCTGGCCTCGCGGACTAGGTACAAAGGACGAATCCCCTGCCTTCCACACTCACTGAACCCTGGCCCCTACGCTGTGAACTACTATAACCTTCAGATGTGCTTAGTTTTATAACATGAAGCTGAAAGGATTTTTTTAATGTTTATTTTTGAGAGAGACAGAGTGGGAGCGGGGGTGTGGGTAGGGGGCAGAGAGAGAGAGAGAGAGAGAGGGAGACACAGAACCGGAAGCAGGCTCCAGGCTCTGAGCTGTTGGCACAGAGCCCCGTGTGGGGCTCAAACTCACAAAGGAGATCATGACCTGAGCCAGAGTTGGACACATAACCAACTGAGACCCCAGGCGCCCCGAAGTTGAAAGAATGAACAGTGTGATTTATTTCATTGCAGTGTGGTCCCAGAAGCATACAACTATTTTGGATCTAAAAAGGGAGAAAGCTGTAGTTCAAGGACTGGACGCCAGCTTCCTCATCAGCACTGAGTGGAAATGAAGGATTTACTCTAGCAAGTGAAGCAGCACCTTGAACGTGACCCTGGCTAGTATTTCCATCCTGACTGTCGGCTTTCGCAATGCAACCGATGACAAGGGGCCAGAGCTCCAAAATGTCAGGGGGCAGAAATCAGCTCTACTTGCTCCGCCAGGAACTGAACCAGATACCAGGTCTCTGAAATGAGCCAAAGAAGGAGTGCAGTCGGTCAAAGCCATAGACGAAGTATAATCCTGGTGCCTCTCCCTGTTCTCTAGAAGTGTGTTAAAGAATGTACAGAAATCTGCCTTGAGAAAATCACAACTCTCTTGATTATCTAAAAGGCACTTATGCACATTTTCAATCAGGAAGGAGACTGAGAAGTGAGGAAGGAAGAACACCGAGCTGTTCTCTTATCCTGAGGGACACAATTCTGGGTTCGAAACGAAGGCAGCCGTGTGGACGCCCTTGAGGCCCAGACCCCGTTCCACACCTGGTCACGCAGACGGGGCTCGCTGCATAGTCTCAAAAAGCAGACTCCACGTCACCCATCTCCACGCACACAGTCTTCAGCTGTGAATAATATTCAATGGTCACACGGCCGTTCTCTCTGCCAAACCCTGAAAGGAAGAGAAGGGTGAGGAAGAGCCACCACGGTGGTGGCCTCAACAGTCACAGGGACCTTTGAAGACAGCTGCCCGCTCTGGGGAAGAACACAGAACGACAGGGCTTGGGACAAAGCCCTCAAGTGTGCCTGTCAGCTGTAGAGCGAGGCACGGGAGAAGTGACCCACTGGCCTTCGGGGCCGGGGAACCCATATCTCATTCCTACAACAGGAATTTTAATTTTAGGTACCGACTATTCTGGGTTGAGATCTGAAAGCGTTCAGACCTTCCCATCGAGTGCGAAAGCCTCTACAGGAATTGACGGACACCTCTGAAAGCTGGTGCTCACTTAGAACTGAACTCGACCAACAGGTTTTCTAACCCTTTCTTATATTAAATCTGTTACAAGATTACCCATTAAAAGGATGACATTCTGGGCTTGGCCTTTCCCATCCCCCTGCCCCAGACTTTGGGAGGCTCTGCCTCCAAAGGGCAAGGCCCAATCCCCCAAAATACACGTCTCGGGGGGGGCTCTATTCAAAAGAAAAGGTGTGTGGCTCCCATTCCCAGAGACCGGAGCCACGGGGCAGGGAGGCCCAGACTCCCTGTGCTTGCCCACGGGGTTCCGACACGTGGATGTTCCAGAACCTGGTGTGTGCGGTCTGAATTACAACCCCATCCCTACGGGCCGGGTTCGCACCCACACTCCGCAGCTCCTCACCTGACTTCTTGTACCCGCCGAAGGGCAGCTCCACGGGGCTGACGTTGTAGTTGTTAATGAAGCACATCCCGGCCTGCAGCCCGGCCACCACCCTGTGAGCACGCTGCACGTCCCTGCCAAGACCAGACTGTTACTGTGCGGCCCCCTCCGCAGGGAAGGGGAGACCGCCGGCTCTACCCGCTTTGAGATGCTGCCAAATTCTTGCTTCTTCAGTGTTTTACCACCTTGTGGCATCCAGGCAAAACAGACAGAAGGACGTGAGCTTCAGAGTCTCCTCCGAAAGCATCTATCAAGTACGCAGCAGCAGCGAGGAGGCCCAAACAGTTCAACGGGGAGAAAAGGGTTAGAAGCACAGGCTACCCAGGGGTCTGCAAGGAACGAAGGGAGATCCCTTTCTTACGCTACGTACAAAAATTAACTCAGATGAGTCACGGGCCTAACCCAACAGAACAAAACCCATAAAACCCTTCCAGGAAAACAGGAATAAACCTTCACAGTCTTGGGTTAGACCAAGCCTTCTCGGGCAGGATACCCAAAGTAACAGACAAAAAAAAAATATTAATTATGCTTTGTCGAAATTTAACATTTTTGTACCACAACTGAGATATCAGGAAAAGAGGAAAAGACACGTGCAGAGACGCAGATCAGAACCGCGTGAGGCACCGCTTCCCCCACCGGGGTAGGGGGGACAGACAGTGACAAGCACCGCCCAGGAGACTCGGGGGAAGCTGGAACCTTCCTGCGGGGCTGGTGGGCACGCGAAACGGCGCCCCCACGTGGGAGAACAGCGCAGAGTGACCATGTGACCCAGCAACGGCACCTCTAGGTGCGCACCCGCATAAGTAAAACGTTTCCACACAGGCTCAGATAAGGTGCTCCCGGTGGGAGAGCAGCAGGAACAAGGCCACGTCCATCAGTGGGTGGATGAGCACAACGTGCCCACACGACAGAACATTCGGAACATTCATCACAGGCGCTGCCAGCCGCTCCAACAGAGGCCAGTCACAGAAGGTCACGCACTGTACGATGCCGTGTTTACAGAAAATATTCAAGAGAAGCAAATCTACACAGATAGCATGTAGATTGATTGGTGGTGCTGGGGTCCAGCAGGAGGGAGAATGTTCCTCATGTTCACGGGAGGTTTACGCTCTGAAATCAGATTGCGGTGATGGTTACGCCACTCCATAAATACCACCGAACGAAACACCACCGAACCGTACGCTCTAAGTGGGTACGCTGCAGGGTGCAGGACTCGGCCTGCGAAGCTGTTAGAACAGCAGCAGCACACCGGAGTCACCCTCCGCGTGACTGCCTCGGTCTGTGCTGGGGTGACTTCACCCGTTCAGTCCTCGCACCATAAAAGGCAGGTCCGCAGAAGGGACTCGCAGGGCAGTGAAACTACTCCGTGTGATGGTGAGCGGTGGGCACCCTAGTCCAAATCCACAGAACGCACAACTCCAACTCCCCAAGTAAACCCTAACGGAGGTGTGGGCCTTGGGGGGTTACAGTCCATCCTAGTCGGTTTACCAGTTAGAACCAACGTGGGCTCTGGTGGGGGAAGCGGATAACGGGGTTGGGGAGGGGGACGCTGGGAGACCTCTGTGCCTTCCACCCAGTTTTGCAGTGAACCTAAAATTACTCTAAAAATGAAAGTCTACCTAAAAAACAAGCACATGAGAAGGCGGCAGCCCCTCGATCTTCTCTTCGGAGCTCAGAGAAGCCATCCCATCAGGTCCCCAAGGGACACCTGGGTCCTCCTCCCCATGAAGCTACAGAAAAAACCTTGTGGATCACCAAAGAAACAGCACAATGCCACGTGGAAAGCAGTCTGAGAAAACTTCCTCCTGCTGCCAAAGATGAACCAAAGTTTGTACATAACCAAGCAACCTCCCGCCATTTTGCAGGAAGTTCTGCTCCCAAATCACGTCTCACTCGTGTCACTGTGGTTACAGTTTATGGACACAGACACTGAGGTCAATATTACCTACAGCAGTTACAAGTGGAAACAGTACCATAAATACACAGCCAAAAAACTGCCTATGTATTTGACAGTGCATTCCAATTAGAAGCTACTATAAAGTTGGGGCGCCTGGGTGGCTTAGTAGGTTGGGCGTCTGACTTTCGCTTGGGTCATGATCTCGCGGTTCGTGGGTTCGAGCCCCGCGTCGGGCTCTGTGCTGACTGCCAGCTCGGAGCCTGGAGCCTGTTTCAGATACTGTGTCTCCCTCTCTCTCTGACCCTCCCCTGCTCACACTCTCTCTCCTAGAAATAAATAAAAAAATAAAAAAATAAAAAAAGAAGCTACTATAAAGCTGCTAAAAATCATGTTTTTGAAGACTACTACTGCCCAGTGTTTAAGGGCTTACAAGTTTCTAAATTCCGACATGTGTGTTTTCAATGAGGCACCCAACCTGATGCTTTACATAGATCAGAACCTTACGTATCTGCCCAACGAATGACCAGGATAGAATTTTCATCAGCGATGTTTACAGCTCAATTGAAACTCAACAGCAGGTCTCTGGCCGGCCAGGACCAACACCACATGCTACCCTGGCACCTTCTGGCTTCACCGGAAGCAAACAGAAAACGCTCATGACAATGTATACCCCAGGGAGGACAGGAGAGCACTGATCTCTGGGCAGATCTCCGGAAGGCCCCTGTCCCCGCAGAGCTGCCGGAGGGGCCCTTCCCCACATACCTGGTAAAGACGCCAGCCGCCAGGCCAAAAGTGGTGTCGTTGGCTCTTTCCAGAACCTCGGCTTCGGTGTCAAACGACAAAATGGACATAACTGGTCCAAAGATCTCTTCCTTCACACAGGTCATGTCATCTCTGCAGTCAGCTGCGAACGGTGTAATAAAGGCCAGGTCAGGAGAGGGATGACAGCGCTAAAAATGTACGGCAGTAAGAACAGCTTGGGAACCCTACTGGGAACGTCGGCTCTGCGGGAGCCGAAGTCTGGAAAGCAGCTCCTGGCATGTCCACAAGGACTAGTCTACGATCCCTCAGGAGCTGGTGTGGAGCCTGTGTATAACAAGGGAAGAAAAGTACTCTGGGCACCTGTGTGTTATCACACTGTACGTTGGGGACGCCTGAACTATCTTCAAAGATACATTACAGAGTTCTTAGTATTGTGTGTAAGGCTAGCCCATTACGTCCTAATTCCCTGAAGACTAGTGATCCGCATACAATTTTTAGGGAAACTGTTAGCCAGACTAGGACTCAGGACGATGCATTACCCAGCAGTCCCAGAAAATATTTTTTTTTTTTACATTTCTTTTTGAGACAGAGCATGAGTCGGGGAGGAGCAGCAAGAGGCGGAGACAGAATCCGAATGAGGCTCCAGGCTCCGAGCTGTCAGCACAGAGCCTGACACGGGGCTTGAACTCACCAACTGTGAGATCATGGCCTGAGCCGAAGTCACTCAACCAACTTGAGCCACCCGGGGGCGCCCCATTCCCAAAACTATTTTATCATCTCCTTCAGGTTGAGACGCCCATAGGTCTCTGTTTACAGTGAATTCTGTGTTGGAAAGTCAACGGAGATGCAAAGATGAAGTCACAGCTGACCTACAAGGAAAGGTTCCTGCCTGAAACCCAGCACTTCCTGGACCTTAGCTCCCACACCTTAAAAGTTAACCTAGACTCTGGAGTCCCTCTCAAACTTTAATATGAATAATAATGAATTGGGGGCTTATTAAAAAGCAGATCACTAGACCTGACTCCCTGAGAGTTACATTCAGGGGCGTCTGGAGTAGAGGCCAGGAATCTGCCTCTTTAACAAGTTGTCCAAGTGGCACTGACATCACGGGCCACAAGCCACCAGGCTTTTGGGAATCGCTGGAGTAAAGTTCACTCCCTGGTCTTTGCCAAGTTCGCAGTCTGCTTAAGAATATTTTGTCCCGGGGCGCCTGGGTGGCTTAGTCGGTTGAGCGTCCGACTTTCGCATGGGTCATGATCTCGCGGTTTGTGGGTTCGAGCCCCGCGTCGGGCTCTGTGCTGACTGCCAGCTCAGAGCCTGGAGCCTGTTTCAGTCTGTGACTCCCTCTCTCTCTGACCCTCCCCTGCTCACGCTGTCTCTCCCTCTCTCTCCTAGAAATAAATAAAACATTTAAAAAAAAAAAAAAAAGAATATTTTGTCCCGAGGGCGCACTGGTGGCTCAGTCACTTAAGTGTCCAACTCTTGATTTGGCCCAGGTCATGACCTCATGGTTCGGGAGATCGAGCCCTGTGTCAGGCTCCGTGCTGCCAGCATGGGATTCTCTCTCTCCCTCTCTCTGCCCCTCCCCCACTCACACTCCTTCTCTCTCAAAATAACCTTTAAAAAAATAACTTTTCTCCTAATTGTAAAACACATGTGAAAAATTTGTAGTATTCAGAGATGTGCAAACTATAACAAAAATCATCTTTAATCCCGGCAACCAGAGAAATCTACTCTTTATAGTTTGACACATACTATTCCTTCTGTCTTATGTATTTCTTAATAGATTTGGGTTAATACCATAGTGTTGTTTAACCTTTTCTGTTTCCTTAAAAATCTACTGTAAACTTTCCTTGTTCGCTTAATAACTACCAGCTAATCCACGTTATAGACATTGGGTTCACAGCTTTCAAACCTCAGTGGATCTTTTTTTTTTTTTTTTTAAATGTTTTATTTATTTCTAGGAGAGAGATAGCATGAGTAGAGGAGGGTCAGAGAGAGAGGGAGTCACAGACTCTGAAACAGGCTCCAGGCTCTGAGCTGGCAGTCAGCACAGAGCCCGACGCAGGGCTCGAACCCACGAACCGTGAGATCATGACCTAAGCGAAAGTCGGACGCTTAACCAACTAAGCCACCCAGGCGCCCCTCAGTGGATCTCTTTTTAGCAAGGGCTAAAGGTTTAAAATCCATCAGAGAATCAAGTGCTGAAAAAATGACCCCCTGTCTACCTTAGGGACAAAACTCAGCTGAATCTATCTTCTAGGGAAGATGTAAGAAATCACCCAACATAATCCAACCCGTATACAGTTTTTAAAAGCCTATTATTACCCTACCACTGTTTTGACATGTGGGCATTTATTTGTGGATCCTGACATATACTGTAAAAGGGCAGAGGAAGGCACACAAGAACGGCAGTACCTAGGGTGGTGGTCACCTCAGAGGTGGGAAGAAAGAAGTGGATTTGAGGACAATGGGGGGACCGTGCAGTTGACTGTCCAAACCAGGGGATGTTTAAGACTCAAAGGAGGTGCTAGAAGTTATGAAATTACATAATTTTTAAAAATATTGCCGTACCACCTGACAAATTGGTCTTATTATATTGACGACACGTATCATTGAAGAAAAACATATTCTTCATCAACTTTCTTGAGAAATGAAATTTGTTAGTTTTTTATCAAGCACGCACTTTTTTTTTTTTTTTTTGAGCTTCTTGCTTCCGGAACAGGTGCAGACCTGGCTAAGTCTCAGCCCAACTAACGGACACGGCTGTGCGTGGGGAAGGGCACGCAGGAGGTGTAGGAGGACGTCGACAACTTCCTCTGAGCAGTGGGGACCCAGCTTGCCAACGCCTGCTTTACACCCTACACGTATTTGATAAATATCTTTTTCTTTCTGACATTTAATTCCAACTGTTTAAAAGCAAACAAGAGAGGACATACTCAGTACACAAGGGCTCATGTAATAACCGTCCTTTAATTTGGGATCTTCGGGCACGTATGCGTCTCCACCACACAGCACTGTAGCGCCCTGCCCAAGAAGAAAAAAGAAGGCACATTTGATGTTGACCTTACAACCGTGACTCACAGTCCTGAACAGACGCACAGTCACTCCACAACAGGTGCAGAGCAGGGCACCGCTGGGGACTCGCGACCAGGCAGGTACACAGACCCTAAGCGCACACAGCGCGGACGCTGGACCGATTCTCACCCTCCCCCACCCCCCACTCTGCCCCATTTCTCACCTGCTCTTTTGCCAGCTTAACAAACCCAAGGACTCGCTCCAGGTGTGGGCGGTTGATGAGGGGGCCCATCCTTGTACCTTCCAGAAGGGGATCTCCAATTTTTATCCCCTGGGTCCGTTTCACCACTTCCTTTGTAAATTTCTCGAGAATTTCCTTCTGCACAAATACTCTTGTGCCATTACAACACACCTGAAGGACACACACGAATTTGTATGCGTGCAAGGAAGGAAATAGGAAAAGGGGGCAGAATCCAGCAGCGTTAAATTTAAAAGGAGACAGCAGACCTTTTCAAAAGGTTAGTTCCATCTCTAAAAATTATCCCCAAACTGAACAGGACCCATGTGTAGTTAGGGACATACCACCCTAGCATCAAGAAACACCTGCCTGCCCTTTGAGATAAAGTTAGGTCTTTTTGTCTGTCTACATTTCCTTAATGCCGTTCACAGACCCACAGGCCACAAGACCTCTCCTACGGCCTCCTGTCAGCAGCTGAAAGGGGCCATGTATTTTAAGAGCAGGAGGGAAGGGTGAAAACAGACAAAGAACTAAGGGCATGTGCCTAATAAAAACCTGACGCGTTTCACAGTCAATGTCTGGCTCTACAATCGCAAATCAATCGTGACTGTTCAGACCCTGCCTTAGACAGGAGCATAAATACTATTCCCGCTCCATCAGAACTGTAGATACCGACGTCCGAAAATACAGCCAAGTACTGGTGCTCACGGAGTAATGAAGACCTATCAAAAGGTCACAGAAAGGGGCTGCCGCCAGCCAGATCTGCAATCTTTTGAGCATCCAAAGAAATAATGATAGTAATGGACTGTAATCCACAGAACGAAGAAAGAATTCATGGTCCATAATGTTAAATGATGGGGACACACACACACACAAAATGAGAGAAGGGAAAAGTTCTTTCTTACAGGAGAGAGAAGGAACAAATGTAGAAAGAATAACGGAATTGGAAAATGACCATTTGGGGACCACCATAATGGAAAAGGTCTCCAGCAGAAATCACCAAAGGGTGCTCAGGCGAGCAGGGGAGAGCTTGGGGGGTGCAGAGGCCTCTGTCCCTGCCTCCACAGAGGACATGGGAACCTCCCAGGAAGACCCACCCTCAGCAAAGCCAACCGCCCCAAGGGGGACACAGCACCACTTTTGTGGTGGCTTTCGCTCAAGATGCATCATCTAAATCTAATCAAATGGAAACACCAGACAGACATTCTACAAAATAAACACCTGCAAGTCCCCAAAATGTCAAGGTCCTGGAAAGATAAGAACCGAAGAGCTAACTGTTCCAGACTAAAGGAGATTCGGCAAACAACAACTACTAAATGCAACACACCTCCCTGAACCAGGTTTTAGACCAGAGAAAAGAGATGATGTGGGGCTTGTATTTTTTTTTTTTTTTTTTTTTTACTAAAAGGATGACTGGCCAATGAATGACATGTGACCAGGGGCTGCGGACTGAGAACAGTCTACATGAGGTGACTTATCTTACTTAGTGCGCTGTGCTTATGTAAGAGCGCGCACTCGTTTCTAGGAAATGCACAGAGGGCCGCAGAAGTGAGGAGTCTCGTATCTGCACTTTCAAACCATTTGGGAAAACAGAAGCAGCACAGGTATGTAGAGATAAGCAGAATGATAAAGGAAACGTGATAAAATGTTAACATCTGAGAAACGTGGCTCAAGGCTTAACTCTGTGCCACGTTTCTGGCAATCCGCAATTATTTCAAAACAGAGAGCTTCAAAACATGCTGGTACATGAAGGAGGGAGGCTCCTTCTGCCCCTTGGCCACAGACAGGTGCGCACCTCGCCTTGCGTGAGGAAGTTGGCCATCAGCGCTCCCTTCACGGCATTCTCCAGGTCGCAGTCGGAGAAGATGATCAGGGGAGATTTGCCTCCCAGCTCCAAGGTAACGGGCTTGATTCCTTTAGCGGACATCTCCATGATCTTAAAGAACAAGGACAAACACAGGCAGAAGCTTAATGCACAGAGAAGCGCAGGCGAGGCCAGCCAGAACTGGGCCTCCGGGCAGCCTCAACTACACGGGACCACAACCCTGATTCTGCCAAGGACTCTGTCCTTCATCTGTTTAGAACAGTCTTTTCCAGAATACTGAAGAGGATCACAGGGCTGCAGCTGACATTCTGAAGAGGAGATTCATTGTGAAAATACTGTTCATTCACGAGTCACGGGCAGAAACTCTTCTAATACTGTGGCTGTGGTCAAGGCTACCAATTAAGGTCAAAACCATACATCTGAAATAAACTGAGCAAATACCCTTCCTTCTGGGGTGGCCTCTACGGTGACTAAGACACCAGAGACGCAGTGGCAGCCCAGACCCCGTGCACTCAGACACAGACGCGGGCGCAGTCGAGGGCTTCCGTCCCCGCGGCGCCCACTCTTCGGCGGTCCTAGCCGTCCCACTGTACGTCCCTCCCCGCCTCATACCTTCGAAGTACATGTCAGATCTTGCCCCTGATCCCTGCGGCCCCCCCTCCCAGCTCAAGCCGGGTCAGATCAGAAGACAAGCCCCTGACAGATACTCTGCGTGGGCCCGGCACTGCCATTTGTGTGAACCGAAACTGGCTTCATGTTCACCTTCGAGCCAGTGGGCACGCTCCCGGTGAAGGACACTTTGGCCACATCACGATGCAGACACAGAAACTGGCCCGTGGCGGCCCCTCCTTGCACCACGTTGAAGAGCCCCGGGGGCACGCCGGCCGCCGTGTAGATCTCAGCCAGCAGCAGCACCGACAGCGGCGTGAAGGGAGAGGGTTTAAAGACCATGGCGTTACCTGCACAAACCCAAGACACAGCACAAAAGATGTTTCTAACACTGGTGGTCCCCTGAGGGCAGGGTGGGACCGGAGGACGAGGCAAGATCAACTCCACGGGCGCCTGGGGGGCTCAGTCGGTCGAGCGTCCGGCTCTCGGTTTTAGCTCAGGTCATGAGCTCGCAGTTCGTGAGATTGAGCCCCACATCAGGATCTGTGCTGACAGCTCAGAGTTTACTTGATACTCTCCCTCCCTCTCTCTGCCTCTCCTCTGCTCCCATATGTGCTCTCTCAAAAATAAATAAACTTAAAAAGAAAATCTTTAAGGGGCGCCTGGGTGGCTCAGTCGGTTAAGCGTCCAACTTCAGCTCAGGTCATGATCTCACGGTTTGTGGGTTCAAGCCCCATGTTGGGCTCTATGCTGACAGCTCACAGCCTGGGGCCTGCTTCAGATTGTGTCTCCCTCTCTCTCTGCCTCTCCCCTGCTCATGCTTTCTCTCTTTCTCTCAGAAATAAATAAAAAACAATTTTTTAAATCTTTAAAACTTGAAACTGAAGGCCAGAGAGGTTAATATGTTGGTAGTTTCCAAAGCCAGTGGTTAGCTGGGGCCCCCTGCCACACAGATGCTCGAGCTCACAAGACAATGTGCGAAAGCAAACCATGGGGTAATATGAGAAAAGCTGCAATTTCAACACAATGTCCTAACAGTAATATTTTTTTTTAGGAATGCTTTTTCAAACCTTGTATTTTTCTAAGCTATAATAAATCCTCTTTTCCCATCGATTCATCTTTGAACAGTATGAAAAACTTCAGTTTTTTCCATATGAAAAACCCTTCTAAGCCAGCTGGCCAGTCTCTCTGATGCCAGCCTTCTCATCTCTCTTAAGACACAAATGAAGGAGGGGGCGCCTGGGTGGCTCAGTGGGTTGAGTGTCCAACTTCAGCTCAGGTCATGAGCTCACGGTTTGTGGTTCAAGCCCGCATCGGGCTCTGTGCTGACAGCTCAGAGTCTGGAACCTACTTCAGATTCTGTGTCTCCCTCTCTCTCTGACCCTCCCCTGCTCACATTGTCTCTTTCTCTCTCAGAAATAAATAAAACAGGGGCGCCTGGGTGGCTTAGTCGGTTAAGCGTCCGACTTTCGCTTAGGTTATGATCTCGCGGTTCGTGGGTTCGAGCCCCGCGTCGGGCTCTGTGCTGACTGCCAGCTCGGAGCCTGGAGCCTGTTTCAGTCTGTGACTCCCTCTCTCTCTGACCCTCCCCTGTTCACGCTGTCTGTCTCTCTCTCTCCTAGAAATAAATAAAACATTAAAAAAAAAATAATAAAGAAATAAAACATTTAGAAGAAAAAAAAAAGACAAATGAAGGAGGATGTGTATCTTCTGCTTAAGTCACATTACCACGTGCTTCTTCCTACGCACAGGGGCGTTTCAACCCCTTTGTCCAGAAAGTAAGAGAACTTGTACGTGGCACAAATCTAAATCAATACCACAGTCAAACAGAAGACCTCCAGGACCAAAATGAATGCTCTTCCTGTCCATCAGAGAAATAAATACGATAAGTAAAAGTGGGAATGACATGGACGCAATCCACATGCGTAACGTGCCCTGGAAGCCCGGACGAGGCAGGGCAGGAGGGGACGCAGGCCCTCTGGGGCTCAGGTGCCCCAACGCAGGCCCCTTCTGATGTGCAGCGTGAGTGTGCGAATGAGCGTGTGCGTGCACGAACAGGTGGAGGGAGAGAAGGGAGGGCTCACGCTTACCGCACGCTAGCGCCGGGGCGGACTTCCAGCAGGCAATCTGGAAGGGGTAGTTCCACGCGCCTATTCCCACGCATACGCCCAGCGGTTCTCGTCTGGTGTAGCCGAAGGACCCGCCTGGGAGCTGGATGTGCTCACCTAAGAGGAGAGCAGAGGCATCAGGGCGCAGGACTGCTTCTCCCCAGACTCCGCCCAATGGCCATGCTCAGCTGTGCTCCACCCCGGGGCCTCTTCCGTTCATCTCAACAGGCGGACGCAGCCTCTGAGCAGTCACTCCAATGAGGAATCCTATCCATCCTCCAAACCCATGTTCGCTCAACTTAATTCTCTAAAACCTGAGAGCATCTAACAGATAACAACTTAAAGTGAGATTGGAGTGGGGGGCGCCTGGTGGCTCCGTCGGATGCATGTCAGACTTCAGCTCAGGTCATGATCTTGCGGTTCATGGGTTCAAGCTCTGCATCAGGCTCTGTGCTGACGGCCTGGAGCCTGCTTCCGATTCTGCGTCTCCCTCTCTCTCTGTCCCTCCACCACTCACTCTCCGTCTCTCTTAAAAATGAACATTAAAAATTTTTTAAAAGGTGGTAATGATGGAAATAAGAGGCGGCTCCGTAGCAGGACCCACATGTGCGACTTCTGGCTCCGCACGGCCCTCCTGGTCCTGTGACATCGTTCAGCACCAGCTACTGTAAACTTCACTAAGAATCAAGAAAGTCTTTTGCTAACGAGGCAGAACTAGTAAACATGGTAACACTGACCGACTCTTGGTTTTTCAAAAACTTGGCCAGAAGCTCAGATACCATGCTAAGTGCTTCCCATAGATTCTCTCATTTAATCCTTATGATAACCCCAGAACACAGGGATTACCATCTCCAGTTTCAACAAGGAAAGGTAAAGGAATTCTCAGTGTCATCTGTGCAGAGAGTGGGAAGCCCAGGATTTTACCCCGGGTCTGTGTCATGCCCCAAATCTCCCGCTTTCACCACTAGGACCTGCTTCTGCCTTCCTGTCGGCTGCCCCCGGAAGGCCAGGCCGGGGCTTACCAGCCATGGATGCAGCCAAGCCTGCGAAGTACTCCAGGCACTGCCAGGAAGTGTCCACGTCCCAGCGGGCCTCAAAGATGGACTTGCCATTGTTGATGGTCTCCATGGTGGCGATTTCATCCCTCCGTTCCTTAGGGTAGGACCGAAGACTAGACTTCAGACGCACTGCCATACACCCCAACATCCTCAACACTCAGAGTACATTGCCCAATTTTTAAAAACGCAAGTGGCTTGCACTTTAGAAGGAGTGGTGCCGTTATGTCTGGAAGAGAAAGCTTACTGCTAAGCAGCAGCCCTATTCCCCCCTCAAGTTAATCGTCACAGACTGAAGAGCAATATCCTGTTTTCAGATCAGTTAGAAAAGGAACAGTTTGAGAAGCAAATATTATATATGTGTACGTGTATAAATATGTATACATGTGCATATACACATTTGCATGCGTAGACAATCACCACTACAATAGTCGATGACACACGACAGCTAAACACACAACTGGCAGGTGAGAGGTGATATACACACACGGCTTTAATTCACCCAAAGACATGCAGCATGTGAAAATCACAACATATTTTCTTTTTTTCCAATGTTTATTTTTGAGAGAGAGTTAGAGAGCATGTGCAAGCGGGGGGCAGGGGGGAGACACAGAATTGGAAGGAGGCTCCAGGCTCTGAGCTGTCAGCACAGAACCCAACGCGGGGCTCAAACTCACAAACCGTGAGATCATGACCTGAAGTGAAGTGAGACGCACAAATCGACTGAGCCACCCAGGCGCCCCATGATAATCATTTTGTAACAGTCAGTACTCATTAATTCTCTTACAAAATACTGTTCCAGTTGTAGCATGAATGACTGAGAGATGGTGGAGATGGTCCAGGGACGGCTGGAAAGGTTTGGGAAACTGACCTCAGGAGAAAAGCTCAATTACCCCTTTCTTCGTCCCAAAGATGAAAGAACTGAATGAATGGAGCATGTAAGAAATAGACATTTGCTATCATGGACCCGATGTAAAATAAACAAGAGGGGGAGTATGTGCACACACATAAAAGGTGAATCAAACAAATGACAAGGTGTAGCACTGTCTTATTAAAACAGGTAAGCGGTGAGCCAGACCAGAAGCAAGTGGAATGGTGACTGAAATTATCACAAGCATGTATTGACAGTACACACATCGGAAAAGAGGGAGCAGGAATATAGAAATCAGTAGGAAATACAGGAAAGGGAAGCCTTGACAGTGAAATCTGAACATGTCATATTGCTACAAAGACCTGAGGAATAAAGACTTTTGACAGGGTCATTCAACCTTCATTATTAAGAAAAAAGGTATAGATCCATTCTCTGCCTTTACGAAACTTATTTCTAAAACAGGAAGCTGCCAAGTTCTAAATAAATTAGCCCCGACCCTGTGCTCTTGGAGACAGACAACGTCTGATTCCACGGGGGCCCAACACCAGCAGGCTGTTGTGACCATGAGTGTTTTCCCTCCTCGGCACACTTTCAAAGCACACTTGAGCCCTCTGCCCACACTTTCTATGGTGTCCCGCCCAGTGCATGCTAGCTAAGATCAGGAGATACTCTGGGCAGGCCTGACACTGCAATTTATGTGAACCAAATAGGTTTTCTGTAGTTAGTAAGTTCTTTTTTTTTTTTTTAATGTTTTATTTATTTCTAGGAGAGAGAGTGAGAGAGAGACAGCGTGAGCAGGGGAGGGTCAGAGAAAGAGGGAGTCACAGACTCTCTGAAACAGGCTCCAGGCTCTGAGCTGGCAGTCAGCACAGAGCCTGACGCAGGGCTCGAACCCACGAACCGCGAGATCATGACCTAAGCGAAAGTCAGACGCTTCACCGACTAAGCCACCTAGGCGCCCCTCTAGTTAGTAAGTTCTAAACGAAAGTACTGGTAACACTAGAAAATATACAAATTTAAAACACATAGGAAAAACAAACAGGAAAAACCCAAACGGCATCAGTGATGAGACCGCTTCAAGCCACCCAGGCTGTGTGTAATTGGAGGCCCTACTAGATGAGGGGGCAGAAGTTTAGTTAGAACTTCCTAACTTAAAAAGCTAAAAAACAAAAACCCCAAATTATAGAATTATCTACACAGAATATACACCTAGAATTATATACTTACAATTCTTCCAAAAGTAGACTCACAAGAGCCAAAAGAACATCACTAGCAGAACTGCACTACAAGGAATGCTAAGGAAATTTCTTCATGCAGAAAAAAACAGGACTCCAGATGGGAATATGAACCCACAGAAAGGAATGAAGAGCACTAGAAATGGTAAAAATGTGGGTAAATAGAAAATATTTTTACCTGGGGGCACCTGGGTGGCACCTAAGTGTCTGACTCAATTTCAGCCGAGGGCATGATCTCACGGTTCAGGAGTTCGAGCCCCACATCAGGAACTGACAGTGCAGGGCCTGCTTGGGATTCTCTCTCCTCCTTCTCTCCCCCTCCCCAGCCACACACTCTCTCAAAATAAATTTTAAAAAAGTAAAAAGTGGGGCGCCTGGGTGGCTTAGTCGGTTAAGCGTCCGACTTTCGCTTAGGTCATGATCTCGCGGTTCGTGGGTTCGAGCGCGTCGGGCTCTGTGCTGACTGCCAGCTCAGAGCCTGGAGCCTGTTTCAGTCTGTGACTCCCTCTCTCTCTGACCCTCCCCTGCTCACACTGTCTCTCTCTCTCTCTCCTAGAAATAAATAAAAATATTAAAAAAAAAAAGTAAAAAGATTTTTTAAAAAGGAAGAGAAAAACTAATAAATAAACAACTGAAGGCTATGATTATGGGTTATGATCAGAGGGTGGATGTCTTCAGGGACAGGATAATTTGAGGTAAAGGCAGGTATAGGGCATGAGCATCCAACAGGAGCTGTACAGAAAGACAGCAATATATTTTTTACTAACACAGGAATACATAGATGTTAATGGAAATGGGGAGAGGTTAAAAGGAAAAGAAAGTTAGTATCAAACAGAGTCCATTTCAGAGCAAAAGAATATTGTTAGATATTATTTTTTTTTAAAGTCATTTAATAATGATAAAGGGGCCAATTCTTTTTTTGTTTATTTTTAAGAGAGAGGGAGAGAGGATGAGCAGGGGAGGGGCAGAGAGAGAGGGAGACCCAGAATCCCAAGCAGGCTCCAGGCTCTGGGCTGTCTACGCAGAGCCCAATGCAGGGCTCAAACCCACCAACCATGAGATCATGACCTGAGCCAAAGTCAAACGCTTAACCTACCAACCCACCCAGGTGCCCTGGGGGTCAATTCTTCGGAGGACACAACAACCTTAAATGTTTACGTGCTAAGACAAAGTGAAAAACTAAAATAATAAATTACCTGCTTTATCACTTTTGGTCTAATTTAAAATACTTATGATTTTATTTGTTTTGAGAGAGAGAGGGAGGGAGGAAGAGAGGGACAGACAGAATTCCAAGCAGGTTCCAAGAAGAGCCCAAGGCGGGCTTGAACCTACAAACTAGGAGATCATGACTTGAGCCAAGATCAAGAGTTGGATTGCTCGACTGAGCCACCCTGATGCCCCCAAATTAATTTTTTAATAATAGGGAAAAATACTTAGTTGGGAGAAAATTCTCCAGGAACATTCTGACATCTTTGTGTGGCCCAGACTTTCTGAGTAAAGGACCCTAGCACAATGACGGAGAAGCAAAAGCCAATGAAAACACAGTGTTTCCCTAAGGATAGAGGTGCCTGGAGAGAGGAGATAGAAAGTTCTCTGCTTACCCTTTTTGGGGAAATCTGCTTATTTTCCAGGGAAATAAGCCCAGTAACACCTTAACCCTGGATCTCTGTTTAATAAAGAGTAATCTCTCTCGCTGCAGGGAAGAGCACGCACAACGTGAGAGCGGCTACTGTATAAACGGAGACTCATAACTTCAGGGTTCCCGTCCTGTGGGGCAGCCCACTGCATCCAAGAGGGTAACGTCTGCATCCCTCCATTTCCCCGCCGGGGTTGTGGCGCAGAAAACTAGTGCTAAGGCACTGCTCTAGCTGCTGCATTTGACTGTGAGTGATAACCCGGCTCTTCCTCTAACCTGGCTATGCTCATGTCTTCCATCCTCTCCCCCCACCGCACCCCACACACACACCCTCTTCTTAATTTCCTAAAACAAAGTACAGTAAAGCCTTGGATGGTGAGTAACTTGTTCTACGATTGTTCCGCACGACAAGCAAACATCTCCAATAAACTCTAACTTGATAAACCAGATGTGTCTCGCAATACGAGTCGTACAGGACACCGTGAGTCACATGATCACAACTGAGCCAATGGTTCTGGAAATTCACTTAGATATACAAATGCTTTGGAATTGCAGTTTCCGACTTAACACACTCATGAGAACAAAAAATCACCAGAGTTCTACAACTTGGAGATAACCACGATTTGTATTTTGGTCTACATCCTTCTGAATTTTCTAATTTTCTGTAATAAGCACCTAAGTCCTTTTGCTTTTAAATTTTTGTTTTTTATCTATTTTTGAGACAGAGAGAGACAGAGCATTTTTTAATGTTTTATTTATTTCTGAGAGATAGACAGCATGAACAGGGGAGGGTCAGAGAGAGAAGGAGACACAGAATCCGAAACAGCCTCCAGGCTCTGAGCTAGCTGTCAGCACAGAGCGCAACGCGGGGCTCAAACCCATGAACCATGAGATCATGACATGAGCCGAAGTCAGACGCTTAACTGACTGAGCCACCCAGGCACCCTGTCCCATGCTCTAAAATTGGAAAAGAGAGAAAGAGAGAAAGAGAAAGAGAGGGAGGGAAAGACAGGAATATATATACATCTATGAAATCTTCCCAGGCAATTAAGGTAGAAAATGCATCTGAAAAAGAAAACTTAAGAGTCACCAGAGGAAAAAGAAAGCAGGAAACCAGTACAGAGTTAAAAAGAGAAGGAGACAGGGCGCCTGGGTGGCTTGGTCGGTTAAGCGATCGACTTTCGCTTAGGTCATGATCTCGCGGTTCGTGGGTTCAAGCCCCACGTCGGGCTCTGTGCTGACTGCCAGCTCGGAGCCTGGAGCCTGTTTCAGAGTCTGTATCTCCCTCTCTCTCTGACCCTCCCCTGCTCACACTCTCTCTCTCTCTTCTAGAAATAAATAAAAATTAAAAAAAAAAAAAGAGAGAGAGAGAGAAGGAGACAAGCTGCAAAAGACACATCATAACAAAGAGAAAGCAACCTACCAAGGGAGAGGTCACAGAGAGCCAACATCCAGAAGGCAATTAATCAAAGAAAGCATGTCCTGTATACGCACACAGGCGATCAAACGAAAAGGTTTTTCCTCGGCTCCTGGGTGGCTTTGGTGATCAAGCATCTGGCTTTAGCTCAGGTCATGATCTCTGTTTGTGAGTTCAAGCCCCTTCCAGGGAACAGGAGCCCCACTTCTGGTGAGCCCCACTTCTCTCACTTGTGCCCTCTCTCTCAATGAAAAAAAAGAGAGAGAGAAAAAAAGAAAATGTGTTTCCATGTCATAAGAAAAAGGCCTAACCAAACAGAACATCAAAGTCTAACTGCAAATCAGCACAAAGAAGCCTCAGAGTGACGCAAGGGGCTGGTTCTGCAAGAGGCAAAAGTGAAAACATACCCTTATCATCCTGGCAGCCTCCAAAAGCACTCGGCAGCGCTCCAGGCCAGATTTCTGACTCCATATTTTAAAAGCAGCCTTTGCATCCTTGACAGCCAAGTCTACTTCCTTTTCTCCTGAGCACGTGAACGTAGCGATCACTCTACCTACAAGAGAGACGGGGAAGTCAGTGTTTCCCACCAGCGCTGCCTCGCACTTACAGCACCTTGTCTCCAGATTCCCTTAAGTGACCTCCTTCCTGTGAAGTGCGGTCTGATTTAATGACCGACCCGCATGCCAACAGTTCTTCCTTCTATTTTGAGGTGACTGACCGTGAAGAATCTGATAAAAGGGGCAGGCTCCTCTCCAGAAAAACGTACTTCACCAGATCACAGAATTAGAGGGAGACTAGGCCCCTTGCCCGGAGTGTAGCCTGACTCCCATCTGGGTTAAGAACCCCTGTCCTCCTCGATTTTGCAGCTCTCCTTCGCAATGGTTGATAAGCTCAGGAGTCTTGTGAAATCAAAGCTAACAGCACTCAGTTTCTGGGGTTATGAACTCTCAGTTGAGATCTCTGCTCCACTTCCTGTAGAAGTCATTACCATACTGCTGATACTTGCTGAATACCAAACAGCTGTATCAGGAAATCCGAACCATAAACGCAAGAAATAATTTTTTCCCAAGTATAGCAAAGTCCAGTCTTTCCTCTTACGCCAAGGTCATTCCCTATCTCGGGGCAAAACAGCTAGTTGGTAAAGGCAGTGGCTCCGGTTTACACACATTGTAGGTAATTAAAACACAGCAAATTTTCTTTTTCCTGTGTAGCTGCGGGGTTAGGGGTAGAGAGGCCGGTTCCCCCAGGAGGGTCTGATGAGCCGTGTGGCTCCTTCCTGCTCAGACAAGGTTACAGCTGCTCTGTGGTTTAGGGCGATTAACGGATCCTAAATTCTGCAGCCCTTTGCAATCCAGTTTTGTCTCTGGCTACCCGCCATTCTGGTTTGCACAAAACATTTACATCTTTTGCCCCACGAATATTCCATAAAGCGCAGCAAAACACATCAACCAAAAATCTCTTTCTTATTAGCTGTGTGATCTTCAGAAATCTCAGAGCAAATCCAGGGCCCAGCACTGTGCTTGGGAACTTGAAGCAGGGCTTTTTTTCCCCCTTCCCCAATTCGTTTTGTTTGTTTTAATATTTATTTTTGAGAGAGAGAGATCAGGGGAGGGGCAGAGAGACACAGAATCTGAAGCAGGCTCCAGTCTCTGAGCTGTCAGCCCAGAGCCGGACATGAACGGTGAGATCATGACCCGAGCCAAAGCCAGCCACTTAACCACCTGAGCCACCCAGGTGCCCCTCCCTGTTCCAATTCCGTTGCAGCCACACAAGCATTTTAATGCTAGGAGATGGAAACACAGTTGTCACTCACGCTCATGAGAACCACCTGGTCAAGCTCCTCACCTAAGTTCTTCAAGAAATCCTAATCCTCCTCATGCACTTGGCTGAAGGCACTAAGGTAGTCCTAACTTTAAACGTTAAGTAAAGGCACCTGGTGACAGCTGGGCTTGGTCTGAGATGACAGCTCAGGGCATCCTCTCAGGGTTTGTAAGTTCAAGCCCCATGTCCGGCTCCACGCTGACACCGGGGAGCCTGCTTGGGGTTCTCTCTTCCTCTCTGCTCCTCACCCATTTGCTTTCTCTCAAAATAAATAAAATAAAAATTGAGTCCTGGAGCAGCTGGGTGGCTCAGGCCAGTTAAGCGTCTGACTTCGGCTGGGTGCTGGGGCCATGGATCTCACAGTTCGTGGGTTCAAGTGGGGCTCTGTGCTGACAGCTCAGAGCCTGGAGCCTGCTTCGGATTCTGTGTTTCCCTCTGTCACTTCCCCTCCCTTGCTTCTGCTCTGGTCTCTATCTCTCAAATATGATTAAAAATTTTTAAATCAAAAATAATAATTAACAGAGGCACAGCGTCACACACCCACCCCTTCCTGTCCCGTGCAGATGCGTTCGCGTTTGCACAGAGTCCTTAGCTGCCTGCACAGACAACTCCATTTTCCACACTGTCATTCACCTGTCACAGCAAACGTTTGCAGAAAGCACTACATGAAGGTTCGGGGCAGTAGAACACGTCCGTCCACGAGTGGGACCGGGAGGCGCCAACCCTCACCGGCCCCGCCACGACTCCCCCCTCTGGCCCCCTGCCGCTCCCCCCCACCCCGCCCCTCCCTGCCACGGTCCCCTGGCCCCCTGCCACGACCCCCCGGACTCCCGCCACCCGGTGGCCTTCCCGTTACCCGTTGCGGGCTCGAACGCCTTCTCGGTGCCGGAGGCGTCCGCCGGTTCCACGCGGGCCCCGCCACGGTAATTGAAAGGCTGCGACGCAACGAAAGCGCCAGTGCTCATGGCCGCCACAGCACCAGGCCGAAGAGTGCGGACAAGAGGCAAGAAGGCGGCCAGGCCCGCTCGGAAAATCATGCAGACGGGCGCGGCGCAGGAGTCAAAGTTTAGGGCGGCGTGGGGGGCGGGGTGGCAGAGCGAGCGGTGGAGGGGCGGGGCGGCGTGGGGGCAGGGCGGCGCGGGGGCGGGGCGCAGGAGAGCGGGGGCGAGCGGCGGGGGGCAGGCGGGGAGGCGGGGGCGGCGTGGGGGGCAGGGCGCGGGGAGGAAGTGTGAGGGCCGGTCTGGCGAGGAGGGCGGGCCTCGGGGAGGAGGGGCGAGCGGCTCAGAGGGGCGGGGCCGGCCTGTGGGGGCGGGGCCGGCCTATAGGGGCGGGGCCCTGGAGCGGCGGGACACGCAGCTGTGCCCTCGGGGCTGTGAAGGGGCGGGGCCGCAAGGAAGGGCGGGGCCGCAAGGAGGTAAGGGAAGCGGCTGCTGGTGGCCTCCGGCGGGACCCCAGGTGAGGGGCGGGGTCTGGGAGACTTGCTGGCGCTCAGCAGGCTCCTGGACAGACCAGGTCAGGCCCTCGCTTAGCCAGAAGCACGCACACACACACACACACACACACACAGAAAATGGTAAATATGTGAGGACATGCACATGTGCATTAGCTTGATTATGGTGATTATGTCACAGTGGATACGTATATACATATATGAAAACATCAGGTCGTACCCCATGTATACAATTTTTATTTGTCGGTTATACCCAATAAAGATTAGAAGGGAAAAAAAACAACACAACGTCTGACAGAGCCCAGAGAATGTTCAGTCCCTGACTGTGGTACTTTCGTACCCACTCTCCTCCATGTCCTCACCTGGAGTGGGTGTTGAGACTCCTGTTTCCAGTGATGGTGGAATAACGAGGCCGGATTCATCTTCCTGTCTTAACTAGAAAACTGGGCAAAAACCAGGAAATGACTTACAGATAGGGAAGGACAGGCAACGGAGGATAATGGTCTGCAGTGAGTTTCCCAGCTCTCTGCCTGAAAAGAGTTCTAGGCCACAGCGCAGGGAGAGGGAGCCCACAGGAGCCCCGCCATCTTCCTGAACTGGGGGGACAGAATTCAGAGTTCAAGAGGGTGACGGTGGCTAAAAAGGAACGAGCTATACACACGGAAGGCTTTGGGGACCTGCAGGGAGTGCGCTGGGTTTGAAGGCGGAGCAATGATCCGTAAAACTCACTCAACTGTAGTGAGGAGACTACTCAGGGCCAAGGGAGAGCCAGCCAGGAAAGAATAAGAAGAAAAATCCCTCGAGCCCTTATAGGGCTGGGAATTGTTGGTGTTCCCACCAGCCAGAACACAAGGACCTTATAGTATAGGGCATCGTGGGGGCGCCTGGGTGTTCGAGTCGATTAAGCGTTTGACTCTTGATTTTGGCTCAGGTCATGATCTCATGATTCCTGAGTTCAAGCCCCACATCTGAGCTGGCAGCACGGAGCCTGCTTGGGATTCTCTGTCTCCCTCTCCCTTTGACCCTCTCTCACTCTCTCTCTCAAAAATAAATAAACATCTAAAATATATAATATTGGGCATTGTGCAGGGTCCTCGGGAGCATATGGTCTCAATAGTGGGGTCACATTAGCCTTGGGCTAGTGGCTGCTCTGAGCCTGCCTTAATGCATAACAGTGAGCCTCAGAAAGATCTAATCAGGGGCGCCTGGGTGGCTTAGTCGGTTAAGCGTCCGACTTTCACTCAGGTCATGATCTTGTGGTTTGTGAGTTCGAGCCCTGCCTCGGGCTCTGTGCTGACTGCCAGCTCAGAGCCTGGAGCCTGTTTCAGTCTGTGAGTCCCTCTCCCTCTGACCCTCCCCTGCTCACGCTGTCTCTCTCCCTCTCCTAGAAAGAAATAAAAATATTTTAAAAAAAAAGAAAAGAAAGAAAGAAAGATCTAATCAATTCCACGTAAATCATCTGTGCCCCAGAACAAAACTCCCCAAATATTTAAAGGAATTCAATAAAGTCTAGCACCTAAAAAAATATAATCCAGAATGTCCAGAGCCAAAAAAAAATTATCACGCATGCCAACCACCAGGAGGAAAATCAATCAAAAGAAAGACCCACAGGGGTACCTGGGTGGCTCAGTCAGTTAAGCGTCCAGCTGTTGATTTTGGCTGAGGCCATGATCTTGCAGTTCATGAGTTCGAGCCCAGAGTTGGGCTCTCTGCTGTTATCTCAGAGCTCACTTCAGATCCTCTGTCTCTCTCTCTCTTTGTCCCTCCTCCCCTAGCATTCTCTCTCTCTCTCACTCTCAAAAATAAATAAAACATTCAAAAAAGTTATGAGAAAAACATCTGAACATTTTTAATCTACTATATGGAATTAACAGATTAATAGATACTTCAGAAGAAAAGATTAGTGGATTTGAAGACATAGCAGTAGAAACTCTCTAAAAAGAAACACAGAGAAAAAAGACCGGAAAACACAATAAACAGAGCATTTCTGGGCTGTGGGACAATATCTAGGGACCTAACATATATCTAACTGAAGTCTCAGAAGTTGGGCGGGGGGGGGGGGACAGTTGGGAGATGGAAAGAAAAATATTCAAAGAAATAATGGTCAACATTTTCCCAAATTTCATGAAAAGTATATATTTACCAATCCAAGAAGTTCAATGAACTTCAAACAGACGAAACGCTAAGAAAACTACACCAAAACACATTTTCATCAAAATACTAGAAACCTGTGATGAACAGAAATCTTAAAGCGGGTGGTAAAGAGTAGTGCTTCCGGAGGACTATTTAGCTTTCGCGGCCTGACATCCGCAAATCTGGGAGCACAAGATTTGTTTTATTTTAACAAAGTTTTTTTTAAGGTCAGGATCCCTGTGGTTTCTTCAGGGAAACGCTCACTTCAAAACCTTACAAGGCATTTACTCTATTTGCTTCTACCCTGTGCACCTGTCAGGAGCCACACCCGGGATTCTCTTCCAGATGGGGTCCTTAACCTGTTTCATAACTTAGGGACTTCCTTGCCCCTGAGCGCCTCTGTTCTCAATTTAGTGACAGCTGCCTTGAAAACAGCTGTCACAATTTAGTGACAGCTACCTGGAACAATTGGGTAAGACTGAAATGAGCTCTTCGTTGGCCTGAGACGTCTTAATGAGAGGCCTCTGACACAGGCTAACGAGTCTTGCCTCTTACCCTTTATGCTACCGAAGCAGTTAGCTTTTCAAAATCTACAGTGTCCCCGAGTTTCTGGACTCTTCATTCCCTTCTTCTGCTTCCAAACCAGGAGACTCTGGTCTCAGATTCTCTCCTTCTAGTAATACCCAGCTACACACAGCAAGAGGCAGCCACCTCATACATTCTGGTTCATTCCGACCACCTGCTCTAGAAGTACGGTGCAGTCGGACCTGTATCTGCCTGTCAAGTCACCACAGCAACAGACCTAGCACTGTCTTACCAAACATCAGAGGACACGCCAGCTGGTCAGCCAGTGACATCAGTTCCTAACACCCCCCGCTATGCGTTGGAAACACCAATGCCTTGTGCTTTAGGCATTTATTTTACATAGCACTCCACTCCAAGGAACCAATTTCTGAATTAGTCAGGATATGTTAAACTCATTTAGTAAACAGATCCAAAATGGAATCACTTGAAAGCTGTAGAAATGCACTTACAACGTACCTAACAGTCCAGGGACATCTAGGTGAGAATGTTCAAGATTTAAGGGGCCAGGGTGGGGAGGAGGGGGCTCTGCTCCACATAGTTACTAAAGGATCCAGGATGCCACCTTCAGCTCCTGGTTGCCAAGGATGCTTTTGGCGTCACCCTGCCAGCCATCCAGAAAAGTAAGAGAGCGAGAAGGTGTGATGGGTCAGGCATTGGGAAGGGGCTCATATCACTTCTCTTCTTCTGCATGGCCACAGAGCTGCAACAACCCCTAGTTAACTAGGAGAGCAGCGTGTGGATTGGGGGAGAGAGCTGTCCATCGCCAGCATGAATGTTAGGGTTCTCAGAGAAGCAGAATCAATAGGAGAGAGAGAGAGAGAGAGAGAGAGAGAGATTTTTCAGGAATTAGCTTACCCAGTTTTGGAGGCCAGCATGTCTGAAATTCACAGGGCAGGCTGGTAGGCTGGAAATTCAGGTAAGAGTTGATGTTGCAGGGTGCCCGGGTGGCTCAGTTGGTTAAGCAACTGACTTTGGCTCAGGTCATGATCTCACAGTTTGTGAGTTCAAGTCCCTCATCGGTTGAGCTCCAGCCACACTTCAGATGAACATGAGCCCACTTCTCACTCTCTTTCTCCCCTCTCTCTTTGCCCCTCATGGAGCTCTCTCTCTCTCTCTCTCTGCTCCTCATACTCACTTGTACCCTCTCTCTCTCTCAAAACAAAAACAGAAGAGGTGATGTTGCAACCTTGAACCCAAATTCTGCAGAGCAGCAAGCTAAAAACTCGGGGACATATTTCTATGTTGTGCTCTTGAGGGATGTCCTTTCTTATCTGGGAAACCTCAGTCTGCTTTTAAGGCCTTCATCTTCTTTGGTGAGGCTTCCTTCAGATCATGGAGGACCATCTCCTTTCCTCAAAGTCTGCTGATTGCAAATGTTTATCACATCTAAAAAATATCTGCACGGCAACTTCTAGAGTGGTGTTTGACCCAACCACTGGGCACCGTAGCTCAGCCAAGCTATCACGCAAACCATTACAGATGCACAAGTATTAACAGTGGTGATTCTGGAATAGGCAGTAAAGGAAGGGAGAGGGACATAGATTTTTGCTATTTTTATATCTTTATACATACTTGATTTGGGGGCCACCGCGTGGCTCAGTTGGTTAAGCATCCGCCTCTTGATTTCAGCTTGGGTCATGATCTCATGGTTCGTGAGTTCAAGCCCTGCATCGGGCTCCACACTGACAGTGCAGAGCCTGCTTGGGGTTCTCTCTCTCCCTCTCTCTCTCCTTGCCCCTTGCAGTCTTACACATCCTCTCTCTCAAAATAAACTTTAATATATATATATACATACGTATGTATATATATGTAAATATATAGATAGATGTTTGATTTTTGACCATGTGCATATATAACTTCTTAAAAATTTAAGTATCATTGGCGCCCAATGTTTCATTAGTTTCAGGTGTACACCAGTGACTTGACAAGTCTATACGTTATGCTGTGCTCCCAGGTGTAGCTACCATCTGTCACCACACAGCACACTTACAACACCATTGACTGTGTTCTCTGTGCTGCATCTTTCATCCCTGTCAAGTTCTTCCCTCCGTAACGGGAACCCCGTACCTCCTACTCCCTTCACCCATTTTGCCCAGCCCCCACCCTCTCCCCTTTGACAACCAGCAGATCCGTCTCTATACTTATGGATCTGTTTCTGCTTTTGTTTGTTCTTTAGATTCCACATACGAGTGAAATCATATACTTGTCTTTTATAAAAACAAATTTTCTTTTTTATAAATTGGTATACATTTTATAAACGTTTAATTGCTATTCTTCAGAAAGGAGATAAAATGTTACAGACTGACGATTTAAGTCGGAAAACAAGGCAGACATTTTGGGAAAAGAAGAATAGGGCAGTGCGTAGCTAAGGGCATGTCAACCTGGCCTCCTGGTCCTCAGATAGGAGAGTCAGGGAAATGGCAGCCTCTGGTCAAAAGGGGCGTGAATTATCAGGTGTTACCAGAGAAATGTATGCAATTGTATTTCTGTCGTGAAGAAGTCAGGTATTTAGGTAAAGCGGCATTCTATGATAAATTTGAAGATGCAGCAAAGTGTCAAGAAAGAACAGGGTCAGCAGAGGACCCGTCGGAGAGAATTATGCAGCAGAAGGGAGGGGACAGAGAGGAGGAAGGGCTAGGCTGGCTGGAGACACGCAACAGGAAGAAAGACACCAAGGTGACCAGCATGCTGAGGGGGACCCTCTTGGGTCCGCTGCTCTCTTTCTCTCCTATTTTTTTAAAATGTTTTATTTATTTCTAGGAGAGAGAGAGAGACAGCGTGAGCAGGGGAGGGTCAGAGAGAGAGGGAGTCACAGACTGAAACAGGCTCCAGGCTCTGAGCTGGCAGTCAGCACAGAGCCCGACGCGGGGCTCGAACCCACGAACGGCGAGATCATGACCGGAGCGAAAGTCGGACGCTTAACCGACTAAGCCACCCAGGCGCCCCCGTTCTCTCCTATTTTTAAGGCTGGTCGCCAGGTCAAGGGAGGAACAAACCTTTTTATAGTTTTCTGGGTTTTTATTTTCATGGAAGGATATTGAAAGGCTTGAGGGGTGGCAGAGGGAGGCTCTAGAAATGGAAAATATAACATACCTGCCATGCATCTGTGAGGGCTCTGTCTTATGCCCAACTAAGCCTCTCAGTGTGGTCCGTTCTCACTGTCTCCCTCGCGGGGGACAGGGGGCAGGTGTCTCCAAGAACAAAGCAGTCATTCCCCTAACGAGCAGGCCGAGCCCGTTGCCGTCACTAGGTGGCGAACGCACATAAGCCTGAGGTCGGGCTGCCCTAAGCATAAAAGAAAAGTAGAAAAAGCAAACCCATTAGGACAACGAAGGAATTCAAGAATGTGGTTAATGGACTCAAACAGCTATTGGATTTTTGAAATCTTGACCACCAAGCTGCTTTGTCCTCTGCCCCCAAACTTGAAGGCTGGGTGGATATTTGTCATCATAGAAACATCCCTGCTTCAGGTGGCAGGAAAATGCAAGATGCAAAGAGGCTACCCGCCTAGGGAGGACCCGATCGCCCCCACAGGCAGCCCAGTTCTACCTTGAATGGTCTCTCTAAATCATCAGCTATATTGAGTAATATTAGTAACCTGTGCGACAGCCATCTCTCCCTTTTCCCAGACTTGCAGAGCCGCGATTATGCTCCAGTGTCTAGCTCACATAACTAGAGCCAATCGCTGAACCAGCCAGGGTTGTCTTATTCCCCTTGGCATTGATGGGCCTGGGGATGCGCATGTGACGCAGATCCAGCCAGTGAGCACTGGAGACGCATCTTCTAGTAAAAGACTTCCAACTCTTAAAAACGTTAACTTCTAAAACATTTAAAAAAATTTTTTTTAAAAAAAGGGGCGCCTGGGTGGCTTAGTCGGTTAAGCGTCCTACTTTCCCTTAGGTCATGATCTCGCGGTTCGTGGGTTCGAGCCCCGCGTCGGGCTCTGTGCTGACTGCCAGCTCAGAGCCTGGAGCCTGTTTCAGTCTGTGACTCCTCTCTCTGACCCTCCCCTGCTCACGCTGTCTCTCTCTCTCTCCTAGAAATAAATAAAAAACATTAAAAAAAAATTTTTTTAAAACGTTAACTTCTGTTGGTTAAGCCATGAATGGCTGAAGTTTGTGGTACTTTATTACAGAAGCTCTAGTCAACTACCACAGGAGGGGAGGGGCAGAGAGGGAGACACCGAATCTGAAGCAGGTTCCAAGCTCTGAGCTGTCAGCACAGAGCCCGATGCAGGGCTTGAACTCACGAACTGTGAGATCACCACCTGAGTCAGCGGCTTAACAGACCCAGCCACCCAAAGCCCCAGGGTACCTACATCTTTTTTTTTTTTTAATATTTTTATTTATTTCTAGGAGAGAGAGAGAGAGAGAGAGAGACAGCGTGAGCAGGGGAGGGTCAGAGAGAGGGAGATATAGACTCTGAAATAGGCTCCAGGCTCTGAGCTGGCAGTCAGCACAGAGCCCGACGCGGGGCTCGAACCCATGAACCGCGAGATCATGACCTAAGCGAAAGTCAGTCGCTTAACCGACTAAGCCACCCAGGCGCCCCACCAGGGTGCCTACATCTTAATGTTATTCATCTTCAGCTTGTGGAGCCTCCCTCTCTCCTGAGTATTCTTATTATTTTTTTGGTCGACATCTGTGTGTCTATTTTTCCTTTAAATGATGATATTCCCCAGAATTTGGTCTTCTTCCTCCACAACCTATAGATCAGCCAAACCTAAGACCTCAACTTTCACTGGCATTTTGATGACTCCCAAGTCCCTAACTCCATCTTTGATTTCCCTCCTGAGTGCCAGAAACCTGGATCCAGACCCCGTTAGGCATTCCCACGCAGCTATCCCACAAGCATCTTTCATTTCCTCTAAAATGGATTCATGGTTTTCTCCTGTGTTGCTCTTCCTCCTATATTCCCTTCAGTGTACTTGGGAAGTTCAAATGTGGCATCAGCTCTAAGCAGGTAGACCTAGGGGCTTAAATAATGTGGTCCGAGTCCCCCCTCTCCCCCTACCTCTGCTCTACTTCTCTATGTTTATTGGATTCATTCTCTGGTTCTCACATTCATCAGAGAGGGTGGCGAGTGCTTCAAGCGTATACACCTACAGCTCGTGATCCAGAAGAATGAGAGGCCTTCTCTTTACTTTGATCCACCTATCAAGTATCAGAGTAGTTCCTGATCGGTTTTGTTTGGCCCACATGCCCAGTCTGGAGCCCAATCACTGGGGCCAGGAGGATAGGGTACTCTCATTGGCTAGCCTTGGTTCGATGTCCATCTTCAAGGAAGTTTCGGACAGGACACACCACAGGGAGTAGGGGAGGTATGGTTCCCTACAGGAAGCTGTCATCAGGAGCGCTGGGTAGTCCATTACAGCAGACCTGTTCTCCAGTCACGCTGCCGTATTCACAGCGATTCACAGTAATCACTTAGAATAATTTCTGCAATCGTATGTTCACTTGTCTGACCATTTGTTTGACGTCTGCTTCCCTTACCAGACTGGAAATCATGAAAGCGTAACTTTATATTTTTGGTGACCACAGTATCCCCTGTTATACACTAGGTGCTTAGGAAATATCTGCTGAGTGGTTGGCCTCCTAACTCGTCCAGAGGCTTGCCTTTTCTAATCTGTCCCCACCCTGCCACCAGGGTGATCTTACAATGTAAATCTGCTTTAGGTTACTTCTCTGCTTTGTAATCACAGGCTTCTTGGAGATTTCAAACTAAATCCCTTACTTGTCATGAATAGGCATCATCACCTGTCAGTTCTCATTTTTTATCCCTAAACCTCCTCATCTTTAACTGTCTACCGTTTCTGTCCTGCTTACTTTCCTGTCCATTATTCTGTCTCCAGTGCTCTTCTTCCTACTTTTTCTCGGCCAACTCCAACAAATCCTTCAGAATTTGGCTCCCATCACCTGTTTCAGAAATGTTTCTTGATCTGTCAGGGATACTCCTATGCTCCTAAACCGTATAATGATCCTGTCTACTACTTACCATACTCTGCTGCCCCGTCTGCATTCTCAGCCCTTAAAGGCAAGGGTTTTTATTTTACTAATGTTTGCTGATCAGTACCCAAAACCTTTCCCAAAAACGGATGGTTTCTTTCTCTCTGTGTAGCTACTTCCATTGCAATATGCAACACAATCATTAATGTTGCTCATCCTTCCAGAGGATACTATGTATTATCAATCCCAGCACCCGGTCTGGTGCTATTGAGTTGCTCTGACTTGACTTAAAAACTCAATTACGGAGTGGAATCACAAAAGAAAATATCATATATACTTAAGATGCTCTTTTAAATGGAAACATACAAATAAATACCCATTTGTTTCTTTTCAAAATTTTTGTGTTGTTGGTTTGTTTTGAAAGTGAGGGCAGGGGATGGGCAAAACCAGAGGCAGACACGGAATTCAAAGCAGGCTCCAGACTCCCAGCCGGCAGCCCAGGGGCTCGAACTCACTAACCGTGAGACCGTGACCTGATCTGAACTCGGATGCTCAACCGACTGAGCCACCCAGGCGCCCCATGTGCCCATTTATTCCTGAGGTGTGGCCAAGGCCTCTTCCTTGAGTATGAGTTACTGTTTGGAATCCTGCTCGCTTTGTTTCCTTTGTTTGTTTGTTCAGTTGGCTTTTTGGTTTTGTTTTGATCATGTCTGTCTCATTTATTCCAAAGAACTATTACCTCTATTTTGTTTTCCATGCATATTTTTGGCAGGAATACAATAGAGACAAACATTTGCAGCTCAAAGTTTTTAAAAGTTGGAAAAATTTAAACAGAATTTGTAATGGTGAAAATTCCCTGTTTTATGGTGGATGCTTTCCTCAGGTAGAATGTTCTTAGGTAGGATTCACACCCAATGCAGAGCTTGACCTCATGACCCTGAGATCAAAATGTGAGCTCAGGAGTTGGATGCTCCAGGGACTGAGCCACCCAGGTGCCCTGCCTAATGTTTTAAAACCAAAATGTATCACCTCTGATTTGCAGTTTTGATTTCTTTAATGTGGAGTATGAACTGACACGCTAATAAAGGATATAAAAGAACTGCACCTTTCTCAATTTTTATTACTTCTTTCAGTCTCCGTTATTTCACCCACAAATAAGTCAGAGGAATTTTTTTTAGCAACTTTTATTTTTTATTTATTTTATATATTTTATTTATTTCATTCCAAACCATTCAGTTTTCATAGATGGCAATTGTTTTTGCATTCATGTTTCATTAATTTGCATATTTCATCAATTAATATTACCGAAATGAACAAAACAAATAATGTTCTACACTTCGCCAGTGGGAGCTGAGATGCATAAGCCTGGCTAAGGGCATTCCGTGTGCTCTTGGTATCAGTCAGCATGCTTTGGATAAGAGGACATTGGATAAGGGAGTTTTGAATGGAGTCTTAACCGCATTTTCCAGATAAGGCAATGGAGGCTTAGGATGTTCAGGCATTTGCCCGTTTTTAATAAGTGATTCATACATGAAAACCTCAAGTAGTGATACAGAGAAGGGAAACAGCCGAACCATGTAAAGGTCAAAGAAAACTTATGAGGAGGTAATGCTTGAGCTGAGTCTAGAAGGTAATAAGAGAAGTAAAGGGAGAACATTCCAGGCAGAGAAAACAAAGGTAATAAAGTCCAAAACGACTGTGAAAAACAAAGAATTTTCCAAAGAAATCTGCTTGACTGGAGCCTAGGGTTGTTGGGGCGAGGGTGTGGAGTGCTTGGAGACCCAGCCTGGGGGTGTTTGGTGGGAGGGCGGGGTTCTGTGCCAAATAGTTTAAGTTTCCTTAGAGCCACTGAATCACTTTCTTTGGAGAAATTCGACTTCTCAATTTCACAATCATATTTTTATTTTAGGAAGATTGTTGCCATCACAGGATGGAGAACGGGCCAGGCTAAAGGAGAATCCCGGGGAGTCTGGGGAGCTCAGGGGCCAGAGATGAGGACTTGCATGAGTTAGTGCTGGCGGCGTCCGCACTCGGTGTTCTCTTCCTAAAACATCTCCTCACTTTATCCAGCAAGTCCAGGCAAATCTAAGGACGAAGTGCCGGTGCAGGTAACGCTTCTGCCGTCCCCACCACTGGCTTAGATGCAATTGCTTCCGGCGATATTCTCCACCCACCCACTTTCCATACACGTAGGGGCTTATGAGTGGGGTCATGGCCATAAAGAAGTATGATGACGGGTAGTTAGGTACCCCTCTTTATGTAGGTTAAATATGCTTTCTTGGGCTAGCCTAGAAACCTATTAAAACATGATGTGCCATTTTTATAATTATAAGGTAAAATTAAAGTGCATGCCCTAAAAGTTGAAAATAAAATCAAACAAATGAATACAGATGTACATCGAGTTGGTGGCATAAACTCAAACTATTCCATGTAACTTGAGCTCTCAGTGATTTCACTATGAACCCAGAGTGGGATGTAGCTTAAAGAATTCCACCCTTACAAAATAAACCATAAGAGATTCTTTACAATAGAGAATAAACTGAGGGTTGATGGAGGGAGGTGGGTGGGGGATGGGCTAGATGGGGGATGGGCATTTAAGAGTTGTGATGAACTCTGGGTGTTACATGTAAGTGATGAATCGTTAAATTCTACTCCTGAAAACAATAGACTCCTCTATATGTTAACTAACTAGAATTTAAATAAAAATGTGAAAAGGGAAAAAAGAATTCCACCCTTACCAAAAAAAAACAAAAACAAAAAACAAAAACAAAACGTAAACTATTTCCTGTAAACATTTTATTGGGAGTACTAGAGGTACTGATTTTCTGAGACTTTTTGTGGATATTATGGGATTATGCTAATAAATAATTATGTGATTTTCTATCATTTCTGATACTGAAAACTGGAATTCTTAGGTTGTGGATAAAAGAGACACAGATTAAAGAAATTAAGTAAAAACTATGAAGCCCTGAATTTAAGTAGGGAATAAGGCATCAGTAGAAACTCGTGATGAATTTTATCTTAAATGACAAGAACGAAAAACTAGAACCCGAGCAATCCAGTCTCAGTGCTCATCCTTAGTGCTCTGATCACCTTCTCCAAATACCACTTCCCAGTAAAAAGAACCAGGTCTCCTTGGTGAAAGAGTTGCTGTCAGGTCAGGTAGGAGATGTAAGAAACATCTTGTCATATCACTTAGCAAGGCTGCCACCAATGACAACTACGGTCATGCTAAATGGACCCAGGAGCCAACTTAGAAAGCCTCTTCATTGGCTAAACATGGTACAATTTCGGCATCCACAAGAAAAATAACCACAGTGGATTAAAGTGAACCAAGTATGTTTAAATCAATGAACTGCTAAGCGCGCGCGGGCGTGCGCGCGCGCACACACACACACACACACACACACACACAGAAATTGTTCACCATAGGATAGTAGTGAACAACTCATTATTTTGGAAACCAGAGAATCAAGTTTTTATTCTGCCTTTCCTAAAAAAATTTACAGCTCTGTATGTAACCAACCCGTAGATGGAGGGGAAGTTTCTGTCTTTGGAGGTATTTAGTAATAAAATGAAGGGATACTAGAAACTAAAATATCACCATTTTCAATCCCTAATTAATCAATTAATGGATCGAAAGCTGCTAACATCACAAAAAGAGACAACTAACAAGTAGGATGTAGAACAGACACACAATCAGCAAAATCACAACTGAGGACAACTCTCCAGGGTAAACACCTCAGTTTCTTCAGTAAATAAACTGCAAGGGGAGGGCACTGGGAACAGACAAGAACGCGAGCAGACCCCAAACCCTAAGCATCAGCATCACCTTGACACTTGTTCCAAGTGCAAATTCTCAAGCTCCCCCTCGGACTTAGAATCAGAAGCTCTGGGGTGGAGCCCAGCAGCCTGTATTTTATTTTATTTTATTTTATTTTATTTTATTTTATTTTATTTTATTTTATTTTATTTTATTTTTAAATTTAATTTAATTTAATTATTTTATTTATTTATTTTATTTTATTTTTTATTTTTTATTTTATTTTATTTTATTTCATTTTTTACAAATAGCTTATTGTCAAATTAGTTTCCACATAACAGTGCTCATCCCCACAAGTGCCCTCCTCCATGCCCCACCCCACCCCCCACATCCATCAGTCCTCAGTTTTTGTCAGCATTCAAGAGTCTCTCATGGTTTGCCTCTCTCCCTTTCCCCCACCATTTCCGCCCTTCTTCTCCCCCTTGTTCCTCTGTCAAGTTCCTCCTAATCCTCCTATACGTGCAAACATATGATATTTGTCCTTCTCTGCCTGACTTATTTCGCTCAGCATAACACCCTCAAGGTCCATTCATGTTGCTACACATGGCCAGATTTCATTGTTTCTCATTGCCATGTAGTATTCCATGGTATAGATAAACCACATCTTCTTGATCCATTCATCTGTTGATGGACACTTAGGCTCTTTCCATGTTTTAGCTATTGTGGAGAGTGCTGCTATGAACATTGGGGTACATGTGCTCCTATGCCTCAGCATTTCTGGATCCCTTGGGTAAATTCCTAGCAGTGCTATTGCTGGGTCATAGGGGAGTTCTATTGTTAGTTTCCTGAGGAACCTCCACACTGTTTTCCAGAGGGGCTGTACCAGTTTACATTCCCACCAACAGTGTAGGAGGGTGCCCGTTTCTCCACATCCTCGTCAGCATCTAGAGTCATCTGATTTGCTCATTTTAGCCACTCTGACTGGCGTGAGGTGGTATCTCAGTGTGGTTTTGATTTGTATTTCCCTGATGAGGAGTGATGCTGAGCATCGTTTCATGTGTCTGTTGGCCATCTGGATGTCCCCTTTGGAGAAGTGTCTGTTCATCTCTTCTGCCCATTTCTCCACTGGGTTGTTTGTTTTTCGGGTGTGAAGTTTTGTGAGTTCCTTATAGATTCTGGATATTAACCCTTTATCTGATATGTCATTTGCAACTATCTTTTCCCATTCCGTTGGTTGCCTATTAATTTTCTGGGTTGTTTCCTTGGCTGTGCAGAAGCTTTTAATCTTGATGAGGTCCCAACAGTTTATTTTTGCTCTTGATTCCCTTGCTTTTGGGGATGTGTCAAGTAAGAAGTTGCTGCGGTGGAGGTCAAGGAGGTTGTTTCCTGCTTTCTCCTCTAGGGTTTTGATAGTTTCCTGTCTCACGCTCAGGTCCTTTATCCATTTTGAGTTTATTTTTGTGCATGGTGTGAGAAAATGATCTAGTTTCATTCTTCTGCATGTTGCTGTCCAGTTCTCCCAACACCATCTGTTAAAAAGGCTGTCTTTTTTCCATCGGATATTCTTTCCTGCTTTGTCAAAGATCAGTTGGCTGTATACTTTTGGGTCCACTTCTGAGTTCTCAATTCTGTTCCATTGGTCTATGTGTCTGTTTTTCTGCCAATACCATACTGTCTTGATGATGACAGCTTTGTAGTAGAGGCTAAAGTCTGGGATGGTGATCCCTCCCGTTTTGGTTTTATTTTTCAGGATTACTTTGGCTATTCGGGGTCTTTCGTGGTTCCATACAAATTTTTGGATAGTTTGTTCTAGTTTTGAGAAGTATGCTGGTGCAATTTTGATTGGAATCCAGCAGCCTGTATTTTAATAAGCCTTGAAGTGGATTCCAATGCACTTGAGTTTGAAAACTGTACAATAGACCAGAGGAAGTTTTTTTATTTTATTTTATTTTATTTTTTTAATGTTTTATTTATTTCTAGGAGAGAGAGAGAGACAGCATGAGCAGGAGAGGGTCGGAGAGCGAGGAAGACACAGACTCTGAAACAGGCTCCAGGCTCTGAGCTGGCAGTCAGCACAGAGCCCTACGCGGGGCTCGAACCCACGAACCGTGAGATCATGACCTGAGCGAAAGTCGGCCGCTTAACCGACTAAGCCACCTGGGCGCCCCAGACCGGAGGAAGTTTCTAATTGCAATAAGATAAAGGTTATCTTATTTGGCTCTTGATTCAGAAAAGACTGTAAACAGTTTTGCCATCTAGAGACAACTCATGATACCAAGGAATTGTAAATTTTTAGCTATGGACAATGATACTGAGATTTTATATATATATTATATATATATATATATTATATGTATTATATATAATATGTTTTATATATATTATATATGTTTATATACATATTTTTATATATATTATATATATATTTTATACACACACACACACACACATACATGTTTAAAAGCCCGGCAATATTTATGGACAAAAGATAGGATGCCTAGGATTTGGTTCAAAATACTAGAGGAGGCAGGCAGGGATAGAAATAAGATTGTCCACGAGTTAATAATTGTTGAATAATGGGTGTCTCAGAGTTCTTTATGCTTTTTAAGACTTTTATTTTTAAGATTTTTCCATTCTAAAAAGTTTAAAAACTCTAAGGAAAAAGTAAATTAAAAGACGATACCTTAAGTAGAATTAACCCCAAAAAAGAAGGTGTATGGCACTTTTACTTGTACTGAAGGGCAGTGTTGAAATACACAAAATAATTAAGTAGAAGTGTATTGAAAACCCTCCCACTACATCCTACGATGTGGCAAAATGACTTGATTTGGCTGTAAGGGAACTCCAGATGCTCATCAACCCATCGATGCCACCGTAAGTCCCTGGCCCCGCAGAGGATGACTTCCATGGGAGAAGAGGCACCACAGTCTGGTCAAGGGCACACATTTGCTTTCCAACCTCCAAAATGACTTAAGATTTTGGAATCCTCTCTGTTAACAAATACAGATTTCCCTGCAGTTTTTGAAAGTTTACTGCTTTAGCAGCATTTTAGGAGTGCAGCCTGGGTAGGCTGCTGCAGGCATTAAGATGCTTGATTTTTTTCTCCCTAAACTAAATAAAATAGGGACAACTCTCCTCTACACAGGCAAGTAGCCAAATTATACATTTTGAGAGATGTTCAGAGGCTTCTCTGGCTTAAAATGTCATCTCCAATGATTCAATGACGGCCTGGATCATCATCCAGATGACTAGTCTTGAAAATTTTCAGGGCAAGTAATTTAAAAAAACAAAACAAAACCTGTGAGGTTGCATAGTCCTTAATATATCCTTGAATTTACATTCCTGTAATGTGGTAGTTTTATTTCATTTGTAATACATCTATTGTGCTCTTTCAGAACCACAGTGAAGAGATGTTACTCTCCTTCTTTCTACTCTCTTTTATTCACCCTCCCTCATTGAAGGACACTTTATGAAAATTTGGTCCAAAAGAAATTTGATTAGAAAGTACTATTATCAAAACCTAAGGAGGGGCGCCTGGGTGGCTTAGTCGGTTAAGCGTCCGACTTTCGCTTGGGTCATGATCTCATGGCTCGTGGGTTCGAGCCCCGCGTCAGGCTCTGTGCTGACTGCCAGCTCAGAGCCTGGAGCCTATTTCAGAGTCTGTGTCTCCCTCTCTGACCCTCCCCTGCTCACGCTGTCTCCCTCTCTCTCTCCTAGAAATAAATAAAAATATTAAAAAAAAAAAAAAAACCTAAGGAGGCAGGTGGTAGAATGGACTGTATATTCTCACTTTACAAAGGCATTAACAGAATTCTCTGTGTGGTTCCTTTTCCTTTTCTGCTTTATTCTGGAAAGCTCATCGTTTTTGTCGTAATTGTTCTCATCATCATCACTTTCTTCATGATCATTCTTTTAATTATTATTCTGCCCAGAACAGTCCATGACATTCTGGCCATTAAGAAATCACCATTATCAGACAGTCTTTCTGAGAAAAGTAACTTAGAAATAAAGATTTCTGTTCCATTTCATCTGCTTTATTGAGCTTTTTCTGTTTCCCACATTAAGGAAACGAGAACAAGAACAAAAAAGTCCTCAACTTCAGCGCTCATAAGCTCTACTGAGAGAAGAAAAGAGGGAAGAGAATCACCATAACCTATCAGGAGGCGCTGGAGAGCGCGACTTAACTTTAGACGCGGCCTCGGTTTAAATCCTGACTCTGCCCCTCACTAATTAAGTAATGTTGAGCAAGTTACTTAACCTCTCTTGTCTCTTTACCTGTTAAATGAGGGTAAAGGGGCACTGGGGTGGCTCAGTAAGTCGAGCGTCCCACTCTTAATTTTGACTCTTTTAAAAAATGAGGGTAAGAACAGTGATTACCTCATGGGATTGTCTTGAAATAATTCATAATTAGATAATCCATAAAACACTGAAATTTATCTATATATTTTATCAATTTCTGTGTTGACCACTGTTTCTTATACCCTACACCTTCCTCCTGGTGTTCTTTTTTGTCCTGGGAATGTATCTATACCTATATATTTTTAAATATGTAAGTTTACACACAACGTGGGGCTTGAACTCTGACCACAAGATCAAGAGTCACATGCGCTGAGCCAGCCAGATGCCCCCAAAATATATCCTTTAATAATTCAATTATCTTGGATTTTGTAGCTCAGACAATACTGCCTCTCAGTTTTGCCTCCTATCTTTTGGTTGAGCCATACATAAAATTCTAGGCTGATCCTTATTTTCCTCAGCTTGGAAGATATTATCCTACCGTCTTCTGGGTTGAGAAATTTGTTGGTACTTTGCAAACCACTTGTCTTTTCTCACTGGTTGAATATGTGCATCTAAGGAGACTACCGATATGTGGCCAGACTTACCCCTCCCTACGAGATTTCCAATTCTGTGGATTGCGCAGGGGATGATCATGGGAAAAGCGCCCTCTCCACCTTTACAAAGGAAGGAGTATGGCAGGAACTAACGGCTGTTGTGACCCAAAAGGAAGCTCTGCAACATGGCCTACATGTAACCCTGGCCCTGCCTCTGGGGCGAGGCGGGGCAGGGCGATGAAGAGCACCTTCCCACAGACCCAGAAGGCTGCCCAAGGGAACTGCTGAGGACTCTCATTTTCATACTCCCAACGAGCTACTTCTTTCCTTCTCCGCATGCCTTCCACTTCCCATGACAGGACAGTTCTGTAGTTTGAGCTTATAAGGCAAGTACGATAAAGTAGTACATTTAAAAATGTTAATTTAGCCCCTTGGTTAATGTTTACCTTCACAGATTACTAAACACATGACTCTGGGAACATGGTACAAAACAGATCTCTCCTCGTAGACGGAATAGCTAACATTTCGGCCTCTTTATTGATTTTAGGTCATGTATTTGGCTTGGGGGGAAATGGACAACACATAGTTCCAACGAATAGTAATACAAACTAGCTTTTTCCTCCAGATCTCTAAATGCTCCGGGGGGGCAAACAACTTCCACGGCACACGGAACACAGCCCAGACCCGAGAGTCGGCCCCACGGAAGTGTTCGTGTGAGCCAAGCAAGAAAGGTGCTACTTGGTCCTTACTACACAGACATCACGTGAACTTATCTAATCAACAAACTTTTTTTAAAAAATTAATCTGTGACTGAAAATACTATCATGTTTGGTGGGTGCCATTCTCTTTAGAATCATATCCAAAAAGTCTAGAAATAACTCAGAATTATTAGAAAGGGGCCCAAGTGCTAAGTCTGTCGATGGCTCTTGCTACACAAGAGTCTCCAGTCTAATGTGAATGTTTGAAAAAATTAAGATGACAGGAATTATTGGGTTCTTCTTGATTTCAAGAGAACTTCCCAGAAGGCGGCGGAGGACCCAGAAATCCACCTGCCTGCTTGGTGGCAGCTCGTGAAGGGGCAAGACCAAGAATCTTCTGGATGTTCTGTGAAGAAAACAGAATTAAAACTGGGTTTGAATATGAGATACAGAGAAGAGTAGTATTGTACATGCATTGCATATGAAGAGAGGCCATATAAACTGTAAGTACCACGATGACCTAAAATAGGACAAGTATTACTGTGTTCATTTTAAGAAGACCTACAACGTGACGGCAGATCACAGGCACAGTAAAAGTGCTGTCATCTGGGGCGCCTGGGTGGCTCAGTCGGTTAAACGTCTGACTTCGGCTCAGGTCATGATCTCACAGTTTGTGGGTTCGAGCCCCGGGTCCGGCTCTGTGCTGACAGCTCAGAGCCTGGAGCCTGCTTCAGATTCTGTGTCTCCCTCTTTCTCTGACCCTCCCCTGCTCACGCTATGTCTCTTTCTCTCTTTCTCTCATAAATTAAAAAAAAAAAAAGTGCTGTCATCTAACAGAACCTTGGTCTACAGCCAAAGAGCAGATTTTTTCAAGTGAAGAATCATTAAAAGATGAAATCTTTTCTTTCAACATGAACCACACAGAGCATATTCATCAGCTGTGTCTTCTAGCGAGGCCTTTTCTCCGCATACGAATCATCCGCTGGAGCCAGTCTTTAATGTACCGTCTAAAGCCGAAACTGAGATGCTCAATTTCAGTTTTATCAAAGCGATAAGGACACTCAAGTTGCTACAAAACAATGTGAGGCCAGAGTCCTCCTAGATTGCCTGCCCCTCCCTTCATCGTTTCCACATGTGTCATTGTATCTAATTCAACAGGTTTTTAAATTCACCTTCAATAAACGAGTTCTCAGAAGACTATTTATATACTTACATTTTATAAGTTACTATCACATTAAATTAAACTTAAATACAGTGACAAGTAAAACCAGCATAAACAGCTCTGGGATAAATACAGGCTCTGGAAAAAGCAGTGACTCACCTGGTAGGAGCGACAGGTGTGGGCGTACTAGAGAGCAACTGGGGGGGGCGGGCGGGTGATGTGGGGATTACATGCTATTTGCTTCAAAGAGCGAAGTGAGCGGGTTTATAAATGTGGAGAGCTTCAGTAAAGGTCAGGTGTTAAGATTTTGTACAGCATTTCTAAGACAGATAAACCTTAAAGATCATCTCAGTTTTCTTGCTCAGTTCTCTCATTTTGTATTTGAGGAATTCCAATGAAAACTTAAATAGGTACAGTAGTTTGTCCAAAATTATGAAGTTAAATGAAGAGCAGAGTCAGGATGAAAACCCACATGTTTTGATTCTTAATCAAATGGATTCTCTTGCACAGTACATCCTATACTAAAAGTTCCAGTCTTCAGAACAAACTCTACCCCATTGGTAGGCGGGTTAGCGTGCGTGCATCCACTCACTCAATAGTTATCAAGGACCTATTGTCCATAAGGCACCATTAGGATACCCATGAACCGTGAGATCATGACCTGAGCCAAAATCAAGAGTTGGACGCTTAATCGACTGGGCCACCCAGGCGTGCCTGATGCCCTTTAAATTACGGGTTAACTATAATTTACAGAAGACGACTGACATAGGAAATATTTTGAGGTACAGACTGTTGACAGTCTCATTTATGAAATGAAACATATAAATGACTATGGGACACAAATCCACTGCTCTTGGTGGAGAATAGCTCAAATAGCAACAAGAATGGTGAAATGGAGGCACTTTAGAGGTCAAGGCTGAAGTTCGTGGAAATTCAGGCAGCTCTATACTTTGTTTTCCTTGCGGCTCTTGTGACAGGCTTCCTTTGGGAACACTAAATTAGGTTTATCAATGTTACAGTACTCAGGTATTTGTATTTTAATGTAAATGCTCTGTATTTACTGCATGGAATCTTATCCTTTAGTGAACCTCTTTTTTTTTTAATTTTAATGTTTATTTATTTTTGAGAGAGAAAGACAGAGAGAGTGAGAGAGCACGAGCAGCGCAGGGGCGGAGAGAGAGGGAGATACAGAATCTGAAACAGGCTCCAGGCTCTGAGCTGTCAGCACAGAGCCCGACGCGGGGCTCGAACCCACAAACCACGAGATCATGACCTGAGTTGAAGTCGGAAGCTTAACCCACTGAGCCACCCAGGCACCCCTCCTTTAGTGAACTTTTAAATTATCTGTTTAAATTCCTATACTCTCACAAATGGGCCCAGATCTTATCATAGTTTTTCTTAGATAACATTTTCTCTGCCTCCCGATCTGTGAAGTCTTTTCCCAGAAAACACATGTAGGAACTAAGTGATGTCTCAGGACACAAATGACCTAGGAAAGAGTAGAGGTCACCGTTCTCTCCACAGTAACAACCAACACTTCTATGCACTTAAAAGTTTACAAACAGGGGGCGCCTGGGTGGCTCAGTCATTTAAGTGTCCTACTTTTGATTTCGGCTCAGGTCATGATCTCATGGTTTTGTGAGTTCGAGTCCCGCGTCAGGCTCTGCACACTGACCATGCAAAGCCTGCTTGGGATTCTCCCTCTCTCTGCCTGCCCCCTACTCAAGCTCTGTGTCTCTCAAAAAAAAGAAAGAAAGAAAGAAAGAAAGAAAGAAAGAAAGAAAGAAAGAAAGAAAGAAAGAAAGAAATTTTATTTTATTTTATTTTTTGCAAATAGTTCTAAGGACTAGATACCAATCCTTAATTGTCCTTGCTTTAGAAATAAGAAAGCTGAGGCAGAAGAGATATTACAAGTCAGGCCATGAACTGACACATAACTCACAGTACAGTTTTCTTCTATTAAACCACTCTTGAGATCATTATCTTAGTAATAAATCTTGTAGCAGGTCTGGCCTATAAAAATATTCTCAGTTATAAAAACTATGTATGCTGAGCATGAGTATGTTATACTGGTAAATAAATGAAAGCACATAAATTCTGGGGCACCTGGGTGGTTCAGCTGGTTAAGCATCTGACCCTTGCTTTCAGCTCAGGTCATGATCTCACTATTCATGAGATCGAGCCCCATGTGGGGCTCCCAGAGCCTGCTTGGGATTCTCCCTCCCTCTCTCTCTATCAAAATAAACAAACTTAAAAAAAAAAAAGCACATAAATTCAAACCCACAGAATGTATACACCAAGAGTGAGCCCCAATGTAAATTATGGACATTGGGTGATAAGGAAGTGCTGCTATAGATTCACTGAAGGGAACAAATGTACCAGTTGGGTGCTGGGGTGGTGGCCGTGGGGGAGACTGTACGTATGTGGGGTCAGGGACTGCATGGGAAGTCCCTGTACCTTCCGTTCAATTTTGCTGTGAACCTCAAACTGCTCTAAAAAAGAGTCTATAAAAAAATGCACGTAAAGACTGCAAAAACATATGGACACATAATAGTTAATACTCTTTTCTCATTCCTTGCCTCCAACTTTTTGAAACACTGCTCATCAGGAAAACTCAAAATAAAGACAAGTATGTCCGCAGCTCTGTCTCACAGTGCCAGGCATGTTCTCATTCGATGCCCCCAACCACGCAGTGAGTTGAGGCGGGCTTATTTAAAGAATAAGATTCTATGGTCAGGCCGTGACTCAGCAAATGCTTACTGAGTGCGAACCTGTGGAGCAGATACTTTTCTATATATTATCTCCGTTCTATCATTCAACAACCTCATCCATTTAACTTGCCCTGCTTTCCTATAATCTCCTTTTTTTTGTTTGTTTGTTTTTAAAGTGGGGCTTGAACTCAAGGCCCCGAGCTCAAGAGTCAGATGCTCTACTGACTGAGCAGCCGGGCACCCCTTTCCTATAATCTCTAAATTCTCCTATTTTTCCGGCCTTCTGAATTAGATTGAGTTTAGAAATACTCATTTTGCTAAAAGACAAAAGTCTGAATATATTATGAAGATGATATGGAAGAACACTTAACACACATGCAGAATACAATACGATTTGGTGAGGTTAAGAAAAATATGAAACAATGGTTTTGAATTCCTGTCCAGTCCTGTGTAATAAATAGGGTAACAACTGAGCAGTGTATATCAGAAGGGAAAAACAAAGGAAAAACATTTTCCCATAAGCACGCCTTTTATTGGCAGGAAACCCAGAAAAATACCATTACAGGATTTGCGTTCCTTCCTCTTTGCAAAGGTTAAGAACCGGTGACCAAGTTGTTGGTTGCTAACTGGATATTTTGGGAAGACCCAGGTCACTAGCCATAAACACATTCAGCTAAATGTTATTTCTTAGTCATTTAGCTAAAATAACTCAGCCATGGCAGTCCTTAGTTTATTCTTGGTTAGTTTCTCTGGAATCAAGCGAACAGCCTTCACTGCCAATTGATTATAATATCTCATCAAGTTCCCAGAACATACTCTTCACTACACTCATAGAGCTGTGTGAGAATCCAATCACCTCACACGGCCCCGCCCAGCAGCCCCAGGGCTTTCACATTATATCTGAAGAAGCTGTTTGGGGGGTGCCTGGGTGGCGGAGTTGGTTGGTTAAGTGGTTAAGGTCAAGCATTTAACTCTTGATTTCAGCTCTGGTCATGATCTCACAGGTTCTTGAGCTCAAGCCCCCAATGGGGCTCCACACTGTCATTGCAGAGCTTGCTTGGGATTCTCTCTACCCCTCCCGTGTTCTCTCTCTGTCTCTCAAAATAAATAATAAACTTAAGTAAGGTGTTTGGGAGAATGATGTAAAGATGAAATATTTACTGAAGAAAATGACGGTACACTGGCGTACCTGAATACACTATTGGGTCAGCAGTCAGAAGACTTGAGTTCCAGGCAAATAAGCACTGTGTTCCCACTTTACCAAATCTCAGCTGCCCTCCCCGCTTGAAAGGAGGCGGATGGCCAGATTGATCACTGTCAACACTGTAAGTCACAGAATCCTTTCTTTAAACAAGATCTCATGAAAAAAACCCACGACAGAACACAGATAAAATACTGGTAGGGGCCTGAAGCCTCCTGCTGGACCTTTCTGGCTTCTCCACCAAGACCTGCAAGAAGCCAAAGTCCCTGTGGCTCTGGCGTTCTAGAATGTGACTATGTTGTGACAAATTATATTGCAGATTTCCACACATATCTTGCAATGTGGAAATCAAAATTCTGAAAGAAACACGAGCACAGCAAATCTGCACTATAGCAATGTCACTTCCTTTGTAATACTGAATGAATACTTTCTGTCCTAGGTCGTCCAAAGGCCTTGCTTGTGATAAAGGTCTTTTTCTTGAGGGAGTGGAGGTATGTCAGACAATCAAGTGACAATCCTAATCTCTCTGTCTCTCTCTTAACCATCTTTCCAATGAAAAATTTCCTAGCTCTCTTGGTTAGCCCTTTATTTGAGGACGAGTCAAGGAGAATGTTCTGAATTTTCGTTTAGTGCCAGAAGATAAGATGTATGTTTGTATGTCATGTATGTATAAACATATGTATGTATTTTTAATCTTATAATGGATAGGGGGATGCAGCTGGCACTGGATGGGGTATCCAAAACTCAGAATTAAATAGAGGCCTTACTCCTTTGAAAAACCAAAAGACGGGGATTAGGGCAACCATAGCAGCTAACGATAGTAGTGAGAATCCTGGAAAACAGCTCACGGAGGAAGACTTCAAAACTACATTGAAACTCTGCCCTCATCTCTTAAACTATGCATGCGCGAGACTGCCTTCAAGCAGCCCAGATCGACTAACACAGCAGAGATCTCAGGTATAGCCGACCACAAAGGAGACAGGGTTTAGAGTGTGAATGCCAAGTGAACTGCCCACTTAACTAGAAGACTCAACACTCTTTCAAGGAATAACAGAATTCAGAGTCTTTACAACCTATTATAACAATGTCTAAGATACAGTCCAAAATAATTAAATATACCAACAAAAGAAACTTAGCCCATACTTAAGAGAACAGGCAACAGGGTCCCATGTTCAGAATATCCAAATATTAAAATTAGTAGATAAGGTTTTTATTTTAAAGTAGCCAAATAACTATGTGTCCCGGCATAACGTATGCTCATACTAAATGAACAAACAGAAAATTTCAGCAGGGAAAATGGAGAGCAAAAAAAGAACCAAATGGATATGGTGGGACTAAAAAAAATTGTATCAAAATTTAAAAATCATTGTATGGTAGGTGCCTGGGTGGCTCAGTCAGTTAAGTGTCTGACTCTCAGTTTTAGTTCAGGTTATGATCTCACAGTTTTGTGGGTTCGAGTCCCGCATCAGGCTCTATGCTGGCAGTGCGTAGCCTGCTTGGGATTCTCCCTCTCTCCCTCTCTCTCTACTCCTTCCCCGCTCATGCTGTCCCTATCTCTCTCAAAATAAATTTTAAAAATTAAAAATCATTGTATGGATTTAAGGTTAATTCAGATTAGGGATGACAAAGGAATCAGTAAACTTGAAGACAAATGAAGAGAAATTATCCTACTTAAAGAACAGGGAGGAAAAGAATTTTAAAAATTGAATAGAGCCTCAATGTCCTCTTAGACAATACTGAAAAAACAGACAAACATATATGAAACTGTAATCACAGAAAAAGAGGGAAGGAAGGAGCAGAAAAAAAACTCTAGCAGGATTCAGAAAAAAAATTAATACTGTGGACACATCCAATCAAACTGCTAAAAACCAAGCTTAAAAAAAAATCTAAAAGCAGCCAGAGAAAAGTGACATGTTATCTACAGGGAAACAAAGATAGGAAGGACTTTGCACCAGAAACAATGGAGGCCAGAAGACAGTGGAAGGGCATTTTAAATGCTGAAAAGATTAAGACAAACAACCGCCCCCCCCCAATCCAGAATTCCATATCCAGTGAAAATATCCTTCAAGGGACAAATACCATGTGTTTGCACATATAGGAGGATTAGGAGGAACTTAACGGGGGACCATAGGGGAGGAGAAGGGGGAAAATAGTGAGGGAGGCAAACCATGAGAAACTCTTGAATGCCGAGAACAAACTGAGGGCTGATGGATGTGGGTGGAGGGGAGATGGGCATGGAGGAGGGCACTTGGGATGAGCACTGGGTGTTATATGGAAACCAACCTGACAATAAACTATTTGTAAAAAAAAAAAAAGAAAATATCCTTCAAGAACATAAGTAAAAGCATTTTCAGATAAATGAAGGTTAAGAGAATTTGTCAGCAACAGACTTGCACTATAAGAAAGACTAGAGGAAAAGAAGAGAGAGAGACAAAAAACTGACAGACAGACAAAGAAATCACTTGATGCTGTACTGTGAGGTACAGACGTTAAGCAGTGGCACGCTTCGTCTCCTGTTACATCCCACCAACCATTCCGCACTCAGGAGTCTTACATTCGCTATACACTTTCAAGCCTCCACGCTGTTACTCACACTACTTCCGATGCCAAGAGTACTCTCATGAGGTTGGAAAACCCCTACTCGTCCTTCAAGATACAACAAAATGACACCTCTGTACAAACTCTTACTTTCCTCACTTAGCCGTTTGCTTCCATAGCATGTTTTTTCCCTCCGATACCATTTTGCACATACACGCACATCCAGTGGGCATCAATCATACACTTATTACTTACGGCTATGTCTGTCCGCACAGAGGATGCGTCTCACAAGGGTAGAGACCATTGCTTTTTACCCTGTATTCTCAGCATCAAAGAATTCCTGGCATAGTATAAAGACTTGAATTAATCTTCAACAAGGCAGGCAACGTTCTAAATAAAGCCTTGAACTCATGCACTGAAGCAATTCACAAAGAGATCAGATGAAGATAATGCTGGAATAGTCTGTTCTTCTCACTTACTAGCTAAGCTATCATTTTCTAAACCCCACGCAATCTCTAACTGATGTGAACGAAAATACCCTGCTTGTAGATGAGCTATACTGACATTAATGAATTAAGCTCTAAGTCCTAAAGTGACATATGTTTATGATAGGGGATAGGAGATGGCAGGCACTCATTTTTCTCTTCATTTTTATTTAAAAAAATTTGTTTTAATCTTTATTTATTTTTTGAGAGAGAAAGACAGTGTGTGAACAGGGAAGGGGAAGAAAGAGAGGGGAGACACAGAATCTGAAGCAGGTTCCAGGCTCTGAGCTGTCAGCACAGAGCCTGATGCGGGGCCTGAACTCATGAACCGTGAATCATGACCTGAGATGAAGTTGGATGCTTAACCTACTGAGCCACCCAGGCGCCCCTTATTTTGACAACTTTAAGATATACTGGCACGACATAATTAGAACCTGTTTTTATTTTTATACATACACAAGGCATATCAAAATTCTTTGCCCCAGGAAAGCCAAGGTTGAAAAATAATAAAATTTACTTATTTTTATCACTCTCCTGAGCACACACAACCTGTTGAAAGAGACCGTACAAATTCTCACCTATATTTTTTCAGATAATAGCCATACATAAAGTAAGATATTAAGATATGGATGACAAAAGTAAAAAGGTAAAACTCCTTCTTCCATTCTTCCTCAGAACAAGAAATCCTTTTTGCTTTCAAAGAAAGAGAATTCTATTCGTAGGTTTTACAGTCATATATATTTATAAGAATCGACCACTTTCCCCTTAACTGTTTACCAGGTAAATTTGCTTGCGTTTTTACAGAGATTTAGCGCACTTTTTAATAGAGGACATCACTATTTACGTAATCTACTAGTGACTCATACTAACAAGAAAATTTAAGCAGCAAGTACTTTAATTTGGGGAACTAAGGAAATTTCCTTCTATTCTTGAATTCTGTCACCACCCTGGACTAACTTAATACCTCTGATGGAAGCTGGCAGATCTATTTCCGCTGCTACAAATTCACACAAGGAAACAGCTGCGGTGTGAAGATCAAGGCAGCTAATCACTAAACATTAAGGAATTTTTAAAAAGGGGAAAGATAAAATGAGAAAAGTTAGATTTATTTTCAGTCAATGACATATCATCCTGTTTCGATCTTTAAAAAGCAACTTTGTCCTATCTTGGGCTGGGAAGCAAATATTAATTAAAAAAAAAAAAACCCAAAGGGAAAAAAAATACCCCAAAGGAGGGGGTACTGATTTTTTTAAATGTCACCCTCAGAACTGCTAACACTGTATATTATTGTCTTGTGATCATCGTAACATGGTGATAACCCCCCATTTCACTTGGCCTCAAGTTGGTAATGAATCGAAGTCTTAAGATTAACAGTGCTGGGTAAAATGAGGCAGTAGCTGTGAAAAACAGCTGGTGATTCCACAAAAAATCATAAAACTGCAGTATGACCCGGCGACTCTACTTCTGGGATTATACCCCAAAAGAAGTAAAAAGAGAAACTCAAACAGACATTAATACACCCTGTTCACAGCAACATCACTCACAACAGCAAAAAGGTGGGAGCAACCCAAGTGACAGATGAGTGGACAAACCAAATGTGGTGTATACATACAGCGAAATATTACTTGGCCTTAAAAAAGGGAAGGAAATGATGACCCATGTTACAATGCGGGTAAACTTGAAAACATGCTAGTCACATAAGGACAGATGTCATATGAATCTACTTATATGAGATCAAATCCATGAATACAAGTAGTCAAATTCATAGAGAGAGAAGGCAGAATGGCGGGTGCCAGGGATTAAGGGGGGTGGGGGGTAACGGAGAGCTAGTGTTAAATGGAGTTTCAGTGTAGGAAGATGAAAATGGTCTAAGATGGATGGTGCTGATGGTTGTATAACAATGTAAATGTACTTGGGGCGCCTGGGTGACTCAGTCGGTTGAGCATCCAACTCCGGATCAGGTCATGATCTCACAGTTCGTGGGTTCGAGCCCCACGTCGGGCTCTGTGCTGACAGCTAGCTCAGAGCCTAGAGCCTGCTTCAGAGTCTGTGTCTTCCCCTCTCTCCCTGACCCTCCCCTGCTCATGCTGTCTCTCTCTCTCTCAGAAATAAATTTAAAAAATAAAAGTAAAAACAAAACCAACAACAAAAAACACTGTAAATGTACTTAATGCCACAGAACTGTACAGTTGAAAATGGCTAAAGAGGGAATTTTCTGTTATGTCTATTTTGACACAATAAACAAGAAAGATGAACAGCACAGGAATTACTGAATATAGGAAACCAGAAAGTAGCCTCTGAAATGTCCATCGACGGATGAATGGATAAAGAAGATGTGGCATAGATACAATGGAGGATTACTCAGTGATCAAAACAACTGAAATCTGGCCATTTGCAACGACGTGGATGGAACTGGAGGGTATTATGCTAAGCGAAATCAGTCAGAGAAAGACAATATCATATGACTTCACTCATATGAGGACTTTAAGATACAAAACAGATGAACATTAAGGGAAGGGAAGCAAAAATAATATAAAAACAGGGAGGGGGGACAAAACACAAGAGACTCTTAAATACGGAGAACAGACAGAGGGCGGCTGGAGGGGCTGTGGGAGGGGAGGGGCTAAATGGGTGAGGGGCGTTAAGGAATCCACTCCTGAAATCACTGTCACACTATATGCTAACTAACTTGGATGTAAATTTAAAAAACGAATTAAATTTTTTAAAAAAGTAACAAATACAACAAGAACAACAACAACAACAAAAGGGAAAAAAATAAAGGAAGTAGCACCGGACCTGAGAGAGGACGGGCCTGAGAATCCTGCGGGACTCGACTGCTGCCACAGGCAGTCGCGCTGACAGGTGTCAACCCCTGACACTCTCTAGGCGTGACACAGAGGACCCAGGACACAGACATCTGGCCTACTCCTACGCATTCTTCTCCTCTAGAGGTTCAGGTCTCACTGCTCAGCCCGCCCCAGGACACCTCTTATCTAAACAAGGGGCGCCTGGGTGGCTTAGTCGGTTAAGCGTCCGACTTTCGCTTTGGTCATGATCTCGCAGTTCGTGGGTTCGAGCCCCGCATCGGGCTCTGTGCTGACTGCCAGCTCAGAGCCTGGAGCCTGTTTCAGTCTGTGTCTCCCTTTCTCTCTGACCCTCTCCTGCTCACGGTGTGTCTCTCTCTCTCCTAGAAATAAATTTTAAAAATTTAAAAAAATAAAAATTAAAAAAATAAAAAATAAAAAAATAAACAAGGTGTGAAGGAAGGAGGAGCGTCTCCATTCACACACTTGTCCCTGGGACCGAACAAACTCTCCAATTTCATTTTTTTTTTTTAAATTTTTTAATGTTTTATTTATTTCTAGGAGAGAAAGAGACAGCGTGAGCAGGGGAGGGTCAGAGAGAGAGGGAGTGATAGACTCTGAAAAAGGCTCCAGGCTCTGAGCTGGCAGTCAGCACAGAGCCCGACGCGGGGCTCGAACTCACGAACCGCGAGATCATGACCTAAGGGAAAGCCGGACGCCTAACCGACTAAGCCACCCAGGCACCCCGAAACTCTCCAATTTCAAAGACAAGTTTCGTTTCTTTTTTTTTTTTAATTTTTTAAATGTTTTTTCTTTCTTTCTTCTTTTTTTTTTTTTACAAATAGTTTATTGTCAAATTAGTTTCCACATAACACTCAGGGCTCATCCCCACAAGTGTCCTCCTCTATGCCCATCCCTCCTCCCCCCCACATCCATCAGTCCTCAGTTTTTGTCAGCATTCAAGAGTCTCTCGTGGTTTGCCTCCCTCCCTCTCCGCCACTATTTTTCCCCTTCTTCTCCCCCATGGTCCTCCGTCAAGTTCCTCCTACTCTTCCTATACGTGTAAACATATGGTATCTGTCCTTCTCTGCCTGACTTATTTCGCTCAGCATAACACCCTCAAGGCCCATGGGAAGAGTTTTTTTATTTATTTCTGAGAGAGAGAGAGAAGGAGAGCGAGCGTGAGCAGGGGAGGGTCAGAGAGAGAGGGAGACACAGAATCTGAAGCAGGCTTTAGGCTCTGAGCTGTCAGCAGAGAGCCCGACGCAGGGCTTGAGCCCATGAACCGTGAGATCATGACTTGAGCCGAAGTCAGACACTTAACCGACTGAGCCACCCAGGTGCCCCTCAAAGACAAGTTTTGAGAGGTGCTCCAGAGAAAACACCGCTAGGCTATGATCGGGACTTTTTTTAAGTCCAACCATTCACCTGACTGCATTCTTTAGCTCTCTGGCTTCTTCGTCTTCGGAAAAAAAAAGAAGTAGGCAAACTGTGAGTTCATATGAATCGATGTTTTTGTGTTCCCCTTTTTCAAAATCACGCAATAGCTGGTCAAGTAGAAGAGCACGAAGAAAGAATAAGGGAAGTATGAACTCCAGATGGACTGGTGCATCACTGAAATGCAAAGAATGAAGACAAAAAAGTACCAACAGAAAACGAGGGTGAATTTCCTGGTAACTTCCGAGTGGAGACGAACTTTCTAATCATAGCTCAAAATCCAAAAGCCATAAAAGACAGACAAATCTGACCTAAAAAGAAAAACTAAAATCCAGCAAGCAAATAAAATTTTGTGTGGTGAAAACCACTGTAAAGTAAAACTGAAACAGAAACGACAAGTTGGAAAAGTTAGGTGCAGCTTGGAGCGCAGGGAGAGGGCGAATGTCCCAAAGTAAGAGCTAACATTCAAAGACCACCAACCCATCAGAGAAACAGGCAAAAGCACACACAGTCTCCTGCCACCAAGGAAAGAAAAGAATATATGAACAGCTCTTAGACAAACAGAGATGCTCAACCCAAAAAGCAAATTAAAACTGCAACAAGGAAGCGATTCTTATCCACCGGATTGGTAAAAACTCAAAAGCAACTTCTGCTGGTGAGGCTGGCAGAAACATGCATTTTCCTACCTTGCTCTTGGGAATAAAAAATAGTGTAACCCCAATCTGCCAAATGTATAAGTTTATATTTCAGTGTAGCACCTATTTGTTTAACATATACTTTCCAGCTGCGTATTATGTACTATCTATAGGTACTGTAAGACACATATAGATAGTTAAGAACTTACTATCTTGAAGGAGTTGGAGAGGAAAGAAGAAAATATACAGAAAAAAATAACAAATAGACAAAAATAATAAACAAAAACTCCTATAACACAGAATATGAGCAATCATTATCGAAACTTGAATTATTCTATTTTAGTTTCCCCATCACATACTCCACCTTACATCCCAAAACAAGCAGACAAAACCCCCCCAATTCATTATGTTCTCTTAAAACTACTTTATGCCGTGGGTATATCTGAAACCAAGTGGCCTACTTCCTTGCCTAAGAATGACCTCGCTGGGGAAATCACAGACATCTATAATTTGAATTTCTGAAAGCGTCGTATTTTATGGCTGCTCATTTCACAGGCATCTACATGGTCTATTATTATGCAACCTAAGATCCTATGAAGTAAATAAAACAAAACACAGAAATAGCAAGCTAACAAACATTTTAATCAAAACAAGAGAAGCCTATATTCCATAATAACACTTCCAATGCTAAAGTCATGTCAGACCCGACTTAAGTGCATAATCCTCCAGTATGAATGCTAATGATCAGCAAGGAACATGTACAAAAACCATTTGCAGCTAGTGAAATAAAAATTATAAAAGCAGATCATTTTGGTGATTTGTCTAAGATTTTCCATATATTAGAATACCTTGTATAAAACTGGGTAATAAAATGATTTGCCCAAGATGACGACCAGCAGTCAGGACATCGCAACAGGTCAAAACTCACCACGGATCTTGGGGAAGATAACCGTATGCCAAAAGAAATACATCTTCCAAATACAACACTGTTACATGAGCTATGCCAATACTATAGCTCTTACATATTTTTATCAGCATCAGTGCGTAGAACTGGACAAGTAGAAATAAAAAATATGAGTATGTATCCTCCTTGGCTCAAAACACATTAAATATTTGTGTGCATGTGTCCGCATGCGCATTTTGCTGCCTCGTTTCCTCCATTTCTCTGTACTTAATAAGCAATGATTTTATTAAGCTGTACAGTTTAGGATCTACTATTGTATTTTAACTTTATAGCACATATTGTGTGCTTGGTCCTCAGGGGTTAACGTATCATGATGGTCCACTGCCTGTTTTTATAAATAAAGGTTTATTGGAACGCAGTCATACTCATTTACACATCGTCTCTAGCTGCTTTCATACTCTAATGGCAGAGCTGAGCAGCCACAACAGTCTCTGCCTGAACCTTCAGGGATTAGCAGACTGACACTGGCCCCTTGCCTGTTTTCATAAACAAAGTTTTGTTGGAACACAGCCACCCTCATTCACTTACATACTGTCTGTGACTGTTTTCCTACTACAACGGCAGAGCTAAGTAGTTACAATAAAGTATATGGTCTGGAAAGTACAAAAATATTTACTATCCAGACCTTAACAGAAAAACTCTGCTGACCACCATGATAAATGAGCACTGCATTCCTGATAAAATTAACTGCTGAATAAACACCTCATCGGACTTTCAGAAATATCTGAAAGGAATTTAAAGACCAGCTTGAGGTGAACATCCTCAACTATCATTTTTTTAAATGTTTTATTTATTTTTGAGAGACAGAGAGCGTGAGTGGCGGAGGCGCAGAGAGAGAGGGAGACCCAGAATCTGAAGCAGGCTCCAGACTGCGAGCTGTCAGCACAGAATCTGACATGGGGCTCGAACTCCCGAACTGTAAGATCACGACATAAGCTGCAGTCAGACGCTCAACTGACTGCCACCCAGGTCCCCCATCATTATTAACATTTATTTCAGTTTTAAAACTCTACAGTTTCAGACGGTGATTTCTAGGGAGCAGTGGCCCGGTAGTAGTGAAAATGTTGCATCTAAAATGACTGATGTCGGGGCGCCTGGGTGGCTCAGTATGTTAAGTGTCCCACTTCAGCTCATGATCTCACAGTTGGTGAGTTCGAGCCCTGTGTCAGGCTCTGCACTGACAGCCCAGAGCCTGGAACCCACTTTGGATTCTGTATCCCCTCACCCCTCCACTCCTTGCCCCTCCCCTGCTCACTCTCTGTCTCTCTCTCTCAAAAATAAACATTTAAAAAAATTTTTTTAAAGTGCCTACTTTGAGTTGTCACACATAAAGCACTAATATCTGAATCTGAATGTAATTAAAGCAGAATTGCTCTTTGCGGCTAAAAGTAGAATGTACACATCGTTGTGTTTTATTAATATTTGCACGTGAGTTGCAATTTTAAACTTTCAGATTTAAATGATCAAAGTTAAGAGCAATATTCTGGAAAGCGATGGACGGCTGCTGAACCAACACAAGAGACCTGCGTTGTCAGGGTCTTGGCTTTCACCCTTGGAAAAAGCCAAACAAAATGTTTCACTGCAGAGACATTTTCAAGACCTGTGGCACACGTCCCAGGTAGTGCGATGTTCACTGGGCACGCCCACTTAGCTGCCCTAAAAACTCTCAAACCGATAGTCTCCTGACCAGCCAGCTCACCTTCCCCTCTTCCCACCCTCTTCGTGAGACCAGTCTGCGTCTGGCCACCAAAGCCATACCTGGGGCTCACGTGAGGTGCTCCCTTCTCTCTCCCTCAGCTCTGCTGCTTTACCTCCATGTCTGTCTCAACCTGCCCCTCCCTTCCGTCCCTCTCATCACTGTCATAGTTCGGAATGTGATGATTTTTTGCTGGACAATTCAGACAGGCTTCCGACTTTTCTCCACCTAATCAGGCCCCTCTCGCATCTATCCTTCAGAAAGCAGTAAGTGTCAGAAGGGAGGCCAGGAAGCCTTGAGACTTAGTTGCATTTAATCGGAAAAGGACGAGGTGGGAGGCAGCCAGAGAGAGGGAAGAGCATTCACAAAAAGCAAATGTGGGTGAGCGAGACATGGGGCTTGTCAGGCGAGTCGGAGTGGCTGGCGTGTTGGATGGCAGAGGAGACGGGGAAAGCAGTAAGTAGGAAGATCATGCAGACCTTTGGAGGCTTCAAACCATAATTCCATTCCCTACTTATTCTCACATGCCAGGCCAACCAGGAAGTCTGCTGCCACTGACAGTATTCAGAAGAAGAGTTCTCACGTGCCAATCTCCCCACTGAAATCCGGGCGCTGTCAGCACAGGGCCTGATGCAGGGCTCAAACCCATGAACCAAGAGATCATGCCTCTTCTCACTATTTAAAGTCTTATCGCAAAGGCCACTTCACTCTCTACACCTCTCTGCCTGATTTTCCCCGATTATTCAAATGTCCTGTCTCCGTCTGGGTTCCCAACCATCCATACTTCTCTCTTGGCTCTCACTCTTTCTCACTGTGAATGTCTTATAATCATGGTGGCCAAATGTAAATTCTCTAACACAGACTTGAGTATCTCAACTGTGAATAACCTAAAAATCACCAAATTACATTTATTTGTGTCCCTGAAGAGCCAAAAGACGCCGGTATATAATAAGGAAGAACTGATACTGAGAAGACCAAACCCGCTCTTTATTTTTGCATCTTTAGATGACTAGAATGAAAAAGGAACCTCAGAGCTCTAAAAATGGGATATAGAAACATGTTTCATTTTATGGCCACCAGCACCCATCCCAAAAGATCAGTAATGAGACACACATTTAAGGATCCACTGGAATTCAAAAACATTGCTGGCATAAAGCAGCAAAAGCTAACTTAGGGTGTGAGAGCAAGGAAGGATGTATATATTTAATGGTGGATATGGTTGCTCACCTGTCGAATCGACATGGTACAGAGAATATACAGGAAGATGAAGGAACAGTCCGTGGTATCATCCCCCAGCAAGTTTCGATGGGACAGCCCTTGGATGTAGGAAAGGGGGGTGAAAGGGAGCTTTGCCACAACTCTACCATCAAATCTAGAAAGGAAAAAACAAGGAATTGTTATTTTTGGAAGACTGACAGACTTCTTAGTTCCAGAGAAGAATACAAAACAGAAATAGAACTCCAAGTTCCTTGATCTCTAAAAAAACAAAGTGAAATTCTCAAAAGCGACATAATGAACAAGGATGTAAGGAAAGACCCAGATTTTCTTCTCCATCAATCTTTTTCTAAACTAATGATTCTTCATTTTTTCAGTATCAGACCCCTCCAACCTTCTGAAAAATTATTCAGAACCTTACATGGTTGAAAGGTTAGATCTATCAATATTTACTGCTTTATAAATTAAAACTGAGAAATGTTAAAAAATGTTTATGAAATCATGTAAAAGGTAGAGTTAAATTCATTAGGTTAACACAGTTTTTATGAAACATATCTTTTACAAAACAAAAAAGAATTTAGTGAGAAGAGAGGCTCTTTTCTGTTTCCCTTGGGCAAATATCTTTAATGTTTTGTCTAATAGACTACTGCTGGATTCTCACAGCTGTTCAGCATTGCAGGCTGTTGCAATATTACACATCATGAAGCCTTGAGGCCTCTGGGAAATTCCACTGTATGGTAAAAAGAGAATAAGAATAAAAAAGGAAGAAAACATCTTACAATTATTATGGCAGTAATTTTCATCTCAGGGACCTCCTCCGAGTCTCGAAGAGCTTTAGGGGTCCCCAGACCATAATTTGAGAATCACTGTTCTAAACCGTGGCACCAATGAGATTTTAAGGACCCTCTTTTGAAGACTCAGAGATTCCCAATGCACACATCAAACTGGCTAAACATTTCAAATAGAAATACACAGACTATATAGTGGTGATTGAAAAAGGTAGAGTCTTAAAATGTATACACAATATTTGGAGATAACTTTTAACAAACTGTTAGTGTTTGAAAGTATTCTTTTTACTTTTTCTAAAATAGAAATGAAAAATGTTTCCAAAAGGGAAAAGCTTAGAAAAGGTTATAAAAATTGCATATCAGCATTTACGTTGAGTTTCTTTTATACTTTTCTATGAATAGGTTGTATAAACAGTCAATAACAAAAAATTATAAAAATTAATGTGATTAAGGATAGTGATACTTTATATTAGAGAAATGTATGACTACATCAGCTAGATTATGCAGATCGTCTTTAATTCCAATTAAAGCAACTAGAAAATTCCCTCTTCAAAAGACACTTGGTATTTAGAATGGTCTATGGAAAAGAGAAGTAGCAATAGCATCTTTGTCTTTGGGGGGAAAAAGTCCCTAACTATCCAGATCACCTTTGATGGTTCTTAAAGAGCTTCTTATATAACTGGACTGCAAAGAATATAGAAGAGAATGAATTTGACATCTTCTATACATATGGCCATCCACTTACTACTTCCAATTGCCTTCCCAGCATATATTTACACAGAGAATGGCTCAATTGTGAAGTGATTTTACTCATATATGACAGCAGTATTTAAAGATCTGCTTGAAGTAATCACTGTCATTCTCTCCTAAGTTCACAAAAGTGAAACAAAGGTAGTACTTTTTTCAGAAGATATTCCCATCCTCTAAGAAGAAATATTAAATGCAGCTGGCTCCAATATTTTCTGGCTCTGTGCCGCACACAACATGCACACATCCAGGTACGCCACTGTGACTGCCCCATGGGTCGGTTGGACCACGAGAAGAAGCGACAGAACAGATATAAGCTAAGCTGTCTATCCCCTCTTATTGCTAACATACAAACCCAATAAATCCATCACATAGAGTCATTTTATTGTTATTTTCTACTTGAAATGTTAACAAAAACAAACACAGCCTCTTAGAACCAATGAACAAATTCAGCCAAGTTTTAGGATACAAAATCAACATAGAAAAATAATTCTATGCATTGCTATACACTAACAATGAGCTATATCATAAAGAAATAAAGAAAACAATCCCATTTACAATAGCATCAAAAGCAACAAAATACTTAGGAATATATATAACCAAGGAGATACAATGAAAACTCTAAGACATTGATGAAATAAGTGGATGGTGGCTCAGTCAGTTGAGCAGACAGACTTCAGCTTAGTCATGATCTCGCAGTTCGTGAGTTTGAGTCCTGCATCGGGCTCTCTGCTCTCGGCGTGGAGCCTGTTTTGGATCCTCTGTCCCCCTACTCTCTGCCCCCTCCTGCTGTGCTCTCTCTCTCTCAAAAATAAATAAACATTAAAAAAAAACTTTTTAAGAAATAAGTTGAAAAAGACAAATAAATGAAAAATATCTGTGTTCATGGAATGAAAGAGTTAATATTGTTAAAATATCTATACTACACAAAGCCATTCATAGATTCAATACAATATCTATCAAATTCCAATGACAATATAATCCTAAAACTCATTTGGAGCCACAAAAGACCCAGAGTAGATAAAGCAATTTGAGAAAGAACAAAGTTGGAGGTATCACATTTCCTGACTTCAAAGCTATAATAATCAAAACAATATGGTACTGTCATTAAAACAGATACACAGGCCTGCGGAACAGAGCTGAGAGCCAAGAAATAAACCCCCTTATATAAATCAACTAATATTTGACGAGGGAGTTAAGAATACTCAATTGGAAAAGGACAATCTCTTCACTAAATGGTGCTGGGAAAGCTGGATAGCAACGTGCAGAAGAAGGATATTAGACCTCTATCTTACCACTCACAGAAATGAACTCAAAATGAATTAAGGCCTTAAATGTAAGACCTGAAACCATGAAACTCCTAGAAGAAAACGTCGAGAAAAAGCTCCTTGACATTAGCTATCAGTTTTTGGATACAACACCAAAAGCATAAGCAACAAAAATCAACAGGTGGGACTATGTTGAATGAAAAGGCTTCTGTGCTGCAAAAGAAACAAGCAAGCAAAGGAAAAGGCAACCTATGGGTTGGGAGAAAAAATTTGCAAAACATACATCTGATTAAGGAGTTAATACCCAAAATATAAGGAACTGCAAACTCAATGGCAAAAAACAAATAATCTGATTTTTAAAAGGGCAGAGGGTCGCTGCAGACATTTCCCTAAATAAGATACACAGATGGGCAAGAAATACTAATCATCATAGAGATATAAAACAAAGCCACGATAAGATATCAATTCACTTCTGTAAGAATGGTTATTTTTGAGAGAGAGAGAGAGAGATGGTAAATACTAAGGATGTTAGAGAAAAGGGAACCCTTGTGCACTATCCGTGGAAACAAGGATGGTGCAGCCACTATGGAAAACGAAATGGAGGTTCCTCAAAAACCACCATGTGATCTAGCAATCCCACCTCTGAGCATAAGTCCAAAAGAAATAACATAAATTACTATCTCAAAGAGAGATCTCTTCTTGATGTTCATTACAGCATTATTCACAATAGCCAAGATAAGAAAACATCTTAAGTGTCCATTGACAAATGAATAGATAAAATGTGAGCCAGATCTCTCTCTCTCTCTCTAGATATATATTATACATACAATGAAACATTATTTAACCACCTAAAGGAAGGAAATCCTGCCATTTGCAACAACATGAATGAACCTTAAGAGCATTCATTATGCTAAGTGAAATAAATCAGAGAGAGACCAATACTGTATGCTACTACTTAAATGTAGAATCTAAAAAAGCTGAACTCATGGGGCGCCTGGGTGGCTCGGTGGGGTGAGCGTCAGATTTTGGCTCAGGTCATGATTTTCCCATTTTTGAGTTTGAGCCCCAGGTCGGGCTCTGGGCTGACAGCACAGAGTCTGGAGCTTGCTTCAGATTCTATGCCTCCCTCTGTCTTTGCCCCTCCTCTGCTTATGCTCTGTCTCTCTCCCTCTCTCTCTCTCTCAAAAATAAATAAAGATTAAAAAAAAAAGCTGAACTCATGGAAACAGAGTTAGATTGATGGTTGGCAGAGGCTGGCATGGGAGAAATAGGAAGATGGTAGTTAAAGGATACAAACTTCCAGTTATAAGATGAGTAAGCTCTGGGCATCTAATGTATAGCCTAGTGATTACAGTCAACAATATTATATCATATACTCAAAGTTGCTAAGACAGTAAATCCTACATGTTCTCACCACAACTACGTAAGGCATAGGATATGTTCACTAACCTTACTGCAGAAATCCTGTTATAATATACACAAGTATCAAATCATTGCATGTATATCATGTATGTACACAAACATATACAATGTTGTATGTTGTGTGTCAATTATATCTCAATAAAGCTGGAAAAAAAAGATTTAGGAAAACCACTGACGTCCTGTAAGCTATTCACTTATGGAAAAGTTAGTATCTATTATGCGTGAGACCTTAAACCAGTCACAAATATGAAAAAAAAAAACACGCACACAAAAAAACTACCAAAAATTCTTACTTTTTGATGTTTATTTATTTTTGAGAGAGAGAGAGAGACACAAGAGTGTGAGCGGGGGAGGGACAGAGAGAGAGGGAGACACAGAATCTGAAGCAGGCTTCAGGCTCTGAGCTGCCAGCACAGATCCTGATGCGGGGCTCAAACCCACGAACTGCAAAATCATGACCTGAGCTAAAGGAGGCCACTTAACTGACTGAGCCACCCAGGCGCCCCCAAGAATTCTTACTTTTAATGAAATAATTTTTTTTAATGTTTATTTATTTTTGAAAGAGAGACAGACAGAGAGACAGAATGCGAGCAGGGAGGGGCAGAGAGAGAGAGGGAGACATAGAATCTGAAGCAGGCTCCAGGCTCCATGCTGTCAGCACAGCATGTGGGACTCAATCTCACAAACTGTGAGATCATGACCTGAGCCGAAGTCAGCCATTTGACCGATTTAGCCATTCAGGCGCCCCTAATGAGTTAATTTTTTTAGGAGACTTGAGGATTGTCATAGAAGTAACTAAGTGAATTGATGTCTAATAAAGAAGAGAGCCTAATAAAGAAGAGAGTTCCGGAATGAAGGGGAGAGGTGCAAAGAGAGAGCTGGTAGATTATTATTATACCTCGGTAGATTATTCTCTGCAGTTCTACTACTGAGTGGAAGCACAGGGAGGCATATTTTGGTCCAGTAAAAAGAATTACTTTCAAACCCTAAAAACTACTCAATAAAAATATGTTATCTCAGAAATCATGAAGTTCTTCATTGTTGGAAATAATTAAACAAGAGGATGGAAAATTATCTGCTAGAGGTATCATTGAAGGGGATTTGTATTGGGACAGAAGTTATGTGTTAAATGGCTTTTCGGATCTCTTCAAAGCCTAAGATTGTAATGTTTCAGCTTTAGGGAAATGATCCAGGCTGAAAAGCCAAAAAGAAAGAAACAGCTAAAAGTCCCGCCTCCTACTGCTTCTCTGGAAATCTGGAAACTCAAGTCCTTCCCATTTTAATCTAACCTTAGGCTTTTTTCTTAAAATCTGTCAGCTGTCAACAAATTTAAGACTAAAAAGGATATTAGAGATACTGCATCCCATCCTACAATTAACAGATGATCAAGATGAAATTAGAGAAATAATTAAAAATTGAATAATACAATCAAAATATGTAATATTTGGGGTGCAGAGACAGAGTGTGAGCAAGGGAGGGACAGAGAAAGAGGGACACACAGAATCCGAAGCAGCTCCAGGCTCTGAGCTGTCAGCACAGAGCCCAACTTACAAACTGTGAGATCATGACCTGAGCTGAAGTCGGACACCTAACTGACCAAGCCCCCGAGGTGCCCCTTTATTTATTTTTAAAGATTTTATTTTTAAGTAACCTTCACACCCAACATGGGGCTCAAACTCACAACCCCGAGATCAAGAGTTGCATGCTCCACTGACTAAGCCAGCCAGGTGCCCAGACTGGACTACCTTTCCGTATTTTTCTTTTATTAAGTTTTTGACCCTTGTCCAGTTGTTCTAATTCAATTCAGCTTAGAATTCGAGAGAAGGAGAAAGCAGGGAGAAAGGAGGGAGGAGAAAATTTGGAAAGAATGAGAACAAGTTATTTGTCTGATCATATGATTATCTCTCTAGAAAATCAGAGACCCAAATTAAAACCTACTAGAATATATTAGAGTTCAGCAAGATGGTCAGTTACAAACTAAAATGACAAAAACTGGTAACCTGCTTTTATACCAGTAGTGATGCACTAGATGATACAAAGTATATGCAAGGCTTATTTGGAAGGTAACCACAAAAGCACATAAAATAAACTTAGTGAAACACCATGTTCCTAGATGAGAGTTTGAAACATTATAAGGGTGTCTAATGCTTCAAAATTAATATATACGTTTAATAAAACTGAAGTCAAAACTCAAATGGGATTCTTTTAGGTGAAGCCGAGACAGGAGTGATTCTAAAATTCACGTGAAAGAATGTGTGTCTCAGGTACAGTGAACAGTGCAATTAGAACACAATAGTGTGTAGACAAAATGAAATAAAGTTTGACAAACAGGCTGGGGCCAAAGCATGGAATGCTGGGAAAGGCAGGTTATGGAGTTTGAACTAAGTGAGTAGTCAGAGCGACACAATGCTATGGAAGGACTTTATAGAATTATAGAATCAGAGACGCATGAGTTACATCCCAGCTCAATGCTTACTAGCTTTGAAACCTTGGGCAAGTTAAATAGCTTGGAGTTTCATATTCTCATAAATAAAAACTACAATCCTCGGGGCACCTGGGTGGCTCAGTCGGTTGAGCGTCCAACTTCGGCTCAGGTCATGATCTCATGGCTCAAGAATTCAAGCCCCGTGTTGGGATCTGTGCGGACAGCTCAGAGCCTGTTTCAGATTCTGTGTCTCCCTCTCTCTCTGACCCTCCCCTGCTCACACTGTCTCTCTGTCAGAAATAAAGAAATAAAACATTAAAAAAAAACCTACAATCCTCATCTCAGAAGGCTGTTAAGGGGCACCTAGGTGGCTCAGTCAGTTAAGGCTCCGACTTCAGCTCAGGTCATGATCTCATGGTTCATGAGTTCAAGCCCGGCATCGGGCTCTCTGTTGTCAGCAGAGCCAGCCTTGGATTCTCTGTCCCCCTCTCTCTACCCCTCCCCTGCTTGCTCTCTTTCAAAACTAAATAAATATTTTTTTTTTATAAAAGAAGAAATTGTGGCTTCTGTAATAAATAGTTTTTTTAAAAAAGGCTGTTAAGATTACAAAGACAACAAAAGTTAAGGGTTTAGTACAGTGGCCAACAGCAGTTACTATTCCATCAGTAGCAGATGTGGTTATGAGGCAATGAGAAACATGCTTTTGGGGATGGTTAACTTAATGCTGGGATGACAGGACACCTGAGCAGAGAGAGAGCAAGTAGGAAGCTATTGCCACAGCCAAGGTTAAGGGTAATAGCAGAGAGGAAAGGTAACAAGCGGAAACCAGGAGGAGAGCTGGTGTTGCACAGACGGGAGGAAAAGAGGAGAGGGAGGCGGGAGGAAGAGAGAGAGGGAAGGGGGGAGGGAAGGAGTGGGGAGGGAAGATGGGCGGATGACTAGACAGACACAGAGAGGTAGAGTCATAGGAACTGTTAACTGATGGAGTAGAGGGTTGACAGTGTTAGAGATAACACAGGGTCTAGCAGTAAATTTGGGACAGGCTGGATGCACAAGAAATGTGAGCTGAAAGGAAGGAAGGAGAGGGAGGGAAACTATAAAGGCTTCAATTCCAGGTGACTCGCACCGAGAGCCACTGAAAGACACACACATATCAGGGAGAATTTGCTTTGGCAGAGAACGTGATGGGTTCCACGTTAAGTCTCAAAAATAACATAAACAGAAATAAGCCTCTCCAAGGCCCAGGGACAGGCTGCTCTGTAGCCCAAGGAAAAGGCAAAACATAGTTGGGATAAGGTGTTATTGTTACAGGATCTCTCTCTCTCTGTGTAAGAGATCTCTCTATAATGGATCTTCTACAAATTTCGATGACCCCTACATAAGATAGAACAGTAAGTTTTTGACTAGTAAGTCAGTATTTCCTACATGGATGTCTATGCCATTCGAAGGCAAAAAGCTACTTGAGACCTTAGACTGGGCAATTTTCTTTTACCTCCCACAGTGTGAGACCCAAAAACATGGCATGCAGCTTTTCAACCTAAATAAACATTAAAAATAGTTGAAACCTACTATAAATATTCATATAGAGCCCTCACAGAACTCTGAAAACTGGAGGGAGGAAGTCAAAGGCAGGCAAATGAAAAATATATTATAATACTTCATGGTTATGTGATTCCATGATTATAATCAAATGTATTAGCTTCATTTAGTCACTAAACCAACTATGGATTCAAATCAAAACTGCATGCGAAGCTCTAGTTTTAACTACAGAAAAAAATGAAAGAACTGGCGAATTCTTCTAAAAAGAATCTAATATTACCTCTTACTGTAAATAATGAACATAAGCCAAAGGATCCATTTCCACGTTTCACAACTTAGTTTACAAGTCAAGACTTCTCCCTACTTAAACCTAATGTCAACACTCTCATCAGTAAAGAGACACAGTCTTTGAAAATTAGATTTACATTACTGACCTGCATTATTTTTTTCCAAACACTATTATGTTAATACTGAAATAAACACTCTCAATACAATATTTATTGCTGAGACTAGCCTATCTTATTATAAGACTCTTTGAGCCGTCCCAGACTAAAATAAACTATGACCAAAGAGTTAGTAGAAGACATTTTCATCAACTACATTCAGACTCATACTTTGGAAAATTTGGTTCCATTGCAATTGGTTCACTAACTAGCATTTTATATTTTTTTATTAGAAAAAGAGAGAGGGAGTGCACGTGTGAGAGGGGGAGAGGGGCAGGGGAAGAGAGAATCTCAAGCAGGCTCCATATTCAGTGCAGAGTCCAACACGGAGCTCGATCCCACAACCCTGGGATCATGACCTGAGCTGAAACCAGCAGTGGAATGCTCAACCAACTGGGTCACCCAGGTGCCCACTAGTATTTTCATAAATGAACCACTGACATCTTGGAAATTAGTAATTATAATTTAAAATTTTTTTACTTTATTATTTTTTTGAGAGAGCGAGCAAGCAAGCAAGCAGGGGAGAGGGGCAGAGGGAGAGAGAATCTCAAGCAGGCTCCACACTTAGCACAGAGCCCAACGCAGGGCTCAATCCGACATCCCTGGGACCATGACCTGAGCCAAAATCAAGAGTTGGATGTTCAACTGACTGAGCCCCCCAGGTGCCCCATAATTTAAAATTTTTTGATTCACAGGGCGTCTGGGGAGCTCAGTCAGTTGAGTGTCCAACTTCGGCTCAGGTTATGATCTCATGGTTCGTGAGTTCAAGCCCTGTATCGGGCTTGCTGCTGTCGGTGTGGAGCCTGCTTTGGATCCTCTGTCCCCCTCTCTCTTCCCTTCCCCTGCTTGCACTCTCTCTCTCTCTCAAAAATAAATAAAACACTTAAAAAAATTTGTTGATTCACACTTCAAATGGGATCAAATTCATACCTGAGAATAGTACAGAAACCATGAAAGAGGAAACTGGGTTGTACATTGACGACTAGTTTTTAATTTATTCAGTAAATATCTATATAAGCCCTGAAAACCTAAAGATACAAAAACTGTTACCTGTGAAGACTATAAGAACTTACAGTCTATTAGAGGGAGGCATGAACATCAGTTTGGTACAGAAACATAAAACTAAGGAATAAAACAAAATGCTGAGCCTCCAGCAAAGCAGGACTTGACTCTGTCACAAAAATCACACAATCAAGCTAAGGCCAATCAGAACAGATACACAGGGGCTCCTGGGTGGCTCTGTCGGTCAAGCGGCTGACTTCAGCTCAGGTCATGATCTCAAGTTCGTGGGTTCGAGCCCCCCGTCGGGCTCTGTGCTGACAGCTCGGAGCCTGGAGCCTGCTTCAGATTCTGTACCTCCTTCTCTCTCTGACCCTCCTCTGCTCATGCTGTCTCTCTCTCTCTCAGAAATAAATAAAACATTAAAAAAAAAAATAACAAAAAAGAACAGATATACAAACACACTGCATTAACCTTAAAAGTATTATTTAAAAAATCAGAAGTATGAGAAAACTAGAAGTTAAGCATCAAATTTAAAAAGTATAGATGAAGGGCACCTGGGTGGCTCAGTCAAACGTCCAATTTCAGCTCAGATCATGATCTCAATTTATAAACTCAAGCCTCACATCGGGCTCTCTGCTGTCAGCACAGAGCCGGCTTTGGATCCTCTGGCCCCCACCTTTCTGCCCCTCCCCCCCAAAATAAATAAACATTAAAAAATTATTTTTAAGTATAGATGAGTATTAGCCAGCTCTATGCTGTCCAGAATGTGACAATTTAAGAAGGATATTTGAGTATTTGAGTTGTAAACAGACACTTACTAGTTAACGATAAAAGCTTTCAGTGTTTGCTTTCCCTGGTAATTAATTCGTGGTGATACGTATTCAAGAAATGACAGACAGTACGGCAGGGTGAAACTGAGTACTGAGGTTAGAATCACAGGACAGGAATCTTGAGCCTCCTAGATACCTTAGGCAAGTTATTTCATCTTCCAAAGGTCTCTTTCAGCTCTAAAGGTCTGTGATTTTAGAAATCATTAGCTAAGAGGAAATTTTATATTAAAACCATTTTGGACACCTCCTCTAATCCCCACCCAAGTAAAAAGAGCCACTCAATTCTCTTCCCCAACTGCACTTTATACAAACAGATTTCCAGAATAAGAGCCAGCAATGTATTTGTTTTCTGTCTTTTCTTCCCATAAAATGGATTATTGCTGAGGGCAGGGGCCACGCCTTATTTGTTATGTTCTGATACCAGCCACGGTGCCCGGCACAGACTAGGCACTGCACTGGTGGGGAGGGAAGAATGGACTAGATGGACAGGGGAGGTGTGGGGAGAGGCAGGGACACACAGAAGCGGGGGAGGGGCGGAGGAGGGGAGAAGCAGGAGGAAAGGAGAGAAAAGAGGAGAGAGGGAAATTCTATTTCCTGTAGAGGTGATGCAGGTGGGCCCTGACAGGGACTCAATGACTTCTTGTCATCTTTGGATATTTACCAGTTTCTACCAAAAGTAGTTCCACAATTACTCAAGCCCACGATCTGCCAGTTTAGACAACAGTAACTTGCTTTATTGTTACACAGGTAACAGTTGTTACGACTCTATTTTTAAAAAGTGTCAAACATCTCTATAGAACCACCTTCATTTTGAACCAGCATGCTAGTAAGTAACTTAAAAACACGGGACAGGGATGGGGGGTGGGGGGCTGGGTGGCTCAGTTGGTTACGCTTCGGACTTGGGCTCGGGTCATGATCTCACTGTGGGTTCAAGCCCCGCATCGTGCTGACAGCTAGCTCAGAGCCTGGAGCCTGCTTCAGATTCTGTGTCTCCCTCTCTCTCTGACCCTCCCCTGCTCACACTGTCTCTCTCTCTATCTCTCAGAAATAAGTAAAACATTAAAAAAAAAAAATACACACACACAAGACGAGGCGCCTGGGTGTCTCAGTCAGTTAATCAGCTGACTTCGGTTCATGTCATGATCTCGCAGTCTGTGAGTTCGAGCCCCGCGTCGGGCTGTGTGCTGACAGCTCAGAGCCTGGAGCCTGCTTCGGATTCTGTGTCTGCCTTTCTCTCTGCCCCTCCTCTGCTCAGGCTCTGTCTCCCTCTGTCTCTCAATAATAAATAAGCATTAAAATTTTTTAAAAAAAACACACAGGACATATTAAATTCTTTTTAGAGGCCCCATTATACCTTGGTTTTTACCTTGTACATAAAATATCCTCTATATTAAAGGGGGTGAAAAAGTTTTCATAGAATGGTGCCTTCTCAGAATTGATTTCCTTGATTCTGGTAATTGGATTGAAGCTATACAAGACAATGTGCATGCTTGTAGGATATATACATTTTAGTAGTCATGGGTAAGGGGGCATGAACCCGCTGATATACTCTTGAATAATTAAGAAAAATACATAAATGTATGTGTGAGTACATATACGATAGGGAGAGACAGAAAAAGAGAAAGAAAATGGAGCAAAATGGGTGAATCTGGATAATGGATATATTATTCTTGTGGCTTTTCTATAAACTTGAAATACCAAATCAAAATATTACCCCAAAAAGTTAATTGCTCACACATACGCACACATAGACAACAACAGTGATGTAAGTAAAACCATATTATTATTACAGTTACTCACATGGAATTGAACATTCCCATTAGGGCAGTAAAACAAAAGCCAATTGCGAACATGGATTTCATCCGGACCTATAAAAAGACCAACAACTGTCATTCCACACTAAGGAAAACCACCCCTAACGCCCACCCCCAAAAGCGTGGTTTCGTGTCATGTTTAAACGGCACTTCACGGCAAAAGGCTGTTTATTGGCTCAGCCAGCCTCCACCTCCCAGGCCTTCTCCATGCCCCCTACTGATGAATGCTTCAGGGGCAGCTGTACAACCCAATTCTGGCTAATGACTCACAAGTACTGAATGGAACTTTGAAAAGGGACGAACTTGGCCAGCTTCCCTTTAGGCCTTTGGCTCATTCTTCTTGCCCAGAATGAAGAACATAGCACCTGAAGGTAAAGCATTATCAAAAACCCAAACAACCATGATCTAAGGATGGCTAACTTAAGTCCCTAATGACATTACCAAGCTGCCACACCAGCCCAGGATGACCGAACTCTGGACTTCTTGACCAAGTAAAAAAATCTTTATCTGTTTAAGTCATTGTCGGTTAAGTATTCTGCTACTTACAGCTACCTTCTTACTCAATTACGTATGTGTAAAAGTATAAGTAATTAAAAGATCAGAAAAATGTAAGATTAATAGTTGTTATCTCCCAGGGCACCTGGGTGTCTCTGTTAAGCATCCAACTCTTGATTTCAGCTCAGGTCATGATCTCACAGTTTGTGAATTCAAGCCCCTAGTTGGGCTCTGCACTGGCAGTGTAAAACCTGCTTGAGATTCTCTCTCTCTCTCTCTGTCTCTCTCTCTCTCCCCCACACACCCCTCTCTGCACTTCCCCTGCTCAAGTTCTCTCTCTCTCTTCAAATAAATAAATGAGCTTTAAAAAAAATAACTGTTATCTCTGGATGACAGGCTTATCAGCAATTTTTCTCTCTTCTTTAGTTTCTGTAGTTTCTGAATTTGGTGTTGTTTATAATTTATTTATAATTATGTCATTTATAATTATGTCAGCAGAAAAGTTATTTTCAAAAAGATGCACTTCTAAATTACAGCCTTACTTAATAAGAATTTTAAGAAATGGAAAACAATACAGCAAAGATCTTTCAGTAAGCAAAGAAGACTGTTGCCCAGTTCAGATGTCCTCTGCTAAACATACAGAAATTAAATAGAAAAATTAGCCAAGCCTATAATTAGCCTACCTGTGCCTTAGAGAGACAGGCTTGAATAAACTCTACTGTTTACAAATAATAAGTAAATGGGCAATAAAATCACTTGTCTTTACACTTTATGCTATGCCTGACACTCGGGACAAAAGGCCTCTAAAGAACAAAGGCAACATTAAAGGCCATCTCTAAGGCTCCAACCCAGACACTGGGCTGACAGAGGTCACCAGAAAACCAAAGACTCAGTGATGACATGAGAGCAAGAAGAAAATAGATACTACGGGGGCGCCTGGGAGGCTCAGTCAGTTAAGCATGCAACTTCGGCTCAGGTCACAATCTCGTGGTTCGTGAGTTCGAGCCCTGAGTCGGGCTCTGCGCTGAGCGTGCGGAGCCTGCTTGAGATTCTTTCCCTTTCTCTCTGCCCCTCCCCTGTGCACACGTGTGCTTGCTCTCTCCCTCACAATAAATTAAAAAGAAAAAAGAAAGAAAGAAAACAGACTACTTCATTTGAAACATACGGGGGGAGCTAATCAAGACCTGTGTGAGAGGGATAAATTATGCACTCTGGACAGCTCAGAAGCTCTTCTTAATACTGAAATCAAAGTCTGAGCCCAGGAGGATGTTTTCACTTCCGTCTGGTCAGGGAACACCCAGGACATTATGGGGTGAACTTGTGAAAAGGTAAGTACAGTGTGCTTAGTGCAGATCAGGGTCTTTTGCTAAAAAAACATTTTGTAGTTTACCACAAAACTATACTTAAGACTCTTACCATTGATAGGTCTCTGTTGTTATTTTTCAGTTTCTCTTCTTGCCTCTCTGAAAAGAATTAACGAACTGGTTACTATATACAGTGCTGAGTGCAAAGCAGATGTTACGCTGTCACTGGTGACTATAAAAGCACTTCTGTCTCAGCATCACTTAAGAAGATGAGCTGAATACCTAGAACACTGTATACTTTGTATTAGCAAAAATCCAAATGCAGCAGAGCACTAAAATATTTCAATTTAAATAAGATAAAAAATTAAAAAACATTTTTTAAATGTTTATTCATTTTTGAGAGAGAGAGAGAGAGCGAGCAGGGGAGGGGCAGAGAGAGACACACACACAGAATCTGAAGCAGGCTCCAGGCTCTGAGCTGTCAGCACAGAGAGCAACATGGGGCTCAAACCCATGAACCATAAGATCATGACCTGAGCTGAAGTCAGGCGCTTAACTGACTGAGACACCCAGGTGCCCCTAAAATAAAAATCTTTAGGGATTAGGTAAAAATTGGGGCACCGGGGTGGCTCAGTCAGTTGAGTGTCTGACTTCATCCCCGGTCATGATCTCACGGTTTGTAGGTTTGAACCCTGCATCGGGCTCTGTGCTGACAGCTCAAAGCCTGGAGTCTGTCTTCGGATTCTGTGTCTCTCTTTCTCTGACCCACCCCTGCTCACACTGTCTCTCTCTCTCAAAAATAAACATTAAAAAGAATTTTTTTTACATTACCTCTGGCATTGAATGTCTTAAACTTTACCTTAAGATATACTTTTATATTACACTTTTACAAAGTGTAAACATAATGAGGGCATTTAGGTTTCAAATATGAATTACTCGTCTCTTAGGTTTTTATTTCCCTTTCGGTTTCTTTAAGACAGCATAGTCTATAAAAGCCAATCAAGATCAATTTAAAATTTAAGTTTTTCTGCTTCAGTCTGTGACTCCCTCTCTCTCTGACCCTCCCTTGCTCACGCTGTCTCTCTCTCTCTCTCTAGAAATAAATAAAACATTAAAAAAAAAAGATTAAAAAAAAAAAAAAAAGGGCGCCTGGGTGGCTTAGTCGGTTAAGCGTCCGACTTTCGCTTGGGTCATGATCTCGCGGTTCGTGGGTTCGAGCCGCGTCGGGCTCTGTGCTGACTGCCAGCTCAGAGCCTGGAGCCTGTTTCCGTCTGTGACTCCCTCTCTCTCTGACCTCCCCTGCTCATGCTGTCTCTCTCTCTCTCCTAGAAATAAATAAAACATTAAAAAAAAAAAAAAGATTTTAAAATTTAAGTTTTTCATATTACAGACTAATTACTTGACAAATAAACATAGTTTTATAGCTAAGTCACTTAGAAAGCTAGAAAATTTTGACATAGATTTCAAGAAAGTTGTTATATACATACAACCCAAACTGCTAAGGAAGTCTCAACTGTACATGAATGCTCTTATTTACTGTATTCCATCAACATAGGGAACTTCACTGTGTCTATGAAGAAACTGAGACCCAGCAAAGGGTCAGTGACTTGTCAGAGATCAACCACACAAGCCAGGACTAGAATCCAAGTTTCCCGCCTTCTAACCCAATGATCTCTATATACACTATGCTACCGCTCGCTTCGATCGTGTATTATTATCACCAGGATCAACTTATTCAACAAATACTTATGGATTACCTACTATATGCCAGGCATTTTTCTGAGCAGTGGGGATACATGAATGAACAAAGCACACAAAAATCCCCACCCTCATAGGAAGATTATAAAAGATATATAAAATGTCCTCTAAAAAAAATCTACCATGAACATTAACTGGTGTGAGGGCTCGCCAATTTGCGCAGGTAAAGGAAAGGAGGATCAAGAATAGGCCTAGGGCTGCAGTTTCCCAACGGTACACAGCGGGGTGAATAGGTGATCCCTTGCCCTGAACTGCTCCTGTCCAGTCTGTTCTCCATGGGAGGGGAGGGTATAAGCAGGAGAGAGTGGGAAGCTGCAGCTTCGTGGGAGAAGATGAGCAAAAGGAAATGAAGCTCAGGTCTATCTTGGGGGAAGGAGCTCTTTCGCTATCTGGGCAGTCTTCCTACAATGCAACAAGATGTTTTTAAATTGCGGGGTTGAGGACTCGGGTAGGAGATGGTGATACGGTAGGCCTAAAATAACTAGAGAGGGAAGGGACTACCACTAGGAAATCTGTAAAAAGGGAAAGTACAGGCACCTGGGTGGCTCAGTCGGTTAAGTATCCAACTTCGGCTCAGGTCATGATCTCATGGTTCGTAGGTTCGAGCCCTGTGTCAGGCTCTGTAGTGACAGCCAGCTCAGAGCCTGGAGCCTGCTTCGGATTCTGGGTCTCCCTCTATCTCTGCCCCTCTCCTGCTCATGATCTGTCTCTCTCAAATAAACTTTTAAAAAATTAAAATAAAAAAATAAAATAAAGGTACAGAAAATTACTTATGCTAGAAACGGTGGCATATCCCTGACTCCCCACTTTCTCATCCAATCAAATACCACATCCTATTAATTTTACCTTGTATTTATGAAACCCTCCCCCCGCTCACCTCCTTCCTACCACGTCCTTAGTTAGCATTTCTAACACCTCTTACCTATATTATTTCAAATCTCCCAGCCTGTCTCACTGCCTCCAAACTTGCTACCTCAAATCCATCTTCCACGTAGCTGCCTGTCAGATCTACCTGATATACAAAACTGACCAAAATTATGATACTCCCTAGCTTAAAATCCTGATATGGCTTTTCGTCCCCAAGATCCTGTTCCAACGTCACCTGCAAGTCTGCTGTCTGGTCTTGCTTATTCTGCAGCCCCATTTCCAATCTCCACTCCCCCCCATTAATATTTATGTTCCTGCAACACCAAACAACTCTACGCCACTCTCTATATGAAGGTTTTCTCTAGATTCAATGTCGTTGTTCATGAAGTCCTTTCTACTTGGATGATGAACTGTCCCAATTTTCCCTGGATTGTTCCAATTTTAGCTCTGAAAACCACACATCCAAAGAACTCCTCAGTCTTGACCAACTGGGATTTCTACCTAGAACGTTTTATCCTGTCCCTATCCAACTGCTTCCTGGCTGGCTCGCGCTCAAGTTTTATTTTATTTTTTTAATTTTTATTTATGTATTTTTGAGAGAGAAAGAGTGTGAGCAGGGGAGGAACACAGACAGAGGGAGACACAGAATCTGGAGCAGGCTCCAGGCTGTAAGCTGTTAGCACAGAGCCTGACATGGGGCTCGAACCCATGAACAGTGAGATCATGACCTGAGCTGAAGTCGGACACTTAACCAACTGAGCCACCCAGGCGCCCCAGTACTCAACATTATAAACCTCAGCTCTGTCTCATTTTCTTTTGAAAATATTGATTCCTTGGTCACTATTATTCTAGAGGGCTTTCTACAATATAAAAATATTCTGTCTCTGTGCTGCCAATAAAACAGTCACTAATTACATGTGGTTCCTGAAAAAAGAAAATGTGGTCAGTGTGATAGAGTGGCTAAAATTTTAACTTAATTTAACTGTAATTAATTTAAAAAGCCAAATGTAGCTAATGGCTGCTATACTAGACAATATACTCTTGGACACGGGATTAGAAGTCTTTCTTTATGCTTCCAGAATATTTCATGTAGATCTTTATCATTATACTCACTGAATTTGTACAGTCTGTTATAACGATCTGTTTATATACCCATTGACCCAACTAGGTGGTAGGCTGTTGGAGAGCAAGGCATCTCTATGCCTTCTTCATCTCTGTATCCTCAGTAACTGGCAAGGGGTTAGTTGGTCAAAATTGTAGTGTGTGCTCAATAAGTGTTTCATGAATGACTCAGCAATATAATAAAAGTGGGTCTGAAGATAAAGCACACCAAAAATCCTTTTCTAGGAAGAGTAGTCCTTTATGATAAAGCTGGTAGCCTAAAGAGGCAGAAAAAGCACAAAGAGCCTCAAAGTTGAGAGCAAACTAAAGTGATAGAGTTTTTCTGAAGCTCTATTTAACTTTTTTCCAATTACGTCCAAACAGAAACTATAACCGTAAGTATTGTCAAGGTAGGCTGTATGGGTACATGGCTTAAGAATATAGCAACACAGGTGTATAATACATGTCAACACTACTATCGTTCTTTAAGTTTCTCCACTTCAAATTGCTATTAAGTACTGACCATATACAAATAAAGCAATTTAGTTGGGTTTTAACTAATTCAGAAATAAGTTAATATTCACTGGATTTTGGAAGAGGTGCAAAATGCAAATTTCTTAGATGTTTGCTTTCACTCCTGACTCACCCGGGTAGATTCACGGCAGAGCACGATCGGCTGTACAAGATGTAGTCAGGTGATACAGAAGCTAAGACTAATTCTCCACACAGGCATTTTACTCATGGGCAAGTAACAGTTGATTATGTCTGAGGCTGCCTAAAAGGTGTATGTTACATGCTCCAATGATTTCACTTTTCCCTAGGGACCATTCCCAACAGACTAGAACAAAAAAGACAGTATATAAAAAGGTAAAGTTGATTTTATTTTTTTTTTTAATTTTTTTTTTTTAATGTTTTATTTATTTCTAGGAGAGAGAGAGACAGCGTGAGCAGGGGAGGGTCTGAGAGAGGAGTCACAGACTGAAACAGGCTCCAGGCTCTGAGCTGGCAGTCAGCACAGAGCCCGACGCGGGCTCGAACCCACGAACCGCGAGATCATGACCTAAGCGAAAGTCGGATGCTTAACCGACTAAGCCACCCAGGCGCCCCGAGTTGGATTTTAAAAAAGACACCTTGGGGCAGCTGATTTCAGCTCAGGTCATGATCTCACGGGTACATGGGATAAAGCCCTGTATCAGGCTCTGTGCTAACAGCATGGAGCCTGCTTGGGATTCTCTCTCCCTCCCTCTCTCCCTGCCCCTCCCTTGCAAGCACACACACACACACACACACACACACACACTCATTCAAAATAAATAAACGTAAAAAAAAAACATGTAAAGTGCTTACTTAAGTGTGTTGTAGGTGGTAAAGTACTCAATGAATTCCAACCACTATTTTATATACTTATATTTTTATTTAACTAATTCACACTAAAGCTTTAAGATTCAACTAAAACATTATTTCTTCAAGGAAAACTGACGCCCTAGCTTGGCTTAGATCCACTTTCTCTTTACTTTTATAACACTTAGAATATGTGTCTACAAAAGTATTTCCCATACTGCATTGGTCTGTTTTCCCTCTCTGGACAGATTTCTAATAGACAGAATTTTTTCTGCTTTGTTTCTCTGGTGCGACTGGAGCACCCGAGCCAGAGTAGTCTGACAGCTGCATCCTGACACGGAGCTAAATGAGTAACCCGTTTGGAAAACATCAGACACACTAAACTCAAAAGCTTTAATCAGAACAGGACGGCGGCATAGTCCAGCTTGATAGAATTCTCTCCTAGGATATAATTAATGGCAGTGACCTAGGTAGAAACATAGTTCCTGAACCAAACACACAGTTTCACAGTTTTTTCCTGATTTCAGAATCAGGAAGTATCATAAAGTATAAATACAAATTATATCTAATCACTTATCTTTTTGGAACAGAATTAAGTCTTGTAATTAAGTTCTAAAATACACTGAAAACTCAAAAACATGTGTTACTTTCCACACCAGATAAAAATTACTCGGCAGAAAATTTCCTACCCGCTGGTGGATTTCCACCATCAGTCAATTCTCAGTAAGGAAGCCATGGCAACAATACAAGTTACTCAGACTTAACTGGAAATAATCATGTCAGACATGAAAAAAAATACACTTTTATCAAACTATGCCAAGAACCCTCAGCCAAGTTCAAAAGCCATTACGGTCAGCATCATTTTACTAAAACTAAAATTTCAAAGCTAAGAACAAAGAAGTAGCAATTGCTTGAGCTTATCCTACAAAGTGGACAAGAGATAGTCAAGTTAAGGATACATGTGTAAATGCTTTGTAAACCACAAAATTAGACAAACATGAGTACCATTGCTAACAACTACCTTACATTTTCATTACTTAAGAATTTATTTTTCTGGGGCACCTGGGTGGCTCAGTCGGTTAAGCGTCTGACTTCAGCTCAGGTCATGATCTCACAGTTCGTGGGTTTGAGCTCCGCGTCGGGCTCTGTGCTGACAGCTCAGAGCCTGGAGCCTGTTTCAGATTCTGTCTCTCCCT